>OW569403.1:79080598-80280598 GCA_937654795.1 Cistogaster globosa
ATATGGATACTTCTGCACACACACATACCCAGGCATACAATATTGTATCCTTATGGTCTGTTAATTTTTAATTTAGTTACCATATGTTGGTAATTATTCTTCTTCTTCATAATTAAATTTAATTTAATGTCAAAATTATATTTAAGAAAAAACTTACGGATGATATTTTGTTTTGGTTGGCTTAAACTATCATTGATTTGCATGGTAAAGAAATACCATTAAGAAACTGTTGCTCAACACTTGAAGGACGTTTTCAAAATACTGCAGATTTGAATTCACTAATTTAAATTATTTGCTGAGTTTGAGATCCCATCATTTTTGTCAGAAACCAGACCCTCTAACACATTAGGAGTGTAAGAAGACTAAATTTTAAACATTATAAATTGAAATTTTCAATAGAAGATAAACAACTTTTAGTGCTGTTTACTAGGATTTTTTTTTGTATGGTCTATAGTTTACACTTTCATTGTTCTCATTCTTTATTAAATTTTATACTGATTTTGCATGAGTATAATGTTTGGCAGACAGAATGTATACTTTTTAAGTTCAGGAATTAGTTTTTCACTAACATATGTTATTGTTGAACATAAAATGTGGGATGAGGTAACATAAGTGGCAAAAAGCAAATTACTAAGCAGAATGATAGAATTTATAAAACAGTTTTCTTTATCAAAAATATGACTACAGAAGATTATTTTTTAGCTTTTTATATTAAATGCGAGAGTTGAACTCAAAGTGCGTAGGTTTTTTGAAAATGTTAAACAGTTTCAGGGTTTTTGAATTTGTTTAAACTTAAGCCTTGCACAGACATTTACTAATAAAGGCCAATTTTTTCTACTACACCCCCCTCTTTTCCAATCTAACAATTGAGGAAATTTAGGTGCTTTAGCCCTTCGCCGGGCACAAAATTGTTTCACACACTCTATCCTCATTATTATATTATATTTTATATTTATTATATTATATTATATTATATTATATATATATATTATATTATATTATGTTATATTATGTTATATTATGTTATATTATATTATATTATATTATATTATATTATATTATATTATATTATATTATTTTATAGTATTATTATATTATATTATATTATATTATATTATATTATATTATATTATATTATATTATATTATATTATTATATTATATTATATTATATATTATATTATATTATATTATTATATATATTATATTATATTATATTAATTATATTATATTATATTATATTATATTATATTATATTATATTATATTATATTATATTATATTTTATTATATTATATTATATTATATTATATTATATTATATTATATTATATTATATTAATATTATATTATATTATATTATATTATATTTTATTATATTATATTATATTATATATATTATATTATATTATATTTATTATATTATATTATATTATATTATATTTTATTATATTATATAATATTATATTATATTTATATTATATTATATTATATTATATTATATTATATTATATTATATTATATTATATTATATTATATATATTATATTATATTATATTATATTAATATTATATTATATTATATTATATTATATTATATTATATTATATTATATTATATTATATTTATATTATATTATATTATATTATATTATATTATATTATATTATATTTATATTATATTATTATATTATATTTTATTATATTATATTATATTATATTTATATTATATTATATTATATTATATTATATTATATTATATTATATTATATTATATTATATTATATTATATTATATTATATTATATTTTTATTATATTATATTATATTATATTATATTATATTATATTATATTATATTTATATTATATTTATTATATTATATTATATATATTATATTATATTATATATATTATTATATTATATTATATTATATTATATTATATTATATTATATTATATTAATTATATTATATTATATTATATTATATTATATTATATTATATTATATTATATTATATTATATTATATTATTATATTATATTATATTATATTATATTATATTATATTATATTATATTATATATTATTATATTATATTATATTATATTATATTATAATTATATTATATTATATTATATTATATTATATTAATATTATATTTATATTATATTATATTATATTATATTATATTATATTATATTATATTATATTATATTATATTATATTTATTATATTATATTATATTATATTATATTATATTATATTATATTATATTATATTTATAATTTATATTATATTATATTATATTATGTTATATTATGTTATAATTATATTATATTATATTATATTATATTATATTATATTATATTATATTATATTATATTATATTATATTATATTATATTATATTATATTATGTTATATTATGTTATATTATATTATATTATATTATATTATATTATATTATAATATATTATATTATATTATATTATATTATATTATATTATATTATATTATTTATATTATATTATATTATATTATATTATATTATATTTATGTTTATATTATGTTATATTATATTATATTATATTATATTATATTATATTATATTATATTATATTATAGTATATTATATTATTATGTTATATTATATTATATTATGTTATATTATGTTATATTATGTTATATTATATTATATTATATTATATTATATTATATTATCTATATTCCGTTATACTCTATTATATTTTATTCTGTTTTATTCAATTATACTCCATTCTTTTCTATTTTATTCTATTCTATTCTTTTCTATTCTATTCTGTCCTGTTATTCTTTATTCTTTTCTATTGTACTCCATTCTATTCTACTCTACGGAAATTGAAAAGTTTAGGAGGTTAAAACGAATACAGATTTTTAAAACCCATTGCACTATTTGTATCAGCGCTGCCAGTTTAAGCTTTTTCCACTAAATTTTGTTCTATTATGGTTTTTATATAAGTGAAAGTTTGGGTTTGGAGCGCAAACACCTAATTGTGGGTGGGTTATCATTTTTTAACGTTACAAGTTTTATTAAATAAACAAATGTAATGTATGTGGTACCTTGTAAAATTAAAAGGTAGAATAACAAGCATTCAGCTGGAATTCTTTTACCTACTTTTCTTGCGAGATAAGAAATATTTTATTTTTGTATCACTTGTTTTGCTAATTTGCAAGGAAAGAAACAAAAGCTTAAACCTTAATAAATGTTCTTGGCAAGGAAATATTAAAGACGAAAATAAACCTTAACTGATATCTACATAATAATATATAATTTATATAAAAAATTTTAATAATTCCTTTTTTTATCATAAATGATTTGTTCGTTCAAAGGTTAATAATAGGATGAAAATAAGTCTTTATAAGAAAGTCATTTTATAACATTTTGTTGTTTTCTTACCCATGTGTTTTACGTAAGCATAAGGTTTCATAAAATCTAAATATGTAATTGCAAATATATATACGCATGTATATACAAATATGTTTACTTATTTAAATCTGTATTATAAATAGAAGAGCAGTCATATCTGTCTTTTGTGCAGATACTATAAATTTTTGAAGGATATTTAATACGATGTGATGTTAAAAACAATCGAAGAGTTCATATGTTAAACACAACTTAGTCCACTGAACAATTAGTTCTGATGTGTCAGCCCAATAAATGATTATTTTAAGAACATCGTGTTGTTGCTTTTAATAAAGAAATACATAATATGTACATTTATACATACATACATAACGGGTATTCAAAATACAGATAGAGTTTTTCTGTCCGTAATGTTGGCTACTAGTCAGTATCTTCAAAGAAACTTAACAAAAAATTACAATAATTTTCAGTCAGCATTTTAGTAGATTAAGTCCTATTTTGCCCTAAGTCCTTGTTTGCTTCGCAAAGTTTGAAATGCAAAATATTTTGTAATAAAACTTGAAGTTTTTCGAAAAAATAGCAGTATTTTCTTCTCAGTTGCTCTGCTGTTACTAAAAACAAAGCATATGCAAGAGTGAATCAACTAATGTACGTCGCATTTTGTGACGTTAAAGAAAGTGTTTATTTATTAAATAATTATCAAATTGGGAAGTTGAAATCTTAAAGGCAAAACTTAAAAAAATATAAATTAAAGGACAAAAAATCAAACAGAAATTCCCTGGTAGACGAAGCATTTTGAAAGCGGACGTGCGAAATGTTGTGGCATGAAGATTTCTAGCTATAATTTTCAACCGTTGCAATAACATTGGTTTTTTTCCGAAAGCGTGGAAATTGGTCCTCGTCGTGCTATAGACCCATTTCCCTGCTGTGTGCCTTTGGAAAGCTGTTTGAATTCTTTCTCTTGGAAAAGATAAATGACGTTATAATTGACAAAGACATTTTGAAAGATTTCCAATTTGGACTTAGAAGCGGACTTTCAACAACGCACGCACTGACGGTACTGACGGACTTTATTGCCAGGGGACTGAATAGAAGGTGTCCTACAATAGCTGTTAGCCTGGATTTTGCCAAGGCCTTTAATATGGTTTTGCATGATGGTCTTGTATTCAAAATGATAAGCATGGAATTTGGTGTCGGCATTTGCCGTTTAGTGGATAACTTCCTAATTGACCAATCTTTCAGGGTATGTGTTAAAGATGTAAGGTCTGTTGTGGGCTTGATTTCTGCTGGAGTACCACAGGGCTCGTAATTGGGACCTGTGCTATACAATATCTTTGTCTCCGACATACCGCAACCGCCAGGGGAGGATCTTTTACTTATGTATGTCGATGACATTCTGATTGCTTTATCAGATGCAGAGCAAAGAATATTAATGAACGACTGAACCGACACTTGACGTTACTGACGGACTATTTTACAAATTGGGGTATTACTTTAAACACTGCGATGACCGAGGCCGTAATGTTTAAGGGATGGCGGAAATATATTTACCCAAATTGTAGACCTTACATACCTTGTTTGACTGTCGGACGAGAACTGAATGGGACATCGGACAGGCTTAAATAACCAGGTGTCACCTTCCACGAGAATTTTAAGAGCTATCGGCACATTGACGATATTCACGAAAGCTCCTCTCTTTTTATCAGGGTATTTTAAAGCATAGGGGAGGTCTCGTATTTTGGTCTATCGCCAAATAATTCGCCCTGTCATCGCCTGTCTCGTTCCAGCTTGGTTTGGAATTTCTCTTACCAGATGGAGAAGTTTAGGCGATGGGAGCGAATGATTTTGGTTGCCTGCCTTGGTTTGAGGCGCAATTGATTTTGTGCGCATAGATGCGTACATGGTGGAATTGGCTGTGAAGTTCCTGAAAAGCGCGCCATCCGCAGAGAACTCCTGGTTAAGGAGTGCTTTGCTAAAGTGAGGAGTTTGGAGACCGTTCGAGCGTCGAGGTATTTCTCGCCTGTGGACCTATTGACCCTTAGGGGAGCTGGGCTTCTCTATAAGGATGCGAAACTCTTGTTCTATCACAGGATGCTGCGTTCGCTAAATATAGGGAACACTGTATGTAGCACTGTTCAATAATTTATTTTGTATTTATTTATTTTTAGTTTTTATGAATTTGTTCCTTTTTGTTGTCTTTTTCTATGATTAGTTGTTAATTCGAATTTTTTCCACTTTTTACAAATATGAATTTTAATTATTATCATTCCTATTATTATTTTGTTATTTTTAGTTTTTAAGTATCTTTAGTTTTAAGCAGAATTTTAAACGCCTCCATTTTTTTACCCCTTTGTTGAAATTCTTTTGATTGTTTTTTTATTGTTTGAATGATGTACTAAGAAATACGTCCTTTTAGTTTAAATTCTTGAAAAATACCTTATTTTAAATTTTTATTTTAATTGTTAAAAATTTTTATCTAAAAACATTTGGAAAATAAATGAACTTGAGTCAAACAGAAATTTATAAAAAACAATAAAGTCAGAAAGACAGGAAATAAAAAAAGTTGAGTCAAATAGAGTTAAAGATGTTCTTGGTCAAAACCTAAAAGTTAAATGACATGCTGGGAGCAGTTAAAACCGCCAGAACTGCCCTAATAAAAGTTAATTTGAGTTGGAAGAATACATGAAACATATGTATAAACGAAATACAAATAATTTTCAGATTTTTTTAGGAGAAGGATATTACAAATACTGTTTGAACAAGCTTTACTTTCTGTCGTAAATATTTTTGTAACGGATAGGAGTAAAATGTTAAATGACGATAAAAAAATTAAAAAAAAAACATTCAAAGTAAGGAACCAGGTGAATGAATCCTTCCCAACGAAAGTACACAATACATTCGACTACTGGGGTTAGTCATGACACTAGTAGTTTTTTTCATTTATAGAAATTTTTAACTTAGATAAACTAACACTTAATTAAATATATTTTTTATGTTTCATATAAATCAGATCTTCTTTTTTGTCAAGGTGTTTAAGCACACAATAAAAATGTTAATTTTGTTTGACAACATTTAAGATGTACCATGAGTTTCAATAATTAAACTTTTTTCTAATTACTTTCTGCTTTAACTAACAATAGAATAGCCTAACAGAACAGTATTTGCAACATTGTTAACAGCTGACATTTTTATTTATAAACGAACATAACACTATTAAATTACAATTAAAATTTTTAAACTTACTTAAGAGCAACAAAGCCGATTGCACCACAAAATATTCCCATGCCTACAAGAGCTAAGGCCACTTTGAAATTCGATGTTTTATTTAAACCTTTTACGCCGTAGTAAGGCCCCGGGTTTGGATCATAGTTAGGTTTAATTTCCCATGGCCTAAAATATTTTACTATGCGTTAAAAAGTTTAAGTTAAAGAGCATCATGTTGTTTTGTTTAAATGCTGAAAACGAGGACAAGTCAATTGTTCTTAATGAAAGCATCGCAAAGATAATTTTTTCGAGTGTTTTTTTTTTTAATTTTTCTACGTAATCGGCCCTTTACCAAGATAGACCTAATAGTGCTGTTTTAAAACTTTAATAACGTGAAAATACAGGATTGTTGCGAAGCCGAGTTATCTTTTTAAATTGGAAAATACCAAATAATCGCTGGAAACCAAATTTTTATAAAAAGAATCCGTCAAAGTTTTTTTGCTCAGAAGATGCATTTTTGTATTTATATTTCTTATTTTTCGCTAAGCAAAAAAGATCCATTTGAGGAAATTTATCCGGCTGTTAAATCAGTCTTACTTTCTACAATCTGTGTTGTAAATTGTAACAAAATGCAACATCATACTGTTAATAGATTTTCTATATGCAAATGCTTAACTTATCTTCCACTAAATTTAATCTCTTCTTGCGCTTAACGACAGCAGAAAACAAATTCTTTCATTATTCAAAAAACAAAAGGACGGGTTTTTTTTTTAAATTTGGGAGGCTCCATTTCAAAAACATATTGACTTCGTGGCGATGCTCTCCGTCCAAAAAGTTGTCATTTTGATTGCATTAAATAAATGTAAAATTAATATGTCAATATATTCACTTAATGATACCTATGAATTTCATTCCAAGATGAGCTGGAAGTTTCATAAGCTCTAATAGAACGAGCAGCTTTCAAATTTCTATCATACTCCAGACGTAGCTTTGGTTTACTTAAAGTCTGATATGCTTCGGAGATTTGTTGAAACCGAGCTGTTTGTTGCGCAGCTGTTTTCGCTTTGCTTACATCAGGATGAAACTAAAAATAGACAAGTTTTTCTAAACTGTTTGAAAAAAGAATTAAAATTTGATTACTTCTGTTTAATTATTTTTTACCTTCTTGGAAAGTTGTACGTACGCGTCTTTTATATCTTTATCGCTGCAATCGCGACGCACATTCAAGATGTCGTAGTAGCTTTGTAAAATTTTGTCTTTTTCCATTTTTGTTTTCACAGGCAATTTAAAAAATCTACATATTAACAAAAGTCAACAATTGGGCAGCTGTTATTAATCGAAGGAAGTAAAGAACACATACCAATTTGTATGTTTAAGAGTTGCATTAAATGTAGTAGAATGAAATTCAACACAGCCTTCGCTTATTTTAATTTTCTAACATGTAGTTCACATATCATTCCCAGTGCAACTACATGTTTTTAAGGAAGAGAGTTATCATGAGACATAATTAAAAAAATGTATTTAAGCTGTCAATTAAACAATTATAAACAATTTCACTGAAAATTTTATTTTGCCTTTTGAAGTGCAAAAGTTGTGAAAAATTTAAGAAGTATTGAACTTAAGAAAGATAGAAATTAATTTTCACAAATCAGCTATATTATTCTGTCGACGCTCTTTCACATAGACTTTGTGTAAGAACAAATAGATTTCAAAATATATACCCATATCTACACCTCTATATTTAAAATCGATTACCTATGCTAAACGATCGAACTTAATTACAATTTTCGAAACTTTTCCAAAAGCATTTAAACGCAATAAACTTTAAAAGTAAAAAAAAAAAATAAGATATACAAAATAAAATTTATAAGCAAGTAAGAGTGCTATATGCTATGCCAAATCTTATATACCCTTCACCACGTACGTAAATCTAGTTCAGTGAAGTTAAACCAATTAAAAAAAAAAACATATATTAAGGTAACAGAGAAATCAAAAATAAGAAAAAAAAAAAGAAAAATAAGTAATAAATATAATTTTACATAAAAACGTCAAATTATACCCAAATTGATATCTTAAAATATATGTTGCACAATCGTAATTTTCTATGAAAAATTAAGAGGCCCATTGGCGAGCGCCAATTTTTTTAACTTGATGTTTTTTCTTATTCTTTAATTCTCTTCCGCGTTATATACTTGTTTTTTTTAGATTGTAATTACTTGATTATTCCAAATGATATGGAAAAATTAGAGGCAGGCGTGTATTGTGCTCGCTGCTTCGATGGACATGGACTGATCTTGCTGATTTTCAGTATCAAATTTTTTGAAACTTTGTCTGATCGGTTGGCGCATTTAAATTTTTTTAGCTCATCTAATATCTTGGCAAAGTTGATTTTAACACTAACACTGTCGGACAGACGGATATCGCTCAATCGGTTTCGCGATGCAAAAAGACTTTTAATATATATACTTTATGGGGTCGAAAATGGATATTGTAGAAATTACAAACGGAATGAAAAACTTTGATTTGCCCTTTTTCCACTTTTTGTGATGAAGCGTATAACAAATAGAAATATTTAAATTTATTGCGAATTGATAACTACATGGTATCATCAGCGTGAAGTAATGTTTGAATAAATGTTAAGAATTTTTTTGTTCAATTCATGGCGCAATAATACCAGCTTTTACGAGTATTTTGTTTTCGTAAAATCTTGTTGAGCTGTCAAAATGTCTGGCAATATGTGTGTATGTATTTCAATATATTTTTAGTGGCTTTCTTATTTTTCACAAATATGTTCACATATTACCAGACGTTTTTGACAAAGCTAAAACATATGTTGACCGCATAATTTAAGACAGTCACCTGTTCAATGCGCCTTGGTTCAATTCATTTTGTTTTTCGTTTCGTGTGTTTTCATTATTTGTTAAACACTTTCAATCAAATGATTAGAATCACATAAATTTTTATATTTAGAATACCATATCTTCCTTTACTACCGTCGGAAATAAATTTTTTAAGATTCCACAACTAACATCAACAAG
Source organism: Cistogaster globosa (assembly GCA_937654795.1). Taxonomy (NCBI): domain Eukaryota; kingdom Metazoa; phylum Arthropoda; class Insecta; order Diptera; family Tachinidae; genus Cistogaster; species Cistogaster globosa. The sequence continues at coordinate 79,090,237 of OW569403.1, forward strand.
ATCAGATCTTAAGGCAACAGTTTTTAAGGGTCTTAAAATTTACAATTTCGTTCTTTTCATATGCTAGGACCAACCTTGAGTTTTTTATATTTTTTCAAGTAGTCGCACTTGGTTTAAGCGTTAAACTATTATATATATATGTATGTATATACATTAGTAAAAAATAGACAAGAAAAGTGTTTTATATGGGTAATGGCCTATCATTGCGTGGGAAATTAAGCGAAGTCACAAAACTTTGCTCGGAACCTAAAAAAAAGTTAAGAACTGTAAAAAGAAATATAGAGTTTTGCTATGTAACTTAATGCCTTCTTTTCTGTGGTTCTAATCATCTGATCCAAAGTGTATATATGCATGCAAAAACAAATAAAAAACAAATTGTGACAACTGAATCTTCAATTTCTAACAACAAAAACATGTTATATCTGAATTACTGCACTTTGGATAGAGCTGAGACCAAGGTATATTAATTTAACAGGTAAAAGTAGTTCTAAAACAACTACAACAATGTATTTTATTTTTGTAAAATATGTCTTCAGATGTCAAAATCAACTAACGCTGCACATAGGGAAAATTAACCGAATTACGACGACAAAAATGGAGTTTTGTATTTTGTTCAATGTAACCACTATTGCACCTTATATGTTCTTTTACTAGCATACAGTAAACTTATAAGTGCTTATTTTTAACGCATCACATTAGTCTGTACGTGCAAAGTATATAAAGCATTGCTTTAGTATTTTTATTTTTTTTTTTTTTTTAGTACCTATTAATAGTACACTTAATATTATATATGTATGTTTTTACTTAGGCATCCTCTTAATGACTGTCGCTATTTTAAAGGTACTTTCTTTTATGTAATTTTCTTCCAAAAATTTTATCTGAAAACTGTTTATGTTTATTAGTAAAATTTTGAATTTCGTTATTAGCCGAATATTTCTTATCTTAAAATATATTTACAAAATATTTATCATAAGGACTAAACATATATATTGTCTTAAAATAACGTTTAGGATTAAAACTAGTCATAATCTCTTGTTCTGGTAAATATATATTTTTATCATAATATTTATCCATGTATGATCTGAGTCTAAGTAACTTAACTAGCGCGTGTAACAAATAATAATACTTTGCACGCACGTACAATGTATTGCGTAAAAAATGAATACTTATAGGTTGATTGCGCACTACCATATAGAACATATTAAGTGCAATATTGGTTACATTTAACAAAATTTTATTTTTCCATCACAATTCGGTTATTTGCCCCAATGTGCGCTTTAGAAAAAAAATTATTATAATTAATTATATTATTATTTTTAATTATTTCACAGAACTAAGATGCGATTAAGAAAAACACGTATAGAAGCCGTTATTGATGTGATTACGCGAAAAAGGAGCAGTAAAGGGATAAAATCAAGCTTCATTATATATTTTTACACACTTTTTGTTATATGGAAGTTTTAAATACATATACATATTTCCACGACACATGACATTACAAACAAAAAAAATCCTAGGAAAATAAGAAGCGTAAACAAAATTTGACACCTGGAAACGTAAACAAAAAATATCACCTGATCTACTAATACTACCTGGTATATTAATATGCCTTGCCTGAGACCATCACATAATTACTGTCTTTAATAAGCCATGATGTACATGTATTTATGTATTAGAACTATGTGGATCACCAGCTCCTACAGTTTTGTGTTTGTTAATAATTGTCTGCTTTTTTTATAATCCTGATTATTTTAAAGAAGAAAATTATTCAGCTTGATTTTGAATATTAAGAAAAATGTTTATAAAAGGTTTTCAGTTCTTTATATACACCAAAGTGTGGTTCCCAGCTAGCATTTTGAATCGTTAGACTCTTTCTTCCGCGATGTCGTATTTCGGTCCCGCAAGTTCACTTTAATGAGAAAAATTGTGTACTGAAAGCGACTCTTCTGTAAGAGTCGTCTACGATGCTCCGAAAACAATCGTGTAAGACTCTTAATTTTCTTACTTCAAGCGAGTTGTGAAACAATCGCTTTTATGATTATAAAATGAGCTTATTATAAGTCTTCAACTATTATTTAATTTTTTATTTTTATATTATGGGAGTTTTAATTATAAATTAAGTTAACAATAATAATAAATTCAATTAGAAAATAAAATTATCACCTTTTTTCTGTCACCATTTTGAAGTTTGTTATCAAAGCGTCATCAATGATATAGAATTTTAAAGGAAACGTTTTAAAAAACTAAAAAATTATAAAATAAAAACTAAAATAAGAAGAAAAAATAATTAAATTAAAACAATAAATATCATATTGAAACACTTTTTTCTTACCACGTTGTTTAAATTAATAAAGACCTCGACACTTTTTTTATTTGATAAAAACCGATTGAAATTTTTATTATATTGAAATAAAAAAAATGTATTACAGAAAAATATTAAACTAGCTGAAGTTTCTAAGTAATAGAGTTCAAAATAAAATAATTTTGTCCTACTATAGCCGGAAAGATTAAGTTGTGAATGCGAATTTGTATGAAAAATAATCGGGCAACAATCAATAAAATGACTCGTAAAAGCTTTATTACAAGAGTCAAATGCGTTAACTGTCTTTGACTACTAATAATCTTCAAACGCTCTTCAAAATGCGTATTAGACGATTCACTCTTTTAAAAATCGTCAAAGTATAACGCAAAAATATAATTTGGACGAAAAATACGAAATTAATTGTACTATAACCTGGACGACAAACTTCTAAATGCCAGCTGGGTTATGGTCGATGGCTCACATAAAAACTACGTTTTCAAGCAATTTGGATTTATTGCAAATATTAAAGAAAACATTATTAATTATTTTTTTCTCTAAGACGCAACTTGATCCACATTCAACACTTAAGGGAAAATACAAATTAGTCCAATCGTTCTGCAATGAAAACATTAACATTGAAAATTTATTTACATACATACATATGTATGTGAGTTAATTTTATATTTTCTGTAAAATTTAAATACTGTTTTGGGTTTTATGTGAAATGCGGATATAAATATTAAACTTAATTTTTGCTATAGATATAAATTGCAATTTTTTTAAATATGTGTAAAAAAGCTCAATACAAAACCACACAAATATAAATCCTATCAACTCTAACAATTAAAGTCATTTGTTTTATACTACGAAGTTAAAATAAAGAAGAAAACTGCAAAGATGTTGTAGTTTGCCAATGCAAGTAAAGGTTCTTCCACTAACTGAAAGTGCCAATAGAAGTATTTAATAAAAAGTTTTATAAGCAAACAGTTTTTTTTTCATCTTTTTTGTTTTATTTAACTTAACTCATTATAATGATAAAGCCGAGTAAGTGAAGAAAACGAGGCCAAATCAACGATAACTTTAGTAAAAAAACCAAAGAAAATCGCTCATGAAATTATTACTCCAGTACCTAGTTCTTCACTAAAAGGCAAAAATGGTTTAAATTGTCAAATGTTTACACTTCGTCATTACTGTTATTTTGTAATTTAGCAAGCACGAGGCCAGTTTAAAACAAAAATATTGTTTATTATTTTTTTTCTTTCAATATTTTGCCACACCGTTGGGTGGCATCTTCAGGAAACAGGAAACAAAATTATTAAAATTAAAATTTTAGTCAAAAACAAAAATTAATTCAATTAAAAAAATTTGCCGAATTAAATCGCACAATTTTTAAAAAACAAAGACAATAAATTCAAACATTTTAAAATATACAAACTCATAAATTTTCGATACTCAAAAAACACATTCAAATCTTAAATTAAATTATCAGTATCAGCCTTAAAGTTTATTCGTTTAGTTGTTAGAACTTTAATTATTTGTAACATCTCCATCTACCGACGTTCGTAATTATTTTCTATATTTAAAACTGATGCATTTCAAAATTAGGAAGATGATTTAATCTGTCGCAATGGGAAGATAATGCAGTTTTTTTTATGGATTCTTAACGTCAATATATCTTTGTTCAGATTTATGTCCAGCTATTAATTTTAAAAACAGCTCCTAATCTGTCCTCATTACTCTAAATTAAGCTCCGTTGCTTCCCAGCATCAAATATAAAGCAATGGCTCAGTAAAAAATAATTTTTTGAAGAAGTGCTTTCTTTACGAAAGGCTTAGTAAAGGAAAATAAAAAAAGAAATCTACCAAAGAAAATATTTCTTTCTATATTTTTAAAAATCTGTGAGCATAAACTATCAAAAAAATGTAATAGTGATTATAATAACTCAGTGTCTATCTGTTATGTTTGAAAATATAGAATATGTACGTCAAAACCATGTCTTCTTTCGGTACGTCCGTGACGTTTTATGTGACATTTTAGTAGCCAGTGTGCTTAGGTTCCAGAGTCTGCCTATTATCGTTTTAAAGATATCGTATCCAACCCGTATGCAAAACCTATCAAAAAAAAAAGTTGAAATTCTGCTTAATTAAAAAGCAAAGAAATACACGCGAATTGTTAAACTTATAGTTTTTGAAGTCCGTAAAAATAGTAAGAAATAAAACTGTAGGGAAATAAACTTGTTTTCAAAACAAATTGTTAACGAAAACAAAAAAAGTTTTCTCCAAATTCGCAGACCTTGCAGGTTTATTAATTTTTCAAAAAGTATCGAGTGTTAAGACTTTATTACTACGTTTATATGCATGCAACTTGCAATTAAAATTATGTAATTCACTCATTTTTTTTTGTAGCACCGAGTAGCAAAATAAAAATCATTTGGTAACACTGCTTTGTAAAAGATTGTCGTAAAGACTAAAAATGTCTAAGCAGGTGGCAACGTTGTACATTTTATTTGTACGTAGTATTGTTAATTAGACTTGTGTAGTTCATAAACGAACTAGTTTATTTAAACGATTCCATCGATTGAACTAAGTTAACTAGTTCATACTTTTAAGTACACCTAGTTCATTTTTGAACTATAATTTGTAATTAAACTACCAGACAAGATAAATTAGCATACATAACTGTGTTTTCTTGTTGACTATTTACGACATGAATTTAGTGCTACCACGCGTTTTATTTAACATTCATTATGGCAATGCTATGGTATTATTGCCATTATATTTTAAAAAGAACTTTTGAACTAAAGAAAGCGTTTGAACTAAAAGTTGAAAGTGCGAACAATATGTCAACAGAACATTTGAACTAAGAGAGATTTTGAACTAAAAAGAGCCTTTGAACTAAATTTTAAACTAGTTCATTTTCAAACTTTGAACTAAAAAGAGCGATCACTAAATTGAACTATATGGCACAAGTCTATTGTTAATCGCGGGATATTTGAGAACTGACAAAAGATACGAACAAATTGTGATTAAAACTTTAAAAGTGTATTGACTGCTTAGGTTTTATTATATTTGAAATAGCAAATTTTAGCTTAGCTTTAATGACATAATTGTTGGCTTCACTGGAACCATCAATTGCTACAATTTAAAACCACAACAAAAAGCATTTAATTAAAAAAACTTAATATGTAAATAAATTTCCCATCGCAAAATTTATTGCAAAATCGTTAATATTCACATAAAAAGCACTTAATTATGAAAAACACAAGTTGTAAACTTTAATTAACACAGTTTTAAAAATAATATACAATTTGAACGGGTTAATTAATCTTCATTTATCCCAAAAGTTCATTTAAAATTTTTAAATATTTATTGCAACAATTTAATTCATCTCTCTCTTTCTCTCTCTTTTCTCTTGGCATGAGATTATTGTAGTTTACAAATAATCCCACCAGTTACGACAAAAGTCTCAACTGTGTTTGTGAGGAAAAACTTGATTTTCCTCCTTTAATTATTTAACAAAATAAAGCTTCGTTAAAAGAGAGGGTGGTGTTAGGAAACTATTAATGTGTTTTGAAAGTGCAAAGTTGAGAAAAGCAATTTAATGCTGTTGCTGGCGGTTTTGAAAAGAAAAAGTCAGCCATAACATAATATTAAAATGAGATAGCAATGAAAAATATATTAAAAGAAGATATTTTAACTTCTTATTTGCATATTTTGGCATACACGTGCAGCATTTTGTTTATTTAATAATTTTTTAAATAAACATTTTCTGCTTTTATCGTACTCACTATATTACACATGATTTTATTGTGCTACTTATATACTTGACATTTTATAAAGTTTTTTTTATTCTTTTTAAGTAGACAATTTATAATAATTTATAAAAATTGCAAACCATTTCTGTTAACAAAAAAAAAAAAAAACAATATATATATATATATATATATATAGCAAATCATTTGTAGTGATTTTGTTGTGATTTTTTTCATAAACAGAAATAAAAGTGAATCAGCTCTGTTCTGTAAATTACTTTTTGTCTAAGTGATTTCAAATCACGTAAAAGGTGTTCTGCCTACAAATTATACTGAGATCACGTGATTTAAAATTGGTTAACTAAATGACTGCCGGTTTGAAATCACTTGCTTATTCTTTAATTATTTCGCTTAGAATATAATAATATTGATTATATATTTTTTAAATGATATGTCTTCTATTTATTTTTGAAAAAAAAAATTAGATTTTATACAGACAAAAACTATTGTTTTTAAAAATTCTTGAAGACACTGCTTGTTTTGTAAAAATATTTTTTGTTTATTCAAGAATGATTGAAAGCTTTCTTCTTCTCTTTAGCAGTTAGTTTGTTTTTAGGAAGATAATTCAAATTTTTTCCAATTAACACAGTGTTAAAACAGCATCTAAGATTTATCTAGTTTATGCTTATATGCGAACTGACTGTATATTTGGTTTATCGGCAAGTGCTTTCGATGTGATCACATAAACCTCATCATTACTATTAAAAAAATTAATAAATGTCAGTAGTTGGGTTATTATTTTGAAAATTAAAAAAAAAAAAATAAGTACAAAATGCAAGCAAATTTTATATTTGAAAATAGTGACAAATTTCTATATTTTTTTCCTTTTTCTTATTTTACAAATTTCAAGCAATTCAATCAGCTTCAATAAGGAAATTAATGAAAAAAACTTATGTACTACAACGCTATGTCAAAGCAATAAAAACAGGGTTATTAAAAAATAAATACAGTTTCCCTGATAATTTAATTTATATAAAATTACGAGCTAAACTGTGGATATAAATGAATTAACAGTTATTTTTGGCTTTAAGTCCTTTTTTTAATTTCTAAAAACATTCTTTTTTAAAAAGAAAGCAAAATTATTTTACCAATGTATGCGGACGTTTCACAAAGAAAACAAGTAAATTAGACACCAGCAGAATGTAACGCTGCATTTTCAGAACCGTTACATCCTACAGCAGCATTCTTCGTATCTATCTACCTTTGGTTGTGTACATTGTAAACATAATCTATTTAACCAACTAATTTTATAAAGAAAAATAAGATGAGTATTCATATTAATATTAATTTGGATAGACGAAGTCGACACCTGTTCCCTTTGTATTTTATCTTTCTCTCTGAAAAAAAGTTTTTAGAAAATAAAAATTGAACTTAAAGTCAAAAATAAATTTTAATATACGAGTATTTATTTTCCTAATAATTTTAATATGAATAACAATTCAATTTGTGTTATGTAAATTAAATTTTATGTAAAAAACAAAAATAAATTATATGAACTGCTATTTATTTGAAATTATTATTAAACGCCTTGTCAAAATTGGAATTTTCACTTGCGAAGAATTGCCGTTGCGTTGCCTCCGGGTTATTTCGATACGCTACATACAAAATTTACGAGCATGAGAACTTTTGACAGCAAAAAAAAAAAAAAAATTATGGCTGCGAAAAAAATCATGCCATTTAAAGAAAAAGAATTTCAGTTTCATAATTATATCTTAACTGTTTAACAATTAGTACAGTTTCCCAGGTACCGAGATACTGCAATCATTATAAGAACACACAAAGTGGGCAAACTCTTAATAAACAGGTTAACCCATACTTTGGATGAGAAATGATGTTTTCTGAATAAGAAATTTGTGCTCAGAAGAGAACTTAGCACTACCGAAAAAACGCATCTAAATTTATCGGATTTAAGCTCGAAGTCAGAGTTTAACTTTTCTTTACGACAGAGCTTTTCTCCTGATATACCTATAAAAAATAAGTTAAAAACAAAACAAACGAATATTATTAATGCCCTTAATAATACTGTCATTTGCAAGTTAATAAATTTTGTTATCACAATAAAGATTTATATTTTCCATGACATCCTTAAGCGTGCGTTTTGCCTTCATGCTAAGACAACGTTCATTCATGTGTAATAATGAGGAATTGTCGCACTCGTTTTTCTTTATATTGTAACTATTTATAAAACAGTCTTTGAAAATCACAAAACTCATTTTTTTCTCTTAATTATAGTGAATATATTTTATTTTTGGAAATAACTGATGCATGATGGTGCCAGTCTCTTTTAATTAAACACATACATATTTGGTAATTTTGTGTGTCTGTCTTTTTTTAGTTGGTGGGTGGCCAAGGGCATGAATATCACTTCAAGCATCGGACTCTGCCACATGCTCGTTCAAGAAGAAGCATACCTCACACACGTCTGCTTAAAAGTCATCCAATGGTAAGTACTTAGCAGCGTTAATTTATTATACAAAAATAAGTAATTTAAGAAAAATGGAAATTTTACTTACAGTTATGTTAATTATTGTGTTTGTCTGTATTATAGTTTTACAGTTGTTAATTACAACTAAAAATTTATTAAGGACAGTGTATTGCAGTTTTTTGCATAGAAAAAAATATTAACGATAAAGAAAAAAATTCTTAAATCCACAAGTTCAGACATTTCAAATCTTGCTTATTTTCGATAGTAAAATTTTCAAAACGATGTCTGATCAATTAGCGTATATAAATTTTCTCTAGCTGCAGAGGTCTTTCCTGCCACTTTCAATGTGCAAAGATTCAAATCAAATGTCCACAAGCACTACTCCCTCTGTCGCCCTTCCCACAACCTAATTTCCTAGTTCTGGCGGAATGCATTGCATAAGTAGGGGTCATCCCCTGAGTACTATTTTTCCACCTGTGGTGAAGGGCATAATAACGTGAAACGAAATAAAAGCTAAAGAGTTTTGATGGGAAAACCATTTTAAGGCTTATTGCAATATTAACTGGGTGATTAAAAACATACAAGGAGGCTAGAACTTTCCCAAAAAATTCATTAAAGAAATTGTCGATAAAATAAAAGGAAGAACCCCTTTTTAATATCTCCACTGGGAGAATTGTTCCGATATCTGACTGTGTTAATGTGGCGCTAGTACTCTTAAATCTAAAACTAGTTTCTAATAGTTACGGGCGTGCAACAGCTACTAACTTCACAAACGAATACTTTAATTAGAGTATTAGAGAAATATAATGAGTGAATAATTTTATTACAAACTAGCAGCACACACGACTTCGCGTGCGTGTTATTTTTAATTTTCTTAAAATTCTAATTAAAAACAAGTTAGAGTGCTATACTCGGCTATGCCAAATCTTTACTTAACTAGATTTGGATAAATGGTGAAGGGCATTTATCCGAATCTAGAATTGAAAATTAAAAAAGAACAGAAGTTTTCCCTAAAAGATCGCTTCAAAAGCTTTAAAATAATACCCATACTGTTATTTTAAAAGTTTTATAAGCCCGTAACTCGAAAAATATGAGCGAGCACCAATTTTTTCACTTGATGTTTTTTTCTTCTAATTTTTTAATTATCTATTACTTCATTGTTCCAAATGATAACTAAGAGGTAGCCGTGGTGTTTTGCCCGCTGCGTCGAAGAACAAAGACACTATATTTGATCGATTAGCGTATTTAAATTTTTTCTAGTTGATATAGTACCAGTAAAATTGGGTGCTTTGTCATTTTACCTTTAGTTTCTCTACGAAATGATATATTAGAATAAAAAGTATTCTATATTTGATCCAGGGTTCTGAGTAACCTTCTCTCGTAATTTTATAAAAATCCACCCAGCAGTTTTGACGTTATGTGAACACAGACAGGCAGACAGGCATAAAAAATTCCAAAAGTAGATGTTTTGTATTCCATATCGATTACTATCCACACCAACACCAAAATTATCAAGAAATATTTCATGTACAGAAATTATTCTGTTAAGGTTTTACTATGCGTAATAGATTAAGTAAAAAATCAATAAGAAATTGCATTCTTATCTAATTATTTAGTACAAAAAAGGTGGAATATAAATATATCAATTACCCTTGAGGCATTTTTGTATCTGGAAAAACTTTGATTGAATAATTTCAAAATTAAAAATTGAACACAACATAATTCTTCCAAACAATATTCTTGTAAAATGTTTCAAGCGAGGTAAGTGTAGATGCTAAACAGTTTTCGTAAATATGAGCAGAGTACTTAGCCTAACGAACACACCACGTCTTAGGCGGAACTTGTCAATTTTATTGCCTTCACCTCAATATTTGTTTTTTTTTTTTATTGATGTTACTTCACTAAACTAGGTTTGCATAATTTGTCTTAAAGTTTCAGCGAGTTTTATTGTGCCCATTAAAAATGAATTTTTTTTTGCCAACGGAATTTGTTCATTTCGCTTTTAATTTGTTTTTCGTTATTGTAATAACACATAAATAGCAAAACATATACAACTAACATATACAAAGCTAGTGTAAAATACACCGGTACACACACAAACAAAAATTTCATGCAACTGGTTTAATGAAAAATTTTATAGTGTAATTTGGCAAATGATTCTATTCTGAAAAAAAAAAAAATGGGCCTTCCATTATAATATTTTATAAATTTACATCAGTGTTGTTGAGTAGCAGTGCCCGCGACTTAGTCCTCATATAATTTCTAATTTTCTTAAATTTAGAAAAAATTGTTTTAAATATTTATTGTAGAGTTGTGTTAACAGTGTTAAAAATTTTTTTATCTACAAAAATAAAATATGCTGACAACTGCTTTAGTGCCATTATACCGGTAAAATTAGATAGTTTTACATTTTTGTCTTTATTCTCTCAACGCAATTACTTATTTTTTGCGAAAAAAGTATTTCATATTTTAACCAAAATTCTACGAGACCTCGTCACAAAATTTTATTCAAATCCATCTATTACGTGATGCGAATACAGACAGACTACCATAAAATAATAGGTGCCCTTATTAATTTCTTTTTACCACAACAAAATTTTAAACAAAATATTTTATGTACAGAAATGAACCAGTCACTCACTGCTTTATAAAATGTATAGATGAAAACTTATTGGACGCATATGTTTCCCTATTCTGTTTTTATTATTTCTAATAGGCAAACGTCATTAGGAGACAAATTTCTAGAATAAATTGGATTCGGCATATGTTTTATATTTTAAAACTAAAAAGAGATCTTTTAATTCACTCATCTAAAAGTGCTTTTAGACGTAATGTTTCTTACATATTACTTGCCAAATTTTCCAAAATACATATGTATCGCATAAAGATGTGTTTACATTATGTGTACAAGTCATATGGAATGTCAAAATTGCTATCCATATGTAATTTTGTGTGTGTGTCAAAATCAGTGCTTAACATACGGTTCATTATTTTTCATGTTCAAACTTGCATATGTTATGTACATATGACATAACCTCTTGTAGTCGAAAAGAAAACATAAATACTAAAAACACTGATATCAACTAATAAATCTTTTTTTGCGATAAATATTTAGAATTTCACAATATAAGATTAAGCACAAGACTGTCTTTCCTTATAAAAATTGTTATAATATACATTAAAGGTCTGCACTTACGTACTTGGCTATGTTCGTTTTAAAAAACATGAGCTCAAAACTACAAGTTCTCAGGTATGTGGCGTAGTTCAAATAAAGTACATCTTACCAATGTATTTTCACATTTGAAGTTGTTAATTGCCTTTAGAAAGCAATTAACATACAATTCTTGCTCATTGTTCATGCATGAGTATGCAAGTGTTATTGAAAAGTTGTAAAAAAGAAAAACCTATCAAAAATTTCCATTGAAGAAAGGATTGTAGTAAACAATTTTATTTTTAGGGTTTTCTGAAGTTTTCGCTACCTGAAAGATGCACACCCACATTTAAATAAAAAAATAGGACGCCAAAAAATTTAAGCTTCTGAAAAAACAAACATATGATTAATAAAAACTAATAAAAGCATATTATATCCAAGAAACTTTCTTTTTCTTTGTTTAAAATATTTACATGTAAAATTTAAAATAATTTTTTTCCTTTACATACATACAAATAAAAAAATAATTTTTAATTGCTCGTCGCACCAAAAAAAAAAAAAAAAAACATTTATCATGATTTTTGTAGTACACTCTCACTAAGAAAAGAAATACTAAAAAGGAGGTAATAAGGGCAATAATTCAGATTTCAATTCGTTTTTTACTATATACTTTAGCGCTGAGCTTGGCTGACGTGGTTGTCGCATTCGTGGAAATGTCTATATATTAATGTTTAGCCAATTATAAAGTTAAAAAAATAAATTTTTGTAGAAATCTAGCTTTTATCTTCTTAGTACTTTAATTTAAATTTTAAAAGTTAAAGTTAGCCTCACTGAAAACATCTGTTATCATAAGGTTATACATATCAACTAGAGCGTACTCTAAATAAAAAGCTAACACATGTTTTAACACTTAGGAAAATAACATATGTTATGTTTCATAAGGTTTACACTATGTGTCTTGATTTACATATGGAAAATCTGACAATCCATATGACTTGTACTCACACCTTGTAAACACACCTTAAACGACTTAAAACATTCCTGGTGTTAAATACATGTGTAACAAAATTTGAAAAATTTTCATTTAGAGCGTGTTCTATTTTTATATGACAAAACTTATGACTTTCAGTGCTGCAGCTTTCTTTTCTTAACTTATATTGCTTTAAAAGACCAAAAATTGCAAATGTCACTTAAATCTATGGATTCATTAGTATAAACAGACATTAACTTTAGTATTCAGTTTATATTTGTAATCGGCAGTTTTGATAAATTGCGCATACTCGTATGGGTATTCGTATATAAAACCGGAGGCATCATATGCTCATACTTTCTTTTAAAGTCGGTCGGTAGAGCTAAAGCTACTACTACTTATATTTTAATATCGTGACGTCACAACAAATAGCTTTTTGCTTTTACTGGGTAATATTGATGTAGGCTTTATGAGATAAGTATTTCGTGGTCATACACCCTATTGTTTCTACGAGCAGAATTGTCTTAATTTTAAGGTGTCATTTGAAGTAGAAGGTTCAATAAACAAGAACTATACCATCCACTTAAGGCTATATCAGCGAAAATCAGACAGATTCCATAAAATAGGCACTAACCCGACTATTATAGACATTTAAAAAACCTGTAATAATTGTTAATTGTACTTAGTTATAAGATTAATGCTACGCAATGATGATGCTTAATTTTTTGAATCACATTAAGCGTTTAAGAAGAATTGCTTAGTTGAATATATTTTTTTTAATTTCCATATTTTCTATGACTTAAAGTCTTTAAGTTGTAATTAAATCTAAATATTTAGTCTCATTAAGGTTGTGAGTTGAAGTAATATTAAACATATATTTTTAATTTATTTGAATCATTTTAAACAAAAGTTAAATTGGAAAAAAATAGCAACAAAAAGTAGCAGTGGCATACATATTATATTTAAGGTGTTAGATAGAAACCTTTTTGTATTTTTTAATTGAATACCTTATTTTTAAACTGTGTTAAACGACGTTTCCGTAGTTTTAAGTAAATCAAAGAAAACTTCCTAGCAACATTAATTTTAACTATAAGAATCTAATTTTTTCCCGTGAAAGTTATTAATATTTTTAATTTTATGCTACATATCAAATATTTTTTTTGCAATATTAACATACTTTTGAAAAATAATACAAATTTTGCATTTGACGCGTTTCAAAACTAAACGACCATAACCATTGTAATTTTCATGTAAAGAAACTTCAAAATGCAAAAGGGCGTATCAAGTAAAAAACTTAAAATTGATTTTCTGACTGATTAAACTGTGCCCATTTAAACAAGCGACAAGCGAGTAAAGCTAATTCTAACTTCTTTTTTAGGTTGGGTCAAATTTTCGAGACATAGCGTTATCGTGAAAATTGAGCGTAACTAAAAAACTGTTAGCATTACTGGATTCAGTATACTAAAATTAGCTTTTTCCATAGGGTCCACCGCTTGTCGCCAAATAATAAACGTTCTTATAAAATTTCTAATCGTAGCTTGTCCATGCTCAAAACTCAAAATGGTCAATACCTCTGATATGCACACATAAAATTTTGTTAAAATCGGTTTAACCATTTAGAAGTAACGAAATTATTTCCATCTCATCCCACTCTGAGCAGTCGTTTGACACCTTTCAAAACTAAACAAGAATTTCTCGGCTTTGTTTTACCATCACTGAGGAAAAAGTTTTAAACTTAATTTGACTAAATGATGTATTTACCGCCATAAAGTATTAATCAACCAAAAACTCGATTTTAGTTTTTTGATATTTGACACGTTTTTAAACTAAATTATTCAATTAGTAAACGAAATAAAACAATAAATAATTTTTTGATAATTTTTATTTAATTATTAGATTCATACAGCCATTCAACAACCTGGTTTTAAGCGAGTTAAACGTGGCTTACGTCCTGCTGTTCATGCCATTCATGGTTTAAAATTTGATGCCACCTACAATACTCAATCGAGTATGGAAAGTACTGAACCCACAGATCCCTATTTTCCAATGCAGTGGTATCTAAAAAATACTGGCCAGAATGGAGGAAAGGCGCGTTTGGACTTAAATGTTCAGGCTGCTTGGGATCAGGGTATTACGGGCAAAAATGTAACCACCGCTATTATGGATGATGGTAAGTTTTCATGGGCGTAATATAAAAGTAAAGGTTTACTCTTGAAATCTTATGATTTTTATTTCATTTTTGCAGGGGTTGACTATATGCATCCAGATCTAAAATTTAACTATGTAAGTTATTTGAAGCAATTATGTTTATTTATACTACTATTCACATTTCATACAACTGTTTGCATTTGCAACAGTGTTGTCATCATTTGCTAGCTACGTTATTTACATAATTAGAAAAAAAAACGCTTGCAAATTGAGTAACAGCTGATATTCTTTATTTTTATAAAATTTTCTGTTTTTATTGTTATTTTATTTTAAATCATTTTTGATTTTCATATTCTTTTATTTGAATTACTTTTTACAAATAAATTATTATTTTTTAATTTTAGTAGGGATCTACATAAATTGTGATAAATTGTAAAGAGAACAGACAAATTTAGTTACTAGTAGAATGAAAAGCATTTTCTAGCGCTACAATCGTCGTTAGCGTTTTTCGTACCTATCTACATGGTACTCATCAATTGCAAATTTTTCTGTTTATATAACCATTAAGAATAAATATAATATGAGAAATTTTTATATATTTAATTTTATTATTTTTTAAGTATTAATTAATCTAAAGAGTTATTATTTTATCATACAAGCTTGTTGCTCAAGTCTAGTATTGTCCACAAAAACTACTTTTTTTAATAAATTTAATTCAGAATTAAAATTAAAAAAAAGGTGTAATGACAAGTTGTACGGTACTTTCAGATTAAAAAATAATAATTATAAATTTGTTTTTGGTGTTCATTGAGGAAAGTAGATACTTTCTAATTTTAACAAAAGTATCTGAAGAATAATCCGATTCAATATTTAATGCAGTTATGAATTTATGAAAGTTTAACGTCACATAATTTCTATGACCAAAATGGGAATGTTTTTATAAAATAAAGCTACATAACCTTAATTTATATACTTTATTTTATCATGGAATTAAAAAATTCAATTCAGAAGCGTTAAAGCTTTGAATTATTGACGATAATATATTATTTTGTAATAAAATACAGCGATGTTAGATTTCCTGCTAAATTTAGCATTCCATGCACTTTAAAATATTTTTTTGATTGCTTTAACCTGTATCTCCTTCAGTTTTTCCAGAGAACTATTATAAAGGTAAATGGGAAATATAAAAAATTTCGACTGAAAAATAATATTTTTTAAAATCACAATTGCATTTTATATAAAAAAATATTAAGAAAAAAGTAACGTTAGTTACATTTAGATATACTTCGCAACATTTATTCAATGTCAATTTCCGTCAAACAATGACGAAAAAAGCAGTAAAAAGAAATAAATAAGAAGATAAATGATATTATGCGCTTAAGATGAAAGCATCTTATAAAATTTAATAAATGCGATTTACTTTTTCTTAACGTAAATAATCTGCATTAAAACATGAAATGAGATAAGGCTGTTGTAGTTTTGAATGAAATGTGTTTTCTTTTAGAAAAATACGAAATAGCAAATGCAGGTTTTGTAACAGTATCTCTAGAAATAAAAATGCAAATTGATGTATTTTTTTCTTTTTAGGAAAACTTTTTACCGAGCAATTACTAAAAGTATTTCGTTACTCAAGTCTATTTTGCATAAACTCAAAATATTTTTCACTGTAGAGAAGAGTATTCAATATAATTAAAGATGAAAAATTCTGCATTGTTTAAGTTACGTTCGTCGTCTTTAAAATATTCTATACAAATAAACTCATGATCAAAATTAATTTTATTTTTACTTTATTTTTTATTTCATATCTTTTTTAATAATAAAACTATCAATTGGTTTCAAACCAAAAGAATGCTGAAGCCAGTTACGATTTCAGTAGCAATGATCCGTTTCCTTACCCTCGCTACACAGATGATTGGTTTAACAGGTGAGTAAAAGCGACTAATAATATCTATATCTATAACAGGTGGAAAAAGGGTGTATCTAAGTTTGTCATTCCGTTTGTATTTTCTGCAGTATTCATTTTCGACCCCATAAAGTGCATGTATTCATACCAAAGAATTTTAACTGATGTCCATCTATCCGTCTGTATTTGCAAAGCATAAGATGCTCTAGAGAAAATTAAAATACGCCAATCGTTCGGCCCATGCCCTTCGAGGCAGCGGGCAAATTACCACACCTGCCTCTAACTTTTTCATATCTTTTTTTATTTTTTATTTGTACTTTGGCTGGTAGTTGTTGTTGATGATAAGAAATTAATGAAAAAGGGAGGAAAACGTGGTGAGTTTTAAACTGATACAGAAACATTTTCATTAACTAAAATTAAATTAAAAAAAGCTTTTTTTACCAAAAAAAGGAAAGAATTTCTTATCCCAATATTTATTTAAACCATTATATGGGAAATGTGCAGTACCATATATGGTGAAGGGAACTTAAGAGTCGGCATAGCCGAAACAAAAAGTTCAATTGAAAGTGAACATTCTACAATCATAAAAAACAAAGACGGCGTTTACCTTTTTCAATTTGTTGTTGTCTGTAAGCACTTTTCTCTTGTTTTTCAAAGTATTCGTTTATATAAATGTTAATTGAAAATAGTAGCGGTAACGCTCTTAATTTATTTATACTTTTAAAATGAAAAGAATGCAATGTAAATTTAAAAATTTTGAACTTTTTGCAAAAAATGAAAAGAGAATTAAATTTTTAATTGCTACAAATTTCATTTTTTAAAATTATTATCGTGCCATCACTTCTGTCCAAATATGAGTATCATTTTAACTCACATACACGTTTAAATTAAATTCACAATAGATGCTTTTTCTATCCTAAGCATTGGCTGTTACTCAGTATCATCAACTATTGGAGGTGAAACCTCAAATTGCTGTTACGATTAGACTAATCACCATTTGTAGTTGGATGGCGTGGTCAGACAGAGCCAAACAAGTTACTATTAATAAACGTTTGGAGAAATTACAGAGGATTGTGTGCCTTCATATGATAGGAACTATTAAGGCTTTTCCTACTGCAGCAACGGAAGCTCTTCTTGGACTCATATATTTTACGATTTTTATAGAAGCAGCTGCCGAGTGTCATCTGAATCATGAAAACAGGACCAGATAGGGATTAAGGAATCGATCAAAAAAGGCCTAAGGGAACATATATTTATACTCATGCAACAGAATGTACGATTTAAATAGAAAGGTTCTTTATTTTCTAGGTAATAAGAGAATAGAAGAAAAAACTACACCTCAGTTCAACTTAGATATTACACACGGATGAATCCAGAATGGCTTTAGCACAATCTATTGTAGGTTAATAGATATGATAAAGGAAACTCTTGTTGGCTACAAAATTAACTATCGGAGAAAAAAAACAGTTCAGATAACAAACAAAAGCAATCCAATTCACTCAATTTCTTCTCATAAAAAATGAAAATTGAATCCCTTTAACTCTTTTATTCGCATCTTTTATAACGCTTTTCGGATTGACTCTATACAAAACATGCTCTATAATCTTTTGAACTTTTTGCTTGTTCAATTTTATTTTAATTCATTTTCAATTAATGTTTTAATTTTAGCCACGGAACACGTTGTGCCGGTGAGGTTGCTGCTGCCAGAGATAATGGCATTTGCGGTGTTGGTGTGGCTTATGATAGCAAAATTGCAGGTAATTGAAGCTACGTGGTAGATTAAACTGAAGTTTCTTTTTGGTTCATATAAAATACACAAAAATATAAATAATGATGTTTTGCTAGCGTCCAAAAGAATTGCATGTTTTTATTTTGTAGACTTGACATAAAACAATGTACGAAATAATTCTTGGCTATTTTTTTTATTATTATATTATATTAATCGAAAATATTTTGAACACATAACAACAATAGGCATAACAAAAGCTTCTATACAAATTTTTCAAATCCAAGGGAAGAATTAAAAAAACAAATTGTAAATAAACTAAAAATAAGAGTCTGGAAAATTTTAATTTTCTTGATTCCACAACGATGCCAACTTTGAGGGCCTCTAACAGCTCTCCTCCTAATGAAACTATGACCATATTTTTACTTTAAACTCTACAACAACTTATTTTTTATAAAGTAATTTCACTCGTTCAGAGGTTGCAGATTCATTTTTTTCTAATATCTTTTACTGTGTGCGCTTAGCAACGCATGAAATTTAAACTTTTTTCTCCTGCTGTGAATTAACTGTGGTTACGCTTTGTATTGTGAATTTTTCCCCCTTGGTTCAGCTAATATTTATCTAATAAAACTTATTTCGAATTTTTTCAACTCTATTTTTAGTTCTGATTTTCTATTATTTAAAGAAAAAAAATCCATGAACATTCTGTGAATTTTTGGGTAATCAGCAGAGAAATCATTAAAAATTACGATTTCTAAAATTTATTGAACACGAATTAAAATTTATTATTTGCTGGGTTTCTTTAGAAAGAAAAATTATTTACAAATGTATGCAGACGTTTTCCAAAGAAAACCAGAAAAAATAAACGCTGGCAGAATGTAATGTCGCATTTTCAGGACCACCAAATCCATCATCAGCATCACCTTAAGTTGTGTATGTTGTAAACATAATCTATTTAACCAACTTATTTTGTAAATAAGAATACGAGGAATATTCATATTAATATTAATTTGGTCAGACGAAGTCGAAAAAGAATTTCTTCACTTTTCTTAATTTTTCTTGTTTTCTTTGGAAAACGTCTGCATACATTTGCTAATAATTTTTCTTTCTAAAGATTTTTAGAAATTAAATTAATAAATGAACCTAAGCCAGAAAATAATAAATTTTAATTCATTTAAATATATAAATAAATCCTGAATAAAAAAAACTTCACAATTAATTGAAAACCAAAAGAGTTAACCCAAAGCGAAGCTTCAACTATAAATTTGCATGCGATTTTTATCCAGATAACGTTAAGAACAAAACATTCAATGATGAGTGGTACTTTATCGTGAAGTTTTGTTGCTATTCACCTCATTGTTTGTGTTAACCACGTTTTTTTTGAACGTTAACAAATAAATGTTTATTTTTGTATTTGAACGAGACTTTGTTTGGTAGCTGAAAAAATTAATTCTGATTATTTTTATTTTAAAGGTATTCGCATGTTGGATCAACCTTATATGACAGATCTTATTGAAGCCAATTCTATGGGCCATGAACCGCATAAAATTCACATTTACAGTGCATCTTGGGGTCCTACAGATGATGGCAAAACTGTTGATGGCCCCCGAAATGCCACTATGCGTGCCATTGTGCAAGGTGTTAATGAGGTGAGAAATAAATATAACGATAGTAGATTTTGATATTATTTAAATGTTGTTTTAAATTGATTTTATTTTGTATTCCATAGGGTCGCAATGGTTTGGGAAATATATATGTTTGGGCTTCAGGTGATGGTGGTGAAGATGATGATTGCAATTGTGATGGTTACGCTGCTTCCATGTGGACAATTTCAATTAACAGTGCTATAAACGATGGTCAAAATGCTCATTACGATGAAAGTTGCAGCTCAACGTTAGCAAGCACGTTTAGTAATGGAGCCAAGGATCCGAATACGGGAGTAGCGACAACTGATTTATATGGTAAATGTACAACAACTCATTCGGGTACTAGTGCAGCGGCTCCGGAAGCAGCTGGTGTATTTGCTTTAGCACTAGAGGCCAAGTAGGTGTTGGTTCATCCCAAATTATTATGTTTTTTTCATAAATGTTTTTTGTTTAAGTCCTCAATTAACCTGGCGTGATATACAGCATTTAACAGTTTTAACTTCGAAGCGCAATTCTCTGTTCGATGCTAAAAATCGTTTCCATTGGACAATGAATGGCGTGGGTTTGGAATTTAATCATTTGTTTGGTTTTGGTGTCTTAGATGCTGGCGGCATGGTAACTTTAGCCAAACAATGGCATACAGTACCTGCTAGATATCATTGTGAAGCTGGAGACATCGAAGACACCCAGTGAGTATTTACGGCGTGTACTCACGACTTTGCTTTGATTAAGTTGTCAATATTATCTTTTAAGCCCTATTTATTCTGGTCGTTCCCTGTTTTTGGAAATTAAAACGGATGCTTGCAAGGGCACCGATACTGAAGTAAACTACTTAGAGCATGTACAAGCTGTTATATCGGCGAACGCTTCAAGGCGTGGTGACTTGGAATTGTTCCTGACTTCACCGATGGGAACAAGGTAATATGAACATAATGTTTATTATATTGATGCTTCAACTGCCAAAGCGATTAACACAATTTTCGTTTTGTTTAAAAGTAATAATTTCGAAACACTTAAATGTTAAAAGAGGAGGTGAAGAATTAATTCATATTATACAATAAATTTATATATATGACCTTAAGTCATATTTTTACCGTTAAATCATGAAGCATTCACCTAATTCTTCTAAGTGCCAATTAATAACGTATTTTTTTAATTTCTTTTGTTGTATGTATATTCTACTTCAATTATTCCTTCTTATTTTTAATGTAAGAGATATACTAAAAGTCTAAAGGTGCGGTCAGATCAGTCAAATATGTAAGCAAAATACCATAACCACTACTTTTACAAATCTTTCCTCATACGTATCGACACGAACGATGATTTGAAATTAAATAAATGTGATATATACATTTATATTATTTCATTCCATAATTTAGTGGTAACCTCTTTTTGGTCAAATATTTGACTAATCTGACCGTTTCCTAATTCAAACATGTACCTTATTATTAGGTTGTATAAGATTTAAAAAAAAAACAAATTTATTTGAATAGTAAGGTATGTAATCGTAAACAGCTCGTTTAAATATTGAACATTTTACCTAAGACCAAAATAAACAAATATAATTATTTGTTACTTTTTTTTACTAATTACATTTATAATTCGTGTATTTTATAGTAACCAAAAATCTTTTTTTACCTCCGCTCTTTTATTTCGACTTTTGCACGAAGGTCTCCTAAGGTTTTCAATTAAGCAACTTATTAGAAAAGGCTTATATGTCGTATTTTCAAAACTAGAAATTATATAGGAATTTTAATCAATGATTTAATATCAATATGGAAAATTAGTCTGTTATAATGAAATAAATATAATTTAACACAGCCCATTTATCAGAAATGAAAATATTATATATTTTAAATTTTTAATCTTGATGGCATTTATGTATGTAGGTATCTTATCATATTTGATAACAAGCTTAAGCCTTTGTAAACCATTATTCGATTAAATTATTTTAATATTTTTAATATTTTTAGATAACCGAATAAAAGATTGCAAACTAAAAATACTAGAAACATTTTACTTAAATAAAATCTGTTTTCAATTTTAGGTCTATGATTCTATCACGTCGTACTAATGACGATGATCACCGTGATGGTTTTACAAAATGGCCCTTCATGACAACACACTCATGGGGTGAATATCCCCATGGTGTATGGAAATTGGAGGTAAATTAGTGATTTTATTAAATTAAATGATTTAATCTGAATTAAATTTTAATTAAATAGGCTCGTTTCAATTCAAATCAACCACGATCTGGTTGGCTCATTGATTGGTCCTTGGTATTGCATGGTACTAAGGAGGCACCATATCGTACTCTTTCACCAGCTTCTCCCCATTCCAAATTGGCGATTGTTAAAAAAGCACACGAAGAAAAGAAAATGCAGTAAATTCTTTAAATAAAATTAACGATAGAAAAACTACACAAATCCAGGGCTAAATAAACTAAATAAATATACACCAGTCCTTATTGTGGACACATAAAAGAGAAATGACAGATATTAAAAAATTGCTGATAATGTAAAAATTAAACGGAAGGCCAATAAACTAAAACAAGTGTACAAAAACAGAACAAAGTTACGACAGAGTAAAACCAATTTCAAAAAGATAGAAACAACGTTATATATTTTTTTTTATAAAAGTTTATCTAAAAATCACAAAAGTTGAAGTAAAATTTTCGACTATTTTTTCAAAGTAATTTTAGAAAATTTTTTGCTTTTCATGAACTTTCCAACTTCTTAATTAAAGTGAAAATTAAAAAAAGTGAAATATTTTGCTTTTCCTATGATAATTATTTTTTTGAAAAAAATTTTTTTTGAAATTTAGAAAATTAGTAAAAGAGTTTTTGGCTGTGTTTTTATTAAATATCACTGTTTGTTTTTTAATATTAAACGTTTTAAAATAATGTTGCTTGCTTAAATTACAACGCATTATAAAGTTACAACATGTGTTTTATTAAAACAATAAGAAATTATTATAAACTTTGAATCTTTTTTTATTTTTATATTCTCAGATCAACGATGTGTTACTTGTTTCAAATTTTAGTCTTTCCATTATAACTGTATCATAGATTATTTAAAGAAACAAATAGTAATTTTTGGACAGCTTGTACTTTATCATTTTGGAATTCTTTTTTTGAAATTCTTGTTTAACTACAAAAAAATCGTATAACAATTTTTTTTAATTGGAAACGATTTTATAAAGTTTCTAAGAATTCTTTTAACATCCTGTGGTAATATAATAAAATATATCTAAAGTTTCTTAAAACATTCTTTAGAAATATAATTATGGTGAATACGCAAACAGTATATTTATTCTGAATGCTTACCCTAAGATTATATTATTTAAAACTTTTAGTTTTATTTGTGATTGTTCTTCGATAAAAACGTTCGATTACACAGCGCGTGAATATCCTAAAGCTTCCTCTATTCCGTTCACTTCGATATTTAAATAAAAAAACTCTCAACCTAAAAAAAAGCAAACTATTCTTAATAGACTTTATCGGAAAAATTTAAAGTAGATAGAAAACAATTTTTTTCCAATTTAAGGGGATTTTTCTTTTAATTTTTGTCTCACAGGATTTAGTATTATAGAACGAAATTGAGTCGTATTGTTTAAAACACTAACTTGAAAAGTTTAAAGTTTTAAGTAAAAATAATAATATCTTTCTTGCAGTTTCCTTAGCTACTAAGATTCTTACATAACATTAGAGACTAAATTTAAATACAAGATATACCGTGAATGTTAGGATAATATAATATTTATTTGAAAGTAGTATAAGCCAATGAGAAAAATTTAAAACCCAAAGAAAGTTATTTGAGGTTAAAGTTGCTATAAAACAGGGTGAACAGAAATAAAATTTTTTATTCTTTTTTAAAATTGCAACACTTTCGCCTGATAGGTTAAAATTGTTTTGTTTGGTTGGCTGCCAGTGGTGCCAGAAATTTTCAGAGAAAAATCTTTATTTATCGAAAAAAATCTTCAATATTTTTAATTCTTTGTACTTTTGAAAATATTTGTTCAACGTTTGCAGATGAACAAGGGAAACATATCAAATTTATTGCAGTTTTCCACAGTTAGAAACAATAACTCACTATCCGCTCTAGACAAATTTGATATTTGTGCAAAACCTTTTTCATTGTAACTAAATTCTAAATTTTTAAAATATTTATTAAATTCATGTGGCCGAGTTCCCTTAATTCATCATCAAAATTTGATATCTCACTGTCTTTAATTAAATTTGGAAAAGGTTTTATTAGACTTACTAGTGAAGAACCTTTTTTATTCCTAACGTTTTGAGGGTCAATATAAGAACGCTTTTTTAAGGTTGCATCGAAAAAAACATTTTTTTTTATTTTACAGAACTCAATCTAAAAGTCAAGACAATTATCAATGATTTCATTTAATTCAGTAGCATTAAACTTTGTATCGGAAATATTAGTTTCTTACATATATATGTTCTTGGTAAACTTCATCATTATTTAGATATTTATCCATGGGCGGCAGTGATGCATTTTGTTTATTTTACATAGCTAAATATAAATAATAAATTTTAACAATAAATGCAATATTACGTGGCAAATAAGTACATCAAAAAATCTTAATATTAGGAACAAGATCTTCAAATCGTATTTTGATTAAAAAAATCTTTGAGATAAACGTAAAATCTTCATTCTGGTATCGCTGTTGGCTGCACTATTTTCGATTAAAAAGTTTTGTTTCTATGCACTCCATTGTCTCTATTCATCCCGTTTTGCGGTACTTGCCATAAAATCTTATAGTTGTTTTTGATTTATTAAATATTTTATTTTTTTTATGTTCTTAAATTTCGAAAACTATAAGCCACCGCTGTTATATAAACGAAAACATTTATTGTTATTTTGTTAACATTTTAAATCTTCAAGTGGTGAAGAGATTGGATAAAACTTAAAACTACAACAATAATTTATTTTAACAATATTTGTAGTGTTCAAAAATGTACACTAAACTGTTAAACGGAATAAAATATTTTGTAAATATAATTGTCTTTACTTTATATTTAAAACAATTATAACTTAAAATAGGAAAATTATTCGTTATTCCAGAAAATTATTTTTAGAAAATAAAAAAAATTATTAAAAACAATAAAGTAGAGAAACGTTTTTTAACGCACACATATTTTCAAACTCTTTCAATCACTCTTATTTTTTCAGACATAAAACAAAAATTCAAATTTAAAAATTGATTTCCTTATTTTATAATAAAAAGAAATTCTTTTCGTCAAATACTTGTTACTCACAAAAACTATGTAAAATGTATCCAGCTCTGTAAAAAACGCTTATATATAATTGCTTAAAAGTGTTATGCATATAAAAATTTCTTAAACCTGTAAAAGAAGACGTGCAGTTCTTAATAGAATGAAAACTAAAATAATTGTATGTATAAAAGCTAAAACTTATATATCATAAATATATTTACTAACAAAACGTTGTCTCCCTTTCACTTTATTCATTTATTTTATTATGTTTATTTTTTTTTTTTTTGAAAATAATTTGTAAAACTTTTCTTGCTTTCGGGGGCCAAATATTAAAAAAGTAAAATTAAATAAACTTATATATTTTATAAAAAAAATTTTATCAATCTTACAAATTAAGTACAAGCGAAATGCCTGAAAAAATTAAAATTATTTTAAAAACTACAAATAATTATACATAAAAATAAATTGTTAAAGTTTATGGATATTTAACTTATAAAAGCGAAATAAAAAGAAAAATAAATTAAAATAGAATAAATGTGTATTATAATCAAGAAGTAATTAAATATACCTTAAATGAATATAACAACCATAAAAAATATAAAAAGTATAAATAAATATGCTTAAAAAATATTTTAGAAAAATATGATAATAATTATTATAAAACTATAAAATTAAATAAATATTGTACAGCATCATGTTCTATTAAATATATACAAATATTGAAAAAAATAAATATTTATATACGTATGAATCTAAAAGATAGGCCTCAAAATAATAAGTCCACTTACATTTTGATCTTTTTATGAAAAAATATAAAGAGAATTGTTAACGAAATCGTTAGCCGCAGAGTACTTGTTGTTTAAATGGTTTCATATTAACAAAAATTTTTTTTTTATTTAAATCTTTGTTAATACGACGAAGGGTAAAAACTATGTTTTCTTTTACTACGAATATCAGTTCCCTCACGGAGAGAGTCACTTGAACTGCTCGTCATCACCAATAATTTCTATTCTACTTTCAGAATCAACAAAATTAAACAAACCCACGGGTGTTTTCCTAAAATATGACAATGCTATACAGACATTTATTCCTCTGTGAAGACGGAGCACTTTCTTTTTCAATTGCTTGATCGTTAGTAATTATGTGTGTCTTGTTTTTAATATTCTTCAGGTTTTTCCTGTTTTTATGTAGTTGTATGTTTTCTCTGATGGTGCTAAAGTTGTTAATTGTTTCGTTTTTTTTTCAGTTTATTTCGCTGTTTGTAAGTCTTCCTTGATTTTAGTCTACATATTGGTTATGTCCTTGGTTTCTTGTTTCCTTTCTTTTGTTGGTGTTGCAGTGTTTAAGTAGTTTGTCGATATGTACGCATATGTAGTGTATATTACGCCAATGTCTTTGATATAGTTGCCCGAAGTGAATGTGATGATCTTGAAAAAATTTAAATGGGATCATGATTTTGGTATAATTCTTCTTTTACAATAAATTATATTTTTTCAGGAAGAATACTGAAGTGGCTTAAACTTGTCTGCGTGCACAGTTGTTGTCTGAGGACAAGGCGAAAAAGGTTAAGGCTAAGAAAGTATTTTTGGTTTACAGGAGCTTTTACACTATTTTCTAAATAATTTAAATGAAAATTGTGCACTCTTTTCTATTTCAAGTTTTTTTATTTTAAAACTTGTCTCGTTATTTAATAACAAAAAAAAAAAAATTGAAATGAGTGTAGTTTTATTTGGTTGAACTTACTGTTTTAAGATTTTTTTAATTTTTTTAACTTAGAATTCGGTAAGAAAATAAGATCAACGGATAAATTGTTAAATATTTAAGTACCAAGTTTTTCATCTGATACCTCTATCCAATATTCCACCCTGTGTACTTTCCATCAATTGAGTTAAAAATAAATGAAACTATAATTTTGTTGCAGATATTAATTATAAAAATATAAAAAAAATAAATATATAAAAGTGGCAAAAAAAAAAAAAAACTAAAAAAGCTAAATAAAACGTTATTTTAACAATTGATGTATTCATAGATATAAAAGATTAAAATATTATTATATTGCAAATAGTAAACTTATAATATATTAATAAACACACACACATCCATATATACATATAAATACATACATGTATGTCTATAAACAGTTTATTTTTTTTATTTTTTCCGTTATGTAAATAAATTTTTAAATATGTATGTATATTATACAACTGGCCTAAACTGAGTCTTTGAATTTATAAAAGGTTTGTATATACAAAGGAAATAACACAGTTATAGTCGTATTAGGTTAGGTTGCGTTTAAAAATTTAAGGAAAACTCTAAAAATTCTTATTTTTGGTATGTAAAAATTAGCTTAAATTGGATTGTGCTTTTTTTAGAATACTAATTAATAAGATGTTGCTCCAGAGTGAATGCTAAAAAAAAGATTTTAGGAGATTAATCACAAAATATAAGTGTCAATGAATATCCGTAAGTTATTATTTTTGAAAAAATGCCAACAGCATTGATGGATTCACGTACTGAAGTCCATAAGCGATGATTTAAAAACACTTTAACGGCCTGGTATCATCACTCAAATGTTAAATGTTCGCAGCAAACTTAAATTTTTTGCACGAGGTGTTAGCTAACGTCAGATTGTCAAGAATCTTTTCTTAGTAATGTTTTTATTATAAGTAAAAATTAATAAGGGTATTCACACCGAGTCTGTTAATCCGGTAATTTGTTAGTTGGTAATTTGTTGAAACACTTTACTGTGAACACACTTTTTGTTCTATCTCAGTAGTGCGGTAACTTTTGCTACAAAACAGATGATTTAAATTTATTAAAAAGCAAAAATGCCTCGAGAAAGTGCAAAAACAAAAATAGTAAAAAATTTAATTGAAAATTCTTTGGAGGAAATAAAATTACCGAGTAACAAGAAAATTACCAAGCTTGCCAGACTGGTACTTTGTTACTCGGCAGTTCGATAATTTGTTAATTTTACAAAAACAAAATACACGTAAAAAACTATCGAATAACGACTAACGAATTAACAAGGCCGGTGTGAATAACCCTAATAATTAAAAATTTTGAAAAGTAAAATTTCAAAGGTAAAACATTAGGGCTTAAAAACGAAAAATAGAGCATATGAAATTTATGAATAAAGAAAAAAATTAAGGGAAAGATATTTTGGCGGGTATAATTACAAAATTGTAGGATGTTTTCTATGAAATTGTAAGCATTGGCAGGGATGCCACTGACTGTCGTAAATTTTTTTGAAAGGAGCTTGCTTTTAAAACAGTGACTTATATAAATGATGAGAAATAGTTTTTATTTGCAAATAGCGTGCGCACAAACGTAGTAACTCAAGGCTTATTTTTTTTAAAATAATATATTTTTATTTATATTTAAAAAAAAAAAAAAAATAAATCCTCAACTTTTTTTTTAATTTTTCTAATATTTTTTTTAAATACTTTTCTATTTAATTTTCTATTTTCTATTTTTTTAATATTTTTGTGTTGAAAGTAAACAAATAAATATTTTATTTCGCACATCTGTATACGAGGGCTGCTCTATATATTTCTGGCCTAATAGTGAAAATGCGAATATTTTTAATCAAAAATGGTTTTATTGTTTTTCAAAGTATTCTCCAGCATGATTTATACACTTTTACATGCGCTCAAACCAGTTGTCGAAGCACTTTTTCCAGTCCGATTGAGACACCTCTAAAACATGGTTTTTGAACACTTCATCAGCTTCTTCTGGCGACGAAAATCGTTGACCACGCATTTTTTTCTTGATATACGGAAACAAGAAGAAGACATTAGGTGTCAAGTCAGGGCTGTACGGCGGATGACCCATTAATTCGACGTTTTGGCCGGTCAAAAACGCTCTGGTTTGAGCCGATGTGTGAGAGCTCGCATTGTCATTGTGAACAATGATTTGTCTTCTCTTGTTGGTTTTTCGAATTTCTCCGATGACTTCAGGCAAACAAATTGTAGTGTACCACTCAGAAGTGACCGTCCTACGTTGCTCAGGCGGAACAGTCGTCACATGACCAGTTTTGCCGAAGAAACAGGCGACCATTTGCTTCGCAGTGCTTCTTCCACGAACAACTTTCGTTGGATTTTGCTCGTCTTTGAAGACCCACACGGTCGATTGTTGTTTCGTTTCGGGCTCATACGCATAGATCCATGATTCGTCACCTGTGACGATCTTATAAACGTCTTTTGAAGCACCGCAATCGTATTTTTGCAACATTTTTTTGCACCAATCGACACGAGCCTTTTTTGAGCGACTTTCAAATTGTGCGGGATCCAACGAGTAAAAACCTTTTTAACGGCCAGGTGTTCATGCAGTATCGAATGCATGCTTGTGGAAGAAATGTCCAAGGATGTCTCTATCTCTCGGTATGTCGCATGTCGATCTTGCATTATGAGTTCATGCACGGCATCAATGTTCTCTGGCACAGCAGCCGTTTTTGGACGACCTTCACGGAATTCGTCTTTGAGCGAGCTTTTGCCACAACTAAATTCATTATACCAATTTTTCACAGTGCTATAGGATGGTGCTACATCGCCATACAATGATTTAATCAATGCACTCTTTTCGTGATAATCCACGTCGAAAGTTGTGAAAAATGATGGCACGAAAATGTTCACGAGTTAATTCCATTTTTTCTATATTAATTTTTTCAAGTCACTGTAAACAACACAAATAATGGTCGTACGTCAAAACGTTTTGAGTAAGATTATGCTTAAAAATGACAAACTTTCCAATGGAAATGTCAGATTGCACTTGCCAGCACTCAGTATTGCTAGGCCAGAAATATATATAGCAGCCCTCGTATATAAAGCACAAAATATGTATGATTGTTTTTTGTCAGAAAGCATTAAGCCACAAACTTTGTAACATGTTAATAAAATGTATTTTTGTCTAAAAGATATTGAGATTTTTGCTTGCTAATTTCAAGCACAGGGTAATATATTTGGTAGTAGGGAAAAAAAATTAAATGTAGGGAAAAAGGGAATTGTTTAGAATGTAGGGATTGTAAAAATTATGATCTGACATCACTGGCCGGAAGTCAATTAATATTTTTATTTACCAACAAATAACGGCGTTAAATTACTCGTAATCAAACTTTAGTGTTAAACAAAATTGTTTTCAAATACCTATTTGCTTTTATTAAGCTTATTCAGCATCTAAAAGCTCCTTTCTTACGAATATTATAAGCTCTTATTTTTACTCAGTAAAAGTAAAAAGAGCTTTTTGGTATTAAGCTTTAAAAAGTGTCTTTTATAATTAAACTTTTTTAAACACGTAAAAAAGTCTTCTTATTTCGCGTTTTCTGAATTAACTGTTGATTTTAATGTTACATAGACTATAAAAACTGAAACACGTCAAAACTGAAAAATCTATTTTTAAGGGCAATAGAGTACAAGGAAGCTATATACTATGCAACAATGTGGCAAAAGTTTGTTCCTTTACTACGAAAATGAATGCAATATAAATAGTTCTTTTCATTTGTTAGCAGAAATTTATAAGTTGAAGAAAGCTTATACAATTAGTGTTTTTTAAATTTTTTAAAATAACACCAAAAACAAAAACTGTGATAAAGAAACTTTTTTATTCGCCAAAACACAGAAAAACTCCAAAGTAAATTTGTGATAAGGAGGAGCTTTCGTCAGAAAAAAAACCAAAGTTCATTATTTGTAGCTGCTGCTAAGACTTAAGGTGGTAAGTGCTCCAACAAAAGTTAAAAAAAACATTTTCCGATGAGGAACAGTTTTAGAACCATACCTGGTGATAGGTACAGTCCAGAAGGCATAAACAAGGAAAGAATAAAGAAACGAAAATAAAAACTTATAAATTGTATTCTTATTTCAATTCCAAGTTAATAAGGATAAAAGATATCACTCAAATTTAGATGGAAGAAACTATGTTCATCATATCGTAATAAAAATAGTGGAAATAAAAAAAATAAAAGTAATTTATTTCTTCATTATTTCAATTTATTCTTTATTGGATGAAGTTAAACTAAACTATAAAAAAATGATGCCCCAGATCGATAGCATTAAAAAATAATAATAAAATCAATAGCTACTAGTAATACCTTGCAGTTGGTAAATGAACTCTTGCTTAGATGATTTGTATCTTATTGTTTCTTTTGGCTTGGTTTTGATGTTTGTATTTTATGAATTTTGTAGTAATGGAATTAAAACTGGAGTACTTTAAAAAATACAATTGGTATTATATGTGCTAATGTCATAATTTAAACCGTAAATGGGCATGTAATTACTCTACTTTTCTTACTTTACGAAACTGTACACATTTTGTACGAATTAGTAAATTTCACAAATGTCCTTAAAAAGTGCTTGATAGTTTTCTTTTGGTTCAATGCTCGATAATATTCATATATATTAATGAATTAATATTCATATATATTAATGAATTAATTTAATTATGAAACATTTTATTTAGGTACAATTCTCTTAGTGTCACTTTTGGTGTAAAACATTGAGGCCAATTTTGTTAGTAATAGCGGTTTTTCGCCAAACTTGGCAATTAAAAAAATATTCTTTGGCGATAAATATTTTTAAATGGCGAAAAGCGAGATACCTAGCGATTTTTTAAGTCATTTGCAAAATTGTTGGTTATTTTTTATGAAATTTCAAAAGCAAAATTATTAAAATTAAATGATAAATGGTATCGACAGTGTGAAAAGTGATAATAAAGGAAACAGCGATGAATTAATAAAAAATTAATATTGGAAATGTATTCACAAAATTCGTTTTTGAGTATGGATAACGTTCATTTTGATAAAGAGTTTTAAACTGAATTGAACAAGACTGCATTAAATGTAACTAATACGTTGCTTTTACAATAACTTGGTTATATTTAAAACGGCTGCAAATAGAATGTTTAATCGGCTTCCAGAAAACTTGTCTATTTTGAAGTTTATTGTCAATTTCCAGTTTTATTATGCTGTAACTCTTTATCACAA
Organism: Cistogaster globosa; assembly: GCA_937654795.1. Classification (NCBI taxonomy): domain Eukaryota; kingdom Metazoa; phylum Arthropoda; class Insecta; order Diptera; family Tachinidae; genus Cistogaster; species Cistogaster globosa. The sequence goes on from OW569403.1 coordinate 79,122,528, forward strand.
ATGAAATTTTCTACAGTTCAAATATTTTTTTTTAAAGATTTAGAGACACATTTTAAAAAATTTGGTAAACATTTTGATATTTGAAACGTCATTTGGTGAGAAAGCTCGAAAAAAACTTGCAACACCGTCTGAGACTTTTGAAAGTAAAGAGAAGTATAACTAGAATTAACGGGCTAATGTGCATGTCAAGCTTCTAATTAGATGTTAAAAAGCTTGTGTGATGTATGAATTTTTGTAAAAAGTTTTCAGAAGAAAAGTTGAGTGATAAAATTGAAGAAAAAGATAAAGAAATTTACAAGTTCCTATATTGTTGTAAATAACTTACGAGAAGACAAAAAACTTTTAAGTTTTATATTTAAAAAAAAAAAAACAATAACAACGATGCAGGGAAATAATTTCACTTGCAAAAAGTGGCAGAAAAAGAGGATTTATTGAAACAAAGAGGCAACCATTTCAAAGGCAAACTAACTGCAGCAAACTACTCAGTTTTTTGCATTGTTTATTTCATTTTAAAAATTAAAACTTTTTCTTTGTTTGCTTAATGCATACATGTAAACACATCAAAAATTTTTATACAAATACATGTGCAATATTTTATCTATAAAGTATTGTATACAAAAATAAAAGCTTTCGAACTCTTGCAGTTTAAATACATTAGCTATAAATATTATATATTACCAAATGAAGTCCTTTATATCAGCATAAGTTCTTGATTATTTTTTAATTTTTTAGTTTTTCAAGAAAGCAGACAAAACTGCTGTTATCATTCTTTGTATATATCTCTCCTAGGGTACGCAAGTTGTAAAAGTCATTCATTAAACTAAATAAGTTAATAAACTAGAAAAACAGGAATACCTCACAAAATGGTGGAATTATTTTTGTTGGTTATTTAATTTATATTTTTCAACCATTTTAAAGACAAGTTACAGCAATCGCCAATAAAAGAAAAAATAAGTAAAAAATATGACGATTTTTTCTCCAGCCCTATCCAAACATAAAAAATGTAAACGGACTTTTAATCTCTAATCATTGGCTATATACTCCAAAAAGAATTTGACAGACGCATTATTAATAAAGGCAAAATAAAATTCTACGCAATATGACAACTTAGGTAAGAAATCCAAAAAGAAGATTATCAAAAATAGTATCAAGACTATCAGATGCCGAAGATAAAAACAGTTTTAAGGGAGAAAAGTCATTCAGTAAAAGCGATGCTATAGCTAACATTCTTCCTGAATGTCATCCACAAATGGTTAAAAATATACCGACAATATCTTTAGAATGCGAGCTTTCAGAAGAAGAAGCAATAGCACTTATACTAGAACTAGAATTTATTACAAACAAGTTTGTAAATTAGAGAAAAATAATTCAAACGAAGGTTGCACAGTACTACCTGCAGTATGAGAAAATAGGAAAGAAATAATACCACTGATAAGTGAAGTAAGCGATACAGGAACATTTATACAGCTTCAAGGTTTTTATCGACTTTTACGAAGAAACAACGGGGATATGATGGCCTATCGGCCTATCAGCTTTACCGGAATACAAACTAACATCGAAAATTGAGGTTTCTCTTAATTACAGAAGTATTTTTATGGCATTTCACTACGCTTAAGAAAAAAAAAATGACTTCAACGTCGTCCAATATTGTTAAATAACTAGTCTGGATTAAGTCCACATTAGGATCAAAAGTTTTTGCGATTAAAGAAATTTAAATACCTTACGAAAAATAAGTTAACTACAAAACATAAGATCAATAAAATAGAACAATCTAATGATAATTTAATCCGGTTTGTACTGAATTCTATGGCGTTATGTAAATGTAAGTTTCGAGTTCCAGCTGCGATGATTGATAGGAAGGTGAGCAAGAAAGCGTACTTTCTGAAAATGCTCAGTATTTGGAGTAAAAAACTTAAAAATCTGTCGGAATCCTAAAAATATGAAGCATACAGTATCCCTTCATGCAGTTCATCAAGAAAAACAAAGTAATTTCAAAAATCTGGGCCGACGGAAATTAAAAAAACCAAAAAGAATTCAAAGAAATGGGTTTTTTTGTAATAGATATGCTACTTGTTTACCATAGTTCAATAAATATTGGAAATACGAATAGGAGATTTTTTCAAAATTATGAAATAACCTCTAAAATTACAGGAATAAGCAAGGAACTTCTTATAACATTTCTTATGAAAAAAAAACTCACGCTAACACTGCACCAAATACTTTGTCATGTTCGTGTCTATCGAGGCGAGTCTTATTCTCTCCCGATAGGTGAATTTACAATACAAGAAAATATTCAGGACTAGTTAAATACCAGAATCGTATTATTATCTTAACCCGTCCTATAATCCCATCATATTATTATAAAAAAAAATAGAATAACAATTTATGCCACATGAAAAAGAAGAACTAGATCTCGATTTTTTAACTGTGGAATCATATTTTAAGGAAATTAAAGAGAGAAAAAAATAATATAAATTGTTTTTTACTGTTATAAATATTTTTTTCTTTTATTCGCATTTGCTGTAAGTTGTTTTAAAAATGGCTTAAAATATTTGCTAGTCTAATTTAAATTTAAACCAGCAATGCCCACGACTTCGTCCGCTTATCATTTCTAATTTTCTTTAAATTAAAAAATGTGTTTTAAAGCATTTGTTGTAGAGTTAAATATTTTCTATTTTCAAAAATTAAATTTACTGACAACTGTTATATTACCATTATACAGGTAAAACTGGGTGCTTTTTTATTTGTATCTTTTTTTCTACGATATATCATTTTATGAACTTCCTCAGAAAATTTTATTCAAATCCATCCAGCAGGTTTTACGTGATGCGACAGACAAGAACTAAAAAATAGGTGTTTTGCCTTCCATATCGATTCATTTCTATACCAACATTAAAACTTTCAAAAAATTTTCATATACAGAAAGGCCCCCTTTACTGTTTTATTATATGAAAAACAAATAATACCATCTTTTGTGGGAAAATCAGAGCGCTATTATATTAAATCTTTAAACTGGTTTATTATAAATTTTGTTAACAAAATAGAAAAATTCTTAGAGTAATAATCCGATCTACGCAGAAATACTAAGTTAAGGTCAGGCAAAGTTAAAAAAAGAGAAGTAGCAAACAAGCCATTTTATTAGTTATTTTACTTCGCAGGCGAATATGCTGTGAAGAAGTATTGATGAGGGAGGCTGCATGTTTAATATTAATTCTGAATATGTATTTATAAAAGAAAAAACGCTTTTATTTTTTGGTTGACGCAGGGGTTGAACCCTGACCAACTAGGTTTGTAGTCAACGTGCTTACCACTTTGACCCAAACTAAAGGCTTTGTTACTCTTACGTTAACGTATATGTTGCCGATAAGCTACTCCGTTTTTCTTACCTTGGTTGTGTGTAAATAAGAAATCTTTCGTAAACGTGACGTTGCGTTAAAATTGAAATTTCTTTGAATAAGGATGGCAGCTTGTGTGCATAACTGACTGCAAACATAGATGGCACCATATGATAACCCGTTTTCATACAATTGCCAACAATTTGGAGAAATTGACAACAAAAATGACATAATGAAAACCAAGCATTAGAACAGCGTTTTTGTGTAGAAAAAAATTTATAGGTTCCATATTTTAATCAGTTGGCCAATGCCTTATTTAGGCTTAGCTTGTTTATGTTTTATTCTAAGGTTCTAAGGGACACCCTCAAAGTATTTTATTCAAATCAATCTAGCATTTTTACGTGATGTAAACACATGCAGACTGACGGACAGTCATTAAGACAAGTACTCCAAAACAGATGTGTCGTATTCCACATCGCTTACTATCTTCACCAATTACAAAATTTGTGAAAGATATTTTAGCTTCTAATTTTTAAAAACTAAATTAACAAATGCAGGACACAGCGCACGTACATTCATGCTTAAATCATAACAATCAATATGATACTTAAACAGCATCTATAATGAGTAAACAAGTAAGAATGATTTAAAATAAAAAATTGCATTCGTGATCAACCGATGGCTGATACAAAGCAAAAATATATGTACAAGACAAGTAACAAAGGCTGACTTCCAAAATGTATGAATACAAAGTTTGTATACAGTTTTGCAGCGGCATTTAAACTTTTTTCATATACAAAGTTCCGATACAACGCAACTATATTCTTTGTTTACATTTTCATTATGAAACAGGAATGTTGCAATGCACCATTTTTATTATTGACAAACACGAAAATGGAAACGTCGGGAAAATTTTTATTTGATAATTTTTTAAATTATCAGAAAATTCGAGTGGAAACTCTGCACAAAATTTCCTCGCTGTAATAAAATCTATTAAAAGAAAAAGAAATGTTTTACTGAAGCCAAAACACAGCGCAGAAAAATATCAAAAATTGTTCATTTTAGGGAAGTTATTGCAAAAATGCCGGATGCCAAGATGTGGCTGCTTCTCCAGGAGTGTTGTTGCACTTTTTAATTCTTTTATAAGTCACACAAAAGTTTAAAAACTTTCTGGTGTCATCATCCCTTTAGAAGGGAAATGTCTCATCCACCTCCTTAATTTCTCTCAACACCTTTTCCCACAAAACGGTGTTTTTTCTTTTCTTTGCGAACAAACACGTTTTGTGATTGTTTTTTAATACCAAACAAAACATCAACTAAAAAACTGATGCCTGGTTGCTTTTTTACTGCATTAAAAATACTCATTGTTGACGTTTTGAAATCGTATACATTGTAAATATTTTGTATAGCGGCTTTATGAAACAATATACTTTGTTCGAATGCAAAGCAATTAACATTTTGGAAGTCAGCCAAAGAGAACAGTGAAGAAATACTTTGGTTTGTGGGTCGACTTCGTTTAACCAAATTAATATTGATATGAATACTCTCGTTTTCTTGTTTACAAAAATTAGTTGTTTAAATAGATGACATTTTCAATGTACACAATCTAAGGTAGATAGATGCGAGGAATATTGACGAAGGATATAGCGGTCCGGAAAATGCTGCATAACATTCTGTTGAAATGATTTTTCTTTCTTAAAAAGCTTTTAAAAATTAAAAAATTAAATTAATTAAATAAATTTAAATTTTGTTTGTTAAAAAACAAAACAAAAAATAACTAACCGTCTTTTCCAACCAACAAATAAATTTAATTTTTATTTTAAAATGTTAATGGAATATTAGTATAACATCTATATTTATAGTTGGTGTATGTAGTAATCGATATGGAATACAAAACACCTATTTTCGAAACTTTTTTCTATTTGTCTACAAAATGTTTAAAAATATATTTTTCTAAAAGTAAACAAATTATAAATGATATGCGGACAAAGTCGTGGGAATTGCTAGTAATACCTAAAAAACTTCAAAGACAATTTTAAATAAAAAATATGCAATTGCTTGTGGAAGCTGTTGGCATCATTGTTATTTTTTCTTTCCTTGAGAAATTAAAAAATAATGTCATAAGGCCGGGGCACATAGAATCCGTCATACGTTGCACTTTGACAAATTCACCTAAAGTCAAAGTAACGACGGATGAGGTTGGCACAATGAATACTTTGCTGACGGATGTTAAATCAAAGTTTGCTCTCTATTTTTATTCACTTTTAAATTTTATTTGTATTTTATTCACTTGCCAATGTATTCAACATACCTCAAAAGTTAAAAGTTGACCAACTTTCATACTTTGCATTGACGGACACGTGTTGATTGTGACAACGCCTATAAGAAAACATGTATTTTAACCCTTTAGTCCTCTTTAATTAATTTTTTTTTTTCAAAAATAGAGAATAAAATTAAGCTAAGAAAAAAAATATCAACAAGATAAGAGACGTTCCTGTCAACTAAGTCTAAATGTGTAAATGTTGATATAACGCTGACCTAGATTATTAGGTTAAGAAGTAGAATATAATGTAAAAAAGGCGTCCCCAAAGACCAAACATGATAAAACGCATTTACAGCTACTTGGTGAACATCAAAATTCCATAGCATAATATGCCATAAATGAACCTGGATACTTCTTAGCAGAAATCACGAGGCATAAAAAATACTAAATAAAATAATTCACCTCAAATACTCTAAATTTAATAACTTTAATGGTTTTTAGATTTAGAACATTAAAACTCAAAATTAATTAAGAACTAAAATTTGCAGAGAACTGTAAGAAATCGATAATCAAGCGATTTTGGATATTTCAAATTTTAAATTCAATAACATCTTTCCTAAATCAAAATCATTTGCATGGTAATAAATTTGCAAATACAAACACCGTTCAAAAGCAAAAACCCCAACACATTGAAACGATGTTCATTCATTGGACATCGTTTAGTTGTTGTCCGGAAATACACACTGTGAAAAAAGTAACAATTAGTGTGACTATTTATCATTTCCAAACATAAGCGTTCATAATGATTTATGATTGACCATTTTGTGCTTCCAGGACACAGCCAAACTCATAAATTTTTTTGTGTCTTTTGTAAACTGAAATTTGTTATGTACAAATAAGTATGAATGTATGAATAAGTAAATTGATGCTATCGTTGGTTTCTCGTTTAGCTTTTTATATGTTTTTAAGCCACAAATAAGTCGTGCGCATCTTTAAGTATTTTTTAACAATTTGTTGCGTTTTATTTTACTCTCTTCATTTTCATTACTACATTTAAGAACGGGCACGATCTCTTGTGTTAAATAATTTTTAAGTGATTAATTGCGTAAGAGGGGATAATAAAACAAACCAATGTTGTTTTGGATCCTTAACATCTTTAATTAATTTAGATGTGCTAATGAAGTAATTTCATCCTTCTTGTATCGCATCTTGAGAAAGAAAAGTCGTTGTAAATAGTTAAGCTTTTTGTGTTAATAGATTTTTGGCAAATGGTTCTGAGTGTTATTACAAAGCTGTTAAATATACATTTGATAAATTAGTTTGTAAAAAGAGGAGTATTACACTTTTAAAGTCACCTTGAAGGAACCATAAGTTTCAAGACAACATGTTTTTATTTTTAAAACATTTTTGTGTTATGACTAAACGTTTTGTGCATTTGGGCTGAAACAAGTATAAAGTTATTCAGTAAATTATTCTTAAGTATTAAGAATGATAATGCAGGTCAGTTAGAATTAATTAAGTTTTTTCTAAATTTAATCGAAGGTTTTACATTAACTTTCTTTAACCCATATTGTACCAGGGTACTTAAATATTTTAATTATCATGGCTAGTTAGAAATTGGCAAATATAGCTCTTTGGTATTTATTTTTTTCTGACGGTGATTATGTGTGGAAAGTGCTGGTCGAGATCTCGACCGCTGGTATAATTAGAGCAATCAATTTTCTGTGTGATATGATATGTAATGATTTGAATTATAATAAACTAAGTCGTAAATAACTCTCATTATGAAAACGGGTTAATTAAGGTATGTTATCTAAAGTTATAGTTAAATAAAAGATCGCGGTATTTAGTTATTATTTTTATTTATTTTCATTTATTGAATAAAAAAAATATTATTTCATATTTTTGTGGTAGGCCTTAAAGTAACAACTTACATGTAAATTTAAGTTGCACTTAGCGCAAGTATAGGCAGTATGCTTCTTGCATAATTTGTATCGCTGATAGCAGCCTTTGACAGACACATCATCGGACAAAGTTAATTCGGTGTTTGTTTTCGGTTTCACAGACAAAAACAGAGTTTTTATTATCAAGTTCTTAAAATCGATTTGACTCATGGGCATCTGCTTGGTTTTATCAGCAATCAAGCAGTGCAATTTTCATGCATTGACACTGGCGGTGTCCAAGCAGGTAACCCAAAGTAGCCACCACCACTTCTTGCCTCCGATTCCAATTCGATAGTTAGCGACAGAATTATCATGCAAGTCAACTTCGCCTTGATCCATCTGATCATAGTTTGTAGCCAAAGTGACTTCTGCATTGTATCCCCATCGAACAAATGAAATCTTATGTTCTTGATCAAATTCGTAGTCCATATCATGTCGAGGTAATTTTGTTTTTAAACCTGCTCCTGTCAGTCTGCTTGCGCGGATTGTGCCAGTTGCACAAAAACCTTTTTCTTTTAGAAGGCAAAGCAAAGCGTGTTCGGTAAAAATGTTGTCAAAAAGATCGATATGTTGTCTAGGATGCTCACAAACTGACATTAAACTCATTAAACGCTAGCACCTAGGTCAAGTTGTTTATCATATTTGTCTGATGCTCCTGCAAGCGACACACATACACATTCATAAAAAATCAAATCTGAAACGTATTGTTAAAAAATAATTAATTTACATACAATATTATCTTTTACTGCATTCAATGGTTCATGTACAGGAGCAATATGAAAATGCATACGCTTAGTCCTTTTCCATTTCGGCACGAAGTCAGATTTTGGACGATATTTAGAGACATTGGGGACCACAACTTTCTCTGCACCCGCTGCGAAATCATATATGTTTGACGCGTTTTCCGCTTCGACTGCATCTACTTATATACTATAAAAAAAAAAAAAACATTAATAGAAAAAATTTTTTTGTTACGTTTATTTAAATTTATAATGTTTATTTTATTCTTTTATTGCAAAATAAATAAACACAATTTATTTACTACTTCAATATAATTACACTTTAATTAGACGATTATTCACTTATTCGCGATTAGTACAAAAAAAATACGCGATGGCAACTTCACGGCTGTTTTACACAAGATCTTCACTGATTGATGTTTTCACTAAGAATGACTCAGCATGTATGGCCGTTGCTTTTATATACCCAACGTTAAGGCTCTTGAATATACTAGAACTTGCTCATCTGTTGGTTGAATATTTCTTTACTACGCATTTATCATTTGAGACACATGATGATTGTTATTTGATTCCAGAACCTTCCATTATTATTTTGAATTTATTTATACATGCAGTACATATATTTTTATTAGTCGTTATGTAGGTGTTTGTTTAGTTGTGTGTTGCGTTTATTTTTATTGCTTTATGTTAGTTGTTTTTGTTTTGTGATTAAGAGGTTCTTGTAGAAACTTCTGGCGTTGTAAACATGCACAATAGGTCATTTCGTTTTATGTACTTTGTTGATGACAATTATTTTTATTTCTTTTTATGACCTAAATAAAGCATCTTTGCAACAATATTATATCATACAAACGTCTACCTGCAACTTTATTCAATGGATTTTGGTCAGTTGCCTCATTGACTGTAATTTATTCATGATCAAGAAACTTTTCATCTAAAACTTCGTCAACGTTAGGCGGAGGCAAACACACAACTTTGATTAATTATGCAACTGCATTTCATTATCCTCATCATCACTGCAATTTTCAATTACTTACAAAATTTCACTTTTACTCATATATTTAACTCGTGATATTTTTTTAAATAGAAAATTTGAATTCTAAACATAAACATTTATTAGAAAATATACACATATGGTAATTAATAATCAAACAAATAGAAAATACTAAAAATTATGTATTTAGTGCGCTAATTACGCCACCGGTCGAGATCTCGACCATCCATGTTCAAATCTCAGTTCAGGTCAGAAAGCCAATACTACAAACTTAATTATAAAATTAATACTACAAACTTAATTATAAAATTAAAAAAATATTTTATTTTGGTTATTTTATTCGACCTATAAGAATTTAATTCATACTTTTTTTGTCGGGCTCTAGGTCAATATTTTTTATTTAAATAAAACTCTTTTATGTTTTATTAAATAATAATTATAATTTGTTTTTATTCAATATTTCGGACACCTTCTTCAGCAACTAAAAATATACAAACACATAAACTAAGTTAAAACACATTAATAATTAATAACAAAACTAAAAACACTAAACATTGCCTTACTTTGAGTAAAGCTGTCAATCACTTGACGGTGTATTATATTTACAAAAAGGTTTTATTGTTTATGTTTTGTTAATATATGTATGTCTATACGAATGCGCGCAATTTTCAGTATCTCTCTTAAAATAAAAAAAAATATTAATTTAAAAAAATAATTTAATTATACTTCATAGTATTTTTAATTATTTAATGAAAAACAGTAAAAGTTTTTGGTCGATATCTTTTCGGCTGAAACAAAATGCGTTAACTGCTCGAAACACACGGTTTTTATTTTTTACAAAACTTATCTTCTTTTTATACCCTTGACTATATGTTTTAGGGCAATAAAAAACTTGTTAATTTCGTTATAGTTTATATTCATATATTCTTTTGCGACCCCATGCGAAGTCGACTGGACGATGTCTGTGTTTCGTTTGAAACTAGATTTTCTAAGGCCCTAGCAAAGCCAAATAAATTTTAGCCTTTCAATCTATTTGATAACTTTCAAGAATCTTGATATTGAAAATACAGGCAAATAAGTTGACAAATATATAAAAAACAAACTTCGCGATCACCATTTTTTGACAAATTTTGTTTTTCCTGTTTTTAATTTGCAATGGTTTTCTTACTTTAATCGGTATCGAAGGTCATTTCAGTATGGGATGAATCACAGGGGCGTTGTCTTGGTTTTTCGCTTTGTAATGCATTTTTTCTTAAAAAATTAAGAACAATAACTTGAGGCAATGTACTTCAGTGGCGTCGAGTCATTCCAAGTGGCCAGTCTATATTTTAAAAGTTTTTTTTCACATTCAATTGAACGGGAGGAGCCGAAAACCATTTTAGTCGAGCAGCGAAAGCGGTCAGTAAGCTATATGCGTTAAAAGCGCTGACTAATTAAATCCATAATATCGAGTGACCTACTGTGAAATCATAATATCAAGTTCCGAATTTAAAAATTTAAAAGAAGACAGAAGACCTCAGCTGAACAAAGGACCTTTAGAAATCAACTTAAGAAGACAACTGAAATATTCATATACTATCAATTATTTTTTAACAAAAGAATCAATTTATTTCAACACAAAAACTAGACTACTCATTTTTTACAAATTTTTAGTAAAAACAAATTTCAAAAGTAGCTTGTTTAAAATTTATTTCATAAATAATTTTTAAAGTAAAAATATATAAAGTGGAAATATATCAACAACCTTGTGGTATTTTGGGGGTTAAAATGAAGAGGTTAATATCACAAGGGGATACCTAAAATTGTAGGCGTCTAATATTTTTAATGCAAAAAATTTATATTCTTGGAAAGCATTATTTTTCTAGTATTTTGTGGTATTCTGTGGTTGATTATTACCTTAAGCCGAACTTAACAAGTTACCAATAGTTTAAGTTTGTGAGACAAATAACAAAATGTGTAGAATGACATAATTTTTAATTCTCTAGTGTCGGTTGTACTAAATTTTTGAATTATAACGTTCTGTACTTTTTATATTCAGCTTATGATTTTGCTGTTTTTGATAAAATAGCTTATTAAAATTTATTTTTATTCCATATGATTACTGAAATAAATCAAAAACAAAATTTCCTAAGAAATTTTTTAAGAAATTTTCTAACCAATTGAAATAAATACGCAGTTTAAATAATTAAAATCAGATATTTGTTTTTTCTGGAAACAAAAACACATTTCTAAATTTGCTATTTATAAGTAACTCTTTCTCTTGTTTAAGATAACAAACGGTGATCACTGTCACTGTTTAAAATAATAGTGACTTAAGAATCATGCTTACTGACGTTCCTCAAAAACCACGTGATTGCTCATCTCTAATATTAACTGAGTGTTAATTGTTTTTGTAATAAAATATTTTTTATTAAACATTGATTAAGGCTTAATATGAATATACATATTCATAAATATAAATGAATTTTAAGAAAAACTTAAATTTACATTAAAAAAGATAAAATGTATTTTGGATTGGTTCATTGGCAAATTTCTTATGTAATTTATTTAGATACTGGTATATGTATTTGTGTGAACATTAAGGGTATGGCTTAAATTAATTATAGAGTGGGTTTGATATTTTTTCAAATCAAGGTCATTATGCAGATTCGTTTTCAACAGCGAATGAAGCAGAAAGTTGTAAAATTAAATCATAAATTATAATAAAAAAATTTATAAAAACTTTCTTCTTCATAAACAATATACTTTTAAACGATATCTGTTACCGTCATTGTAAAAGGTTGTTAGAAATTATCTCTACCAAATATTAAAATTCCAACTACATATTTCAACGTTTGCCAATAGTTTTTAACAGTTGATATTAATATTACATACTTCCAAAAATACATGTTACAAATTTGTCTATTAGAAACTGTTGTTTAGATTAACATAATCAACGCGATAACACGATTTTAAAATCTAGGACCTCAAATGCGAAGTGTGTGGTTTTTGTATAGTTTTCCTAACCAAATACAAAGGCTTCTCAGAATTAATTAAATTTGCTAGAAATCTCGGAATATAAAATTTCTAATTATTAATTGTTTTATTTAATCATAAATAAAAGGCCAAGAGCCACGACATTTTGCTATAAAATGAATTTGGTTCCTATTTTTCTGTATAAAATTAGAAATTTTATATAAGAAACTTAAATTTGTTATACAAAACTCAGGTCTTATTTTAGGCTTAAATAATAAATATTTCATGAGAATATCATAAAGTGTTTATTTTTTAAGGAAATCAAGCACAGCTTAAGTCAACAACGAATTTCAGTAGAAGAGTGCTTTTAATTAAAAAAAAAATACTAAATTAGTATAGAAAACGGTGTGGCCGATGGTTTTTAAGTATGTGTTGAATTGATTTATACGAGTATAAAATACTACGTGAGATATATTTCTGGAGTACTTTGAAATTCTTTAGAAAATCTATTTCAAAATATAAAGTTATTATAGATAACCTAATTAATTTTAACATAAAGTTCTCTCAATGTGGACGAGGCTTTGAATTTTCGAGTATAATATCGGTGCCAAAAGTACTTAAAGAGAGGGCTTCGCAGTCTTGACAAGTCAAGCAAATGACAAATGACCAGTAAATGAATATTCTAAGCCTCCTTTCATTTTAAAAACCTGATATCAGCTCAGATAAATTACTATCTTTCTGTGACCCAGCCAACTAGTCACTAAGTACCTTACACCAATATCTAAAATTCTAATCGTAAAACGGTATAAAACCTATAAACTAACACAAAGAACAAAATACAGCTTTTAACTTTAGCCATCTTGAAACCACAATTGAGGCATTAGCACAATTTTGCAACATGATACACGAAATGTATCAAATGCAATCCATGCTGTTGCAAGCAGCCCTTATAAAGCCTTTAAGTCCGTTAAGATAAATTTTTGCAACGTTTACGGCTTACACCAACATAAGAACGCATTCGAGTACGTCCTTGTGAAACAACAAGTTGACACAATTTACATGCTGATTGCTAAAACTCATTAACAGCAAAAAGTTCACTTAAAATTAATAGATATTTTTTATACAACACGAAGGATCCCTGTGATTGTGTCAAGAGCTATCGAGCAACTTACTGGCCCACAGATCGGCCAAAAATACATGACGTTATTGATTTTGACGTTCTGTGGTTATAAGATACATGTATTTTTTAAAACTTATTTTTTGAACATCTTAAATTTACTCCGAGTTTATCGAAGTAACATCTATAAACTCTTTAAGATGTGGAAAGGCAATCGGTTAGATAAGCTATAAGAAAGCTGGTTTTGATAAAGTGGAAAGTAGAATGCTTCTATAGCTACCTAAAATTGCAGCCAAAAGAAGCATGCTGGACCCAATTTGGACTAAGAAGACGACATATCACTATCGTGCAAGCACAAGACTTTTTTGGTGAGAGATGTCATCAAGACTTTTTAATCAAATTGAAGAAAAACTTTCCCAACCACCTCTGTAAGCTACTTAAATTGGCGTATTTTATACTAATATGAAGAGATTTCCTTACACAAATGCTATACTTGTTATATACACCTGTCATATCTACACATCGACCTTTGCTGACGACACACTTTTCTTAGTTCGGCCGAAAGCCAAATACCTTTTTCGGCAAAGTGGTTAAAGAAACATAGAATTAAGGTAAATAAGCAAAAAGAAACTATAAAACATTAATCTGTGGGAAAGATCATACCCTTCATTAGAATAAATAATTGAATTTAGAATTTTAATTAGTCGGTAAAATCGATAGGCAACTGACTTAAGGTGCGGTCAGATTTGTAAAAAATTTGACGGAAAAAGCGTAACCACTATTTTTACAAATGTTAATTCAAATTTTATTCATACGTAATACTACGAAGGACGATTTATAATGTAATAAATGTTATATCTTAGGATCTTATATTTCTTAAAAAGCATTTGAGAAGAACAAAAAATTTTTCCAAAATTTAGTGGTTACGTCGTTTTTGTCAAATATTTGATTAATCTGACCGTACCCTTAGAAAAGCAATAAAAACGAAATGGCTCATTGGAATGAAACTCCGCAAATGGACATGGTTAAAGACATCTATTTTCTAACAATTTTTAAAAACATTTGCGCGGTGCTACGTTATTGTGCATCACCTCCGTTTCAAGATCAAAAAAATCCAAAAGTAAAAAATAAAATTCTACGAATGATTACGATTTGTACATAAATATTTTAAACTTCCATAATGGAAGGTTCTTTAGAAAAAATTAAAAAACATGCAAGAACGCATATGAGAAATTTGGAAGCAGAGTGCAATTGTCTTAGCAACCGACATACTTAACGATTGTGAGTATTCTTGACCAAGAAGAAGAGAAGGAAAGGGTTTCTGTTTAATGAATGGGCCATCCTATATTTTCTTCTTTGTTAAAAATTTAAAGTACCTGCCTTAACTAAATTCCCACCGAAAATTGAAATTGGTCCTTCAGAAAACGAGATTTAAATTTTAAAGTAGAATTTGATTTCTTTAAAAATTTATTATTGCAGTTTTTAAATGCTTTTATTATGAGTCCTTACTTCGATTAGCCTTGTGGTTTATTTTGGTGTGCATAATAATTAAAAAGTCGAAGTTCAGCATTTTTTAAGAATAAACAAAACCGAACCGATTAAAAAAAAATACGTATTACGGAATTAAAACCATTACAAGCGGAATGAATAACATACCTGAATATTTGTCAAAACCAGGTCCTTTGTTAAGGGGGACAACCCTGTCTAAAGTTTAATGGTATGCCAGTTGTGGTTCAAAAGCTAGGTTAATTTTTATATGAGGCATCTTTTAGTTTTAAATTTTATGTTTACGGGAACATCCTTTCTAACTTCATTTAAGTATTCTTGTTGTAGTGGTTCTACGAAAAGTTGAAGTGTCTGACATCTGTGCCGCACAGAAATTGGGACAATAGTGCAACAATAATAGTGAAATCATATTTAATATTCAATTTAAGTGAGTTGATTTTGGTTGGTTCAGTGCTAGTTACTTGATACACTGTATTTTTTGTTTTTTGTTTTTGGTACCAAAACCGTTTTCAAATTTTTTTAAAAGGGTTCTTTTAGTTTAAGTTTCATCGAAATAAAGATTTTAGTTATATTCTCATATGTATGTTCACAATAATTTTTTGCAAACACATATCTATAGACATAGTTTTCTTGTCTGTCTGCTGCTGAAACTGTTGTATCCCTCATTCGCTCACACTTTGCACAACAACCTCGTTTTCTTCAAGATTTATTTAAAGCTGTTGATTGCAGTAGTGTTGAATACCATTTAGCAGGTGTTAAATATACTAAAAAATTTATAAAACACTTTCTAGGGATTTGCACGAGTTTTTCAGACCCCACGCAACAATTCACAAATGGACTTAGAGTTTGGTTTTTAAAAGTAATCTACAAGAAAAGTAATGATAGATAATAACGACGTTAAATTGTCTACTAAATCATAAAATTATGTTTTCTCAGCTTGATATCTCCATCACCATCACGGATGCGTTTGTTCGTTGACAGAATTTAGTAAACGTGTCTTATTTTGTTTTATTTTCTCTATGTTTGACATCCGTTTGACAATTTTTATTTACAAAGAGAGAATAATCAGTTTCAATTAAAAGGTTTTGTTTAATTACAAGTTTAGTGCTTTATTTTGTTTGCCAAGAGACGTCATTACTTTGAGCAATTGGTGCATTAGAACAGAAAAGTTTGCTTTATTTATAATAAAAATATATTTACTGTAACATCAGTTGGCATTTTGATTTTTTTTTCTTTTTTGTTACGAGTGAAATTACAAATAGAATTTAGAAAAAAGTAAAACCTTGAAAATTTATACTTATGATTGTATATATGAGCCTTTTATTTTGAAAGTGGCGTAAGTCATTTTGCTTTTAATATGATACACAATATTTAAAGTATTGAGTTTCAAAGGTTTTAAAAGTATTGAGGATAAATCTCGAGAGGACGTAAATGCATTTTTATCTCAGGATTCTCATTCCCTAATAAAAACTTCAGTCAACATAAAATCGTAGCTGATCTTAACATTTAAATTTCTTTATTTCAATTTTATGAAAAATTGACTTATGCCACTTTTAAAATAAACGGCTCATATATAAATATGTATGTGCATGCAAAATTATTGTCAAGTGATTATTTTTTAAAGTTATAGTCGTGCACAGTTTTGCCACAAAAAATGCCAACAAAAAAATGCCGATCGTAAATTAGAAATAAATTTGGATCCTTATTTAGAAGAAAACTCGGTTCCCGAGAGTGGATTAGGGAAAAAAGGTATACTGTTTAGAGGATCTTAATGAAAATTAGAACATAAAAAGATCCTTAACCATTTAAAAAAGGCATTAATTTTGAAATGTAACATGGCTAAGATGAATTGGTTTTCAAAGTTTTTAATCTATATACGTTGAAGAGTGATATGAATTATTAGTTAATAATTAAAAAATAATATTTAAATTTCGATAAGAACGCAAAAAAAGTAAATGGTGTCATAACTACCACGGACATTATGTTCATGGACTTTATGTCAATTTTTGGTGCGATACAATGTTTATGGTCTTTGAACGCTATGACACGTCACCAATAAATACACCAAAAATGAGTTTGACTTATGCAAAATGGTTTTTGTACCATGTATGGGTCACTCTTTATTATTTATTTAATTTTTTGGATTTTTAATAAAAGTATACTGTGAAAGTCACATTTTTAATTTTTTATACTTGTCTTTAAAGCGAGTTCGCCTAAATTTATTGACTCAGCCTATTATGTTTCAAAAAAAAAAAAAAAAAAAAAAAAAATGATAATAATAATAATAAAATCATACATAGTAAACATCATACTAATATCAGGATACGCCGTATTCCAATTCAATATTATCTACTTATTCTTAACACATAGCAGTACATCCTCTGCACAAATTTAAAACGTCTACCTATAATGGTTTAAAAGAAAAGGCCATACTCCTAACTTTTGCAGCCTTTTGAAAACACTCTTTAATTTCTAAATTTATTGTTTAAATATTTTTTATGACAAAAATATTTGTATTTTATGGATTCTAAATGTCTGTATACTAATTTTGACAAAGGAAAGCCGTATAAGTAAAAATCACTTCGATCTTGGGCTTTTTAAATTAAAGTAAAAGTTTTTATACCTGTTGCTATAGCGAACATAATTTTACTAACATCGTAAAAATTTGACATGTCTGCCAATTATAGTTTAAAAAAATAACAATATTTTTCTGAATATCACGTTACTTTCGGAACACTTCTTAGTTTGTAGTATTTATTGTTACAGCTCCTATAGTATAGTGAAAATGTAAAGGGTCCTCCTATTACGGTTCCAGAGATAGAGGGCTGTGACAGATGGATGAAATCATTAGGGTGGCTTACGATTTGTGTACAAAAGCTACCAATTTTAAATTAAAGTAACTGGCCGTAAATAACTATTGCATAGTGAACATGCTAATTGTCATTAGTATTCGAGAAACATTTAATAAAACATGAAATATTTTGCACTTTTGGAAAGGCAGAGAGCATGAAATTTAATGAAAATATAAAAAAATCAATCTTATGCTTTGTATCTATTTTGGTTGAATAACGTTAGATTGCTCAAGATCTCAACTTAGCACATCAGTCTTATTTTGCCTCATAGAAATGTTTGCTTGTTGCGTTTGACAAAAAACTAATAGGAATGGCGAATCGTACTCTCATCATCAAAGGAAAAGTTAAAAGTTTGGAAAAGCGTATAATCTAGTAAAATAATAATTAAGGCGAAAGAAAATGAGTGGAACGTTGCCGTAGCCCTGAACTAATCTTGAACAAATGCTGAAATTCTTTCTTCAAAAACTCGTACTATTCAATCTATTGAAACAAGAAAAATTTACAAGAAACCAACCGGTCGATAATAAGAAATTATTATTTTATCTTTGACTTTAGCGGAGAAATTTGAATTTGTTGAAATGATACTAATTTAATGAAAATAAAATAAAAGTGATTACAAATTCTAGTATTCGACCTTAATTCAACGCAAGAGATACTAAAAATATAAGTAAATGAAATTAAGTAAATTAAAATTTATTTATTAAATTAAAAAACAATAAAATAATTATTAGCGTAATAAACTAAGATTTTTTGTAAGTTTACATGTGGTGTCAATTGATACATTAAATGAAACTGTGAACATTTCAAGATTATACTACAATCTCTTGGATTTTGTATATAAAATGCAAATTTGCTTTAATTCTTATAGGTTTTAACATAAATAAATATTTAGGTAATAAATTAATATAATCATTTTTAAGCTGCATTACAATATTATTTTCTAGATTTCGATGGCAGATAAGTATTCAGTGCAGATACAAAATCGTTCGTAGAACCAGTATTACTGTTGATATTGCTATTTAATACCACAGCTTCCTTGTTAGACGAAAAATCTAAAACAGGTGCAACAGCTTCGTTAGAAGTACGTGATGAGCCACTTAAGGCATCGTATTCATTTTGAATGATTTGTTGAGCACGAACAGCATCCTCAGCTGTGCGATACTTGACAAAATGTACTACAGGCTTCGATTCTTGGCTTTGTTGAATTGTTTGTAACTGATTTGTTAAATCACCAATATCAGTTTCCTTTGTTAGTACATAGATGGCAGTTTTTGATTCAGAATTTTGTCGGGCCAATTGTAGAGCAGCATTGGTGAGGGCATTATTTTCGGGTGCCTTTATAAACACAACACGTAAATTTTTCTGCATGACCAAAGCTAAGCGTTGAGCGGCCTCAACATCATTAATGTCTTCTTCAGGTGCCGAGTAAGAAAAGAACTCTTTATTATATTTTGTTTCTACTGGGGTTATAAATTTTCCAGATTGTACTGAATCGGCAGTGTATCCATCTCGTCCATTGTTAAGTTCAGACCCAAATCGGTTGGTTTTTGAGTGGAGTGTTGGTGGAGTTGATACTGAGTTTCCTCGATGTCTGAATCGATTTTCAAACGCATTGTGCGATCCACCTTGTCCAAAATTGTATCCCAATTTATCAGCTTGTGTAAATGCAAGGCAGGCAATGAGCTAAGAAAAAAAGAGTATATATTTTAATTTTTATACTAAATGATAAACGCCTGTTACTGTAAAATTTAAATCTTATTTGTAAAATTTATTAAATTGTTTTTATAATTTTAAGCAGCATTGAATTCAACTAACTGAAAACGCCCTTAATAAGAATCGTAAGAGTTATTGTATCACATTTTTAAGCTTTTTGATAACATATTTGGCCAATTTTTAACCCAAAATCAATTTAAATTATATTTAATTGTAAGACACAACTTACGATAAATTCACGCATTTTTTATTACAAGAAATTTTGCAGTAAAGATAATTAAAGACACGATAACGGTATGGCAAAGACTTTTAGTCAATTATTAAATAAAAAACACCAAGCGCGTCTTATTTTATAAATAAAATCATGCATCATTTTAAATACCATAATAAACACCAATTTATTCATTTATGTCGCCATGTTAGACAACAATCGTAAAGTAATTATCATAAATATTGCAAAATTATAAATATCACACTTTTAAATACGGTTTATTAATCAATTTGCTGCAATCATAGCATAAATTTAAAAAAAAAAAATTATCACATCCAAGGCGCAAAATTTTAAAGTTTTGCTTGATGTATGTGTGTGTTCATTTTCATCTTTAAATATTCACATATTTCAGTCGAATTATTGCAAATAACAATATAAAAAAAATTACTGTAACAAAATAGTCGGTAAAGACCGACAAGATTGTAACTTTAAGCCGAAACCATTATTATCTACTTTTTACTATTAAAAATATATTGTTTAATTGAATTTATGTTGCACTAAAAAAGGTGACTTAAATGTCACGAATATAATGAATAAATTTATCATTCGCGAAGCAACTTCTATTCTAATCATTTTATTTATTATTTCTACGTTTTAATTCTTTGTTGATTCATTGACACAGAAACCTGTTTCAAACTAAAGTTTTGAAATTTATTGCACAAACAAACAGCCAGTAACAACGGCCTTTACAGAACGATATGACAGCTAGATTTATTACTTTTACATAACTGGGTAATGTAAAATATAAGGCTCCGCAATAACAAAGATAAAGGTAAATACGGTAATACGGATTTACAATTTATCAATGATGTTTATATTTTTTCTTTACCCGTTAAATAGTAAAGTGGTTTCACATGCAATCTGGTACTAAAAACTTAACAACGACAAGTTTTAAATCTTCAGCTTGTTTTTATTAGTTTAAGCCCGATCTTTTGATTACTTAGAACTTGTGGCAAATTCCAAAAGCGTTAATTGAATTTTTGTTTGATTTTGACTTTGGCAAATAAATGGATTGTAAAGAGCCGGACTTATTGGAAATTTGCATCATAATATGTTCAAATGTTACAGAAACAACTTTTATCTGTTTACCAAATTTATTTAATGTTATATAGAATATATTAAGAAATTTGGGATCATCACAAATATTGGTGACTGCGTTTCCTTTGGCATTCTCAGGAAAAATAAGACTCTATTTTAGGAACATTTTTTTTTTCAAAATATATCAGGTGGCTTAAAAAAAAAACACTGCTGATTAAAGAAGCCAGTGAGTAGAAATAATATTTCTACTAAAACAGACGCTAGAAAAGTAACATTTGCTTTAAACTAAATTTTATTTTTTGTTTGTACAAAATTTATATTTGCGTTTTTTCTAATTTAAACTAATTATGCACCTCACTACAGGTGGAAAAGGGTTTGTCATTCCGTTTATATAAAATATCAATTTTCGAACTGATAAGGTATAAATATTCTAAGTTCTTATGTATAGTGAAAAAAGCACCAATCCATCAGATTAGGTTTTTGCTTTTCGCTTTTAAAAATCAGCAAATCAGTCCATGCCCTAGAGTCAGCCACCACTCCTGCCTGTATTTTTTCCATATCTTTTTTTTTTCAATTTTTGTCTGTACTCCTGCAGGTGGTTGTGTTTATTAAAACTTAAAATTTTAAGTTTTACTTAGGGTGTTGCTAGCTAGTATAATTAGTCTTTACAGAAAGGTAACGACAACCACCCGCAGGAATACTAATTATTAAAGACAACCATTAATATTAACTACAATTTTATCAGCTGGCAACAACTTAAAGCAAAACTTGCAATTTCCTTATTTATGTAGGATAGAATTTCAAATGCCAATTTATATGTATATGTTGTTATACATATATGGTGAAGGGTATAGCATTCTTATTTGTTGCTATTAATTTCATTATAGCATTTATAATTTTCAAATAATAACAATATCACATAAATGGTAAAAAGAATCCAAAGTATGATATTTCATATAAAATTTTAATATTTCAATATTATAAGAGATCCACAAAACTTATATTTTTATGTTTCAAGACATACAGTAAGCAAAATGTAAATATGACTCAATCCTTTCAAATATGAAGTAGTCTTAATTTAACTCTAAGATGGAAAGGAATAATTTATGAAAGTGCGCACACACTTGTACATGAAAGCACTTACCTCACTAATGAAATGTACAACCTGCGATTAAAATATCGCGTGTTAATATTCGTTAATATTTAAAAAATACACCATACTTCTACGCTTCTTAAGGGTTTTTTTAATCTCTAATCAAATATTGTGAATAACGTCGATTTAAGATAAAAAGCAATAATTATTATTAGAACATTGCATGCCAAAACAAATGTTTTTTTAAATAGAAAACCAAATAAATAAAAATACAATACCAAAAATTAAGTCAGACTTTAAGTTTACCTGAAATAGCCTATTACAATTGGTTGAAACTTTTAAAACCTGTCCTTACCTAGAAAAAGTAAAATGCTAGTAGTTTTATAAAGAAACTAAAATTTCTTATTCGTTGTTTAAAAAAATAATTTAATTAATTCCAAGCATAGTTCAACAATCAAACAGTCCTTAAGTTTTGTTTTTAGTTGCTACCAAAGACCTAATAAATTTAACAGAAATGTAGGGTGCATTAAAAATATTTATAAAGAAGAAATTTTAATTAAACTCCCTTCAAAAAATAACGAAACGTGAAATAGTCACGTCTTTATTTATTTAATTTATGTAACACTTAGCTTTAATACACATTCTCTCTCTCTTTCTTTCTTTTTATATATATAGTGGTGCGCACTTTTTTGCACCACTACGCCTCAATTCTGTTTTTTTTTTTAGGAATTTGCCAAAAAACCTAAAAAAGCAAAATCAAATGGTCAGGTTGTTATCGTCTATTTATTGTATTGTGAAATGACAGAGATTTAAAAATCATCATTAGTGTTCGAAATGTTTAATAGTTAAAAATTTCTTTTTTATGTACCGCTTGAAGCTAATTTAATAAAATACAAGTCAGTCAGAAAATTAATTTGTTTCCCATTAAGCCAGCGTTTATGATTCTCATTTATTATTGAAATGTTGCCATTGCATTTGAAAATTAATTATTAATTTATACATTTTATATAAATTCCGAAATTATTTTTTAAGTTTGTTAAGAAAGAAATATTATTTTGAAATCACACATTTGTACAAAAGATTAGATATGCAAAACAAATTTCCTTTTCCCAAAAAAATATATTATTTTAATGTTCCATAAGTTAATTTTTTTTTTAATCAAAAATAAAACCTATTTGTTGCTAAAACAGACATACAAAGCCGTATATTTTTAATGGTACGTTATTCGGTTTCTAAAAAATAACCCCGATTAAAGTGTAATTTAAATAATTTGTAAATTAATGCTTAAAATATATATTTTTAAATCCAATAATTTTAATATGTTCTAAGCAGAATTTTTAAAAATTTGAAAGCATTATATTTAATAATTTAAAAACGATTGAGTCAACTATTTCTATTCTTTTCCTTTATTTATTTTGTTTTTGATGAATAATTTCTACTAATATTTTTTTTATAAAAATAATTTCCAACCATTTTTCTAAAAAGTTTTGGTAACGCTGATCTTTCGCAAAACACTCTTAAACTATTTTGTATCTTTTTGTGGTTGCTTCGTTTCTCGCTTGTGTGATTTAATTTAATACGATAAATTTGCATCTAATTAAGTAATTAATTTACATACGAATAATGATTTAATTTATTTGATGCCACAGAAAGAAAAGAAAATATATAATCTCATGCTGACTGAATAATAATTTATAATCATGTGTTTCTAAATTTTTTTTAAACCCTTATGTGTGTTTGTTGGTCCCTTTTAATTTGTGTGTTCGTTTCATGGGCTGCTCATTTACCTATTTTTCTTTTTTTGCTTTTGTGCTGCCTGTCTGTGTCATTGTGTCATTACATTGACATCATGGTCATTGTAACAGATTTGCCGGCGGCCCAACACGTTTTTCTTTCATGTTTTATAAATTTAGGGGCATCATATTTAATAAAATGAACAAAAATTATTA
This sequence comes from Cistogaster globosa, assembly GCA_937654795.1. Classification (NCBI taxonomy): domain Eukaryota; kingdom Metazoa; phylum Arthropoda; class Insecta; order Diptera; family Tachinidae; genus Cistogaster; species Cistogaster globosa. The sequence continues at coordinate 79,146,297 of OW569403.1, forward strand.
GGGGTGGTGAGAGACCTGTTTGTCTATAAACAGATAAGAAGATTTTTTGTAAAAAAACTCCTGCAACTGAAAATAAAATTTAATTATATCAAATAAATTAATTAATCCTGCTTAAGTACATGTTAATTTATTAAATTTTATTTTAAGAATGAAAAATTTTTGTGGACGCCTACAAAAAAAATTTTAGACACCAGCAGAATGTGAAGCAGCATTTTCGCTACATTCGCAAACAGCATTCTTTACATCTGAGTAATAAAATTTGGTGTTTATAACTACAAAAAAATTATAAATGGACTTAAAGAATGACATACATTTATTGTTTATTTCCACAGGCCATTAGGCTTTCAACCGCACTAAACCATATTTGGATATTTGGAATTTATTTTACGCTAATCTGTAATATTTTTGTAAAAATTATATGGCCGATCGTCCTAAGCCACTAGACTTAGCGATTATCTTGTGGATTATAATGTGTTAAGCAAAAGCTCGTGACAGTTCGCTTGTAGTTGTAAATTTTTATTTGCCAAGAAAGTTATGAACAATTCTTTTGAAAGTTGACCACTCTGTATAATTTTCGTCATTCATCAGTTGCCTTATATCAGTTCCGTCTTTTTATTTTGGCATATGATATCTTGGAAGTCAGAGGAGTAATAAAAAAAATCCGACCTGTGTAAGCTAACCTATAGTTCCAGTATTTTCCTTTGCTGTATTATACATTAAAGTTCAAATGGTGTTTATATCGTACACCATTTTGCTGCTTATGTTTGTAGTGTGATCAGATAATTCTACATATTTTACAATTGTACACTTGATCAATTATGTACGTTTACATAAATTCGGAACTAATAAAGTTCAACAATCATAATACTTATTGCTGTAGTTTTCTTGTTCTCTTTCTAAAATTTGCGTTTTAATTGGTTAAAGAATACGAAATTATAAAAACAAACTTAAATCGGCAAGAACTATTGTAAGAATACATATGTAAATATATATCAAAAAGTATAGTTTAGCGATGAGAATCATACACGTGGTTCCACAAAAGATTTGTGGAGCCACAGCTAGTGGAATTCAGTTGTTTGTATTTTAGTTTAATTTGTTTTCTTTATTTGTTAGAAGAAAACGAAAAGGATACGTTGTGGATTTTTTGTTTGCCTTTATCCCTTATATTGTGTATGTTTAACAGTTTTATGGAAAAAGTAACCTCAATTATAAAAAGTAAAAATAATTGTCCAAACTACGAACAAGCTCACTTCTAAAACGTACCACCGGTTCAAAAACATCCATCACTTTGTAGTCACTGACTGTAGAGCTGACCTTAAAACCAGCCGGAATCCTCATTTTGCGGTGCTAGACCAGGATTTGCTTTAAGGAATTTGAAGTATTATTTCACTAGCTTGATATAGATCAATAATCTCATTCATGAAAGATATTCCTGTGGCAAGTGCTCCTGGCTAATCAGTATAAGACCTATTGTTGACATTGGATTGTGCTTTTCTAACGTTTTGTGTCTGGCTGCAGATTTTGTTGTTGCGTTTTCTCTTATCTCGACTGCACCTAAGAGGCAACTGTCTGCCTTTACTGGTATTAGGGTTGGAATTGTAGGGGACGGTAAGTTAAGCCAGCGGTAGATTTTTTGTCCTTCGTTAAAGGCCATTTTGGAGATGTTTTTGCGATTTTTCAGGCTGAAGAGACGAACCAGGCCTACTTTGAGGTTGCATGTAGGATTATCAATACACATGAAGTAGAAAATTTTGCTGAACGGGCTTGGAACCCTGAGAAACTGGGTGGACCTTGTCTACAGCACTTCAGATTCTTGCATTCATCCAAATTGTGTTTCCTCTGCTTCTTTGTTAATGTTTGTGTTATTTTGTTTGATTGATTTTTTATGCAATGACGGCATACATGAGGTAAGCGAATAAAATAACAACCAACTCGGAAAAGCTATCCCTTTCTTTAACAGATTAATGTATTATATCTCTAGTAGAAGTTGATCTCTTCTAAAAATTTTCATTAAAAATATATATTTTTCTATATAAATATGTATATTAAAAATATATATAAAAAGATACGTACTTTTCACATCAAGTTTTTTGAGAAGTTGATCAATTTTAATACAGAAGCAGCTTATTGCGCCAAAATTTTTTTTTTTAACTTCTTAAAATCGGTTAAATAATTTCTTTGGATTTCTTTTCGTCTTGAGAGAAGTCATACACTCGCTACACAAGTTCAGTGCCTTACACACCGTCCAGACGTGCAATTTTTATTTCTTAACATAAGCAATAACGTCGGCCGAATAACAATACAAACAATTTCATGTTTAAGCTTGTGTTAAAGGGTGGTGAACACGTATAAAGGCCGGGGCACATAGAATTCGTCAAACGTTAAACTTTGACAAATTCAATTGACAAGTCAGTTAAAATACATATTTTCTTATGGGCGTTGTCACAATCAATACGTGTCCGTCAATGCAAAGTACGAAAGTTGGTGAACTTTTAATTTTGACCTACGTTGAATACTTTCGGCAACTATCAACTGCTTCTTCTTCTTTGTTTTCTTTTAACTCTTGCTGTGTTTCAATTATGTTTTGTGATTTTAATAAAACTATTTTGGTGGTAAACAATAAAACACAAATTTAATTAAATTAACAAGCGAATAAAGTACAAATTAAATTTAAAAGTGAAGAAAAATAGAGAGCAAACTTTCATTTAATATCCATCAGCAAAGTATTTAATGCCGGGGCAAAAAATGGAGGATAAGTTGATTGAAGCGGTGCAAATGTTTCCTTGCTTGTATGACAAAAGCAAGCAGGATTAAAGAAACAAAATAAAAAAGGAAAGGTCTTGGGCAGCTGTAGCTGCTACAACAGGCACAACAGGTAAGAAATGTTTTTATACATTGAATTGCTTTCTTTAAGTTTATTTAACTTTTAGTTGAACATTGTCAAAGCCAATGGCGATCACTACGAGACAGGTATGTTACTTTGCAGGTATTGGAGTCTTTTAGAGTTAAAAAGCATGTTGAGTACATGTCTCTCCATTCTTACAGTTTTCTAAAATTGTTCAGGATCACTGTTAAACATTCTTTTTTTTTAAAATTCACCGCAAAAAGTCCATAACTGTCCCGATATTGATAAAGCGGGCTGACCCAAAATCTTCGACCTCTGCTTATTACATCAAGACACTCCCAAGCTTTATACATTTAGATTACAAATAAAAGAAAGTCTAAAATATCGTCCAATTCCATTTTAAAGGTGTAGTTTAATATTTTTTTTTTTTGCAAATACACGTAAACAAAAACAGCTGATTTAATATCCGTCAGCAAATTACTCATTGTGCCAGCCTCATCCGTCAATACTTTGACTTTGGTTGACGGATTCAATGTGCCCTGGCCTTAAATATGGCACTTCACGATGAGTTTGTGTTGTGTATGGTGGTATTCGTGATATTTACGCAGTGAACTGATTTGGATATTTACTCAAGTTTGTAAAAATTTCCAGTAAAATGTACAGTGTATACTTGAAACATGCATTTGTGTCTGGAGTTTTTAAGAGTTAAAAAAATGAATGTTTCATGGTATAAATTTCATAATTCATGTACACCACAAGCGTATTTTTTTTCTTTCTTTTTATTGCTCTAGTAAGCAATAAGCAGTATTAGCAGATGTTTTCTTCCCCACTTATACATTAAAAATAATAAAATTGCACAGTTTACTCGTGTAGTATATGTCGCAACTTTTATTTACGCCTTGCCAATATTGGGTCTTGAACTTGTGTTATGTATCGTCGGCACAAGTTTAAAATACAGCTTTTTACTTCAAGAAAACCAATTGAAAACAAAATTTTTTTTTATATTGTTGCGAAAACCTAAAACAACAAAGTTAGATATTTAGGGTTGAATAAAGTTATGTAATTTTCTACCATTAATAAAAGTGTATTTAACAGAATAAAAAGAAAGATGTCTTACAAAACCGACCGGCGATAGTTTATGTTTCAACGAAGCCTTTAGATAAAAGCCAGGGTGAAAGACGCCTTTATCTTAGCTAAAAGCAGAATGTTAAGATCAAATTTCATTGGAAGTCCTAAAGTAGAAAAAAGAAAATCAATTGCTGTGTAGCTAGGATAGATGAGTTTGTTGATACAACTGAATGTTGACAAGACTAGAGGTGTGGTAAGCTCGGCTGAGCTAGTTAAAGGGGCTGATTCATAAACAATGTATCAGGAGTTAGAAAGTTATGTTTACTAAGTAATTTTTTTTTTCATTATCAACATGTAATCTAGGGCAGCATTACCGTTCGTCACAATTCGATTCTTTTTACGCTCTTTTGCGACTATTTTTATTTTGATGCGAATATCCCCCTTTTTTGCGAGTATACGCGAAAAAAAAATTCTTTTACCAACGCCATATTTTATTATTATTATTTTTTTTACATAAAGTCATCGAGGTAGCGAACTTATAGGATGGCAAAGCAATCAAGATTGGTTTATGTGGCCTAAGATGATTAAAAAAAAAAAATAAAGTGGGAAAGTTTTTCGCAAAAAATGTCTTAGAAAGTTTAAAAATTTGAGCAATTCTTCTTTGAGTTAGGCTGTGGTTTTTTATAATTCATCAGCAAGAAGAAATGTTAAGAATAAAATACAAAATAAAACTATTAATAGGTTGTTACAGTGTGAGGAACTGACTAAGTCAAAGTCAGAATATTGCAATAACTCTAGATATTCTTCTGAGAGACTTATCATTTTGCGACCTTATTTCAGAGAACCTCAAGACGAAGAGATAAAACGGCTTTTTTGCATTACTTTTTTTCCTTTTTTTAAACGACTTTTTTATGCCTCTTTTCTTATACAAAACGACATTTTGTGCGGCTTTTGATAAGTTCCCAGCAGTAAGCCTGGTCTAGGGTATTTAACGAGTCAGTTTCTTTAGGAGGGGCAATACTTAATCCGTTATTACATGTTGGATTATTCGGTTAGTCGTCAATTTATATTCGCGATATATTTATTACATATAAAAAGAACAAACGCCAAAGTTTCGCGCTAAAGATTTTCTCAGTTTTAAATTAAATTTATACAGAAAAAAGCAACTTAAAAATACAAAAAGGATACAAAGAGAATGTTGTTTTTAATCTTTTAGGCATGTTCTGACAATCGTAAATCGCCTTAAACTTGCGATGCGAGTTGAAATCGCATGAGAGGTATTCTGAAGTTGACAATCGCAAAAATTTTGGCGATTTTAAATTGCAAGCACATATTGAAGTGAAATTTTTTATTTTACTTAAAATAAATTAATATGTTTTATTTTTTTAGCAAAAACTATTTTCATTTTTACACATTTATAGTGTTAAATAATGAATTTAAAATGTGTCCTTTGTTTTATCATTTGTTTGCGTTGGTTTTTTTCTTAGATTTGGCGATTTCATAAAAATAGCTGTTCTACTCGATATTCGCATATATGTATATTGGTATTAGTGCGGTTAAACGTATAGTCGGTAATCAAATAATATATGCGGTTATTTTAATTTTAAATTCTTTAAATAATGTTCGGTGCTTATTAGATAGGCGATTTAACTGTTAAAATACCTGAACTGTTTTTTTAATTACTTTTAGGACGATCTGTGCTTTGATTGTATATGTTGTGACTAGCAAAATAAACAAAAATACTTTCTAAGTACTGATTACTCACGACATAAGTAATCTTTTTCTTTAATGATGTCAAATGCAACATCACTAAAAGAAATATTATTTTTTTATTGTTTTGTGTTTTTTTTAATTAATAAATATTTACTAAATTGAAATATCCATTAGATTGAAATAATCTTTAAGCGTCTGTTTCTTAATTTGTTCTATTTTCAATCAAATATTAAAAAAAATTAAACTAAACAAGTAGGCTGCTGGCATTTTTTTCAATTTCTTTTGATGTCATGTTTTTGTTTTTCACACATAAGTTTGAAAAAAAAGAAAAACGTGGGAGTATAAAACAAACGTTTTCGTTTTTTAAATAACATGCGATAATCAGCAATTGCGTATGATTTGTATTTTCGTTGTATTTACGAACGAGGAAATGCTGTGAAAACCGACTTTGGTTTGTGAACTACATGATACAAAAAATTATAAAAATTTGCGTAAGAATAAAAAAAATAAAAAATATATATTTAACAAAAAGAAATAAATAATAAAAACCTAACAAAATTTATACTCACACGTTCATTGCATCAGCCATTTTTATCATTAGTTTTTTGCTTTTATTTGCGCATCATATACTTTGGTATATGCATTTACACACAGATGGCATTTGCAGTGCTGCCACTTTTTGCATTTACGAACGTACTGCGCATCATATGCAGTGCAGTGATGCATTTACGAACAGGCCCTAGTTTAATTTTTATGAAATTATTGGTTGAAGTGTTTGATATTATAACACGTTACTCTGTAACATATGTAACACTGTAAAAAATATAACTCTGTAACAAATGTATAATACTAGATACAGAGAGAACAACGAAAAATAGTTTTGGTTGCGTGTAGACTTCGTTTAATCAAATTAATATTGATTATATGTAGATACTCCTCATATTCTCACTCACAAAATTAGTTGGTTAAATAGATGATGTTTACGATGTAAGCAACTTAAAGTAAATAGAAAACGCAGCAATTTATTTTGCTGGTGTTTAATCATTCCTGCTTTCTTTGGAAAACATTCGTATACATTTGGAAATAATTTAAGCCAAAATCAATTTTAAATTACCTAAAAACAACTAGTTCAAATCTCTCAAAATCTCTGGTAACGTAAATAACGCAAAATCTAAATCTAAAGTGGTTTGATAAATAGACAGGACTAGTAAAATCAAATAATTTAAAAAAATCCAATAAGTGGAACATAAAGTTATTTAATTAAAATTGTTTTTTTATATTAGAAATTGATTTTATAAAACACCCAATAACTGAATGCAGTAAATGTAGAACAGCATTAGAGAGGGAGCTGGTACACAACGTATCGGAATATGTAATAAGGTATATCGTTGTATTATTAAATGTGCCGGTATAGATTAATACTCAGCAAAGATCTTGCAAGGAAACCATTTTGTTTGTTTCGTATGCGACGCAGTCATGTACAAACATGAATTCAAAATGTCTCTAAAGCCCCTTTCACACTATTATACTGATAAGACTTTCTAAAAACTTAAATCCTATGAGAATGTGTGATGATGTGGAAGCAATATGTTATCAAAGTATGAAACAATACGGAAAAAAATTTAAATTCAATAATACCGAACAATTTATAGAACTTTTTCTAAACGCTAACACATTTCATTTTATCAGGGTTGTTTTTTTAAGCAATGAAGAAAATAATAAAAGCAGCTGTTGAGCAAAGAAACATGTCGACTTCATCGCGCACCGTGTAGAGAAACAAGCCGTTCTGCCTATAGCCAACGGCGCGCCGCCGCCGCCGTCTAAGAATTACCCAGCCGCCGAAAATTTTGGCACGGCTTGTTTCACTGGCGTCGTCTACACTAACTTTTCTTTGTCTTGCAACTGCTTAAAATTGCCGCTATACTTGTCGCTTACAAATGTATTTTGGTTACAACAAAGAACAAATAGCTGTAATTTTTTATAACTTTTTATATTTTGTATTTTTATTTACCAAGAGGCTGAACGGCCAAAAATTTTCATGAGGAGGCACTTCCGCACCATACATAATATTCTTCAGTCCCCGTTGCTTAAATTTCGTTTTATTTTGCAGTTTAATATCTTAAATTTCTTGACAATCACAACAATTCTCAATTGATTTCCTTCTTGCAAAATCCAATGAAAATTTTAATACTCAATATTAAGGTGTGAAAGGGACTTTAAAGAAAATAAATGCGAAATTAAAAAGCTACCTAGAAGAAGTGAAAGAAACGCGGTGTGGGGAAAGATTAAAAAACTTGATAGCGCACGCAAATCATTAAAAAAAAAACACACAGGAAATAAAAATTATGTTAAAGTGTTAATAAATTTGAAAATAAAAATAAAGAAATGTGTGAAAAAATTAAAGAAGAGAATATGAAAATTTGTAAAAATATAAAAAAGTAATAACAGAAGCAAACACCAAATAAAATAAAATGAAATGATAAAAACGCAAGATAAAGCCAAAAAGAGCTAAAATGTCATTACTGTTTTGCAACGTTTTCTAAGTACTACAAAAGAATATGTAAACAACATTACTGTTAACAACAAAACGTTGCGATTTTCAGCATAAAAGCCATGCGTTATTTGGCGTCGCGACTTGCGCGCTAATTTAGGTATGGTTGCCATACCCAACAGAATTTTATATAGATACAACGGATATTTCATTTAAATACCCGGAAGAAGAATTTATTAAAAAAATTAAAAACAGAATCCGATTATACATAGATAACAATGGAATTGAAATTATAAATATGTTCGACTTTTAAAGAAATATTAGAGCGGTTTATAATATTAAAACAAATTGCGAGCTATATACAACATTGTTTAAGCGCCAACGTTGTAAACACTCTTTTGCCCTTTTTTTGCATCTGTGTAAATAAAATAAAAAAGAGAAACAGAAAACAAAAAAAGGGCAAAAGAATGCGCGGCTGAATTTTTGTTCAGTTGCTTGTAGGTTTCAAAAGTGAATACGTGGTCGACTAAGTTTCGTGGCTAAAATTTCTGTAAAACAAAATGCAATAAAATAAAGTGTTTGAATCACAATAAAATACAGATATTTTGTTATCATTTCTTTAAATAAAGTACTCGAGTCTTCTTAAAGATTGTAAGCACTAAACAAATTTATGTACAAAACAAGTGGAACCAAGCTGTGTAGATCTTCCATTGTAACAGATAAACAAAAATATTCGAAATAAAATCTGTGTACACGTGCTAATTATTTAAAGTGTTTATTATAACAAAAAAAATAAAGTAAATATAAAAATTTAACCAAATCATAAAAACCTTTATAAAGTTTAAAAAACAGTTAAACCCTCCATAGCAAAGGCGGTGTCAATTGTGTTGACTAATATGAATACTTTTTAGATAGTTTATGATAATATTAAATAGTTAATCCCTCTGATTAAATTGATCAAGTTTCCGAGAAAAAAGAAGGAACGTACAGTGTTGGCTTTGGATGCGCATTCACATTTCTCAGAAAGACGGCAGCAAGCTACTTGGACGGAACGCGAAGCGGTCATTACCCACAGCGTTGGACACCACTCATACAAACACATCCGGTAAGTCCTAAGTATTTTTCCCCCACAACTCTGTGGACGACCCCACCCACATCGAAGTGGAAGAATCCCCCTTGAACCCCCACATTTTTTGGTCCTTCGAGCCGGATCCAACCCGGTACCCCCAAAAACCCCCTAAAATTTTCCTCCATAAGGAGAAAAAACCCCACCGGATTCCCATTCCGGACCTCATATCTATACGTTTTTATATATAAATAAAGTTTTCCTCCGTATAAAGGAAAACAAACCCCATACCCCTATCAGTGTTTCCATAAAGGAAAATCCTAAGCACTACGTGCTGGGCCCCACATTTACAACAAAAAAAAATAACCCTTTTGAAAAAACAGCGGTGACTGTACACTTTTTCAAATTTGCATAATAATTTGCAAAAACCATTATTAGCGGTACTTGCGTTTTTTGCATTTCCAACGGTTTCTTATTTTTCGATTTCTTCTGCACCTGCAAAAATAAGAAACCGCGAAATTTATATACATAAGCACATATATGATTGTTGGCATGCGCACATACATATATATACATACGTACACACCAAATTTGCTCAAGTTTAAATTCATGAGCTGTTAACATAACAAAATTAAAGACGCAAATTTGTATGTACATATTTTTTGTACCCACAATTTTGAAGAAAAAAGCAAACATACATACTTAAATACAAACAGCAGAGAAGTTTCTTTGACCGTCGCAAATTCGCTGCCGGCAGAGAAAAAGAATAAAGACAATATTCTTATGTGTGGTTGTATGCACACATCTTCATTTGCTTGTATTTTTAAGAGCACACATTTGATAAATTAAAGAGATCACTTTTGTGACGTCACCACCAAAAACATTACTAAAGCAGAATACACAAGCGTAAAGTCAAAAAAATTGTCTCACTGACCTACATTAATATACGCATGAAGATAATAACAACTAATGTGTACATGCATAAGCTTGTGTATTAGGAACATAAGTAATTTTGGTGGTTGAAAATAAGAAAACAAATACGAGTACAGTAGCGGAAAAATATTGTGCATCTTGGAAATAAATTGTTGGATTTTTTTTGAATTGAACTAAATTTAATAAATAATTTAAATAAATTTAATTTCAAATTAAATTACATTATTAAATTAAATAATATCCCTTTAAAATTTACCCCCTGTTTTTTAATAAATAAAATAAATTAAACGCAAAAAAAAAAAAAAGTACATCAGGCGTAAATTATTTTAATCGATATTTATTAACCATTTATTAAAAAAAAAATATAAAACTTCATTTATTAATTTAAAAAACAAATATTTGCAAATTTTATGGTCGTCGACAAATTCTGCTCTTCACTGTCCCTTGTTCTTTTTGACATAACGGGCAATCGTATACGAGGGTCACCCCAAAAGGAAACGGGTACAAGTATACGAGGGTCAACCCAAACAGTTCGGGCACATAAAAACGAGGTGCAACCAAAAAAATATATATATTTTTCTTATATTTTATATTTTAATTTGTACCAATTATTTGAATCCATTCACTATTTGAACACGTTTATTGTCTTGTTGGCGAGAATTCCCCCTACTGTTTTACTCAACAATCGTTTAATTTTTATATCGTGAATCATCTCGGTCTTTTTCTTGATAACTAAATACCCCCCACTTGGGCAAAATAACAATAAAATGGCATCAATCAAATCATTGATCCGTGTCTCTGATCGCATCACGAAGCTTTCAGTTCATATGGATGAGAGCGCGGTTGACGGCCAGTCGATTCACGCGTGGGATGTCCTGAAAACAGAAGCTATACGGTTATGGGAAGCATTCGCGTCGCTATACGACGATGCTATCGAAAAATTTGATCCCGTGAAAGATGACATCGATATCGAAACTTTGGAGAAACGTTTTTTTTCAACTTTTGAGGTTTATACCAAAATGATCGCCAAAATAAATGAAGCCATCGAGACTCTGCGCAACCAGACAAAGCGACCTATTGCTCGGGAGGAACAGGCAACTCAACACCCCCTCATATCAGTACCCCCCTGCGATACAGAAATTTTCCACGGTGACTATAAGTCATGGCCAACATTCCGTGATATGTTTACGGCTCTCTATAAGAACAATAATCGCCTATCCCCGGTGGAAAAGATGTGCCACTTACTCAAGAAGACACAAGGAGAAGCGAGAGACCTGTTGAAAACTTGCCCCATAACGAACGATGGGTTCGAGATGGGATGGCAACACCTGGTACAAAGGTACGAAAATAAGCGCGTTTTGGTGAACGCGCAATTAAAATGTTTATTTAATATTTCCCCCCTACCTAAAGAGACTGGGCCCAATATTCGGCGTTTGCAACGCACAATTAATGATTGCGTTACGAATTTAACACTGTTAGGAATCGACACCAAAAATTGGGACCCCATTTTTATTTATATTTGTTCCACCTGTCTACCCGATACCACGCTCAATTTGTGGGAACACTCTTTGCCCCACAGCACAGAGTTGCCAGCCTGGAAACAAATGGATGCGTTCCTGACGTCTCGGTTCCAGACATTAGAATCAGTTGCAGATATCCGCTCAACCTTTTCACACTCGAATGTCTCAAATACGCCTAGAGTTCCGAATTATAAAAAACCGCATTCAAATGAGAAAAAACTTAACAGTTTTAATACCAGCGTGTTAGTCGACAAATACAAAAAATGTCCTTTGTGTCCCCATTCACATCCCATTAGATTTTGTTCAATGTTTCTTGGTATGTCTCTTGAAAATCGATACAATATAGTTAAAAAACATAAACTCTGTACAAATTGTCTCGCTACCTCCCATGAGCGTAGACAATGTAAAAGCAAATTTGTGTGCAATGCTTGTGGACAAAGCCACCATTCGTTATTGCACCGCCATGAGCGCAATTCCGCCTCAAATATACGTACCCCTGCAGCACCCCAAGCTGCTCCCGTTATATCTACCCCTAACCCCCATGAAAATAATATTCGATCACATAACCCCCCGCACAACCCGAATATATCACCCGGATATACTCCATCACATAGAGGTAACTACTTTACCCGCGGGGCTCCGCCCCCAACTAGTATTCACCCCCCTCTAGATGCGACCCCCCTCTACTTCTCGTGAAGCGGCTGAAAAAACGCTGCAATCGTACTCAACCCAGGTACAAGCAACTACCCCCTCTATTATATTGGGCACCGCCCTAGTAGATATTTATAGTCACGATCTTAAATGCACTATTCGTGCCTTAATCGACTCTGCATCTGAAGCGTCGTTTATTTCGAGGCGCCTTCAAAGAAAACTCCATATCAGCACTCAGTCATCTCATGCTGAGGTCCATGGCATAAATGACTCATTAACTGCCACATCAACTCACCTGTGTCAAGTGCGCATAGGGTCTCCAATTAACCCTGCAATTAATATGTATATTGACGCCTATATCGTCAATAAGCTGACGGATCAACTACCGTATTACCCAGTATCCGCCCTCAAGGATGCAAACTTCTCACTCCTTCAACTGGCTGATAAGTATAGGCAAAACTGCACTGAGGTAGACCTACTACTTGGAGGAGATGTTTACCCCAAGATAATTAAAAACGGCGTACAATGGGACTCTAACCAATCCTTGGTTGCCCAAAATACCATTTTTGGCTGGATACTCACCGGCAAAATGCACACCCCCCAAAATCGTGTTACGATTCGTTCATTTTTTAATGAAATCACCCTATCAACTCAACTACAAAAATTCTGGGAACTGGAAGAAGTACCGAAGAAACACCGCTCATCCCCTGAAGACATATATTGTGAAGAGCTGTATAAAAAATCGACTCACAAAAACCCTGATGGTCGTTTTGTCGTGTCACTACCCTTTAAGCACGACTACCCCAACCCACTTAATGTAGGCGAGTCCCGAAACATCGCCATATCTCAGTTTTTACGCAATGAAACAAGATTGCTAAAAATTCCCGAACTCAAAAATGATTACGACCGAGTAATCACCGAATATGCCACTCTAGGCCAAATGGACAAAGTTTCCCCCCCGAGCAACGGCTCTGAAAACTACTACTTGCCACACCACGCAGTACTAAAACCCGATAGTGCTACCACCAAGCTACGTGTGGTGTTTAATGCTTCTAGCCCCTCATCTAACGGCGTCAGTCTCAACGATATGCTCCACGTCGGGCCTATATTACAGGCCGACTTAACTATTTTAATTCTTCGCTGGAGACTTTTTCGCTACGTATTTAACGCGGACATCGAAAAGATGTACCGCCAAATTCTTATAGAACCCTCTCAGACCCAATATCAGCGTATTATCTTCCGAAAATCCCCGAACGAGCCCCTTCAAGATTACCAGTTGAATACTGTGACATTCGGTGTCAACTGCGCCCCATACTTAGCCATCAGAACGTTGCTAGAGTTAGCCAATGAGGCCGAAGAAAATTACCCCCTGGCAGCTGACATTTTACGAAACTTCATGTACGTCGATGATGTTTTGGCTGGCTCCCATACTATTACGGCCAGCTTACAATGCAGAAATCAACTCCGCAACGTGCTTGAATCAGCAGGTTTTACGTTACGTAAATGGACGGCGAATAACAATCTTTTACTCAATGATTTACCCCCAAATTATCTACTAGATGAAGAATTTTTGACCCTTTCTGATTCTAGCATCACTAAAACGCTGGGACTGCGGTGGAACGCAGGAAATGATTATTTCTATTTTAAATTGAAATCTCACCCCGATCGCAAGGCAGTCACAAAAAGGTCTGTACTTTCAGAAATAGCCAAGTTATTTGACCCCGCGGGCTGGCTATCACCCAAAATAATTGTGGCTAAAATCATAATGCAGCAAATCTGGAAGGATGGAACAGACTGGGATGAAGATTTATACCCCCCTACACTCGAAAAATGGCATAATTTTCTTGATGATTATATACACATCGAACAAATTAGAATACCCCGTTTTGTTAGTTTTGACCCCTCATACACTACCGAACTACACGGTTTCTGCGACGCCTCTGAAAAGGCCTATGCCGCTACTCTGTATCTGCGATCTGAGAACCAAGGTTTTGTCTCAACTCACCTTTTAGTAGCAAAAACCAAAGTAGCGCCGGTAAAATTTGTTTCGATACCACGAAAAGAACTTTGTGGTGCTGAGTTGTTGGCTACAATGGTGGACACAATACCAGCTCAACTCAATTTGAAAAATTACAAAATTTTCTTGTGGACGGATTCCACGATTGTCTTAGCATGGTTGCGAGGTCCCCCTAACCGATGGAAAACATTCGTTGAAAACCGCGTCAGCTCCATAATCGAAAAGGTCGGAATCGAACCATGGTCGCATGTTGATACGAAAAATAATCCAGCTGACCTGGCCTCTCGCGGCCTTACCGTCTCACAATTAGCGTCGAATACGCTCTGGTGGCAAGGTCCCCCTTGGTTAAGACTTCCACACGCTGAGTGGCCGTTATGCCCTGAAAATTTCACAACAGACGAAGAGTCCAGACCACTCTGTGTGCACTCTACCACGGTAAAATATGAAGACATACTCCGTAATTTTTCGGATTTACCCAAAGCGTTACGAGTTATTAGTTACGTATTTCGTTTTTATCATCGCTTGAAAAATCATCAGAAATTCAACTCTAACGACCTCACCTCAGATGAGATTAACTTCGTTAAATCATGTTTAATTATTTCGAGTCAAAAACTTCATTTCGCAGATGAGCATAAAGAATTATGCAATAATCGCCCGATATCCCGTAAAAGTACGTTATTAACTCTTAACCCCTTTCTCGATTCTAACGGAATCATGAGAATTAATGGCCGATTGGCAAACTCCCCCACTCTTAGCTATAATGAGCGCTACCCTATTTTGTTACCCTATCACGCTCGTTATACTCAACTTTTCCTCAAATGGCTACACATGTACTCCATACATGGCCAAAATGCGCTTTTACACCGCCTTATGCGATGTCATTATTACGTACCTCGTCTTAAAAATCTAATAAAATCAACTATTTCTAAATGTCTCACATGCCTTAGACATAAAAGTGCGCTCAGCCAGCAGATGATGGCTGCATTACCCCCTGAACGAGCTACGCTCACCCGCCCATTCTACGACACTGGAGTGGATTTCGCCGGGCCCTTCGAAATAAAATCCTACGTGGGCCGTGGTTGCAAAATCACTAAAGGTTACGTCGCAATCTTCGTCTGCTTTGCTACTAAAGCCATTCACCTGGAAGCCACTGGTGATATATCTACTCAAGCCTTTTTAGCGGCCTTCGCCAGATTTTTCAGCAGACGTGGAACGCCTCATGCCATGTATTCTGATAATGGCACTGCGTTTGTTGGCGCCTCCAACATCCTACAATATGATGCCCACCAATTTTTAGCACTTGTACGGAAAGGTGTCCTAGCTCAAAACAGCTTCTCCCCGTTAGAATGGCACTTCATCCCCCCAGGAGCACCCCATATGGGCGGCCTGTGGGAGGCCGGAGTAAAAAGTTTTAAGTCCCACTTTAAAAAGATTTGCCACAGCCAACACTTCACGTATGAAGAATTTAGCACCATGCTAACCCGCATAGAGGCATGTCTGAATTCCCGGCCCTTGAGTCCAGTGACCAACGACCCAAACGACTTATGCGCAATAACCCCCGGTCACTTCCTCATAGGCACCCCCATTTTGTCACCCCCCGAACCCAATTTCTCCGATCACTCGTTAAGTTATGTCAATCGCTGGCAGAAACTAAAAATATTACACCATCACCTAGCCCGTCGATGGAAATACGAGTATCTTATAGAACTCCATAAACGGACAAAATGGAAGTACCCACAGCGAGATTTCGCGATCGGAGATCTTGTCGTCGTGCGACAAGACAATTTACCCCCACATCAATGGCGTCTCGGCCGAATTGATAAAGTCTACCACGGCCTGGACAGTAAGGTCAGAACAGCTGACATTCGCACCGCTACGGGTGTCATCACGCGCCCCATCGTTAAATTAGTGTGGCTCCCCTACCCCGAATCGCAATGACAACTAATCTTTGCCTTTATTTCGTTCTTTTCTTTTCTAGTCATTATGCGGCGTTCACCACGTAGAAGCGCTTCCCCGATTGAGCGCCAACGGGTTATCATTCGTTTAAAATCCACCTATGATTGCCGCCTGTGCCAAAAGGATCATCCATTGCGAAAATGTAAGAAGTTTACCAGCATGTCTGTTTCCGCACGAGAAAAAACGGTACGACGCCATCTATATTGCGAAAACTGTTTAGCACATTCGCATCGATCTAATAAATGTCGCAGTGCTGAATGTTGTAAAATCTGCAGGGGTAAGCATCACACACTTCTTCATCGCCCCTCCAAGATACGTCGTTCAAGCGGTACTGGCAATGTTACGTTGATACCTACCGTCATTATACAAATATGCCTAAACAAGCAATGGGTGCAAGTCCGTGGTCTGATAAACCCGTGTGCCACTGAAAGTGCCATCGCCGCCTTTATTGTCAACCGATATCATCTTCCCGTTGAACTGATCGACAATCAGAAATGGTACAAGATGACCTTTCGTTCACGTTTTGAGGGAGCAACCACGTTTACCGTCACCGCCAGAGTTGATGACAAGTTACCCCTCAATCAAGCCAGAAAACCGCTGGACAGCCGAGTAGCTCATCATTATGATAACCTCCGTTTGGCAGACCCAGATTTCTATGGTAGTAACGCCATCAACGTCATCCTGGGAGCCGATGTATACCCGGAGCTCATCAGAAGCGGTCTTCAACCAGGCAGCCTTGCATCGCCCCTCGCACAGGACACAGCTTTGGGATGGGTCCTCGTGGGAAAGTTTGGCCTCTAGGTGCCACCAACGACTATTCATCATTTTTACATTATACATTTATTGAACTTATAAATTTATTGAACTTATAAATTTATTGAACTTATACTTATATTACACCCTAATCTAAGCTATCTTTTGAATTATTGAATTTGAATTTATATAACTTTTTATACTCTAAGTTGCAGTCCTGCAAGGGGGGCGGGATGTTTAAGCGCCAACGTTGTAAACACTCTTTTGCCCTTTTTTTGCATCTGTGTAAATAAAATAAAAAAGAGAAACAGAAAACAAAAAAAGGGCAAAAGAATGCGCGGCTGAATTTTTGTTCAGTTGCTTGTAGGTTTCAAAAGTGAATACGTGGTCGACTAAGTTTCGTGGCTAAAATTTCTGTAAAACAAAATGCAATAAAATAAAGTGTTTGAATCACAATAAAATACAGATATTTTGTTATCATTTCTTTAAATAAAGTACTCGAGTCTTCTTAAAGATTGTAAGCACTAAACAAATTTATGTACAAAACAAGTGGAACCAAGCTGTGTAGATCTTCCATTGTAACAGATAAACAAAAATATTCGAAATAAAATCTGTGTACACGTGCTAATTATTTAAAGTGTTTATTATAACAAAAAAAATAAAGTAAATATAAAAATTTAACCAAATCATAAAAACCTTTATAAAGTTTAAAAAACAGTTAAACCCTCCATAGCAAAGGCGGTGTCAATTGTGTTGACTAATATGAATACTTTTTAGATAGTTTATGATAATATTAAATAGTTAATCCCTCTGATTAAATTGATCAAGTTTCCGAGAAAAAAGAAGGAACGTACAGTGTTGGCTTTGGATGCGCATTCACATTTCTCAGAAAGACGGCAGCAAGCTACTTGGACGGAACGCGAAGCGGTCATTACCCACAGCGTTGGACACCACTCATACAAACACATCCGGTAAGTCCTAAGTATTTTTCCCCCACAACTCTGTGGACGACCCCACCCACATCGAAGTGGAAGAATCCCCCTTGAACCCCCACAAACATTAATAACTGCATAAAAAATAAATCTAGGATAGGTAAGATGCAAAGTATTTGATGGCACTGATGTAAGAAGGTGTTTTAAATGCAAAGGATACAGGATGTATAAAATGTCGTGGAAATCACAAATCACAAGAATGTAATAAAGAGCGAATAAGAAAGTGTATTAACTGTGTAAACATGAATCAAAAACTGAAAATGGATTAAGATGAAAATCACGGTACTTACGATAGAGACTGTTCTGTTTACCAAAGTAAATTAAATATAAAAAAGAGAATAATGGGCTTATCAACATAATAATAAAAAAGCGCATATATTTTATATACAAATGTACAAGGTCTAACAAATAATTTCAATCAAGGAGAAATAACAGCTTCAACAGAAAAACCCGAATTTTTTATTCCTTTCCAAAGCACACATGACGGAACAAATAAATGAAAACGAAATAAGCTTACATGGCTAAAACCAATTGACATCGTTATCTAATTCAAGAAGGTGTAATTATGTATTATAAAATTGAATGGAGAGTCGCCAAGACGTTTGCAAAGGTGGCTAACTCAAAATATTGAATTATGGCCTGCGAAGCACAATGTGAGCACACACACATCTAATAATAGTCGCAGTATATAGATCTGAATTCTGTGAAATTTTTCAGGAAACTTTGGAAGACTTGAGTGAAGAAATAGGTGATATTATTATAGCAGGTGAATTAAAAAAAAATAGAAATAATAACAATTAAAAAAGACAACATAGGGCAGTAATAAGACATTATGAAGAAAATGTAGATGCCAGCCAAAAATGTATTGGTTTTTGATAAATGCCTAGAAACAAGATTCGGAAGTTTACTAGAAATACATCAACAAATACACAAAATTATATTAAAAAATGGTTTAATACTACGTCTAATAAATCGCAAAGTTTGAAAACACAGCTGAAGCATAGTCTAATGACAACTCTATTGAAAATTTCTAAAAAGTTAAAATAGCAAATAAAATGTATAAGTGCATTAACAACAAAATAAAAAAAGAATGTGGAGAGAAATTAAAGACTGGTTATAAAGAAAAATATAAATGTGATTAAATCTGTTGTATTTAATAATGTAGAATATAAAGACAATTATCAAAAAGCTAGTTATTTTAACAAATAGTGTTAAAATAATAAGAAATTCAATAAAAAATGTGCAATAAACAAATAATATACTTATGGTTACCTCACAATTCAAATTCGGTGCAATAACAAGAGCTTAAAAAATTAATGAGAGAATAAAAAAAAAAACAAATCAGACTTCTGCAAAATATCAACCAAAATTTTACTTGATAACTGAAATTTAATTAGAGAAAAACTGCTAAACATTATTAACAAATCACTTTCATCTGGAGATTTCCCTGAAAATTGAAAGAAATCAATAGTTACACCAATTAAAAAAGTTGCGAAAACCAGAAAATATGAAGAGCTCCGCCCCTTTA
The DNA here is from genome assembly GCA_937654795.1 of Cistogaster globosa. Lineage (NCBI taxonomy): Eukaryota > Metazoa > Arthropoda > Insecta > Diptera > Tachinidae > Cistogaster > Cistogaster globosa. The sequence continues at coordinate 79,165,830 of OW569403.1, forward strand.
ATACCTTTATATACCTGCGAAAAAAGAATAGCAAAAGTTGTAAAAGATCAGTTTGAAAAATATATCGAGGAAAATAATATGTTATCAAAATATTAATCGGGTTTTAGTAGAAAGTTTTCATGTGAAACAACTGTGAACTATGTAATAAATTGGTGGAGTAATATCGAAAAAATCGAAAAATAATGGCAATGTTCCTAGACTTTAAACGAGGGTTTGAAACAGTCGATACACAGAGAAAAGAAATTCGTTGGGGGAACAGAATTCGTTGCCAATCGAATTTTGTCGGTTGTGCGTATTATCTTGAATTCGGTTGTAGTAACTGAATGAGTATGGCACTCACAACTATTTTTTAAATGATTCTTGGGTGACTATAGAATATTATTGTGAATTAAATAAAACGATATAATTTTTTAATATTTATTTTTATTAGAAAAATAAATTACAGTGATAAGATTTTACATCATAAATTTCATGATTTGAATCATTTATTTAAACCAACTCCTTCTTTGAAATCAAGATACCATTTTTCATATAGTTTCCTTAACTTGCCATCCTATACCGCAAGTCTTGCCTCTGTGAAATGTATTAAAAATTTTTAAATTTTTTTTATTTACATATGGCTTTGTGAGATAATTTTAAACTTACCACCATATAACATTGAACTACCATACAACTTTTCACCACTTTGAAAAAATCTTTGTTCTTTTAAACTAAAATATTGTTGATTTTTTGTATAATGTGTACAAATTTTATTTTTAGTACGTCAAAAATTTTTCTATTTTAGAAGATACAATTGATTTTTATAATTCTAACTACCAAAATTCGGTTTTCAGTAGTAATGTGCTAAATAAGTTTAGTTGCATATTCCAATTAATAGAATAGATTTTAGTAAAGATACAAATCGGTCAGGTTAACTATTTTAAAAGGTATTACAACCAACATTTGGAGGCAAATATCAAATGTTAGCTTTTAATATACAAAATAAGTCAAGATTGTAATTTATTAATAATTAAAATCAAATTATTATATTCCTAATTGAATCTTGAACATATCGATGGAATTTTTACCAGTTTTTTTTCTGTGTGTAGGGAAATTTTAATACAGAAACTGTATATGTATGGTATCCGGGGAAGAACCATATAATGGTTTAATTCTAATTTGATGGAAAGAAAACAAGTAACAAAAGATAAGTCAATGATTCAGTGTTCCACAAGGATCACGTATTAGACAAATGTGAAATAATATTACATGCTGATAATACTCTTATATATATATAGAAGGATATAGTAGTGAAGAATGTCGCGATAACATGATAAACGATGTAAATAATAAAAAAATATGGTTAAAAAATAATAAACTTAAACTCAATGAAAACAAAACAAAAAGTATAGAAACAAATATCGACAGTGAAACAATATTTAAAATAAATAACGAAGTTATAGAAAAAGTGAATAATATCAAATATCTTGGTTTTATAATAGACAAGGAAATGAAATTCCAAGACCATATAGAATATGTTTGTAAAAAATTAGAATAAGAAACAAAATATCTATAATAACCTCCATAAAGGTATATAATACCATAAAATATCTCACTTTGAATTCGGGTCTACAATAATACATACATGCTGCAACGAATCACAATTAAAAAGACTTCAAAAGTTAGAAAACAAGGCAATGCAATACACACATATACAAGTAGTGATTGATATGTTTAAATGGCTAAGTATAAAACAAAGACGGCAACTAAATACCCTGTGCTGTATTCATAAAATTGAACATGGTAATGCACCTAAATACCGATGTGACCAAATAAAATACGTCAGCGAAGCACAACCTACTACATCATCTATGCAAAGATCGCTATTCCATAAAGGAATCAAATTATTTAATTCTCTTCCAAACAATACGAAAATAAAAACCAATGTTAGTATATTTAAAAGGGAATGTGTAAGTTTTGTTAAAAATAATTCAAATGTTTTTATTTTTTTCTAATGTTATAAATATTTTTGACATTTTTATTTATTTAATATTAAATTATAATTAACATGAAATTTGATAGTATTATGAATACTAATAAAGATATACACACATACATACAGTTAAGCTATTTTGAAACTGCAAGTTAAACAAAAATTACTTGTAATATTTTACTTATCGTAGATATTAGAAAATAGATTTTTAAAATCATAGTTCGTTTTCTGCTTTTTTGTATAATAATTAATTATTTGATTGCAATTATCTTGCAATATTTTTTTTAGCTTTTTGTTCACTTTTGTGGCTCTGGTTAATTCCGTCAAAATATAATTGGCTAGAAATTAACCGATTCATTTTTTTAATCATAAATTTTTTATTAAAAACTGGTGGAATAATTAAACGCTTATGGCTAACTGATTAATCGATTGAGTAAACAAATTATGAGTGTTTAATTATCTATATAATTAAATTTATTTTTAAACACAAATAACTCTGAAAAACTTTTAATGAATTTGTGATTTAAATAATTTAATAAATATGTATGTCATAATTATTAAATTGAAATGAAATAAGCATTTTATTTTAACGTGAACTGATTTTTTATTCTCAACAACACATAAAACATCATTGTGTTAAATTGATTGAAAATTGTGATGATGGCTTCATTGTTTGATGAAATTTTATATATCTGGCTGATTCGTATAACAAAACCTCATAATCTATATTGTTTTCAAGCAGACGGATGAACGAATGAATACACAAATACTTATGTTAAACATACAAATACATCATTTATTCATTACATTCCCAGACATATTAAATATAAATTTCACTTTTGACAATTTTCTATTTTATGGCTGCATAAATTCACAATTTTTTATATTGCTGCCGAGTGAGGGATGGAATAGGGGAAATTTAAAATAATTGTTACATTTTACTTATTGTTATATATATATTCGTGTTTCGTTCTTGTGTACGAGTTATTATAATCTTTCATTTCAACCAATTTGTATAATAATAAAAATTAAATTTTAATTGTTGGTATAATATTTTGAATTTCTTTGTGAATACCCTACACTAGGTAAACGTAAAAAACTGTAGGCAAAGATAAATTAATTTTCAAAACCATTTTCTTTTTATGTTTATTTTCAAATATTACAAATGAAATTAATAAACCACGAGAATATTGAAATAAATTAAAAAATTTTCAAAAATTTCGTGCTATTTTATTCAATATTCCCATGGTTTATTTAAACTAAATTGCCCGCACATATATCATCTTGTGATTTTTTTTCATAATTTTTTAACTATAAAAAGAGCCGAATAAAAAATATCTATACAGTCGATAAAGAAAAATAAAATCCTTTTTGAATATTGTTGTTTTTTGCTTAAACTTTGATTTTTGTATTAAATTTATTGTTTAAATAGATATATTAAATTCATTTAAAATATTTGTGGAAAGTTTTCTGAAGTGCTAAGTAAGCGGCAATGCAATGGACATCGAGATGTGCTTTATCCCTCAATAATTAATATCAGTGAAACGATACGATATTTTAAAAAAATCAAATATTTATTGTTGAAATCTGCAAAATGAAATGAATTATTGCGGGAAAAGCTTATACATATGGCCACTTCGCTACTGTTCATATTGTTCACCAAATTTAGTATTCAAACCTGAGGAGTGTTATATCTATTGCCAAATTGATTAAATGAGAAATACATTGAATCAAAAAAGTAAGAGGAAAAAAATATTTTATACAAAAGCAATGGAATCAATACTAAGTGGACGCGATAGAGAATGCATTAATTTTCGCCTTGGGAAGCCTTTTGCAGAAAAATTAAAGAAGAAATAAAAACCGTTTCTCAATGGTTACTGTTTTTTTTTATAAAATATTTTTGGGTTTATTGGTTTTTTTGGCTTTTTTTTTGTGGCGAAAGTTAATCGTTTTTTAAGTCTTGTAATAGATTAAAGAAAGCTCGTAACAGTAATTATTAATCTATTACAAAATTGTCGTAGTCGAAATAAGCCTGCGCCAAATACGATAGGGGTGATTCTCTTCAAGAACTTTATTTATAGCAAGGATAATGGCAAGTGGTCTATAATTGTTTGTTTTTAATTGTGTTCCTTTTTTGTAAATTGGGCCAACTATTGAAATTTTGAATATAAATGAAACTGTGGTCTGCTCAATGTTTATGTCGACGACCTTAGTCAAATAGGCATTTAATTTACAAGAATTTCAGATTTTTTGCTGGATCTTATCTTCGCTTGAGCCTTTTGTTTATCGAGGGTTTTAAAGATACTGTAAATTTTGTTTTATTTGAATGTTTATTGAATATCGTGCTACGTTGGTAATAAAATTCAATGCCTACTTTATCTAAGATGTTATTTAAATTTTAATTTTTAAAATTCACATCATGGTAGTGCCTTCGCTTTCTTGTTGTGTTCCATATAAATTAAATATTTAATTACCTAAGCTTTATGGAACTAATTTTTTACATGTTCTTAGGTGTAAAGGAAATGCTATGTCGCCTTAGAATCTAAATTTGCTAAAACTAGCAAATTAATTTTAAATGTAATTTAAATAAATCTCAAGCAATTCAAAACATGAGTTTGTGCAAAAATATATTTTTGATGGGTTTAAATTCAAGATCAATTAACAACTGGTATAATGAAAAAAAAAACTGGGGTAAAATATTGTTAAAAAAAATTCAAAGTTATGCAAAAATGAATTTAAAAAAGTCTATTTTCTAAATTTTTTTCGTAAAAGTTGGGTATATTCTTTTTTAGTTACTGAAAACGTTGCAACAAACACTAAAAAGAGCATATATTGTTTTGAACGCATTTTTACACAAAATATATTCCAAGAAAAATAGATTAAACATTTTTTATTTATTCTGTATCCATAGCTTTCAGTAATAGACGAATTTTTTGTGAACAATTAAATTTAATCCACTTCTCTAATAAATATAACAAAATCAAAAAACTAAGAATTTGTTAAAGTGCATCCATATGTCTTTTTCTTCAGTCTAATAGGAAGCTTTAGTCTGAATTTTCAAAACATAAACAAATAAAAATTTGACAACGGTTCTAATATTCTGTAAGACCCAGGTGTGATACTTCAAAGCATTGCGGCTTAAATAGGGTCAAATCCGAAACGCAGAATAAATTGCATTTGTTCGACCAGCTTGTCGAAGACCATAAGCTGCCTATATAAAGATCAAATTTTGATTCAAAGTGGAGACGGATATCTGGTAGCTTATTACGGCATTCGATATCGTAAGAGGTTATAAAAGCATTTCTACGTTACTTCTGATCGATATCGAATAACGTAATTTAACCCCTGGTTTGCTTCAAAAGTAATCGCCTTGTTTTATTTTACTAAATTTGACTAAATCATTTTTAAATAAAGTTTACGGACACTTTAACTTGATAATACTTTAACAAATCTCAACAGTTTCAATTTATCTTTTTTAATGATTCTTAAGGGTGCAATAAAAAAGTTAAGTAATTTTGTCTTTTGCTTTTGCAGCACTTAATAAAAAGTATGACATTCGTGGATTTCAATTACACTAAATTTTTTTTAATTCTTTTATATTTTTTTCATGGAATTGTTACACTTTGCATCTGTCGTTATATAGGAAATACTATAAACGTGGTTTTCTTTGTTTGTACACTTGCAAAAAAGTGTAAATGATTGAAAAGTCTATTTCCCGTTATTTTTTTAAGGCAATTTCATTAAAAATTTGATTTTATCTATGGAATTCTATTTTATAAAGATATTAATAAATTAAAAAGGAAAACAGCACAGACGTTCGCAGAGGTGTGCTGAAACAACAAGAAGTAAAGCAGATGATCGCGTATATGCAGTGAACATAAGAGAGTTAGCATGAATTTGGGTGCGACAATTCCATTTTTGCTACACTAAATGTGATTGGCATTCAAAACTTTAACTTCTGCCTCGCTTCAATAATTCCCGCAATGAAGAGCTTTTACATGAAAAGGTGGAATTAAAAGAAAAAGGATGTAAATTAAGAAAAACTGATTCTCACTTCAAAGTGTTTTTGAAATTATAATTTAATTTGGGAAATTTTTGTAAGTTTTTGGAAAGATAAAAAAAGTGAGCAAAAGTTTTTGTGTGAAAATTGTTGACTGCTGATGTCAGAAAACGATTTACGTTTTACAACTGCCAAAGAACTGTTGTAATTTAATGAAAAAATGTATTGAAACAAAAAATATGGATAACAAGCTTACACTGCCAGATCACTCTGAAATAATATTTAGGATTACTGCTGATAAATGTTCAAAGACAGCATTGAAAGCCCCCCTTATAACAACACAAAACTTTACGTTTGGGAATCAAAAAACAAGAAAAATCTCGTATGATAAACAAAAAAATAATTGGAATTTAATGACTGAGTGGTATAAAATAACAATTTCAAAAGCACAACTTCATATGACATTTTCAAAGGCTCTAATCATAATACTATTTCAGAAAAGGACCAGATAAAAATTATTCGTCTAAGATTTTTATATCTTCTAATAACCTAATAACATATTTTGGGACTGTAGAGAATTCGAAAAATACAAGAAGCGGAATTACTATAATACGTTTTACCAAACTTGAAACTTAGGCAGGCAGCCGTGTTGTGAAATCCCACTTGGGTCCATTAATTGGTCCCTTTGTGTTACCTGCTGTTAGAAGGTAAATAGAAAAAGAAACATAGAGAGCAGAGTAAAGTAAGGCAGGACATAGAAAAGGAAATGAAAGATAAGAGAAAGAGAAAGAGAAGGAAAGAACCGCGGATATGAAAAATCCAGAGAAGATTCGAAAAATACAGCAAAGGAACCTGCTGGGTAAAACCAGCTGGCTAAAGAGTGAGCTCATCCCGTTGGCTGTTTCAATGTCCGGTAGTAGGAAAGAAACTAATCCTACCTGAACTCAGTAATGATATACCAGATAGGCTTACGTAGTACCGTATTGGCTTCAAATAAGCAGTGCCCAGTAACCGCAGCGACCAAGTCACGCAATCGACTCCTCGGTAACTGTGGTAGCGCAGCCGCCCTGAACCCTCTTCGCTGATCACTCAGTTTGGTTAATACACATATAAACATTATGTTCTTGATATATATAGACAATCAAAAAAACAGTTTACAAAATGTCACAAAAAAATTTTATTTTGTTGTATTTTTTTTTTTTAGTTTTCACTTTAAATGTTTAGATAAAATATAAAAATTTTAAAATAAATATGAAAATTTATTGCTGTAATCTTTTTTTATCTTAATCCTCTTTTTTCTGATATTCTCTTTAATATTTACGACCATTTCGCTACTAATTATATTAGTGAGTTCTTCCAAAATTTTGTATATAAAATTCAAGAGTCTTAAATCTCAAGCCAAATTGATTAAATGAGAAGTACGTCAAATCAAAGCAAAAGGGCAATAAAATTAAAAAAAACCACGCCTGCCTCTAATTTTCCCATATCATTTTAAACAAGTCTAGTTTAGTTAAGTGACTCTAATCAAAATAACAAACATATATGCCATAGAGAAATTAAAAATAAAATAAACATGAAATGAAAAACTTGCATTCGGACATATTTCCCGAATTATGGGCTCCTGAACTTTTCATAGAAAAGTTCGATTGTGCACCATATTTTTTAAGATATTAATATGGGTGTCATTTAAAAGCTTTTGAAAAGATCTTTCAAGAAATACTAAAATTTGTAAAAAAAATTCCTAACCTGTTAAAAGCCGATTACACTTTTTTATTACTTAACTTTTTTTAGTTCTGTTCATCAAAATATTATATTTGTTTTTGTTTTTTTTTTATTGGTGTTACTTTACTAAACTATATATATATATATATAAATATATAGTGAAGAGTATAAAAAATTTGGCATAGCCGAATATAGCACTCTTCTTGATTTGTTTCTATTTTTATTATAAAATATGAATTATAAAATAAATAGTATGAATTAATGCTTTCATTATGCAACTGTAGAAGAAAACGAAAGTATTCTTGTGCAGAATCCTCTTAGTGAGAGTAACATTTGAACGTGATTTTTATTCACACTTGGATACAAACACGTTTACAGCTGAACCTGCAACAAGGCTTTCAACAGAAGCAAATATTTCGTGCTATTTATGGAAAAATCTTTCAATTTAAACATTATTTTTTTCTGTGTAATTGTTGCGGTGTTTCATTAAAGAAATAATATAAAATAAATGTTAAATCGTATTAAAAATCAACGCTAAAATCAACTTAAGTACTGACATGAATGTGTAAGCACTTCAAGAATCGCCCTTAAATATAGATAACGAAGTAAACTGAAGCTGCTCTTCCCAGCAATATAAATTAATCATTAACATTAGTAAATGTAAAATTGTTGTTACAAAGTTCTTATTAAGAAACGAGTATAAAAGCGAATATTAATATGTGTTTATATAGTATGCGGTTGTTAAATACTGCATTTACATCAATAGTCACTTAATATTTGATTTAAACTATAATGTTCATCTCAAATCATTTTATGTAACATGTTAAACGCTTTGTAACTTTGTACATATTAAAACTTTCAAGTTGAAAGTTAAATATTAAATGTGGTAAATTTCTGTGTATGCATGATCTTAAATAAAATTTAGGGACGACTGTTTTCATTTATAAAAGCAGATTTTATTACGAACGATTTCCAATATTTCAAATTATGTTAAGATACTCCATCTAACTTTTCATAAAACAAATTTAAGTTTGATTCCCAAAAGAGAACAAAATATAAATAGGAGCTTTATCAGCAAAAGAAAGTTTTTTAAGGATTTATTGTTTTTTCAGCTTTATTGTTTTTCAAAAAACTGGGACACACAGCTATAAAATCCAACATTTTTTTCTTCTAATTTATTTAACTTAATTTTAAAGGTTACGGCTTTAATTTTATATGCATTTTGATACTTTTTTGAAACTAATAAATAATTTCATTTAAAATAATCGAAGGCAAATCTTACAAAAGGAAAATACCTACGGATGGTCACACTACTTATTTAATAATTAAAGACTGAAATATTAAATTTATATACCTTCAATAAACCTGACAGATATCAGGCAATCTACCTGAATAATATCATTTAAAAAGACACCATCCTAACAGACAAAACTACGTGAACCCACCAACAAACACCTTATACTATCTCACCAGTACTAATCAAAACGCGGCTTGAAAATGATGTTCTCACATCGAAAGCGCTCGCCAAACGATCCTAATAAACAGCCAGTTACGACGGTCTTCACTGAAAGGTATGACAACAGTTTAATATTTACTGGCGGAACAAATCCGATTAACTTAATACCAATTAGAGAATTGTTTATGAGCGGTTATTGCAATTAGTGAGTCTACATTTTAGTTAAGTGTAGTTTACATTTTAAATTTAAAATTTTTTTACGGAAGATTTAATTTTAACTGGCAGAAAAAAATTTAATTTAGCAACTAATATTTTGAACTTGTTAAATTTTATAAACAATTGTAATACTGCATCCACTCAATCGAATTTGTACAAAAGTTTTCCAACTACAGCTACTAAGAAACATTTAAATTTGCAATAGGTTTATTTCTTTTTTTATATTTTTGGTGTAGAGTCAGCATTTTTCTATTTATTTATTTTTAATTTATAATTTAAAATTTTGAAAATTTGTTTTTCTTTTTTATAGCACAAACATTGATAATATAAAGTTTTCAAGTCCATTTTTTAAATATATTTAATTAATGATTTTTTTATTAAATGGTTAAATTTCACTTATGAAAATTACACATGCATATGAACAAAAATATGCATACATAATTCCAAATAACAATATTAAAAGTTTTTTCGCCATAATTGAGTTTGTCATCGAATTTACGCAACGATTTTTTGATACCGCCCAGTAGAGGATTTGGATAAAATTGATAAAACTCTCAAGCTTCTAAACAGGTAGTCCGTATTGTAGTAATTAAAAAGAGTAATTATTTTTTTAGAATTTTTTTTTGCAAAAATGTTGTTTATTTGTATATATTCTCTTTACCGATTCTCTTATCGGTATAGTACACGTAAAACTTTGGCATCTAAAGGCCTCTTCTATAGCCGTGTAAAGTTTCTACAAAATCGAACTCTGTGACATATTCTCACTCCTGTGCAAAATTTCTCTTTCGTAGTAAATGGCATATCAGAAGAATATATCCTTGAAGCTACCGTTTAAAGTTGAAGTATAAAAAAGAAATTTTAATGGCGCCTTTACAAAATCTTTTTTACACTTAAAAGATGTCAAAACTTATTTAAATCAGTATTTTTAAAATGCTCTTAACGATACTTAATTGAAGTATCTATCACGTTCTAAAGCCATTTTCAGTTATGTAAACAATGTTATTTATTACTTTGATTATGTGAGCTAAACTAATTGTACTAGTTTGGTGTCTATATTTAGTTTATATTTTGTTTATTTTTACAACAAAGTTTTTTTTTCAATATAAACTTAATTTAATAACAGGAAGGAATCAAACAGCAACAAAAACAGGAAACGAAAATGGCGATGTTTTATTTATTTAGGAAATTGTTTTTATCATAAAATATTTTCTTTTTGATACAACAAAGTATTTAGATGACAAGTTGTTTTACTATTTAAGGCGTGTAGTGAAATAGCTTTGGTAAGCGTTGTTAACTTCCTTTTATCATCATTCATATACTTGTAAAATTTATTATGAGGAGCGCGTCATAACTTCTTATATAATGCGGCAGATATTTATTGCATCATAAGTTTTAAGTATACTTTTTTAATTATTTCGTTTCATATGGTACGATTAGAACGAAAAAAACTTAAACATCAAAGAAATTTAAATCGACAAACTATAGGCGGGCGTAGTGAAAGTAATAAATTACGCATTAAGAAAAATAAAAGATTAACTTTTAATGCACCTTATAAATCACGAACTTTCCAAAGCAGGTATTATAAAAGTTTATTTTATGAGTTCCAAAGAGAAAAAAGAAGGATAGGAGCATCAAAAAACAAACTATAACTTAAAATACCGGTGTCCGAGAAAACAATAATAAAAATATAAATAAAGAAGTCGAGGAAAGAATATGAAACTAAGCACAGAAAAAAACAATCAATAATAAACGATAAAATGTACTGAATGCATTATAAAAAGTAAACCGGATGTGCTTCAACATGGAAGAAATGTAGTCTTACCGGCAAAGATCTCTAAAAGAAATGTGAGCTTGATCGGCCAAGTTATCGACTAAAAATTATCTCACAAAAAAAAAAAAAATTAAAATGTGTTAAATTTTTTATTATCAATCATATCTAAAGAAATTTATTAAAAATTTATTTATTGAAAATTAAATAAAAATATTAAACTTTTTGATTCCATTTAATTCAAGAGTGAAAATCTGAGATTCGGAAGACTATGAATCTGAAACTATTTTTTATGTAATGTTTTGTATAAAAAATATTTCAAGCTACAAATTTCGGATTCATTCACAAAGAAAAGAAGCGATTATTTTACCAATAAGTAAAAAACATCAAATTGTCGACTTGATGTCAGTGAAAGAAATAAAAATTAATTTTAGAAAGCTTAGAAGGTTTCCCTTAAAAAAAAGATAATAAGGTTCTTAATTCTCTAGAAGATAATACATTTTTTAATTAAAGTTTAATAAAATCGTTCTATTATCCCAATTAAAATTATTAAATCCATCCATTTTGATTACTGAGGGTGAAAGATTGATGGCCATTTCGCTACCGCTTACTTAACTACTCACAAACATTTTAAATAAAGTGAAGATGTTTGTCCAAACAATAAAGATTTTTGCCAAAAATCAAAGTTTAAGCAAAAACAACAACAATAATAATCAAATAACGATTTCATTTTTCTTTACCACTGTATACGGCTGGCTATTTTTCTACTATTTTATACAGGTAAAAGATGATGAAAAACAAGATAAAAACAATAAGTAAAATATTACAAGTCACTACGATAATTAATTTTTCTCTTTTGCAAGGGAAAACTTGCGTTAAAGGACCTGGAGAAAGAAAAATCGATAAAAAAGATGTCTATTATGGATAATTTTTTCGTAAACAATTCTCTAAATTTCCTTCTGACAGCAGGACTATAGAAGAATGCTAGACCTTATGATGTCTTTTTCATGGAAAGGATTTTGTGGACGCTAACTGGCAAAATGTATCATTGGTAATCGTTTAAGTAAAATTTCGTATGACAGCAGTAAAACTTTCAAAACCATCTTTGTCAACAGGGTAAGTATATCTTAAGTTTGCAAAATAGTATTAAGCTGTTCAATTATTTTCTTCTTTTCATACTGAAAAGTAAAATAAATGTATGGCAGTCGCAAAAATGAGCAAAATGTTTTTAATTTAGCTTAAAGTGAACACTTGAAGGATTAATTCAAATATAGTTTTACACCTAAACTATCCGGAATAAACAATTTTAACTCTACTTAAAAAAGGAAATGTTTTATTTTTTGCACTTTTTTTAACCTCTCACTAACAAAATTTTTTATTACTTAGAATGCAAATATTTAAATAAAATTTAAAATATATATTTTTTTTAAATAGAGCCTCATAAAAATACAAAGAAAACAAAACATGAATTACAGTTACCAAGTGCATTGCGAAGTTCGTAAAATGATCAGATGAGATGTTTCCAGACATATTTTTTTAATTTTTTCCAGCTAGGTTTTTGATTTACCACAGTGTGCGTCGTTTTTTTAAGGACGGTAAAGTTGAAATTTAGTTCCGTTACTTCTTTACTATATTCAATTGGGCTAGCCTATAAATTCATTTCTTTGCAAACTTCTTCATGGGATTGATTGATCTATTAAATTATATATTAATAAGAAATTAAATTCTAATTTAAGGTTTATTTAATATAATTAAACTAAAACAATTTTACTTACAATATAAAAATTCATTACGTAGCATACATACGTAAATGTATAAGTATCTCCAACAACAAACTAGAATTAATATTCCAACCCAAGAAAAGTGAGATTATTTAATAGATAAAACAACATCAGCTTAGACGGGATAAATGGTAAGTGAGTACTCACAATTTAATGAAACTGTTTTTGTATGCGGACTGGCAGTTTATTTTTAATAAAATAAATTCTTTCAAATCTGTATCCTTAAAAAATAAAAACAATTGGAAATAAAATGAGAAGTGTGAGAAAGTTTCTTTTTCTCAAGAGCATGAGAGTCTGGCATCAACTAGACGTCTTGATTTTTTGCTGCGAAAACATAAAGAATAATTAAAAGTTTTTTTGTTTTTAAATATACTTTAAATAAAGTAAATCTTATATTTTTGGCTGTTTGGAGTTTTCAATATTAAGTTGAATAATTTAATTTACATTATTGGCATTGGATCTTGCATAGTTACTGTTTTGCATACAATTTTGCCGCAATATTTGTATTCTTGAATATTCTTTAAATTAAATAAGAATAAAGGCTAATACAATGCCAGTGAAAAAACTATACAGATTTTTGGTGGAAGTTGATTGATTTAGAAGCATTTTTTTGTCTTTCTAAAACTATTGATTTTGGACCTATCAATTTCAATCAAATATAAATATTAAAAAAAAGAAAGTTTATTAAAAATTTTATAAATATTACAGTTCAAAATCTGTTTCTCTCAAAACTTTTAAATTATTTTTTATAAATGCTCACTGATTAATGTATATTATTATGGATAAAAGGCAGAATTTAGGGCCAGTCTACAGTGATAATCTAACTTAAGCTGCATGAGAGGGAATCTCAATTTTGGGCATTTGAATTGTACAAGTTTTAATCTAAAGCCAGGTTCTTCAAAGTTTAGTGAAATAAAGCATTTGCTTGTCTGAGCGAGGCGTGGTTCAGGATTCGGTATCTGATGCGTGGTGAATATACCTGGTTATGTTTGCCTAAGGAATGATCGATTTAGTATGAGGGATGGAGGTGTGGCACTTTACATTTCAATGGGAATAAAGCACAGAATAGTCCATTTAGGTAGCAATAATGGAGTGTCTGAATGTTTATTGGTTGAGCTGTGTTCTGAGGATGTAAGGATTTTGGTGGGAATTGTTTACCTTCCTCATGGGGATATTGCCACATTTGAAAGTGAAGTATCTGATTTTTTAGTTCGATATTCAATCATCGTTATTATGGGTGACTTTAACAATAATTTATTTGATCCACCTAAGTCTTTAATGTTTCGCAATGTTTGCAATAGAATAGAACTTTCTGTTGTCCACAACTCGATGCCCACACATTTTGAAGTACAATATTGCTCTACGTCTTTGTTGGATTATTTTCTAGTTTTTTTGCCTTTTTTTCGCTCAGGAGTCCACAATTGCTTAGTGAACAATATCACCAATATTATGATTATAATTCTGTCACTTCTGAATCCACTTGCGCAAAGATGTCAGAGTGTGACTTTGACAGTACTTCACAAACAGCGTTGATGAACAGTTAAGAACTTTGAATAAAAATATTCAAATTTTACATTCTGTTGTGCCTTTGAAGAGCTTTGCAAAAAAAAAACTTCTGGAGATAGCTGGTTCGATACTTCAGAAATCAGATTTCAAATTTCACTTAGAAATATTGCATACAAAATCTATTTGCGAAACAAGACAAGGGACAATTGGAAGATATTTTGTAAAAACAGAAATAAAGTAAAGACAGAATAAAGTAAAGACAGGAGTAATAAAGAAATTTGGAAAATATTGAATAGAAATTGTATTGGAAGCGATGTTGATAACTTGGAGCCTGTTGATCCTAATGTATTAAACAAATTTTTTTCTTCAAACCAATCTACAATCAATGGGAGTACAATTGATATTTCTTATGTTCCTTCAAAAGGTTTTTCTTTAATTCGGTGGAACTACATGAATTGTTTGCTGCCTTTAAATTAATTAAGTCAAAAGCATATGGTAGTGACGGCTTTACTATTATTTTTATTATGCTGCTAATGCCGTTTATTAGTAATTATCTGTTGCATTTGGTAAATACTATATTTACAACTTCTTGTTTTCCCTTGATGTAGAAAATTGCTAAAATTGTTCCAATTAAAGAAAGCAGTGGGGCGCTTGGTATGGATGATTTACGTCCGATTTCTGTTTTACCAATACTGTCAAAAATAGTTGAATACCTTATTAAATTGCAGCTAGTAAAACATATTGAGAACAAAAATCAATTGCATGATTCCCAGTCAGGGTTTAGATGCAATAGAGATGCAACTTCTTTACTAATTGCTTTTACCGATAATATAAGAACTAACATATCTAGAGGGAATGTTTGTATTTTGCTCTCGTAGGACTTGTCTAAAGCATTTGATGGGGTTAGTCATTCCATCCTGATTAACAAATTGAACAGAATTTATAGATTATCTAGATCGGCGTGTAGATTGATGTCCTTTTATCTTGATGATAAAAAATAGTTTGTAAGTTGTCATGGCTATAAATCAGAGTTGCTACCAGTTTTGAGTGGAGTACCACAAGGGTCTGTGCTTGGGCCTTTGCTTTTTATTTTGTTTCTTAATGATCTGTTTGCAACCATATCCGGTAGCTTGTGTCAGCCATTTGCTTTTGCTGATGATGTACAATTATTATTTAAATGAAGTTTGGATTTTCGAGATGTTTTGCAAGGCGTAATTAATCATACCATTGGTCTGTTGTAAGATTGGATTGGATGTCTAACAATAGAGTAATAGTTAATGTTTCAAAGACTAAGGCTATTATTTTTGGTGCCAATAGTTTTGAGCACTTTTCTGTAGTGATAAATGGTATTCCAGTTGAATTTATTGATAAAGTTAAGTGCCTTGGTCGTATTATTGACAGGAAATTGAACTTTGAAAGTCAAAGGTAAACTTTATCTTACGTAAGTTATATAGCCTAGACTTAGTATTGCCGTTCCATATAAGGAAAAGGATTGTACATGCTTTAGTTATGCCTCTATTCCTGTATGCAATGGAAGTGTATTCGGGCACCCTAGGCTATATTTTAAAGAAGATTAAACTGGCCTTCAATAGTTTCATTAGATATTTGTACTCACTAAGAGTGCGTCAACATGTCTCATCTTATATTCTGAAGTCTTTGGGTATGTCACTTGCTGATTTTTTTAAATTTAGAAATCTGATACACTTTTATAAACCGTTTAGGCTTAATACTCCATTGTATTTAGTTGAATTATTTTAGTTTGGTAGGTCATAGAGAAATAGGCAGCTGATTATACCGATGTTGACTTCCTTACTGGAGCGCTCATTCTACGTCAGAGTGGCAAAGAATTTTAACAGCTTGCCGGCTTTCTTGAGATTTTTTAATTGCTCTGTTGGCACTTATAAAAAAAGACTTACTGCTTTTTTTCCTTACACCTGAGTTAAATGCTTAAAGAATAATTCTTGTATGTTTTTTTATTTTTATTTTTATTTTTTTTTGCCCCTTGGCTCGGATTTTTTTTACTTTTTCCTACTTCAATATGTTACTTATACCGAATTTAGACTAGGCAATTTTTCATGAAACTTGCATGAAATTTTTGCTTGTTGGTGAAGCAAGAGCAGTAAGCAATATGGTATTACTGGGATTTTGAGGGTATATTATTTTTGCTTATGTTTATTTTTAAATAACGCATATCGCTGCAACTTAAATAAGGAATTGAGAAAAAAATGCCTCAAAAAATTGCATAGTGTAAATCTGGACTTATTTTGTAATGATTTTTTTTTTATATAATTTTTTTAAATGTCATTTACATAGTAGTATTGTAAGAC
Source organism: Cistogaster globosa (assembly GCA_937654795.1). Classification (NCBI taxonomy): domain Eukaryota; kingdom Metazoa; phylum Arthropoda; class Insecta; order Diptera; family Tachinidae; genus Cistogaster; species Cistogaster globosa. The sequence continues at coordinate 79,182,578 of OW569403.1, forward strand.
CGCTTATGGCCTAAGGCTAAATAAAAAAAAAATTATTTATTTCTCATACACATTTAAATTGTTTAAATTATTTCATTCCCTGTTTTGTTTCATTCATCTTCAGTCGTTTTTATCGTTTTCATTTGCTTCTTACTCTATTCCATTTCAATAAGCTCCCATCCATTTGTCGAGGTAAGTAAATCTCTAGTATTACGTGTAACTGCTGCCGTTTATTTTTATTTATTTATATTCTGTAGCCTCTGTATAAATTTTCATCGTGACCTAAAAAATGAAAACTAAGTAATAAAAACGGAAATTGATTTTTAAATTTTATCCATATAAAATTGAAATCTCTTGTCATTGTGTAACTTGAAATGAATAAGAAAAACCCGTTTCAGTTTTAAATTAAATTAAATTCTTTTCTATTCATTATAAATAGGATTCGATCGTGGTTTATTGGCTTCAAGTTTTTAGCAAAATTTATTGAAAGGAATAATGAAATGAGTGATGTGGAAAAAAGTGTGTACAAAAGAGCTGTTGCCAAAATACAACATTTAACAAAAACGAAATACAACTTTCTCTGTTACTTAACGTTACTTAACAAGGTCAATATCGCAAATACATTTAATCCACTTACTTAACAATAATTTAATAACAAGTAAGCTAATTTGACGGGCAGCTTAAAGCAATTGTCTTAGCTAATTTGTATAATATTGCTTTCTAGGATTAGTATTGATTATTGTTATTTTCGTTTTTGGTTAAAGGTACAAATATCAAATGTTTTTTATGCGAAGGTGGTCCAATGTGTTCCTACAAAAACATTTAAAAGCTCAATTTATAAAATATATGATTTTTGAAATTCTAAATAAACACACAAAATTCTGTATAGATCATACGCATGTGTAGATCATACCGTATATAAGCCAACCTTCTATTTTAAATGAAAATTCTTTTATTGCGGTTCAAAAAAACAAGTCCGTATGGTGAAACTTTTTAATTTAAAACTTTTTTTTAAAGCGGAGAGAGAACTGCATTCTCTCTGTGCATTTCAAGATTTTGTTTATAATGGCGTAAATGTTACGGCCATGTTTATAATTTACTGCAATTACTCTTCAAAAAAAAAAAAAAAAAAGCTGGAAAATATTTTCTTATCATGTTTTTTTATCCGGTTGTTTAAAAAAGCGCACTTTTATTAAGGTAAAGCATGAGTGCTTGCTTCAGCAGCTTGTTTTTTTGTGTACAAGCTTAGTGTAAAACACGTTTATTGTTTGCAAATTCAAATAAACGATTAGACATAGTCTGTTTAAAAGCGAGCCATCCGGACAACAAAAACTTATATTTTAGACCTTTTAAATCACATTTTTATATGTTTCAAATTATAAACTTATGACTAAAGAATTTTCGGTTTTTTGTTATGAATTCTTTACTACCGCTCGCAATTTTTTTTTTCTGTTATAATATTGTTATGTTTTAAAGAAAAACTCTTAGAAAAAAATACTTTACAATATTAATAAAATACTTTGTCAACTAATTAACAGTTTTATTTTTTCCTTTGATTTTTTTCGATAGAATTTGGTGTTACACATGCGAGCGGTCATGTAGTATTTAACAATTTTTTGGCTGCACTTAATCACGGTGTTAGAAAAGCGTAAGAATTTTTTGTTATTTTCATAGGCTTTGTTGAAACAAAAATATATAAAGCTTTAGGTACATATACATAAGTATATGTATAAAAACTTGGATTAAGTAATTGCTTATTCAGGTTGAAATTTATTTTTTTACGACTTATTACGAAATTGTAGTGAGCAGTAAAATAAATTTAATTTTATTAGTAACTATATATATATATATATATATATATATATATATATATATATATATATATATATATATATAAATTTTTGTGAGACATATTTTCTCTCGCTCCAAATATTTGTAACAAAATATATGAAGCATCAAGTGTTGCTGTAACAATCCTACAAGTTTAAACACAAAATGCGGTTTAATTTTGATTCTAACTTTATTTCTTTATGTTTTTAGATATTTGTTTTACAAGAGATTTGTTTAAGACTGTCATAAAAGTACGTTGCGTAATTGAACATACATATATTTGTGAAACTTTTTAAAAAAAGCTTTAAAGAAGTCAAGATACATTTTTACCAGTTTAATGGATTCCATAACGCCTACAAAATATCGATAAAAAGCTGTACAAATTTTTAAATCATCCTAAATTATACGTTTTCATGGCTTGGCCGGCTTGGCTGGAATATTCATATGTAAAAGAGAAGGCGAATTCCGTTACAATAAATCATTTTTTTTAAAACATTAACAAGAAATGTCATTAGACAATCTTTAGTTATTTTATGATGATCTTAAGCTTACAGCATTTTGTTGTAAACAAAAGTGATTAAATAGGCTTTTCAATGAGAAAATTATTTATTTGGAATCTTTTCGATAATAATCTACACAAGTTGTGCTTGATAAATATTTTATGGTATTTTCATAAAAAATGTATTGCCATTTTTTAAGTTTTCAGTTAAAATTAGCTTTAAAGGTCAGAATTATGGTTTGGGATTTCCCGGGAAACAAGAAAAAAATTATCGCATTTCCGGTATTTTCTGGTATTCCCGAAAAAAGTAATTCTTAAAGAAAACAAGCTTAATTAAAGAAATAATATTAAAAAATGTATAGTTTTATCAAAACATAAAAAAGTAATTAAAATAATTGGTAAATAATAGAGATCTGCATGAATGCATTCAAAACGCCTTTTGAATCATTCGTTTTTTTCATGTCACGATTTGTTTTGTACCGAAGTTTTCGAAACAAATAAAACAATTCACGCATTTCAAAAAAGAGTTACGATTTAAATTAAAACATAACATGAATCAAATGTGTAGAATCAGTTTTACACTAAAAAACAACGAATCATTTTTAGTTCTATGAGTTGATTTAAATCAGCTTAAAATAAACAATTCAATATTTCCATTTTTTAATTTTTATACTTTTGCGTTTTGGGTAAAATATTATTAGTAATTATATTAAAATATGTTTTTTAAAGCTTCTATAATTCTTTTATTTCTTTTATTCTGCATATAAAAAAATATACTTTTAAATTTTTGTTTATGTATAGGTATGTACATAAACACATACATACATATGTTTTTGCAGATAGTATTTATATTTAAAATATTTATTATTTTCAGTTAACGATAATTAGATTGGATGTAGGGCAATTAAATACAATGCTTTTTAACTATTTTTGATGAACCGACGCATGAAAACTTACACATCTGTTAAGTTTATATGATATTAAATCTTTTAGTCTACGAGGTCAGACATCTAAGGCCTTTGGTAATTAATTTATATAACCGATTCTTGCTAAAGTTTGTACATGTGTTGCGTTCCCGTAATACTGAGATATTACGATATTTTCACTTAATATGAGGGCAGTTGCATAAGTCACTTTTCAACTACTTTTAAATGACAGACGCATAAAAACGTATACTTGTGCTTACTTACTGTAATATTAAATAATAATCTATCTTTTAGTCTACGAGGTCAGACATATAAGGCCTTTTGTAATTATTTTATATAACCGATTCTCGCAGTTGCATAAGTTACTTTTCAACTATTCATATTAAAGTCTGGCCGGCAATACAATACATAAAAGTATAAATGAAGACAGGTGTATGTACATATGTATGTACACATATTACCATATCAAAAACAATCTGGGCAAGTAACAATCGGAGTTCTGAGAAAGAACTCAAAATCTTATGAAACTAATGTAACAAAAGAAACAGATTTTTTAAATGATGTTATTTATATTTTTTAAGCTTTCACCTTCAATGGTCAATATCGGTGATTTAATTAATACGGTCGGGATAATTAGTACGAATTTTTAAGGTTTAAAATTAAATTAACAAATATTCCCGTGTTTTAAAATTTTAATTGGTGTTATTTATAATTGATATTATTTGATAATAATATTATTTGTATAAATATATGTACATCCAACCATAAAATATAAAAATTTAATCTAAAGTTTATGTATGTATGTATATTTATGTAAGTATAAGTTTTTAAACTACTTTTTGGAATTTCTGTTGCAAAAACTTTATTTTTACAATAAAAAATAATTTAAATATACAAAAGGTTATTTCAAAACTTCATATTAATTTTTTATTTATATTTTATTCTAAAACCGCATTTTGTTATCAAGGCTTAAAATGTACATATTCCAAATAATTTTTATATTTCCCTCATTACAATGAAAATTGATTCACAACTGTGATTCGTGTGTTTTTTTTCTGAAATAATAACAATCATCCGTTATTTGTTTTGTTTCGGTTTGAAAAAAAAACAAATCAAGTAATGTTATGATTCTCTTAAAAACAGGCAATGTTTTGATTCATTCAACATGTTTACCTTGTCTTTAATGTTCGTCCAGTTTATCCTATGTATGTATTGTTGCAGGTGTAAGTAAGTTTATATATTCGGCTGGTATTAAATCTGTCAGTTATTTATGTTGATGTTGATTACGTTTTTATTGTTGTCTATACACCTTTTTCTGAAAAAGGTTAGTTAATCTATATATTTCTGGTCCTGTGTAAGTAAAAACGTGTCGTCCTGTTGTATCAATTTTCTCTTTGTTTTCTTTCTTCTTGTCTTTGATGTTGTATTGTCTAAGTAGTTTGTCGATAGTAGTGCAGGTATTATTTTTAACTATAGTTTTTTATATTTATCTGGAGAAAGTGGGACTATCTAGCATGAATATTATGTCATCTACCTATTTATAATAATGAGTTATTTTATGTTTTTCCTTTAGTGTTTTAACGTGTAGTTGTTCTAAATGTTGCATAAAAATCTCAAAAAATTGCGAATGTCGGGTTTTTCATGCCAAGTCCATCAAGTGATTTATACAATTTATTGTTACAACAAAAGCCATTTAAACGAGCGCTCTCCAAATATAGCAAATAAACAGCCAGTGACGATGGTCTTCACTTAAAGATATTACAACCGTACAAAACTTTTTTTTAATATCGGTTGAATTAGTGTTTTATTCTTTTCCAATTTCGTGTCTTCTTCACAAAGCTTGCTGGAAAGTCAATCCACAATGTTTTCAGTTAAGTTTAAATCGGAAGAATATTGAGCCAACTACGAAGAAAACCATATTGGTTTAAAAAACCATTAAAGTGCTACAAAAAACTTATATACTTTTAGGACAGCTGTTTGAGTTACATTCTTGAAAATTTATTCAGCAGCTCTTCCACTTTAAGAGTCTAAACCAATTTTGCAATAATACTTTTTTTTCCCCAGAACATGACTTCACTATCTCTACTGTTATGTGAAGCTTGAAATAACCTCTTTTTTTGGTATCGTGAAAATGTCGATTATAGCCATCTTTCTTTCTTTAAAGTATGCGGGCAATGTTTAATTATTTCGCCGATATTCTCGCAAAATGTCCCGCTAGGACCACCCTTGCGAAAGATAAACTTCGGTTTTGAAAAAGTAATAATTGATTTAAATATAAAAAATTAAGAAAAAAATTTTTAATCATATAAAATTCAACTAAATGCCAAAAAAGTAAAAATCAAATGTGAAAAAAATTATTTTTTTTTGAGAAGGGACCTAAAGATTTGTTGCATGTAGTAAGTTGATGTTGGTTTTTACCCTCTAGGAAGGGATTTCGGTTGTAGTACAATTATCAATGTCCACAAAAATTTAAAAAGATTCTAAAGATTTTGTAGAAATTAAATTACTAAATGCACATTAGCCAAAAAAGGTAAATTTTTATTCATTTAAGATATTTGGAGTTTATGCGTTACACATATGGAAAATTTTTACATGTACAAAGTCTGGAAAAGTAAACACTATCTTTTTAGATTTTAAATATTGAACACCTCGCTTAAAACGAGCCTTAGTAACAATATTTACATACCTCAGTCTTATTAACTAAGGAGATTAAGTTTGCTTAAAACGAAATAAATAATTTTACTGTGTTCGCTGCAAGTTATTTACTTAATAAAAATGGTAAAAAACCATTAAGATTACTAGAGAAAATATGTATAAAACATATTTTCTAGTCACCCACGACTTTGCTTATTACTCCTTGGTATAAAATGTTCACAGTAGGGGGTTGCTTCTTAGATATAACTGAATTTGGGACAGACTTTAGAGGAACAGGTAGGCTTTTTAAAACGTATCTAGGTAGACTTATTCCGACTTAAAAATTTAAAATTCAAAATATAGTTTTTTTTATGCCCTTCTAGCCTACAATAGAAACCGAATAAAAATATATGTAAGTAGGAGGCTGTACATAAACGTGACTGTAAAAAATGGTTCCCGTTTCACCACATGTTCATAATTCGATTTAACAATTGTTCTTGTTCCAGAGAAAAACTGTCTTATCCAACAATTCTATTCATCAGCAATTATTTGTAAATTCTAGACAGTACTTATCTTATACCTATGATAAATTAAAAATTAGGTTTATAAGAACAAAGTTAATCATAGCCCTTGTTATATGTATTTCAACCAGTTGGGAAGGGCACAAAATGTGTGTTATTTCAATACAATACGTAAAATATTTAATGATAAACTTTTCGAAAAGAAGAATAGAATGGTAAAGTTCGTTAATGTTCAGACTTATTTTAAATTTCTTACAAAAATACAAAAGTTTTAACATGTTGAGATATCTTTGCAACCATTTTCTTCATTAGGCAACTGGAAACAAAATGATGGTGTGGCGAAATATTATATTTGCTTTTATAAAAACAAATAAACTACTTAAGTTTCTTTTACCAACTAGTAAAATTTTAAAGACCGCAAAAATGATTTAAATTTTTTCGAACATATTAAAAAATATCTTTGGAAAGTGTCAAATAATTAATCACCCAAGCTTCTGATACATACTTTTTCGAAGTGGCTGATTTTCTACCCTTTATTTTTTTGCAGTCCTAGCTTTTTAATAAGGATGACTATAAATCAACAGAATGTAATGCACTGCAAGCAAATAATTGCTGCTGCCGCTAAAATGTCTTGCACATTGTCTACGAAATATGTAATTGTTTTGGGGCCCTATTTTTGATTTTTAGCCGCTTTTATCTTAACATTAAGACTTTTTCTTATATTGAATAAGGTTTTGTATGCTAAATTATATAATATGCAGTAGAACATATTATAAAAACATTAAAAATAAAGGTAACGAACTATTTTTCACTTTTACTTGTTTTAGCACCTAACTGCTCTGCCAAAATATTGAAATAAAAAAAAATTTCGTCAATATTTTTATTACAACATAACTTTAGATGTCTCATTATTTTGCAACATTACACTTTCAAATTATGCATAACTTTTTGATTGTTTCCCAAAATTCGTAAATTTTTTTTAAATAGAAAGCACAGACCGTTAAAGTTTTCAGGATAAAAATCGCTTAAATTTCCCCTATTGCTTAAGTGGGACATCCTTATTATTTTTTTAAAACTATCCACAAGTGTATTTCATTAATTTCGCCCTTAGTGCATGGTAGGGGTAAGAACTAAGCACTAGTAATAGTAACTGCCTTATTTTCCACTATTTACGATCCATTGGTTCTTTAGCTAAACAAAGGCAGAGCGATGAAAGTGCTTTTTGCTTTGCTTTTGCTTAAAAAAACTCCTTAAAAATATTTGTCTTTTATTGGAAAATCATTTGTTTGAAATATATTAATAATTTATAATATAATTTAATATTATTATAATTTAATAATATTATAATCGATTTATTATTAAGAAAACAATGACACTAAGAGATCAAATAAATTCAAAATAAAGATAATTGAAATCTGATTAGAGTCAGTCAAATTAATTCAAGTATTTGCAATACATTTACCACAATGTTTTACACATATAAAACCAACATACTTTCGGTTGCTAGTGTCTGAATGCCACTTTGACAACCACATGACCTCAAAATAAATGAAAATATCAGTCATTGACATTTAAATTTGTACGTGTCCATCACATGACGTACATCTTGCACTTAAGAAACAGCAGACAGAAAGCCAAAATCTTTATTTGCAGAGCACTTGTAGAAACAAACAGAACTATATTCGTAAATGTGATGGTAATTTGGCATCAAAACCTTAAATATTAAGAATTTTTAGGAAGTATAATTCTACAGTCTTGTCAAAAGGTGTGTAGAATGTACAAACTTTAAGTAATAAAATTATTTTTTTATGCTTTTTGTTTTGGTAAATAAAATCCATTTAGATGTTAATATACTTTTGTAGTATACTGCCACTTAATGCATTTGCTGAGTTTATTGAATATTAAGAAGATAAGATGAGCTTGCATTTGTGCAAATGTGTGTGACTTTGCCTTACAGGTACGTTCATTCATGATTCTTATTCAATATTTCGATTTGTTATCAATTTTTTTTCTTCTTATTCTTAATCGCATTAGGTTTTAAGTGCTCGTGCATTCAAGCATTTGTGCTATTAAATTTCTTTTATATCTGTTTGTTAAAGCAGAGATTCTGAAATAAAAATTTTAGTCAACATTACGAATTTTGAAATATTGCAAAAACTATAAATCCTCTTCAATTTCATTAGGTATTTAATGTAATTATTTTTAATCTTATTATTAAAAATTATATTTAAAAATTTATCCGGCGAGAGTTTTTTATTAGCAGTCTCTTTCATGTGTACCAATGATCCACTTTTCTTTACTATTTTCCCTTTACCTTTACCATTGTAAGGATGTTTAAGAAACGTTTAAGAAATGTTAAAATTTATGTCCCTGCAGATAAGGCAACTAGTCTATACACGCGTATAAAGAGCATTCCATTAAGGTCTACTTTGAAAGCAGGCCATAGGTATGGTAAAAACATGGTCTGCTGTACTTTTCAGTGTACACGGGGTGGAATATATAAATTTTAGATTGTCAAATTTCCTTTTATTTATTAAAAAGATTAAAACCCATAAATAAGTTTTTATAGTGATAGAAGAAAATCTACACGGATTCTTAACGTAACAAGTAGTTCCCTCATACTCTTCCTCGAAGTCCTGGTTCATAGCTGCACAGTGAATCTATAAATTCTATTTTTTTATTTCTTCACTGATTAATTGAATACACGCTCTAGATGTTCTTCTACATAAGCTTATTAAGAAAATAGCAATGGGTAGGTTACCACTGAGTCTTTCCAACAAAAGCAAAATAGATATTTTGATAAGTTCTGCTCTGGCTTTTCTTTTATAGTCTTTCCTGTTTTCATGTATGTTGTTAAATTAAAAATTCCTTTGGTTGGCTCTTTGACACTAATCAACCAAATATTAACAGAGATGACTTGGCATTGTATTTCTAACGACACGATGGTGCAAAAAACTTAAAAAATACACAGTCACTTTTAACAAAAATTAGTGAATTTTCTTAAAATAAATCAAAAATTTCACTCATGTATTTTGTAGATAAATTAGTTGTATGGTTTCAATACTTTGTCGCGTATCCTTTGTTTGCTATTACCGCGGCACAACGCCTTCCCATGGAATCCAGTAAATGCTGGCATCTTTCAACTTTGATGTAACTTCAAATTTTCTAAACTGAATCCCAGAGTCCTTTAACGCTTGTTGGTTTTATTGTAGATACACCTTATTTATGTCCGTCCACAAATTTTCGATAGGATTTAAATCTGGCGGCTATGCAGTCTAATCCATTTCAATGACAGAGTTATCGTTGAACCATTTTTTGCCGTTTTTCTGCTCTGTTGGGGGACATTGTCTTGCTGAAAGAAGCACACCAGCGGCATATCGTAGAAAACATACGGCAGCAAAAAAAATTTACAACAACAATATATCAAAAATCAACACAAAAAAAAAAACGCATAAAGAGAAGAAAAAAAAATAACAAAAAATATACAGTGATGCCACGACGGTTCGCATGTGACCAGCTCAGGGCTCTTATGTCTCTTTACGAAGTAAATTGTACCACAAATAGTACCTTTCTTTATTCCTAGTATTTTTTCCTCTTTTTTATAGCAATTGCAATTTTATTTCACGGTACCTTTGTATTAACTATTGTTTGAGTAATTAGTTGCGAAGGTATAACACTGGTCACTAAATAGTCACAAAAGCATCAGTGATGTTAGTATTATAAAATAGACAAATGGTTTTAATCTTTGCTATTTGTAATGACAGGAAGATTAAGAATCGATTTCTGCAACATACGTGGGTTGAGAGCGAATTTCTACTCTGTGTATACATACAGTTGTCTCCATCGGCCTGATATTTTCGCCTTATGTAAGACCCAGGTATCTGAGGACGGTGATCCGCAGGATTTTCATTTGCCTGGGTACTCTCTTCTACCTTTTTTAGTATACATAGGAGCCTTGAAATGTACATTCGTTATGAACTCGTGTACCAGTGCAATTAATCATTAGGCACGAATGATTCTAAATTTAACTGTCTTTGGGATTAATTCAAAATCTGGTCACAATTCTTACATTTCGGGTTTTTATACAGAAGCCCAAACGCGGAAAGGGATAAATCTATTTCCGGCTTCGATGCCCTTTCCGATTCCATATCGATAATTCTAGAAAGTTGTCCGAACAGTAAAATTGTTGCTGCTGGTGATTTCAATGTTCACAATTCGTCTTGGATTCGCCATTCGAATCGTACAACTCTAGAGGAACAATATGTTGAGCTATTTCCCGCGAACAACCACCGAGCCAACACATATTTCGTGTGTTGAATGGCAACAATACTATATTCTCGACCTTTTTCTTACCTCACACCCTGATAAGTATGACGTGAGCATTTTAGCGCCTCTCGGTAACTCGGATCACTGCACCATTTCCACCTCCTTTTCGGTCGATTATCTTCACAACGTTTTAAAAATGGCAACGAAACGTTTAAAATATATGTACGAAAAGGCTTGTTGGGCTGAACTCAATACATGTTTTCGACATTTTAATTGGAAACTTTGTTTTCTGGCAAAAAAGTCGATGCCATGGTGGAAATGGTTGTGAACATTGTTTTACTTGGAATGAAAACTTTTATTCCATCTAAGCAAATCCGCGTTAAACCAAGAAAGAACGCTTGGTTTAAACTGCCGCGCAAAAATGCAGTCAGATCCAGAGAGGAAGCATTCAGTTTATGGCGGTGTAACAAAAATGCCGTAACTGATTTGCTACGCGGAAAGGCGAGATCTTCGTGTGCCGAAGTACTTAGGCGTGAAAAAGCTTTATACGAGCAGCGCCTTCGTGCTAAAGTTCTTACTACTCCTCGGGGTAGCAAGAGCTTTTGGTCATTCGTTAAAAGAACGAAGGATAATACTAGTTCCTCAATTCCGCCTCTTTTAAAGGATGATCAAATAATTAACGACGTGCTTAATAAAGTTAACCTCTTGGCTGAAGTTTTTGCAAGTAACTCCTACTTGCCGGAAAGCACTCAACCACTAACCGCACTGGAAAGAGTATCAGTAACTAAGCCAGATATGTTCTTTCGAGCACGTGCAGTTAAAGAGGTTTTAACGGATCTCAACATATACAAGTCCCCTGGTCCGGATGGAATTCCAGCACTGGTCTTGAAGCAGTGCTCTTCGATATTAGCGGGTCCATTAGCAAAACTTTTCAACATTTTGTACCATGTTGGTGAGTTCCCATCATGTTGGAAGGTTGGTAATCCCCAAAAAGGGAGAGGCTAGCAACCCTGAAAATTAACGCCCAATCGCAATTTGCTCTGCACTTTCAAAAGTATGCTTAATTTTCATCTTGTGAAATATCTGGAGTCCAACAGCCTACTTAGAGACCGTCAGTACGGCTTCCATAGGGGACGCTCTACGGGTGACATATTAGCCTTCCTTTCGGAAAAATGGTGTCAATCCATTCACCATTTCAGCGAAAGTAAGGTGGTGGCTTTAGATATTTCCAAGGCGGTTGATAGAGTGTGGCATGGTGCACTCATACCAAAACTTATTGCTTTTGGTGTCGGCAATAGCTTCACTCGACTTATATCGAACATTTCTCAGGGATCAAACAATACGAGTTATATATGGGATCTCATCAAACGAGTTCAAGGTAAATTCAGGGGTACCGCATGGTTTCGTCCTTTCCCCTACCCTATTTCTTCTTTTTTTAGTGACCTTCTACGTTAGACTTCCAACCATATTTCTTCTTTTGCAGATGACAGTAGCGTATGCTATACATTTTCAAGCCTTCGGGAAATTGGGGCTATGAGAAACCTCATGGACGATACCCTTAATCATGATCTTTTGGTAATTTCTTAATGGGGCCTGGCGAACAGGGTTCAGTTTAACGTACATAAAACCCAGTGCTGTGTGCTTTCGCACAGGCGTGCTGCTGATTATGCTACCTCATCTGTAATTATAGGTGATATATATGTTAAGGAATCAGAAGCTCTCGATGTTCTTGGCATGAAAATTCAATGCGATGTTCGTTGGAACAAGTATATTTTTCATGTCGCAAAATGAGCATTCAAAAGCCTTGGTTTTCTGAAACGGTATAAGAAATACTTTACTTCATCTGATCTCCTTACTATCTATATCACCTTTATCAGACCGAAAATGGAATACAACTCTCATGTATAGGCCGGTGGTTCAAAATATGGTTTGGAGTTACTCGACCGCGTACAAGAGAGAGCGAAGAAGCTCATCGGTGACAGTAGGGTATCCAGCTCTATTGACTCACTGGAGCATCGACGTAATGTGGGGTGTGTTTCACTGTTTTATTGTTACTACAACGGAATGTTCTCTTATGAAATCAGGGAACTTGTTCCTGAAAACAGTAATTTCAAACGCACAGCGCGCTCTGCATCAAGAGTGCATTCCGTTGTGGTCGATTGGTTAGTGAATCGCACTGCACATTACAGAGAAAATTCGTTTTTTAGCCAAACAGTTCGTATGTGGAATAAACTCCTTGCAGAGATCTTTCCTGCCACTTTCAATGTGCAAAGATTCAAATCAAATGTCCACAAGCACTATTTCCTCTATCCCTCTTCCCACAACCTGATTTCCTAGTTCTGGCACAATGCATTGCATAAGTAGGGGTCATCCCCTGAGTGCTAGTCCTAATTAAAAAAAAAAATAAAATTAATAATAAAAAACTCGCTGCCTACCACGGTATTTAACATTTTGCTCATATGTTAGAGCATGTGTTATCAATCATTGGAACAGCCTAGCAATTCCCTTATTTGAGAATACCATTTACTCTCGGATACAATTTTTTTTATTAGTTCACGTTTTTTCGATGAAAAATGTTTTCCGCGTCCTATAAATATACAATTTATAATTTATAAAATTATTACACGATTCAAAAAAAGTATATTAAAAATTTTATACATGAAAATTATATCACTTATTTTTCACAAAATTTTGCAACAAATATTTAAGAAAGCCTGCTGGTGCTATTTTAATAACTGCACGAAATGATAATTTTTGACAAAAGATATTTTATAACTGAAAAACAGTTGCGAAATTTGACAAGATATGCACACTAGGCATGGACACTTTAAAAAAACATCGATGTTTTTCATGCGATGCATCGGAAACATACATCGATGATGCATCGATATTTCATAAAATACATCGATTTGTTTCATACATCGATTGTTTTTTTTTTTTTAATTATTTATTATTGAAGTTTTGAGGTTTTTTTTTATTCATTATTATTGTTTTTTCGAAAGTTTATTATACATATCTCAATACCTTTTTTCTATGCTGTTTAAAAATAAAAGTTTACCAAGTCTTTCACCTCTCAATTTGTTTCTTTGTTAAGTCATCACTTGCGCCGCTTGTGAAAATAGCCTTTCAGACGGAACCGATGTTCCCACCATAGTAAGGTATTTAAAAGCGATCTTGTAAAGCTAAGGAAACTTTGATTTATAATATTTCCAAATTTCCAACAGGTTTCCGTTTAGTTTTCCAAGAGGAGTCCTCAAATAAACTAAAAGTTCATCAGACAATATATCTTTATATCTTAATATATGTTTTCAATGTGTTTAGTTTTCTGAATTGTAATTTTAAGTGAATGAATGTGAACTTTTATTTGGTGAAAGAGATGATGATCTTATAGCATTGAGTTTTTTTTAAATAACTGCTCACCTGCTATAGTTGCTCCCTTCTGGTTTTTGCGCCGTCTGACTGAACGTTCAATTACTATGGCAAGTTTAATGGTTGAAAAGCAGTATATGCTGCAACTTTATTACCAGAAAAGATATTATTGTCGCATATTGATGCATATATGTACATCTGGCTTTCTAGTTCTCACTTCCTGAAATATAATGTTGGTGGAGTTATTGCTGTTAACAGCGTGTGTTCAGGTCAATTGAAATATATGGGCGTTAAAGAAATGTGTCTTAGATGCAACAACAAACAATCTTTACAATACAACGTGAATCGCCTATGGAGATCATTCTGTAGTAGTAATCCACAATTGTCCTACAACCGAAAAGTAAAAGTACCCAATGCTTTCGCAACACGCTGACATATAAACGGTTTAATCATATTCTAATTGTAACTAAAGCCTATCATGCAGTTTATTTAAACCCTTTCTGTATATCGTTATGTCCTTTTAAAAAAACTCTTTAAATAAATGTTTATTTCTATTTTCTCTTATCCTGTTTTCTATGTATAAATTTGCAATTCAAATAAAATAAAAGGGCTTAACTTTCCAATAACAATATTATTTTATACTCACCATAAGTAATTTATAATAAAAATAAAAGAAGAACTTTGAACATGCAGACGTTTAAGTCCAAATAAATTAAACATACTTTGTAGCTCCATGAATTAATTCTGCAACATTTTTTACCTTTATGGAACTTATAACACATACATTCATAAATAATAGCACATGCACACACTCATTTCACAAGACCATCAAAACCCATTTACACAGGAAATGGCCCTAGTTAAAATCATTTAAATGCAAATTAGGTTTTAAGTGAATCTTACCTACATTTTTACCTCAAGTAAAAGTGGCAAAGAACTCGTTAATGTGTGTATGCATACAATAACACTTTTGCCACAAACTCACTTACACAAGCAAGTAGAAACATGAACGAAAGCCACATATTTGTTAAAGCTTATAAAATTTTGTTAAGTTGCTTCACCTTCATACATGGAGTGCTAAAAAAACAGGTGTCTGACTCTTAAGTTTATGGCCCGAAAAAGCAAAAAATATAAGGAAAAAAACTGTAATACTTTTACAACTGGCGAGTTAGTAAGTGGATGGGTTAATGGTTTTAGTTTAGGAGGTCGTTCAGTTTTAAAAGCCCATGATAGTAATATGTTTATTTTATTTTAGATTTTTTTCTTTTTCTTTGTTATTTCTTTGCGTGCGAATATATCAGTCCACATTTCAATGGGCTTATGTTTTATTTGCTTCGCTTACTAAAAATTTTTTATGAGTTGTAATAACGGTAAATTTATTTTCTATAAAAGATGCATTATTTTTTATATTGAAATAACATATATTAAACGTCGTTTAATTTTATTTTATAATGAAACAAGCACTATGTCAGTTTTAGAATAAAAATATTGTTTATTATTTTTTATTTTTTATTTCAATATTTCGCCACACCAGAACAGAACAGAATAGCAACAGAAAGTAAAGACTAATGAGACCTTAAGTTGTCACATTTGTCCATATCCAAATTTGGACAATGAGTTTTTTTAAACTTGATCTGTGAAAAATATTGTTATGTTGCAGATGGAATCTGCATCACTCTCTATAAAACCAAGAAATTAAAAAAAAAAATCAATATTTATCGTTTTATTACCTTATATTATATTAATGTCACAGGCATTTAGTATTATTATTTGCGAGGATAGATAAACTATTTTTAAATTTATTGGAAGTCTTTTAGCTTGAATAATATTTATTTTTTAAAAAAGCAAAATTGAATTTTTTTTTTAAATTTAAGAACTCAAATAACCGACTTAATAATCAATAACATTTTTATTATTTGCTTTTATTAAACTGTCGAAAACTGTTAAAATAAATAAAAAATTGCTTTTAATTTTTGTCAACTAGTTGCTTCTGGGCCAATAATTACAAAATGCCTTAAGCATGGCAGTGGACATTTTTTTAATGCAGGTATTGAATTTCACTTTTGTTTGTGTCTAGCCAATCATGTTTTCATCACCACACGAGAATAAACTCTTCTCCTAGAATGAAAATTAACTATTGCGCACATGTATAAAATTTATTACAATTCGAACCTTTGCTGTGCTTTCAATGAAATACCAAACATTCAGTCTCTGTTTTAAACTCTGTTAAAAATACACTCTGCTTAAATCTGTTAGCTGCATCTAACCTTTCGTTTTAAAGGAATTAAGGATCGTATAGGATTTTACTGGATTAATTTCTGCAAAGGGTCATAAAACAGCCACATAAACAGAAACGCCCTTTCATTCGTTCAGTTATTCAGTCTTTGTTTCGTACGGTCATTTATTCAGCCAGCCAACTAAGCAACTAGACAACTGTTTGGCAAATTAAGAAGCAGTCAAGTGATTATTTCAAGCAATAATTTGAAGTCACGTCTACCATGTAAAATGAGATTTTTTCTTTGCAACAAGTTCGTGTTATGCCTTGGTTTTGATGTCCTGGCATCCTGCTGGTTATAACCAAAAGTTTTATTTGCTTTTGTGAGTCTCGATGATTGAATGACTTTTCGATCACATGAATACTAATATGTGTGTTTTCTTTCACATACAAGTTGCAGTGCCAACGTTAACAAAAATAGCAGTAAGGAAAAATAAACACTACAAGTCCACCTTCATTGGTCGTATAAAATTACATTGATTAAATTGACAAACTGGGCTAAATGAATATGTATTAATAAATTGAAGTAAACTTCAAACATGAAATAGGAGCACGAGGAACGTGGGCTGTATGATAATAAATGTCATTAAGATTACTAAATTCAATGTACGCATGATTATAAAAATAAATATTTAGCAATAAATCTGACTTAAAACAAACAACACTAGATTTTAAGTAAGAGTGTACCGAAACAAAATAAAAATCACGAATTTGACACTGAATCCATAGAATAAACTTTTATTCCCTTTTTTTAATAAGAACCAGCACTCAGTGGATGACCCTTACTTATGCAATGCATTGTGCCAGAGTTAGGAAATTAGGTTGTGGGAAGGGGGATAGAGAGAGTAGTGCTTGTGGACATTTGATTTTAAACTTTGCACATTGAAAGTGGCAGGAAAGACAGCTGCAGGGAGCTTATTCCACATGCGAACTGTTCGGCTAAGAAACGAATTTTCTCTGTAATGCGTAGTGCGATTCACTGCCCAATCGGCTACAAAGGAATGTGCTATTGATGCAGAGCGCGTTGGGCTCATTCCGTTGTAGAAACGATAAAACAGTGAAACACACCTCACATTGCATCGATACTCCAGTGAGTCAATAAAGCTGGATAGCCTCTTGTCACCGATGAGCTTCTGCGCTCTCTCTTGTACGCTGTCGAGTGACTCCAAAATAGACTTTGAAGCACCGGCCCATACATGAGAGTTGTATTCTATTTTCGGTCTGATAAAGAAGATATAGATAGTAAGGAGATCAGATGAAGTGAAGTATGTCTTACACTGTTTCAGAAAACCAAGGCACTTGAATGCTTCCTTTGCGACATGAAAAATATGCTTGTTCCAACGAACATCGCATTGAATTTCATGCCAAGAACATCGAGAGACTCTGATTCCTTAATATATATATCACCGATAATTACAGATGAGGTAGCATGTTCAGCAGTACGCCTACACGAAAGCACACAGCACTGAGTTTTATGAGCGTTACACTGAACCCTGTTCGCCATGCCCCATTCGGAAACTACCAAAAGGTCGCGATTATGGGTATCGCCTATGTGCTTTCTCATAGCCTCAATTTCTCGAAGGCTTGGTCTACTGCGAAACGGAAATGAATGGCATATGCTACTGTCATCTGCAAAAGAATAAATAGGGTTTGAAGTCTGACGTAGAAGGTCATTAAGAAAAACAAGAAATAGGGTAGGGGATAGGAGTGAACCATGCGGTACCCCTGAATTTAGCTTGAACTCGCTTGAAGAGATCCCATATATAACAACTCGCATAGTGCGATCCCTGAGAAAGCTCGATATAAGTCGAGTGAAGCTATTACCGACACCAAAAATAATAAGTTTTAATATGAGTGCACCATGCCACACTCTATCAAATGCCTTGGAAATATTTAAATGGGTCAACACCATTTTTCCGAAAGGAAGGCTGACTGGCCTTATTGGTTAGCCGTAGAGCGTGTCCTACGGAAGCTATACTGCCGGTCACTAAGTAAGTTGTCGGACTCCAGATATTTCACAAAATGAAAATCAAGAATACTTTCCATTACTTTGGAAAGTGCAGAGCAAACTGCGATTGGGCGGTAATTATCAGGGTTGCTAGCCTCTCTCTTTTTGGGGATTGGTGTAACATCAGCAACCTTCCAACATGATGGGAACTCACCAAGATGGTACGAAATGTTAAAAAGTTTTGCAGTGCTTCAAGACCAGTGCTGGAATTCCATCCGGACCAGGGGACTTGTATATGTTGAGATCCGCTAAAACCTTTTTAACTGCACGGGCTCGAAAGAATATATCCGTCATAGTTACTAATATTCTTTACAGTGCGGGCAGTGGTTGATTGCTTTCTTTGGAGCAGCTTACTTGACCTCTGCGTTTGTCCTGTGGCTATATCAATGATCTTTTTGTATTTCTAAGAAAAAAAAATAGCGTTACTATATAAAAAACTTAAAGTCGACATCATACTTCTATTTTCCTTTTAGGATTTATTGAACCCTTAAAGGTTCATTTTCTCTACTTGCCGCACTCTTTGTTTGAATTTCCACTCCGTGGACCATTGCTTTGCTATAAGGGTCGTCGGAAACTACACGAAAGTCACCGTAGATGAAAACCGAAAAAAGTAGAGATAGGTGGCGTTTTCAATTGATAGCTCAGCCATTTCTAGACTGATTGTACTAATTTTTGCTTACAACGATCTTAACAATAATTATGTCTGACAGATAGAAATTCTATAGGTTAACTGGGGCATCTGCAAGCCTTATTTCAATGAGGATAGACGAACGCCATTACAACCACCTGGATAGTTCCAAAATATCAAAAGTTTATGGCGTCGCTAATGAGTGTTTGAAAAATCCATGTAAGATTTTTGATTTAAAATAATCTCTATTGACTTCAACTTGATAAGTCAGCATCCAGAAGGCATATAAATTATGAAAATTGTAAAAATAAATCTGCATTCTATCAAAAACGAGTTCACTTTTGAAATTTTAAGGAAAATATCCGGTCACTAAAATGAACGATTTAGCGCAATTATTGAGAAAGTGGGTGAGTGTGTCGTCGCTTCGATTAAGGTATGGTACCATTTATATACCATTACACCATTTTAAAGTTCAGTCTGCAGGTTTCGTATGTTCGAATATTTTGCTAGAGCTATGTAAGAGTCTTTAAATTATTTATTTAAATTTTGTCTCTAAAATATCCCCATAAAATCTGTAGAACGAGGTGATTAAGCAAAATATGCTTTTACGCAGCGTTTTACCTTAAAATATAACTCTGGCATAAAAGTTGCTTCTCGAAACATTTGTTGTATTCGTTCTTCCTTTTATATTTTATTAAATAAAAAAATAAAATTCTTTTTTTTATATTCCACATTTGATTAAAATCAACTGTCATTAAATATCATTTAAAATACAGAAACAAATTTATTAAGTTTTTCGGCAAACGACTTACTACATTTCATTAAAAAACATAAATTAAACAGGACCAGAAACTAACGACAAACAAAATAGATCGAAAACTGTATATATATATTTTTTAAATTTTAAAAGTTATATTAAGAAAGTTATTATTTAAACTTTTTTCCTTTAAAGAAATAATTGTGAAATTATGGCTAACTTATCATACGACTTCCTTTCTAATATAAATATGTGTGTTGTGCAAACGTGTTTTTTCTTACTTTATTTCATGAATAAAGGGTTTGCCCTCTATAACCCTTTTACAGAGAAATAGTTTACGTAGCTTCATTTTAAAACATTAGTTTTTTAATAATACACAGAGAAAAACATGATACTAATAAATTTGAAGAGCAGGCACTACTTGTAAGCTATAAGCCAATTAAATGTTATGCTAGCTCAAATAATGGAACACAACTAGACGCTTTTTTCAAGTAGTCTCATGATTTTCAATAACCGGTTTGAGAAGTAAATTAATAAAGAATTTACAAATGATATTCGGTACTATTTAAAGTAAAAAACATATCAACGTATATAAATATGTAGAACGGCTTTTCTGTTGAGTTGAAGATATCTGTAGATTATTTTTTCTTATTAGATTAAGGTTGAGGTTTAAAAGTTGTAACAGTAGCAAACAACTATTGTGGGAATAAGAGGAGAAAGTAAAAAGCATTCCGTATATTCTTTGAATTCTATAAACTACAATCTGAATATGTTGAGGTCGGTAAAAGATAAAGGCTATTTTTAAAGGGGTATAGAACTTTAAGTTGGCAACACTTTTTAACTGGCGGCCAGTTGGTCAGCTCTCAAGAAATTTTTAGAATTACGCCTGAACAACGTTTCTAATTGTGCAAATATGCTTTGAAAATCATCCTTTTGTTCTAAATCATACTCTGAACTACGTTTGAATAACTATGGAAGTTTTTCGCACCACGTTTACTTCAAATGATAATACATATCCACAGAGACGTCTTACGATGCGTACAGGCGAAGTCATTGCTGCCGTAGGGTGTAGTATGGAGGAAGACCCAAAAAGTCTTTCCGTTGTCGTGCATAGGTATTGGATATGTGTCCATCCACTTTATGGAATGTTTTGCGGAAAGATATTACTTAGCACCATTAGTTCTACTAAACTAACGCTATTCAGAACGTTACAGTCGATAGTAACCGCAATTTACTGAAGGAAACAAATGATAACTGCATAGCTTCTCGTTTCGGGACCGTGAATGGGTCTCCAAGATCGTGTGATTTAACACCGCTAAACTATTTTCGATAGAATACGCTGATAAGGTTGAAATGCTGGACTACTTAGATGATAACATTTGCCGCCTTAATTCGGAAATATGGCCACAAAATATGTATGGCTACAGATTGGACCCAGCCACCCTTTGCAAACATATACCTGAAGTCACATTTGAATTAAATGTCATAAGATTGTCTTGCAAATAAAGTAGATGTCATGAAAATTTATAAATTCATCTTTGCTTTATTTGATTACAAAATTCTATAAGTCAAAAAAAAAAATAAATAAATAAATAAGTGGGTGTTTTATATTCGGCTATGCCGAATCTTATATATCCTTTGACATCTATGTAAATCTAGCTTAGTAAAGTAATCCTAAACCTATATATGCATAGCGAACACGACTGACGCGATTTCCGTCTGTCCGTCTGTGTTAGTGTTGAAATTAACTTCGCCAAGGTACTAGATAAGCTAGAGAAAATGTAAATACGCCAATTGGTTAGTGTCGAAAATTTTGCCATTGAAAATCAGCAAGATCGGTTCACTTTCTTCAGGGCAGCGAGCAAAATACCATGCCTGCCTCTAATTTATTCATATAACTTTAAACATTAAAGTAACTCCAAAAAAATTAAATACATGGAGCGATAAAGAATTAAAAATAAAAAACATCAAATGAAAAATTGGTACCCGCCCATATTTTTTAAATTATGGACCTCTAAACTTTTCATAGAAACAAACGATTGTCTTTCATATCTTTTATGATTCAATATGGGTACCACTTAAACGCTTTTAAAGGGATCTTTCATGTAAAATTATATATCGCACTTGTTTTTTTCTATTTTTTAATTCTCTGTCACTTCATTATTAGTTTTTTTGATTTGAATTGCTTCACTAAACTAGATTTACAAACATGGTGAAGGGCATAGCCGAATATAGCACTTTTACTTGTTTTCATTGGAGTTAATTCACTAAACTTGATTTGTTCTAAATGATATTAAAAAATTAGAGACAGACGTACTGTTTTGCCCGCTGACTCGAAACAAAAAGTATTAAAATAACGAATCAAAAACCGAAAGAGTGTCCCAATAGGTTACGTAAGCTAAATTTTATAGGCCAAACTTTTGAACCATTATAGAGAAAAACGCTCGAAAATTAGACAGAATATCGATTACTATGACCGTTATAATAACATATATAAATATTTAAATTATAAATTTAAGGCTGCCCCAATTACTTATTCAAGCGAACTTTTGAATCTTTTTAGTTGATGTGATTTAATGAACAGAGCCAATCTTTTAATTTGTTGAAATTAAGGAGTGTCCCTATAGTTAATAAAAGTTAATAAAATTTGATCTATGTGATATTATCTTTTGAACCCTTATAGATAAAGTCTTAAGGAAGCGAATATTACGATGATCATTATAGGCGAGGTAGTTTTAATTTATTAATATGTCTACTATAAAAGGTTTAAATTGAAAACGAAAGGTTGTTCCCATAACTTTTAAAATTTGATGTATGCCTTATCTTTTAAACCGTAAAGGATTGGCAAGCGAAATTTAAAGAATAGTGAATACGGCGTTAATATTTGAACATTTAAAGATAAACAAAAAAATTATTACGGAATGTTTATTGCTCTGTCCGCTGTAACAACAATTATAAATAATTAAAATTATAAATTAAAAGGTGTAACCAAAAAAATAAACGTTGTCTCCATAGGTGAAGTAATATGACGGAGGTGAATTTATCTTGTTGACAGATACTTGGATTTTAAACAGAATGTGCAATGCTATGTCCTCCTTAAAGCAATTTTTTTTTTTGCCTAGAATGCGCAATAGAATGTTGTGTGTTTTATATGCTATTCCATATTACCGGTGTTCGAAAAAAGTTGAAAAGAGGACCTAGAAAACACTTTGAAGGAAAGCATGTTGGATAAAAACCAAAGTATCTTTATTGTTATTAATAAACATGATTTTAAGTTTATCTGTTTTGAAGTCGATATTTTTTACAATAATTGTTATGTATTAAAGGCAAAGGATTTAACTTTAATCGAATTCCCGATTATAACAGCTTAAGTTTAGGCAAACTCTATGTGGGCGAAGATTGCTTTAAATGAGTGCCTTTGATTTGGGTTTAATGAACCCATTCCTTTATTTTATTTTATTTTTATGTTGTGCTTTTTCTATTTTATACATGGGATGCACATAAATTTAACCAGTGTAAATGCACAATTGTACGACACATACATAAATATGCACATGGTCTATTGGTCTTTATTGCCATACCATGTCATTTATATTGTCACATAAAAGCTATTTGTTTCTCTTGTTGTATTATTTCTGGTGATGTGATATTTCCTCTATTTTTTCCATCTATTGGAATGTGTAGTTTCTGACATTTATTTAACCACTGTTTGTTATTTAATATTATTGATATTTTCGCTGACAATGGCAGCAATGTTTTGGTTTAATACAAATTTTAAATGCCTTAACAAGTTGTGAAGGCGGTTTTTTTAAATATGTTTGTATAGTTTTTCAAATGCTAATTGCGTGAAGAGAAGTTTGAAGTTTTCTTTAATAAAATTAGCTTGCGAACCTTAATAATCTTAATAAGCTTTAAAATAATATGATAATAAAAATAATATAAAATTTTAACATTAAATCAAAATTGTGCTTATAAATTATAATATTTTGAAGCAAATATTTTGTTTCATTTGTCGGGAAATGTACGGATTTATGTAACTAACGGAATGTAGAAGGGAATAGAGGATAATTAAAAACTTGGGGTGCTTTAAATACTAAAACTGAATGTATTTTAGATACTAGTTATTCTTTCTTCAAATTACTTGATTTTATATCTGTATATCATAGAAAGCTATCAGGATATAATTACTTAATTATAAAAAAATTTTGAAAATAGTTTTATAAATGACAAAAGCAATGCAGTCTGAACTAGATATTTGCGTGAGGTAAGGTGTTCGTAAAAGTTAACAAAATAAAAGCTTAAGTTTTTGTTTTTGAATTAAAAATGAATTTACGATTCTTCAGAAAATTAAAGTAAATTTCTTGATTTTATATTTGAATATCAACTTTAAATTATCTGTTATCGTTGAATTTTCAATTAAACAGATAAGAAACTAAATTGACATCAAATCAAATTTTAGAGACATTTGCTACTTGCGGTCTTTGCTCAGTTAAGTAGAGCAGTCAATAAAATGACCAATACTAATTTATGAGCACCCTGAAAAGTGAAAGGATGCATATAAAATAATTATTTCCAAAAAAAATTTTTTTGAGAGAGTAACTTTTTTAGCGTACTTTGTGTTCTTTTTGTTTTTATTAACCGATTTTAAAAAACATAATTTAAATAGACTTTCTAATAAACACTGAACAAAGATCAATAAAACTTAATTTTCTTAAGGTTAGTATCATGGCGAAACCATTTACTAGGTGCTGCCAGCGGCGAAGTATTTACTTAGGGCGTTGGTATAAATATTAAACTCCTTGTTCTACTAAACATAACAGGACCACTAAAGTACGGTATAAAAACATAAGCACTGCGTATAACAATAGTAAAGATTTAAATTTAAATAAAACTTATAACTTAAACAGACCGCAGTACAGTGCGTGTTGCCATAAAAAAATATTCTTCAAATCCCTTAAATACTTGATGAAAGAACGTATTTAATAAATATACCATTGAACGTTAGCCTCTATTAACTTGCATCCAAGCCAGCTAATTTAAACCTTTAAACTCCAACCTATGGACTAAAGCAGAACGATTTACAGTTTTACGTAGTTTATTCTGCAAGACAGCTGCACCAGCTTTCAAGCCAATTCAATTGACTTTCACTTTAGTGGAGTGGTTTTCCTGTTTTTCCTGTTTTTTCTATATTTTTTTATTTTTGCGTTTGATTGTAGGGAGTAATTTTTTTTGTTTAAGGCTTAATAATTTGTTCTATGTAAGTAAAATAAATATTCGTAATATTATTCTATCTGCGAAAATTTGCCTTTTTTTCTTATTATGAAAAAAGCTCCATGAATATAGAAATCGGTAGATTGAACAAATTTCGTGCCTAAATTTGCTTAACGATTGTGCGATACAGTTAGTTAAAACAAGCGATATGTAGATGTAAACGGCCGAAATTCTAATAAAAAAAGTAAAACGTTTAACGGAGAGTGAATATGATATTTAACCAAAATGTGTAAAAAGTTTCTTTCTTAAAGTATTTCTCAGAGTTGAAAAATATCTATAAGTGCACCTCTGATAGGTTTGTGCGAACTTCATGCGAATCGATGTCATGGTGCTCTTATCCCCTTTAAACTGCTGTATGGTTTTTTTAGCTTCTTTTCATTAATCAATTAGCTGCTATGTTTTAAATTTGTGTTTGGTATTATTGGAAAGTATATTGCCTTTACAATACTTTGACAATGTTAAATTGTTTTGTGCATAAAGGCTTAAACTTTAATAATTCTGTACCTTGCATAAGTCAAACTAACTGTCCAACATTTTGATGAATCGAGCTGTAATATAGTTAACGCCCTTTTGTGGTTTAGGTTTTATGAACTTTTAACTTTAACACACGTGTGTAAATTAAATATATTTATGTATTCAGTTTTTTATTTTACACCATTGGCGTTTGCACAAAAAATTTATTCTGTTTTGGTTCTAATTTCCTTTATACTGAAGTTAATACTTGCGAAAGGTGCTTTGTGTGATTTTTTTAATAATGTTGGTTTAACGTTAAAACGAAGAAAGGTTTTATGTATTTTCTCCTT
The DNA here is from genome assembly GCA_937654795.1 of Cistogaster globosa. NCBI lineage: Eukaryota > Metazoa > Arthropoda > Insecta > Diptera > Tachinidae > Cistogaster > Cistogaster globosa. Next base: position 79,208,344 of record OW569403.1, read on the forward strand.
GTTTGATTAAGTACTTTTTTTTAGCAGAAGTAGTTTTGGCTAACGTCATGTAGCGCTGTTAGTTATACTGCTTCGTTATATTAGTTTTTATTTCATTAACTTTATAGCTATTTTTATTATTATATTTTTAAAGAAACTAAAGCACAATTATTTTTAAAGGCAGCCTTATGTACTGTGACATCTTGTCCTGTATTTAAATACAAAAAACATTAAAACGTTAAAGAAGCAAATCTGAAATCGTGGTCTTTACCATTTTTATTGTCCAAAGTGGATGATGTAATTGTATGCAATTAAACAACACGACCAAAAATAAAAAAGGAAATAAAATTTAAATAGAATAAAAACAAAACACACTTCTTAAATGCGGTCAAGCTAAGCAGTTAAAAAGTTAGAAAATACTTCCCCAGTTTGTTTTTGCAGTTTGTAATTTTATTTTTAATTTCATGTTCTTTTTGTTCTCTTGAGCAGTATATACTGTACGTAATTGTGTGGATTTTTTTTTTCATCCAGAACATCAAAATTTAAGTTGTTCTTTATTTTTAGTAAGAGAAAGCGTATACACGAATTCATATAGATTTACTACTTAATGTTCTAAGGATTCTGAGTAACACACTTTGTGCTTTGAAGTGTGCTATTTTTGTATTCCAAGAAAGCAGCTCGCCAAATAATTTTTAAAGAAGTTATGAAAATAGAAACATAATGCTTTGATTCAGTCACTCATACATACATATATCCTTAAACAGTTAATATTTTTAAATGTAAGATTCGAAGACACCAACAAAAAATGTATTTAAAGTATTTTGTAGGTTGGACTATATTTTTCGTTTCGTTATTATCTTTTATTTAAATTGTACGTTCTACATATATTTTCCATAATTTTTAGCCAACGTAGTGATGTCAACAGAAAAAAAACATTTGTTCTTGAAATCATTAATAAAATATTCTGCAAAAAATAATTATATTTCATTTTCCTTGAACAAATAACAATAATAAAATAATTTAAAATAAAATTGAAAAGTTAAAATATTAAAGAATATAGAATAATGTACACCTGGAATAATGTACATAAGAATGTGTAATTATTTTACGAAATTTTTCTCACAACTCTTATGCAATTAAATAATGATTTTAATAATGTTTCAAATACATTAGAAATAAAAAGTTTTTGAATTTATCATAATAATTTGCAAATAATTAGTTAGTTTGTGGCATAATAAACACTTTTAAAAGAAGTAGAACAAATTTTAGTATTAAAATTTTTAACTAAAAATATAATAACTTGCAAATAATTAGTGAAAGTTTTACCGTTAGTTGCAGTGACTCTAAGATTAACCCCTTTAACTTTGGAATAATTAAAATACAAATACATTTTTTGGCGAAATTAATATTTTATCAATTTCAAAATTCAGATTCATTTTTAGGAACAAAAAATCATGACAGTTTATAAAAAAACTTAAGAGCACTAATATTTTTCAAAAGTTTCTTGAAATATCTTTCTAGGAGTATATAGGCATATGAAGATATGTTTTTCCCGATTTTTTTTTTGTTTTTTAACACCGGCTGTTTGATTGGCATGAGTGGCGTGTGATGCCAGAAGGTATTGAAACATTATTTCATTTATTGGCAGAACAATTTGTTTGATCCTATTAAAAAACATATAATTTATTATAAATGAAAGTGTAATTAAGTTAAGAGAGGACAGCTGGATCTAACGGAAATCAATATATATTAAGAGAAACAAGAGATGACAAATCGGACCAATATTTCATAAACTACAATCAGAAAATTGTTATGCATGTTGTGAATGACTGTGGGACTGCTGTAGAAAATATTAGTATATCTGAAGGTTTTTGGAGATATTTTTGGAAAGATAAATAATAAAATTAAACATTTTTTTATAAATTAAGTGACACAAAATTAAATTCCGTTAGTTTCTAGACTTATTAATTTATTAATTCCTAGCAAATTGTTATGTGTTTTTATCACTTTTATTAACTTAAGTGTGTAGTCTTACTGCGTTGTCTCAAAATCTAATCTATCATCAGCGAAATAACAAATATTCATGGAATAAGCTTTAAACCTATAAACTGCTTTCAAAAACAAGCAGATCGCTTTGCAGTTGTTTAAAATTTAATTGAATTAAATGACAAATAGAAATGTTTTTTAGCTTCATAAGTCCCAAAGACATCTTTATTTCTGAAAATGTGATTGAAGCAAAACGGAAAGCAAAAAGTGTGAAAAGTATGGCATGTATACGTACACACAAGTATACGTAATAAGAACGTAGTATATTTGTGAAATATATCAATCATATTGATAATATTAGGACTGAGTATACAGAACCGAATAAGGGTAGATTATTCTTCGACATAGTTTTTTTTATGGAAACGGAATTTTTTATGTTTCATACATACGTACATAAGAAGACTTTTTATCAAATAACCTAATATCTTCACTTGCTTCAAGGAGTGTTCGTTGGTGTTATTATTATGCACTTTATAGCATCTTATAACGTTTCTGAAAAACGACAATTAATTAGGTACACAGGTACATTTCATATGGAATATTTTAACGAAAAATGCCATAAAAATGTAGAAGTTTTATCACTTCTTGGGGATTTTTCATGTATTGCCGTTTTTTGTGTTTTTTAGGATGTAAGAATGTGACTTGCATGAGCTTGTGTATTGTACACTTGCTTTATTTTCACTTTGTCATAAGTGAGACAGTGATGGTAATGTATTATAACTCTTAAATCTCTTAAGAGGCTGCTACAAAATAATGCTGTACATTATATGTGAATTTGTTTTCTACAACACGAACGACAACATTAACTTTAAGTTGAGCTGAGATGATTCACACACTTGTCACATTTAAGCCTACATCACTATAAGAGAAAAAAAATTAAAAAGTCAATGATGAGTGCATCAAGGAGTATGAATTCCAAACAATATTAATTTTGGTAAATTTTTACAAAACGAAGATAACTAAAATGTCTAGAAATTTGCTTTTAGATCTCATTAAATGATAACCTCTCAGTAAAAGTCAAAAACTCTCATGCTCATAAAAAATCTTTTTTCGATTTTCAGTGTAGTTAACGGCATGTTTTAAATATGTTTGAAAAAAATTTGAAGATAATAACTTTTCTGACTTAAAAGATTTACGATTTTAATTTATATTCTGGCTTAAAATGCCATCAATATTTTTTTCTATCGAAAAGAATTTTTTTAAGGAATATATAAAATTTATTTTTTTTTATTTAAGCTTACAATATGTGTGTACGCTTAAACCAAACTCCCTTATAGTAGATGGAGATCTTTTAATTTGACCTATTTGACATCGAAATTTTGAATTTATCCTTTATGCTCTAAAATTCCAAAGACAGGATCGGAAAAAAAGACTACTATACAAATGCTACATGTACTCCGAATTGTTGCAAAAATTATTTTAACATTCATATGAGTCTTATTCTATTTATAAGACTTTCGTCATTTTTTTTTAGAAATTGTTGGATCTCCTTTATGCCAATATTGCGGATCTTTTGCCATTTGATTCTAGTTTACCAACTATATCTGCGGAGAATTTTTGTTTGATTTGCTTCATTTCTAAAAATTTTATTGCATACTAGCAGTTCCCACGACTACGTAGGCGTATCAATTATATTTATATTAAAATTAAAAGTTAGAAGAATATGTTTTTAAACATTTGTTGAATAGTTGAGTAAAAAGTGTTGAAAATCTTCCATCTACAAAAAAAGCAAAAATATATTTGAAAAAATATTTATTTTTATTCAAAACATCTTTTCACATGTTTTAACTTTATTAATTGATAGCTGGGAGAATATAAGTTAAATTTTTTACATACTCTATAAAACCTTGAGCAAACTGTTCAATTGATTATTTCCATAAACAATTGATTTTGGGCACAAATTTTCCCTGCTCCATTTTCCGTTAGATAATAACTGTTTCTTATATATAAATTAGTATTCTAAATTTTTAAGAGGCGTTTATTTGAAACATTATTGGTTTTGCTTTAACTTTTATTTTATAACGTTTTTTATTACTAAATTTTGTTAATTTCCTACTAAAACTTAATTCAGCATATTTTGCAAGCAATAAATAAAAAAGTTTTTTGTTTTTAATATTTGTTTATATGATTTTTTTTTGTAAATATTCAAAACAAGTCAGTCTTGCAAGAACTCTTCAATTATCTACTCTGATAAGTTTAAAAATACCATCATTAATTTATGATTTGCATACAAAAACTCAGATACAAATATATTCGACTTTTCAAATTGAAAACTCTTACAGCTTTTTGTTTATTTCGGGATTGTTAGAATATTTTTGTTAACAAATAGTATTAAACAGGAAAAAATCTTGCCTTAGTGAAAGTAATGTAGAACACAACATTTTTAAATCTACATTTTAGCGAAAAGTTAATTTGACTGTTGCCAACAGTAATATTTTGTATTTTAGTTTTGCTACAAAAACCAATACCAAACTTTGTTTTATAATTTTTTTTAAGCTAGAAAATCAAGAAACTGGAAAATAATTAGAAAAATACTTACGGTCTAATTCATAAAAGTTCCTATTTTAGGTTCTTCGTTTTATAAACTGTTTTTGAAAATTTTTATAAACAACACACACATTAACAATTCTATAACTAATCTACACTTTAACGTTTTACCTGGCAATACCTTTAATCATTTATTAATTATTGTTTTTAAAAACCAAATTTCAATTGTCCCGAAAACCGAATGTGGTTTTTTCTGTATATTTATTTTTTTTTTCAAAATAAGGAACCTTTATAATAAAAAATATATGTTTTTGGTTACAGCAAAATACCTAAACTAGAAATGTAATAAAAAAGTTATAAAAAAATATGTTTTCTTTATTTTGGTAATAGATAAAATGTAAAGTATTGGAAAACGATTAAATGACGATCTGTGAACGTTTTATATACTTCTTTATTGAAATAAATTTGTTCTGTTTTCCTTTTATTTTTTAAAACAAGTCTAGTTTATACCAGTAGCTTCAAATGTAATAAAAGGTGGCTCAGAAAAACCAATTTTAAAGAGAAAATATGTGATAACTCCTACGAAAAATCATATTATCAGAGTAACGAAACCCTAAAGTTTCTATATGAAATTGCAAATATTCTATGGCAAAATGGAGCAATATGGGTGTCGTAGGAAAGCTTTATAAAACTTAACAGCATCCTTACAAAATTATGTTGAAAAATTGTTAGCCCATTAGAAATCAGTTAAATGCTATTTAGCTATTTTTTTTATTATTTTTGAGAATATTTTCACAAAATTTTGTTCTTTTTGTTATAAAAATATTTTTTAATGTATATGAAATTTGGATTAAAGGGTTAGTTTTTAGTTTTAAATGCTTAGGAAAGGAAATTTGGTGGGATCTTCTATGACAGCCATATAGCCCCATATTAAAACAGAGTATTTGAGATATAACAAAATATTTATAAGCCCTGAAACTATGCGTAACTTTGAAATATGGGTTACCGACGATTTTGTCAGTTAACATGTTCTTCTAAAAATTACTTTTTCCACCACAGGACAAACATTTATTTAAAAAAATAATTTATTTTTCGTCTAAAGTGGGGTAGAGTCTACAATATAAAACTGATATTTATTAAAGGTGTATAAAAGGTTTATTAGGTTATTAAACGTTAATGAATATTCTTTTTCGACTTCTGCATTTTAAAGGCTTATAATTGTAAGCTTTAAAGTAAATTTTTGAATTAGACTGTTAAGTTTAATTTTAAATAAAACAGCCGTCTCTAACTACTAAAGTGATTTATTGACGTAACGTTATCAATAACAAGTTTTATTTAAAATTCTGCTCTAGACCAGATCTCCCATAAAAGTTTTTAACAGTAATTGCCTTTAGATACCTGCTTTCTAAAATAACCACACATTAATTTTACTGTTGTGGAAAATGTCTTAAAATATTGTGGTCTGTTTTTGTCAAATGTTTAAATGACCTCATTCTTCTTACTGACTGTTCTTCAATGCGCATTATATTAAATATTTGAGCTGTTTATTTTATTTTTTTAAAACTAAAAGAAAGAAATTTAAATGATCTGCTAAGATTTTTGTCGACTAAAGTTTTTTTTTTTTTTTGAATAAGTATCCTGAGATAGAAGTGCAAGTAAATGTTGTCGAGAATTAATCTCATAAAATGTTCAGCCTTTAAAACATTAGACTTTAAATATATATATATTAGCTTAAGAACAAAGTGACTTATGCCACTTTCAAAATAAACGGCTCTTTAAGACACCTTTGCATTTTTTATGCTATAACGCCTATACTGTTGCAGGCTGATATCTAATATGAAGATGTCTTCTTTATATTCACTAGTTTATGCTGCGTTATTTTTTTTATTATTGTATTTTAATATGCAACACAAGTTTGAAAACTTAGAGTTACGACTCTACTTGATTGCTGGCATAATGTGAGATACCATTCTAATAAAAAATTAAAAATTCTGTATTTAATTAAAACAAATAAAGACAAGGAGTATAAAAACTTTTAAACGATACCTTCTTCGATTTAAAAGAAAAGTCCGCATACTTTAATTTGCTGGAAAACGACAAATAACCGCAACGGTTGTATGTTGTCACTTGCAAATAAAGCATGAACACGAAAACGCTCTAGAATGAGCGTTTAAATTGTACAATTTCATTGAGTCAACAGACTGTTCATAATAACTAACAATGTCTGTTTACGTTATGAAATCAAGTTGCATTAAAAGCAAAAAAAAAATATTATTTGGCTACATAAAAATTTAAAATTTAATACTTACGAAAAAATGTACTTAAACAGATATTTCAAAAGTAAGTTATTTACGTTCTTAATCCTCTCTGAACTCTTAAGGCTGACAAGTTAAATTTTAATATTTTCCGTGAGCACTTAAATAAAACGAACAAGTACTACAAGTGCTTTAATGTAAGCATACTTAAGTGTGATGTGTCGAAGGAGCTAAAAAGGAATTGAAATAAAAGCGGCAGAAGTGTACAGCAGAAAAAAAAGAAACGCGAATATGTGACGGAAACACACGTGTCAAAATGTCATATAATGTGCTGCCAACCATTGACTTTACTTACAAAACGCACACCCACCCCATTTCATTTTATGTGAAATTCAATGTTTTTTAAGATTTAACAACATTTGGAAATACAATTTGAGCAGCCAGTATATACATATGTATGTGCATTTGAATGATTTTTATGTTTCTTACTTTTATATGTATATAATGTGTGTTTATGTTTAATTAATGTGTATGTGTATTTGCTTCATTTAAACCTGATTAGAGTACAGTATAAAGTTGTATATTTTTATACATTTAAAATAAATTACGATTTAATTTCGTTTATTGACAATTCACTTTGAGGACTAGAATATGTTTGTGTGAATGTACGTTAAGTTATATCTTATTTTTAAGCACCTAAACAATTTAATCTTCATTTAGTTTATCACCATTCAGAAGGATTTTAATTTTTTTTTTTTTTCCCAAAATCATTGCAAGTGTTTACAAAATTTGCTCTATCATTAAAGAAAAGTAATAAAGAGTCATAGCATTAATAAATTTTGTAAAGCATCTTGATGAGACAGCCTTTTGTTCTTTGGAAAAGCAATCGTTTGTTTATGGTTAATAAAATTCAAGAATGCAGGTTAAAATGAAATCTGCTTTTAATTATGTGAAGTAAAAATATGAACATCTACAGCACTTTTCAAGCAATTATTAAAATTGTATAATTTTTGATGAGAAATTGTGCTTCTGGTTTTGGTATTAAGCAATAATAAAAATAAATACATAACGCGTCTTACTGGCCGTTTTTGAATCGCGTATGGAGAAAGTCGATTTTTGAGATAAATTTTCATTTACTGCAAAAGCTTTTATTTTCCCACTCCCATATATTGTTTTAAGGAGCTGAGATCCATTGAATGTTTTTATACTTTTACTGCTTAAAAATGCAATTTACAATTACTTACAATTATTCTGCTTATGCGCCATCTGAAATATAATTAATAGACGTTGATTGGTGTTTGTTTGCGAAATGTTTCTGGAATTTAAAAATGCAGTACTTTCAAAAACCATATGATCAAAGGCGATAAATATTAGATTTATTGCATTAACTCCGAGAGCAGAATCATGAAAATATTGTGTTTTCGTTTAGATAATAAGACGTAAGCTACTAAAACAATTTAAACAGCAAAAAATTTTGTTTTAATATTACTCGCTTGTTGCATAATATTAGTGCCATATTTTCGTCACTTTGATGTCAAATTAAGAAAAAAAGATCAATCGAAAAAATTGGCCCTCGTCCATATACGAGTATTCCAAGTTATGGGTCTTTGAGAAAGTTCGATTGTCAATATGGGTATCATTTAAAAGCTTTTCAAGATGTCTTTCAGGAAATACTTATTGTTTTAACTGCTTTATTGTTGTCATACCTCTCGGTGAAGATCATCGTCACTGGCTGTTTATAAGGTTCGTTTGGCGAGCGTTTCCGGTGTGAGAACATCATTTTCAAACCGGGTGTTGAATAGTACTGGAGAGATGGTGTTAGGTGCTCGTTGCATAGATAGTGGTGGGTGCAGAGTTTTGTGCGTTAGGATGGTGTCTAAATGTTATTATGCAGGTAGATTTCCTGATATCTGTCATATTTATTGAAGGTATATAACTTTAATATTTCAGTCTCTTATTATTGGGTAGGTAAGTATGACCATCTGTAGGTATTTTCCGTTTGAAAGATTGTTTTAATAATTTTAGTGGTGTAAAACTTCTGTCAGAGGTTGTATTTGCCTGTTCGTTAATAAAATCTCCGTTAAACGTTCGTGTTTTGTATATTTTCATGCTTTCAAGAATGTCTAGTCTTCGTCCTTTTTTACTAGGATGTATTAACGTCACACATTCATCTATTTGACTACGCTCGTGTTCATGTGTGTTAAGGTGTGTGGCGAAGTTGGAGTCTTCTCTTTTCCGTTTATATGATAGTAAGTGTTCTGTGAACCTTGTTTTTAATGTTCGTGCAGTTTGTCCTATGTGCATATGTATGGTTGCAGGTGCAAGTAAGTGTGTATACTCCGCTTGAGATTGTGTTTCCTTCTGAAAAAGGTTAGTTAATCTTTATATTTTTGGTCCTGTATAAGTAAAAATGTATCGATTGTCACCCTGTTTTCGTTTTTCTTGTTTTTAGTGTTGTATTGTCTAAGTAGTTTGTCGATAGTAGTGCAGTTGTAACCGTTCTTTGTTATATTTGTCTGGAGAAAGTGGGACTGTCTTAAGTCTGTGAATTATACGTTGGGCGGGAAAGTTTGAGGAACTGTGGATAGTTGTCTCTTTTGTGGTTGGTTTTCTATAAATGTCAAAGCTTAAGGAGTAAAATCTAAAGTAGTTTTGTTTTAGTGTCGTTTTTGCAATATCCATTATTTCCTTGATGTATGGATTGTCGTATAAGTTAGAAAGTATGTTACGTAGAATAGTTAACATTTCTTGCGTGGGTATTAATGTATATAGATACTTAATGTCAAAGGAAACGAGTCTCGCAATTTCGGTAATTTTGGTGTCCTTAAGTTTATTGATAAGGTCTTCTGTATTCTGCAACATGTATATGTTCTGCAAATTTATTTTCTATTTTAGTAACATGGTAAGGTTTTTAGCCAAGTTGTATGCAGGTGCAGGTTTGTAATCTACGACAGTTCTGATCGGTTTATTTTCCTTATGAATTTCGGGTTGTACTCTAAGTGTCGGGGGTCCTGAATTCATGTTCATGTATATGTATATGTATAGTTTACCACCAGTAACCGTTTTACAGCGTTTAAGTACGTAGCGTATTTCCTTTTGGAATGAATTGGTTGGGTAATTTTTAAATTTCGTGCATTTTGCCTGTTGTATGAGTTGTTGTGTTTTGTCTATATAATCTTTTTTGTACATTATTACAGTCGTGTTACCTTTGTCCGCTTTAGTAAGTAATGGCTCAGTATTTCGTAGTTTTGTCTTTATATGTCTAGTAATTTTCTGTGCGCTAGGATTTTTTTTAGATGAAGTGTGTTCTTTTATTGTTTTTTCAAGTACGTCGGCTATCTTGTGTCTCATATGTTCTTGCCAGTTAGTTGGTAAGTGCATAATAGTAGCTGCGGCGTCTACAATTTGGGTTTCAATTGTTTTTTGTATTTTTTCAAAAGGTAGATTATGTTTTAGTCCCTTCTCCATTAGCTTTATTTCGTTGTCGCTGAATCGTACTTTTGTAAGGTTTTTCACACGTGGGTATAATTCTGCGTGTGTCAGCTTGTTTTGTAAGTTTTGTAAACTTTCTTTCCATTCGCTTGTATTTGGCAGTCATCTAATTTTGTGTCCTTTCATGTTAGTAGTGTAAAAATGTGGGAAATAAATGGTAAATATTTTATCTTGTTAATTAGTCTGTTACTTCTATATGAATGACGTAAATTTCTTTATTGAGTTTGTCTTTTTTAATGTAAAGTAAGCGTATCTCAGTCTTTATCCAAGTCAATTGGGGTACACGCTTTGCGTGTTGGAAAGCATATGTTTGGATCGTAATGTTAATTGTTATATAACGTGGTGTAATAAGGTTATTAAGACATTGTTTGTTGTACCGTATGTTTGCTATTGTTTTGTGTAGTTGTAGTGTCTTGTTAGTAAGTCTAGTTAATAGAACCTTAGCTTGACTACCTGTGTTTGGTATTAAGTAAATCGGATTTGTGTCGCCAGTAAATATTATACTGTTGGCATACCTTTCGGTGAAGACCGTCGTCACTGGTTGTTTATTAGGTTCGTTTGGGGAGCACTTTCGATGTGAGAACATCACTTTCAAGCCGCGTTTTGATTATTACTGGTTAGATAATGTAAGGTGATTGTTGCAGGGTTCAGGTTCCGTTAGGATGGTGTCTATTAAAACGGTATTATGCAGGTAGATTTCCTGATATCTGTCATGTTTGTTGAAGGTATGTAGTACTAATTTTTGTCTTTTTTTTAATTCTCTGTTAACGCCAATGCTAGTTTTTTTTTATTGAAGTTTTTTTTCATTAAGCTAGATTTACAGATGTGGTGATGGTGATATGGTGATTCGTCATAGCCGAATATAGCACTCTTACTTGTTAAACTTAAGTTTCTTCATATTAGATTTCAAATTTGACAACGGAGTTTCAGGTTTAAATGAAATTTCTTTTGATTTCTAACTGATTGTAATGTTATAATTATTACCACAATATTATATATACATTAATCAATTTTCCCTCAACCAACTATGAAAAACATTCATTAAGTGTACTTGGTAGCAATAAAATCCTTGTGTATTTGCTGTTTTCAAAAAGTCAACTTAATCTCAAAGCTTTTTAACATTTAACTTTATTTGCTTTCTCATACGCACTAATTGCGGCTCCAAGCATTAAATTTAATATCTGCATGTTTTCCTTTTGCATTTGATCGTATTTTGTATTTAATCCTCTTAATAACTGACAAAATGAGTATTTATTTAATGGTGTCGAACACTTGCATGTTTAATTTGCTCCTTACTCATGCCTATGTCTACGTTGTATGAAAGAGTGGTTCATTAACAGGACTTAATTTAACTCCCTCTGTTAACGTGATAAGTTAAGGAAAATTTTGTACATAAAATGAATGACAGCCATGGAATGATAACAAATTGTGTCAATTCTTTCCGAATTTTATTTTTATATTTTCAAATTGAAACATTTTACAAATAATTCGTAAAAATAAACCAGCTGCATAAGCTATGGTGTTTTTTTTAATATTGGATACGGAGTATTATCAGCCGTAATATGTTTTTGATTTAATTTTTTGTTTACACAGAGAAAATATTGCAATAATACTATCATTGTATTATTAAGTTTCAAAATAATTTAAGTGGAGTAATAAAAGTATTTTGTGCATATGAATACGTATGTCCATATATTTTAATATACAAACTTAATTTCATTATTTTTTCTGAATTCTTTTAAATTTTAGCACTAAATTTAAATTTGATTTTTATATTGATTTTTTTGCTTCTTAGGGTTTTTGGATATAAGGATATTTCATATTTCATAAAATATATTTTTAGGAGCTATCAATGTGCAGGAGCTTAAGAAGTAGGCGCTTCCAAATTATTGATGTTCCTACCAGTATCAATCTTAAGGTACGGTCAGTTAAGTCAAATATTTGACAAAAATACGTAACCACTTTACTCTTAAGGAATATAAGATCCTACATAATATAAAAGGTAAGACCGTTTTTGTTCACCCAACTCTGCTGTTTCTACCAGATTATATTATGTAATTGGTTTTTTCTTTGTAAAATTGTTATCTTTTCCCTCGATCCATAATTTTTCCAGTCATCTACCCTACGGTAGTGGTAGCTTTTGTTAAATTTTTTTTCAGTAAATCAAATATGATAAATGTATGATTTTTCAATAGTTCTGACGGTGGTCTTCCATCCTGTTCCCAAGCAGCAAATTTATACAGTATTTAAAAAAAAACGGATGCAAGATGATAAATACAACAAAAGTCACTCGTTATCTGACAGTTGCCATAAAATAGTTTAAAGTTTTGTTTTCAAGTCCATCTATTATATCAAAAAACTAAACTAAAAAAACTAAACTAAAAAAAATCAAAACAGTATTTTCATACTACTCGTATATAAAGTAAAACTGCGAAGCATTTCGTAATATTAAAGAAAATTAATAGCAACAATTCAAATACAATAATCAAGGTGACATAACAATACAAGACCTAACTGCAAATAAGCAAAACTACAGAAGACTTTAGGAAATTAAAAAAGGGAGAAAGTTATGAACTCATCTGATATATTTTAATTTATGCCCATAGAATTCAGTATTCTCTGTACAGTTATGATTTTTTTTTGATTGAAAGATGATAATCGGTCTCATAAAAAAATATTAAAAATTAAAGAACAACATATAAATTTTTAGTGTCTATTGATTCGCAACTAATAATCACATAAAATTTTTTACTAAAATAAAATCATTTGCTGTCCAAATTAACATAAACAAAAAAGTGTGCGTCCTAATAGGTGACGTAATTTGTTGCAGACAGCCTTATCCTTTAAGCCGTCATGGTCAATCACTTGAAAATTACACCGAAAATAAAATATTAAGTCTGTTATAAGAAGAAATTTAAAATTATTGGTGATGAAATTTGATTTATACCATTACGTATAGAATATTAAAAATTACACTGAATGTGTCGTCTATTACAACTATAAAAGTTAAAATTTAAACGCAAACGGTGTCGCATAGGTGACGTCATTTGATTTTTGTAGCCCCATCTTTTTATAACCTTGACTTGAAATTTAAATAAAGTTATGAAACCTTTCTAATATTTCTTTATGGAAAACAGATGAGGCATGCTAATGTTAGCTTCGGCCGTAGCTCGCTGGAAATGGGGGTTCTATATTCCTAAACAAAATAAACAAAAATAAAAAATAACAATCATATAAAATACATATGCGTAAAAGTGTCCCACATGAAGGAAATCACGGATTAAAGGTAAAACAGAACCAGAGGAAACCACACACATTTTTCTTTTTTTTCACGGATGGACATTGGACTATTGGAATTCACATGGCATTACAGGACAGTTGGACTTTACTTTCCAATTTATCATTATAAAAATATAATAAGCATGTTGTCATACCACTGAAAATATCTAATCTATACAAACTGCTGCCGGACGTTGACATTTCCACATAATTTACATGAGCTAAGATTATGTTCATGTGCTATTAAGTCATAATGGTGTCAAAAAAAATTACATCTGTATTACAGGTGTTAACCGCTAAGCAAAATGCCTAAATGTATATTATTTTTACCACAATTATATGTAGAAAGGGTGTCCTCATATCTGACGTAATTTGACATACATATATGGCCTCATCTTTTGATTTGTTATAAGCACACCACATGCCCAAAGCATGTATTTCAATGTTTGCTTTAACAACAACTATAAAAATTCTTGATAAAAAATTAGAGGGTATGTTAATAGGTTATGTAACTTACTGTCTGTATAATTTATAAAGATTGTGTACAATACTAGCAAAGAGTGAACCCACAGATGGTGTTATTTAATGTAGATGGTTTAATCGTCTGAACCGTTATAGGCAGACAGTAGAAATATATAAAAAATGTGTATTTTATGTCCGATAGAACAGGCTCTTTCCATAGGTGACGAAGTTTGACTACATGACTTTGTCTTTCAATTTTGCTATATACGCTTTACAACAATAAGTTTAATATATAAAGTTATAAATTGTAGTGTATCTCTATAGGTGATGTAACTTTATCTAAACGGACTTATCTTTCGACAATTGATTCCTATTTTTGTCAGTTTTAAATTTTTTTCGCAAAAACAATATTCAGAGATACAAATATACTTCAAAAGCACAAGTAACATTCAAAAGAGAAATAGGGATAATAAAAAAAAATTATTTTGGTTTAATTATATATGTATGTTTTATATTACTTTTATGTCTGTATATCTGTACACATTTCTATAACTCATTCTCTTATCGATTGGTACATCGAATATGTCGAAAATTCTTATTCTCATACAAACCGAATAAGCGTGGCATAATGAATTGTAAAATCTGATTTAAAAAAAAATGAAAATAGAAATAAAAATAAAACTGTTTACCTAAAAATGTATGTACAATTTTAGGCGTCAAATTTACAGTCCTTACTTATCTAGTAACTACTAGTTAACTAAAGAAGTTTTCCCAAGCACTTATGCGTTATATATTAATCCTAATAAAAAATCAGATTGTAGGAAATGGGCACTACGCTACAGATTTACTGATGCATTGATTTTAAGTTACATAGATTCTGTGTTGCATGTTATTTTTTTGATACATTAAACGTGCAGTAAATTACACACAGACGCAGGGCGTGTGAGTTTTAAACCAAGAGATAAATAGATATATTAAAACAGTAACGAGGTCGTTCCTGTGCATAAAATATTTTTTTTAAATTTTTATCTTGATGTAGATAGTTATCAAAACAACAATTTTTGGAGTTTTTGTCTGTCTGTCTGTACTGACAACTGTTTAAGTACCATTCAACCAATAAAATTGGATGACTTTATATTTGTATCTATATTTCCTCTAAGAAATAACTTATTTTTTTAAAACAATTAGTATTCTATATTTGAACCAAGGTTCTGAGGGACCTCTTCACAGAATTTTCTTAAAATCCATCCAGCAGTTTTAACGTGATGAGAACGTAGGCACACAGACAAAAACTCTAAAAATAGGTGTTTTATATTAAATATCGATTATTATCTACACCGACACCAAAATTTTACAAAAATATTTCGTGCACAGAAATGACCCTGTTACTGATTTATTATATGTACAGATTTATTTATTTATAATTTATTCGGCTTAAGTTCACGTATGCTCTATTTCAAAATTTATGAAGAAAGAAATTCATAAGCTGGTTTTATATAAATGTTGAAAGAAAACAGGAGATATTAGTCAGTAGCAGAAAATAATGCAGAATTTTTTGGTTCGCTTCATCCATCATCAGCATTCTTTGTTTCTAACAACCTTTGGTTGTGCATACTAAAATATCTTCTATTTAACCAACCATTTTAAGATTTATGTCATAAATTAAAATTAAAAAATCAATAAGAACTAAAACAACGATCTAGCAACCTTAATACCTTTTACTAAAATTGCACCAACAAAAACACAGTACAGTTTCCAGACCAATGTTTTTTATAACTGTTTTTACAAATTTAGTGAGAAACCTTGAATCGAATAAAGTTCACTTTATAAATTTTTTATCGTTAGTGAAGTGTTGATATTTTATGTTTGTAAGTAAGTATGATTGTAGATGCACAAACAATATGAATGTAAATATATCTGTTTATTTACAATGTGTTCTACTATCTGCCTGCAAGTCAGACGTTCTATACCATATCACATGAAAAGTGAATTTGAATTAGCCCGGAAGATTGCAGTGCGTGTGTAAATTACAAATTTTAATGCAACGTGCTGTACATAGAGAAAAGAGATTTTTTTTTATTGCATGTTTGCGGATAAAGTTACAAATGTTTAATAAAAAGCAACCATAATGTTTTTTTTACAATATCATATTGTAACATTGGAAAATATAAAATATATGACAGCTAAACATACAAAATACAAATTCTTATTCAAAAACTAATTCATGCAAAAACTAACACATCATTAGCGTTTCTTTGAATTAGCTTGTTCCTTTGCAGGAAAATCTGTAAGTTAATGCAGAGAGGTTATGCAGAGGTTATGGTGCTAAGTGAAAGGAATATATATAGAGGGATTTCTTAAAATTGTTTATATATTTTTCAGCGTTCGGAGTAATTACCATACTTTGGTGCATCATTTTTACCAAGAAGCAAATTACTGCCTTTACAACTATAATATACTTTACTTACGAAAAAACGTGTACACATGTTTATATATTTTTTATGTTGCAGACAGAAAAGCCAGAAAACACTCTATACAAAAAGCTTCCAAAAAAATATATAATTGTCTAATTCACAACCAACCATTCAAATAAATTTAATTAAAATATTTATAGAAGGATATAAATATTTATAATCGTACAAATCCTAAAAAAAATAATAAACATTTTTTCATGTAATGGAAAATGTTTGCACATTAATTAACAAAAACATTTTTGCAACTACTGTAAAAACCCAAGTTTAGCTAGCTTGGCTGAAAGAAAATTTTAAAAATGTACTAAACGAGGATTAATCTTTTCAATGTGTGTTATTCCTTCACTTATAATTAATAGTTACTTTTAAATGGAAATAAATGTTTTAAAAAGAATAAAATACCTCTTGTCCTGCTGACGAAGGTTGTAACGTAGATTTTGTGGTTCTCTTTATAATAACTGACAGTTGAAAGCTAATGTAAGCCTCGCTTAACAATGATAATTAATTTATAAAATATTATCAGCGCAAAAAAAAAAAAAAAAAACCAAATATGAAACACTTAACAAATTATCTGTCGCTATTGCTAACGCAACTCGCTAGAAAATATCTAAAATCCAGTTTCTTATGTTCTATACATAATTGTTCAACAGCAAACTATTTTTAAGCCAGAAAGAAAAAAGGCAGAATAAATGTAATATTTAATACCAAAGTATAATTAAATAATGTTTTTTTCATATATTAACATTCTGTTGACTCAATAATTTAACTCTTACCAATTCATGGGGTCACAGAACTTCATACGAATAAATTATATAAACATATTAAGGTGGAAATTAAATTACCACACAAAAGCAATGTATATCTGGCAGCAAGAAGTTACGTGTAATATAAATCAATAACGAAATAATAAATATGTGTGTTGATGACTCCCAAATACAAAAACAATTAAGCTAAAATAAAAAAAATAGTGCATTTACGTTAACATTGAATAAAAAACAAGAAATAGTAGTAAAAAATTTTGAAATAAGTTATTGAAAAGCGAATATATTCTACATATAACAGAACAACTTTAATTAGACAACGTTATCCAAGTCATATCTGAATAAGTGTGTCTACGGTGTACCTTGATAAGTAATGTTAATTTATTTTCTTTTATAAAAAACACTAAAAAAACAAAAACGAGATAAGATCGATAGATTTACTGAAAGTAGCTAAATTGTCACTACTTTTTGACAATAACAAAAGAAATACTAAAAAAAAAAAAAAACAGATGAAATAATTAATATTAATTGCTGTTATGATTAGACTTAAAAGATAAATTATGTTATTTGAGATATTGTAATCCGTTCTTATTTATACGTCATGTGGAAATTTATGAATAAAATTTCTTCACATTAAACGTATATAAATCGGTTTTAAGTCTTAAATGCTTTATTTGGAATTATGTTAAAAACCAAATTACTTGTTAATTAAATTATAGGGGAGCTCACTTTTCGTAGTGTATCTGTAGGCCTAGCATATTTACAAGATTTTTACTACAAAGTGCGAGTGCCTTTTTAACGTATATCAAATTATTTGTAATAGCTGATTTTTAGAAACACTAATAAATTATTTAAATTCAGTATTATAAATCATATTTAGAAAATTTAGACAGAATGCATAAGGAAAGATAAAAAATCAGCAATTCTTTGTTTAAAAACAGCTGCAAAAGTTTGCTCTTTGAAGTATGCGATGGTATTTAGCGTTGTAAATGTGCCACGGTGTAGAAAATTTTGTTTCTATTCATATATAATACATTTGCAAGACCTGCAAGGTTTGCAATAGCAGTTTGCTACAAAGCGTAAGTTCCGCCTTTATTGTTGCGAAGAAATTGGAATGAAATACAACATTGCGTCTGTTGACACAGCAACAAGTTTTCAAGTTTTAACTTAAAGATCACAAAACAACAACAACTAACACAGAAAAAAAGTAAACTAAAGATACACAACCAAACGAACACTGTCAGCTAAATAATGACGATCACCACAGCATCCATAATAGTAAATGCGAAATTTTTAGCATATTTAAGCACCCCTAGTGGTCGTTATATAAAAGATACGGTCGTACCGATAGAGTCATTTTCATTTTAAACGTTGCCGAGTTAATATTCGCTCTAAATTTATGATACAGTAGCTTTATCCGTTACCAGCATTGCCATATTCTATTCACCAGAAAACTGAGTATTTAAAAAAAAACCTGATTTTTCAAAAAAAAAAAAAACTGCACAAAAAATATTTAATCATAAAACTTAAATTTCATACATAACAAAATATTTCAAAACATAATATATACATAGCTACTGTAATCAAACAATTTTAATTGTAAAGATATCCATACAGAAATATATTTTTATAAATAAAAAGTAATTCATTAAAATATAATAAAAAATACAATAGCGGTATTAAGTTTTTGGTGCAACCGCGCATACGTTTTAACCTAATAAAGCGTAAGAGTAATTTATTTGTGTGTCAATTAAGAAAATTTTGAAAACTTAAGCGATTATAGTTTAAGCGTCTTATTGTAAAGGAGTATAATTTTTATCAAAAATAATTTTTTTTTTCAATTTTGCAACTTATATAACAAAATCAGTTGAAAAAAGTAATATACATTGAGTTTATTAATTAGTATGAATTATAATTTTTTTGTTAAATTTAATTGCAATTTATTTTGATTGCAGTCGCTCACATTTTATTCAAGTCTTTAGTTCTTAAAATGCAAGGTTGAGATTTCTGATCTGTTCCTGGTTTAATTTTTGTTTATATTTATTTGCCAAAAAATTCGTTCTACGTTGCCAGTTGCAACAGATACTGACAAAATTGCATATTATATTTTTCTAAAAGAGGAAAAGCTTCCGTTCAATCATCAAGTTTTTTTTAAACTGACAACTCAAAAATGTTCAATATTACTTTCTTCCAATAAATTTAAATCAGCAAAACTAAAGTGCTGTAATTCTGGCCACTCGTCATCTATATCTTGAATGCTGTTTAATTCTGCTACGTTTGGTACAAAACGAAACAATTGAAAAATACTTTTAGTTGCCTTTTTTACAACATTACTAGGAGCTAAGATTTCAACACTTTTTGGAAAGTCGTTATCAAAATCAATCTTTTTTAAAAGAGATTGCAAAGCGCAATGTATAAATTATTATGTCATTTAGCAAATGAATTTGCGGACTTTCACTTTAAATTAAACGGTTTAACTTATTAATGTCGTTTAATATAATTTTTAAAAATAATAAATGCAGTATGAATTCTTGGTTTTGTAAATACTTCAAAATTCTTTTAGTTGAATCAAACTCTTCTAAGTCTTTGTAAAAAAAAAATAATTTTAAAACATCGAATCTACTTAAAATCTAAATAGCGGTAGTTTCAAGTGAAAGCCAACGAGTTTGAGATGGGTGCAAAAATTTTTCTAGATCTAAAATCAAGCAAAACTTGCAATTCTGCAAATAAATCTACCCTTCTTGGGCTATTTTGAATAAAATTATCAATATCACTAGCACAACCTTCATTTAAATATTATTAAATGTGGGCAGTATTTTTTAGAAGCGTAGCAACGGAATGATTTGTACCAGTCATTACGTTGGCACCATTGGCAGCAAACCCTATTAGATTTCTCTTCTAATTAATGTTATTTCTGTTTGGTAAATTCCATTGGCAGAACAATCAGTCACGTTAACTAAATACAAAAAAAAAAAAAAAATCACATATTTTGTTCTGAAATTAAACTCCAACGACCAGGATAACAACTTTGTTATTGTTATATATTTGTCGATTCGTCAACGCATATTAAAAATATATATACTTTTAGAATATTGCAAAGTCTTATTGATGAGTTTCTCCTATTGCATTTTTGACAATTAGTGTGTTTTTTTTTTTTTTCTGTCACATGTTACTTTTTTCAAGAGCTCGGAATCAATTACTACTTCTTTAAGCATTGGCACCAAGTGATCCATTGTTGAAAAAGGAAAATTATGTTCTGCGCAGAATGCAGCGAAATGTAATTCTATATTAGAAAATTTGGTACTATACTTGTCAATTTCAGCAAACACTACATTAGCAGCTTTTTGAAGATTTATGGTTTTTAATTTTTCTTAATGCTTAGATGTCAATGCATGTGCTATTAAATCACATGCTCAGCTGTTGCATTAAGCTCACATTGACAAATTCTACAATAAGCCAAATTGTTATCACTTTTTTTAATCAAAGATTATAGTAAAAAATTGTCCTCCCACGACTTGTTATATGTACATTTTCGCTTCTTGCTTTACCGAGGTGGGGAGTGTCTATTGGCCGGCTTCTTTCATTTTTGTTCACTACAGTCTAGAAAATTTAATACGTATACAAACACACACACACACACACATATATATATATATATATATATATATATATATATATATATATAATTTGATATTAAAATTAACACTCTTTACCAGCTTTTAGTAAAATTTTATCCATTCTTGTAGCAGGTTCACAAAAGTTCACTTACATCAAAACACTATGATCAATGATGCAAAAAAAAAAAACGCATGCAATTATTACAATGTCGCAATTAATGGGAGCTTGTGACTTTTTTTCTGGTAGCTAAAAATCTTAAAATAGATTTAGAAGTAAAAGATATTAAATCGTAAACTGACAAATTTATGAAATAAACTTATTTATTAACAAAAAACTGAAGAACTGAGTAGCCTTAAAAAAAACTGTAAAAATCAGATAAAGCTGCACATTTGGCAACGCTGTCCGTTACTTAAGTGACTAAAGTTAACAAAATGTGACTTTGTATAATAAATGCGAATAAAAATATAATCGTCTAAATAAATTTTTTTAATTTTATTAAATTTTAAAAGTTATGCGTAATTATTTTGCAATAAACGAACTCTAATGTTAATCCAATAAAGGCAATTAAAATATTTGATTCTAAGACTGTGTAGCAAAAAAATAACAAAACATAATTTTGGTATTTCAAATGATGATAACTCACAGCTCTCCCTTTTGGAATATATTATACATTATTGAAAATTTATAATTTTGGCTTTTTTAAGAGTGTTTTTAAGCGCCAGAGATCAAGGGATATTATCCAATCGACATATACGAAGGCTAACTTTGTCTAAAATAAAATAATCATATCATAGATCATGTTATCATTCTGCCATAATTGAAAAGGCCTTAAATAATTTGTGAGAATTTCAAACATTTAACAAATAAAAATAGTTGAAGCAAAAATCGTTTCCTAATTAAAACTATTTATGATATGCTGAAGTATACAATGAAGCAAAGGTTTATAGAAATACAAGAATTAAAAAATCACCCGGAGTATACAAAAGAACGGATAAAGCTCCTGGCGTTTCGAAAGATTCAAGCAGGGATTAATTATAAACAAAAAACAAAAAAGTCGCTTTTACAATTATAAACGCGACTAATAACTTATTTTTTCTTAGGAAATTTAAAATGGAAAATCAAGAAAAAAAAACTCCAAAAAATATATCAAATTCCATGAAATGAAGAGGGCTCTAATATATGCCAGACAGTATATATTGGTACTATAAAAATACAACTAAGGACAAGAATGACAACATATAAATCGGATATAAGGTCAAGGGAAAAACATTTATCTCAATAAACCCTACTGTCTCCAACTGAACATAACCCATACATTGAAATTTTAAGTTATTAAGAAGCAAAGATATTCTACATAAAACAGAACAACTTTAATTAGACAACGTTATCCAAGTCATATCTGAATAAAAGTGTCTACGGTGTACCTTGATAAGTAATGTTTATTTATTTTGTTTTATAAAAAACACTAAAAAAACAAAAACGAGATAAGATCGATAGATTTACTGAAAGTAGCTAAATTGTCACTACTTTTTGACAATAACAAAAGAAATACTAAAAAAAAAACACAGATAACAGCTTGTTTTAAATCACAATCTCAAAACTCTAACCATCGGTATTTAGTGATACTCAAATGATATATTTAGAATTGCTAAATTATAAAGCCTCCATGTCCACATAAAATAAATTTTGTGCATTTGTAGAAATTATTTACGGTTACACTTTAATTGAATTTGTATGCTTTTATACAAAGCTCTTGTACAAATATACAAGTATCATTACGTCAACACTCATTTTATATTTTAACGAGTAAAGGAATATGGCACACATACATACATGCATGTATATACTCTCTTATACATATGCGTTAATGTTAACGGATGTCTTTTTGAATGTTTAAATAAATAACTTTAATATGAAATTGTATTTTCCATATTTCAGTTTTATGTCTGCTTTTTATAATTTATTCCCACTCAATTTTGTTGTTTATTGTTTATTCTTTGTCGAAATACAAAGAATATTTTGTACAAAAGTACAATTTAAAGGAATCATTTTAGAACTGTTTACTTGTATACTTTGTGGCCGTAATCTACAAGAAAAATGCAAATAAAAGAAAAGCAAAATATGTTTCTAATATATGTTTTTGTAAGAGCCAGTAAATTATAATTTAATTGTTAATAAGATTTAAAGTTTACATAAACTTAGAGCTGTAAATAAATTAATTCGATTGGAAACCTTATGTATTTGTTTATAAATAAATGAAGGGTTAAGAATGAAATGAAATGTATTTTTAATATACATTTATATGTATATATATATATATATATATATACTATAAATGAAATTATTTCCTGATTTAATGAAAACACTTTTATTAAGTGCATATATCTAAAAATAACATTTATGCGTGATATATTCATTCATATTTTGTTTACATACGTATTCTCAAAAGGCTTTAATACCCAGCAAAGATGATTAATTTCCTAAAGCCAAAATATTTATTTATATAAACATGTTTACTTTAATTTCATGGAGGGGTAAAAAAAAATTTATTTTTCGAAAAATTTTTACGTTTCATTTTTTGAATTTGCATATTATAAATTTATAAATTCAAATCTTTAAAATCTATTTTTAGTTTGAGCTTCTGAAGGAGCTTGGGATTTTTAACAAAAAGCAATATTACATCATGTTTTTAGATTCTGGAAGTAGCGTAGCCGTCTTTTTCACTAATACCTCCTGAACTGTGTTTCCATATTGTGATCAATTTTTATTTGGGAACTTTAATCAAACCGTTTTAATAACGTTTAAAACGGGATATGCGCAGTGGGGTGTTTTTAAAAAACTTCGTTTAAAGTGTCCGTGATTTTATTATAACCGTTTTGTTAAATAGTGACCGAGATCATAGATCGGTAGGTGAAATATGCAAGAAACTTAAAGGACAAATTAGTTAAAAAAGACACTGGATTTGCTCGTAAGAACAATAAAAGTTTGATATCCATTAGGGAAATTAAAACAGTAAATAAACTTCAGCCGACGTAAGTGGAGAGATCTTGTTTCTTAAACATTAATATTTTCATTGTAAAAGTAGCGACTTAATTTTTTTGTTAAAAATGATGATAAACATAAAAAATGTTTTACATTCTCTTAATGATATAAACTATACTTCTAACTATAAAAATCTATCAAGTGTATTTGCACATAAGGTCGAAATAAAATTGTTAACTGGAAATGCAATTATTCCTGCACAATTACTGTTTTCAGTATTTTAATTCAACGTATATATTTTCTTAGGGGGCGTGGTAACGCTACCATATTTTACCACAAATTGAAAATTGCTATTAAGCACGTTAAGTCCTCCATGTTATTTAAAGGAGGATTTCTTCGCAGCACAGTAAACAACGTTAAAACAAATCATAATGAATTATATATGTGAGAAATTGCGAAGAAAAA
Organism: Cistogaster globosa; assembly: GCA_937654795.1. Classification (NCBI taxonomy): domain Eukaryota; kingdom Metazoa; phylum Arthropoda; class Insecta; order Diptera; family Tachinidae; genus Cistogaster; species Cistogaster globosa. The sequence continues at coordinate 79,232,641 of OW569403.1, forward strand.
TACGATCACTTTATTATTAGTTTCCTTTTATTCAAAAATGAGTAAATAATATTTGTAATAATAATAAATGTGTGGAATAAAATAATTTTGGCGGAAGAACTTCTCAACTGGATTATTAACTTAATGATTTTAACAGAGCATTAGACTTTTATAATCAAATACTGAGAATTGATTACATTACATTACGTATTTTAAGGTATTCTTTGTAAGCTTAAAGTACTAGTTTAATTACTACTTCCTTTATTTGCGAACTAATGTAATGTGTTTTGTAAGCGAGTAATAATATTTAGCAAACATAAAAGTAAGTCATTATTAAGATAATATCTTATTTTTTTGCAGGATTGAGATGTGCTATGATAAAAACTTTTTTACAGCTTTAAGTGTTAATATTGCGTTTTTTGAAGTCAATAACGACGAGCGAGTAAAACGTTCACAACAAGGGTCGTCCTACAGCACACAGTGGAGTAGAATCAAAATTTATGGGAATATCTTAGCCATTTGTTAAAGGGCTTGGCCTACTGATTCAATTTGACACAAGCATAGCTAAAGTTTAAAATTTTTAACTCGTTTTCACATAAAATTCAGATATGAACTAGGATTCCTAATGATTTTTAAAGAGGTTATTTCCATCTTCAAATATAGTGGTTGATTGGTCTACTAGCACCGGTTAAACAGACCGCTCTACTTTCTATTTCCTTTTTTCCTAAAATAAATCTATTCTGCCTTCCGTAACGTTATGAAAGCACATTAAATCTATAGTTCATATATTTTCCTCATTGTTTTTTACATTTCCATGTTTTCGCGTAAATTTGTATTTACATTCTGTGCTGTTTAAAAAATAAGTTTGTTATTAATTTTAAATCGTTTATGGTTAATCGACTTATATATTTGAATTTTTATTATATTATGATTAAGACTCTTTTATTAACAGAAAGCTGATTCGTTTTCTTTTAACCAACTTTCTCTTCAGTAAAAAGTATACGTATTATTGGTGTGAAAGTATAACTGGACCACACAAATCGGCTTTTAAAATGTTTTTGCTTATGAGTTTTGTAATCAGAACACAAATAGTTATAGTGCTATAGCGAAGTGTTAAAAGCAACAAACGCCGTCCAGCCAATTCATTCACCTTTGCTAGCACCAAAATCAACAAAAGTCGTCGTGTTACCTTTTGTAAATACGATTTTACAGAACTTTTCGTGCCTCTTTAATTTTTATGCAAATTATAAGTTTGCCCTTTGTGTGCCAACGTCCATTAGATAAAAAAAATAATTAATTTTTTCAGTTTTGATATTTTAGCAGAAAACAAAAAAAATAAATAAAAAAGCTTTTTCTATAGTCTGCATTTTGTATGGCTTGCATTTTTATCTTTATTTCTACAAAGTTAAGAAAAAAATCCGAAATGAAAAATATATTTATTCGTTCTTTTTTCCCTTAATGGCATGACCCTAGTAATAAAAAAAAAGGAAAAACAGCAACAGCCACTTTTAAATATGACAAAAGTCTACAATGAATGTGTAGACTGATGTAACATTTAATAATTCTAACAATAAAAAGCAGCTGAAAACAGCCTGTTGCTTCAAAAGCAGGTCAAGACGCATGACAAAAAAATAGCAATATATATGGATATAAATTTTACACATATACATACACACAGGATAAAACACCCGACATAAGGAAAATATAAAATATTCCAGTGAGAAGAGTCATTGAAAGGCACTAATTAAAGAGAGTAAAAATCATGTTAAATGGAAAATGGAAAAACTAAACCAACAAAAATTGTTGCTTCAAGTCAAACGATACAATAATAAAGGAATTGTGTTATATGCAAAGGCAACAGTTACAATTGTGGTTCGAAAATAAAAACAATCGAATCAACACAAAATTTTAAAGAGCTCTTTGGGACTTTAAGTTTCTTGTAGTTGTATTACGATACGTAAATGTATAAGCCATCGACTAAAATTTTCTATCCGAATTTGTTGGAAACTTTACGTTTTCTTGAAATAAACAAGACCTAAGAAAAATATTGTTATGTATGTATTTTGGTGGTTTAAAGAAAATCTGTCCGAAAACATGATTCATTAAATTTTTAAATTTTGTAAATAAAAAATTAGAAAATAATTGCTACATTTTTAAGACTTTTACTTCTTAATATCTTACTTATGCAAAAAAGTGATGGCACAGTCGGTGTTTTGAGAGTTGTTTGTATGAGAGCATAACTACAGAGACTTATTGGGAACAATGACATTGAAAAGCCAGCAAAATAAAGCAACAAATGAATTCATCAACGCTTCCAAAGCTTTCTTCTCGAAGGAGAAGTTGTTTATCAAATTTCCAACAAAAACTTGTCACAAACTGGAAAGAAGAGAGTGTTAAGAGTTGAAGATAGTATAACATAACTGGCTAAATATTTAAGCAAAAGGACCAAAGTGCTATATAAAAATACGAATAAAATTTGTTCGGAAATACTGACGCACGCACACCATTAAATAGTCAAGTGGGTGTTGTTGGTATTTTCATTAGTATGTGTGTTTGTGTTTAGTTGTTTATTAAAATAATTTTAACATTAACACGCATACACTTACACACTGTTCCACATTTATTCTTTCACTAAGCACTTGTTTGTATGTGAGTGATATTCAGCTTATGTCAGCATTCCAAAAACAGGTTTTATGCCCGTCAGTCTAGGATAAACGCTTAAGACGGCACAACAAGTGCACGCGTCTAAATAAAAACAAAACGAAGAAGAAAAATAAAATAACAGAACCAGAACCTACTAATACAACCATTTTACAAACTCATGGACCACACATACCCAGCCACCGTCATTAAAAAAAAAAAAAAAAAAATCATTTTCACCTACTTGTTTGTGATTTGAAGTTTATTTAGAAAAAAAGTCGTCATAAAACTCCCAGTGAGTGCAGGAGAAAACTTGCAAATGAAACGCAATGAATTTGTGTAGTGTTGGAGTTAAAGTATTTTGTACAAGAAAAGTGTTAGTTGTTTTATACAGTGCTTCAAACATAAATTTTTAAAAAAATTTTATATTTTACCAAAGACTAAGAAAAAAGTGTCTGAAGTGTTTAAAATATAATGTTATTTATAATTATCCAAGGAAGTATAAAAATGGCAATAGAAACATACATGTAACATGTTGGAACTATAAAATTGTTCAAAAATATCTTTCTTTTTTATATAAACAGAAAATAATAATAAGAGTTCATATTAAGATTTATTTAAATAAATTCGTATAATGGCAGCTTACGTAAGAGCTTTAATTAAATAAATTTGAAATTAAAGGTGTATCAGTGTACATTAAAACACAAATAAATTAAAAGTGGCGCATAATTAAAAATTATTTAAATTTAATAATATTAAGCAATTGTGCCAAAAAAAAGTATCCTTTAAAGAAAACAAAACATAAAAAAAAAAATACAATCATTTAAGTTGCAATAAATTTGTTTCAAGTTTCAAATATAAAATTAAGGTTTTGTCGATAAAAAATATTCCTGTAGCAAAATTTTTTTAAATAAAAACCTTCGAAAGTTTCGTAAACAACCACCGATTTTCTTAATAAAAATCTTCAATCTGAAACAAAATACAAATCATTAAATCTAAATAAAAATATTGTGAGTTTCATATCGAAAATAAGTGAAATAAATATTAAAATATCCTAATCTCTAAAGATACAAGTACCTACAAATACTAAGAAAGGGTGTCAGTCTTTTATTTACTAAGTTTTAAATAAATATTTTTAAATATTAAAATACGATTATTTGTGTAAAATTATAATTTTTGCTTGGAGTATTCGCTACCGCAAACAACTATTAGAATACAAACAAAATGCCTCAATTTTGGATAATCATTTTCTGGTTAGGAATTTTTGCTTCAAAACCAATCGGTAAGTTTTTAAATACTAAGGTGAGCGAATATTCAACATTATTCGACAAATTTGAAAAAGATTTTAATAAAATAATAAACATAGAAACTAATCCAAAAATTACAATAGTTAAAATCTTGTGACGTAATAGTAAACACAAATAGTTACTAATTGTTTTACTCAAAATAATATCTAAAATTCCTTTCAATATCTAAAAATGACAGTCTAATTGGAGAAAAATGAAATTAAAAAAAAACAGCATTGGATGCAGGTAATTTGTAAGAGAAGTTGAATTTTTCATTTGGTTCCTTTAATTCTCATTTGGTGTAAAACGATGTATAAACAAGATATACTCGTATGTAAGTAGCTTAGCAAATGTTTTTGGAAAAGGTTTTCCAGTGAAGGTGATTGGCAAAAACAGTAAAAACAACGATATAAAATTTATTTTAAACGAAAACAAAATAATCTCCACAATATTTAAATTTGGCAGAATTTCTTGCTAAAATAATTGCTTTATTTAAAAAGATTAAAACAACACAGATCATAACAAACAGATTTTGTTCAATCATAATTTATTTTTTTATAACATTTATAAGTATTTATTGTTGGTTGTCTAAATGTAACTACTTGTTGATGTTGGTTTTTATTTCCATCAAAACTTTTATAATTGAAAGTCATTTAAATTACTTAAACTTAATTAATGGATTGCTGTTAGAAATAATGTGTTAATATAAACTATAGCAACACTCCCTTGTTACTTGTGATAGTTGCTTTGCGTTAAAAATGTTTCAATAAATAAATCACACATAGTTAGTAAGTGGAAAAAGGCTTTAAGTAGACAAAGTTAATAATTTATTTAACGCAACTTATTTAACTACCTTATTCGTTCAAAGATATTATTTTCTAACAAGAAAAAGTTTTCTCTATACATTGTCAGATAATAAGATGCCAAAATAGATTAAAGTGGAGAAAATATATCCAGGTTTAACTTGGACATTGCAGATACTTTAATCTTAAGTGAAACTGACTGAATGAGAATTATTATAAAGTAAGTCAAGCGTACTAAATTTCTGCTTGAATGATTAAAATACACCAACATTTATTATTGCTGGCGAAAGCATATATCGAAGTCTATTTTGCTACCGATTACTCAGCCCTTCGGGAAACTTCTAACAAATTCTTAGAGTTGCGAATTATAATTATTAAAATTTACTCATTCTTATCTTGGGTTACTATGAAATTTTACATAAATTTTATTCCATTGTAATAATGCATGTCCACAGGCAATGTTAAAATTAATAAATAAAAAAATAAGCATTTAATTATTATCAACAGAGTAAAAAGTCCTTTATAGTTACATGTATGCAAAACACGTACTTATCTGTTATTCAAAAATTGGAAATTGTGTGTGGGTCTTAAACTTTTCATTCGCATGTTTGTGCAGTTGTGGTATCGAAACTGTAATCCTTTGGCAAATTATTTACGCATTTTATTCTCATTTCATTTTTATTTTATTCCATTTTGCAGTGTTGAATCCTTGCCAACCCTTATAATGTTTAATTTTAAACTGATTAATTGCTGTCTTTGGAATTATTTCCCCGTTAGTAGCATCAAAATAAAGAGAAATTAATTGTAAAATCTGTAGTAAGAAATATGCAGACATATATATGCCAGTATTTTTGAATGTTAAACAAATTTTTTAAACTTAAATATGAAAAAGAAATAAATTATGACTTTTCCCCAAGGAATAAACATCACTTTTCTTATAAAGTCTTACTGATTTTGGTTTAATAGTTAACCAAATTAAAGAAATTAATAATTTGAAATCAGAATATTCACTTTTACTCTTGCGAACTGTTATTATTAAGTTAATTTTCTTCAAGCAATTAACGCCTACCAAAAAGCTTTTTAATTTCCTTCAAGGAGTGTTTGGGGGAACGAAAGGCCGCGTAATTCTATGTGATCTTGTAAAACTTTTGCATCGACTTTAAAATTCGAAATACACAGCTGACTACATTCAAAAAATATTGTTAGACAGCTTCTGTATTGACAACATAAAAAAATCAATATATTTTATAGCATATAATAAATAACCTTTCCCTTTTTGTTTTATTTAAAGTATTATAATATTAAATTAAACAATTTGTGTTCTCTCTGTTTAAAACTTGATAAGTAGGTAAGGAACTGATTTTCTACGTATCGTGTTATTTAATGTAGCTGATTGACACTAGAAATTTTAAAAACTCTTTCTTTCATAGTTGTTTGGAGTGCGCAAATAATTTTTTTACTTTCACGTCCACTGCTCCGATTCGGTATATTTTTTCGCAAGCTTAATTTAGCTACGTTTGATATTAAATTTTTCAAATAAAACGTTTATTAATATTAACTTGTATGAAAAGTACCACTAACGCTGCAATCAAGTCAGTTTTTTGCTTGACTCTTCACAGTAATAGGCGCACTACTCATTTAAAATTTCTCTAATCACACAATGTAAAGTGTTCATTTTGTTTGGTGTGCTACCACACCCACTTAACCAATCCATACTACTTTTTACCCGGTGGTGCATACTAGTAAGAAGATTATCTGTACAATAAGCATTTATCTTATACAGGAAGTGCCACGCTCATTTAAAATTTAAAGAAATATATACTCTTTTTATCTAAATTTTTTAGGAAGATCGGTAAAAGCAGTAAACAAACACATTTTGTGCTCTACATGTAAAGATATGTAGAAAGTAAGGTTCGGGGCAGAAAAAAAATCTGATCATTTATAAACTGAATAAAATCTGAATTTAGAAACACACAAATTTTAATTCGGCTTAAAACATTGTTATGGGAAAAATGTGTGGCACTTTTGGTCATCGCCGATTAAGTAAAACTAAATATATAACATATGACATCTCTGGACTTACATTGCTTCGTGTTCGTAACACCTTATTTAATTTTCTTCTAAATGGTCCTACACTGAATAGTTTATTAGAATCAAATAATAAGGAAATGGTAACAAAAGTTTTCACATTTATACATTTAACTAAATTAATCTCAAAAATTTTTTTGTAATTAGTGTCTCACCTACTACTTCATCTTCTTATTCTGTTTAAAACTTTAAACGCTTTGTGTCCTTTTCTTTTCCTTCGAGTTTTCTGTATGCCAGCCATTTTAAAAGCCTTTTTATTTGAGCGTTAACAATTTAAGATCAACTTGAAAAAGCCTCTGAATATTGAAATGGCGACAAAATGAAAATTAACAACAAGTTTTACTTAATAATCCACAAGTCACTAATTCAACGCTTTTTTAACTTTATCTTTTTCCAGCTTCGATGGAAAATTAACTTTATACAAAAAATTATGAAATTTTTTGTAGCATTTTTCACGTTTTGGCTCTCAACATAAATTGATGAAGTTATTTACTCTTGGTTTCTTTTTATATCGAAGTGAAAAATATTTTATAGCTTTACAAATTCATTTGTGTGGCTATAAAGTTTTAGTTCTTTTCTTTAAATTCTTACTTTCAGTACATTTGAATGAAATAAATAATACAAAGTTAAACTTAATGCGTTAACAGCATAAGAAAATAATTTTTTATGCTTGTTCTTTTTGTTCTTGTTGGTATTCTTTTTCTTATCAAGCATATAATCGAAAAGAATGAATTATTTAAAAAGTAAATGAAAAGTTGGTTTGTTGTTTTGTGGAAGTAAAATTCTATGTATTAAATTCATGCTTGCAGATGTACTTAATAAAAGGACACGAAAGACATAAATTTATTCCTTTGGTTCAAAGATATTCAACACAAATATTACACAACTGTAATAAATTATTTATAGAAAGTAAACTTAGTTCGCATAGCAATAATACAATGTACCAAAATTAAAATAAATTTTTAATCTCCAATTGTAGGATGAAATTAAAATTTTGCTGCTTGTCTAATAGTAATTGACACTGACTTTGATAAATCTTTGTGTAAAGGGAAAAACTAAATCCCGTTGCAGTTTTATAAAAAGCTTAAAAATATTTTTTCTCTAGAATTTCAGTGAATTTAAAGAAAATTTGTAAAAAATTGTATATATCCTTTTGGGAAACTATTTTTAATGAATTATATTTTTTTTATTCTTGTGAATAGGGATTTTTGAAATTTCGGTTTAACGGTATTCAAATATAACAACCATTTTTTCTTTGAAATAATCAAGTTCAATATATTATTTTTAAGGTGCAATAGCATTTGAATGAAAAGGCATACGTTTTAAATTTTTAATGTTTATTTTTTTTCTGTGCTGGATTATAAAATGTTACTAAAAAGAAATTTTAATTTATGTATATGAGACCTAAATATATTGTACTTTTTACAATTAAATGGGATTTTTAAAGGACTTCCAGCTTAAAACGAAATATCGAGTGTTTTATTTTAGGCTGAGACTTATTGCGATTTTATTGCAGTAAAAATTTTTTTGGTTACTAAAAAATATAACAGATTATATTAGGGCCTAATTAAAAATAATAATAAAAATATTAATAATAAATTAATACGTAAAACGTACTGTTTGATCGAATGTTGCTAAGAATGTTAGAGTCGTTCAATGATAACCTGTTTCGAATAAATAAAAAAAAAAACATGACTCTAAAAAATAAGTAAATGGAGATGAACGGTATAAATAATACTCATGGCAGGATTGCTACATAAAAACAACCTTGCTCAGACTTGCATATTCTTCATTCACGTTCCTGACATTTATCAATCCTCAACTAATAAATTAATATAAATTGCTTAACAAGTAGAAAATTATTATTAAATAATCTGACAGATTTTCGTATTTTCAAGATAGTGGCAAGTGATAATTGGTTTTTATAAACAATGTTTTATCCATAAGAAACTTGTATCATACTTTATTTATAACTAGTGTTCATGCTTTATTGCTTATGCTTAAACAAGAAAGTTAGAAATCATTATGTATTGGAAAACATTTGGGCGTTTAGTTTATGTATTTATAGCTACTGTCAACAACAAAAAGAACAACTGAAAACAGAATTGATTGACAAGTAAACAAAACTTGTTTATTTTGGATAAAATAATAACATTGTTACAAATGTGCAGAGGAAAGAAACTTACGATGTACAGTTAAAGATATAAGCTACCAGAAAAATAACTGTAAATAAAAAAATATGAAGGTAGGCCTACTTTGACTCTGTGTGAGGTTAACTACTTAAAAATTAGTTAAAAGTTGGTTCGAAATTCTAATTATTCTTAAAAAACGAATTAATTATTAGATATTGTCAGCACAAATACAATAGTTTTTTTTTTTTAACTTTCCAGTAAGTTAAAATGTATACTTTGACTTCTTAATTTTTTTTCAATTACAATACATATTTTCACACAGTTTTACCGTCTCTTCTTTCCAATGATATCGCTAAGTTGTTTACATTGTTATCTTATAAACAATTATTTGATAGAATATTAAAAATTTATTTCGTTTTGAGAACGAAAAACAAATTTACAAAAATTACATCAATCAATTGTCTTGTTAAGTTAATTATTTTTTACCAAAAATACGTATCAAGTTTTAAAAGAAATTAGCTTAAAAAGCCCGGTACAATTTTTTAATTACTGAATTCTACTTTTTTCTACAAATTATTATTAAATTTTTGCATCACCGCAGGTGTAAGAAATTTGCATGATGAATTACCAATCCACATGTTTATAAAACAGTTAAATATCAGAAGAATGTAATATGAACGTTCCCATTTATGGCAAAATCAAACACTGTTGCTTTATACACCTACACCACCTACACACATACAGAAAAACCTGTAAGAGTACGAGCAGTATTCTTGTTTAGGTTGATATTTGATGAGGAAATTTCCTGGAGAACATACATTCATCCATAGACGTTTACTTTGACCATCACCTTTCTGTGTAAGTTTAAGGGGTATATTTGTTGTTCTCTTGACTTTGTTCGACTCAAATACTTTTTTGCGTATGGTAGAAGACGTATGTACTGAAACGTACTGATTTTAATTAACTAAATACAGAAGAAACCAAATGAAAACATCTACAATGACCACAGGTACTATACCTTACACATACACGACCAGCGACACGCACACAAACATTCAATCGTCAATTCAAACTGAAAATGTCATCATCAGTTTTCTTTCAACAGTAAAGCCACACAGTTTTATACTAAAGGACATGGTTATTAGAGATATAAATGTGTATCAGTTGTTTTACATTTCCATACGTGTACACTGCTTCTTTTTTTAGCACTCTTTTTTAGCTCTTAATGAAGTGCGAGTTTGTTGTCAGCCAATTAAAAAAATTAAAAAAAAATCTCTTTTAAATTGATGCAATTTGAAAATTGAATTTATTTGCTTAATTAACTTTTATATTGCAACGAAGCACAGTGGGGCAGAATCAAAATATTTTGGAAATAATTCAGCCATTTAAAACGGCTAGGCCGATTGATTCATTTGGCACGAGCATAGTAGAGGAGTACTTAAGCTTAAGTTTTGAAGGTGGTTACCCTCCACTTTCCAGGGATGGCGCTATGTGGTCTCAAAGTTGGACACCTCGCTCCTGAAAATTTTTCTAACGCTTGGCATTTCTTCAATTTTTGTCTGATTTTTAAATATTTGACATGGTCTTAAAGCTCTCATAAATACCTACAAAACGGTGCTTTAAACTGCATGTTTATGTTTAAAAATGATCGAGTTATAAGCATTTTAAAATTAAAATTTTTGATTTTTTCCATACCATGGTCCAGTTTTTTCGAAATATTGGGTACAATTTGCAGCAAATTTGTTTGAGTTTTTTACCGTAGATAGCAAACAAAATTTAAGATTTTCTGAAAAAAATTTGAAAGTAATATCTTTTCTGGCTTAAAATTTATACGATTTTCAATTTAAAAAATCCAAAATTATTGCATTTTTGTGTATTTAGCCTAAAATGGGACACTAATCTAATTTTTTAGATAGAAAAAAAATTTCTTAAGGAATATATAAAAATTTTTTATTTTTATTAAAGCTAACTATATGTGTGTACGTCTAAACTTTCATATAAAACTGATCATTCTTGTAGAAGATGTAAGTCTTTCAACTTGACCTATTTTACATCGAAATTTTGACTTTACCACATATTTTCTAAAATCCCAAAGCTGGGATCGGAAAAAGAAGAATACTATAAAAAAGCTATATATACTCCATATTGTTTCAAAAAGTATTTCGTGAGCCCTTGTCCATATGTGGACTTTATGGGCAAAAGAGTAAAAAATTCCAATTTTGGGATTTTTCGTCTTTATTTTGGGAATTATGGGATTTCCTTTAGCTTAATGTTGCAGATTTTTTACCGTTTGATTTTGGTTAGCAAACTACATATGCACAGAAAATTTTATCTGATTTGCTTAATTAATAAAAGTTTTATAGCATATTTAATATTTTTACTTTTCTTAAATTGGACCGTTTTTACCATAATTTTTCGAAATTTTCGGAGCTCAGCAACGAATATTAAAATTTTGTTCCATTTTTTTATTTTTTTTATGCATTATATATTCTTATATACCTTTCACCATATTTGTAAAATTATACTCGTATGTATGTGAATAAACATATATTTTTTGAGGTAAAAATTTACATAAGAATCTAATCGGCTCTTAATGAGTTAAGTATTAAAAAAATTAAGTACTCCTTAAAGATCTCTTCAAGAGCTTTAATATGATACTCATATTGATATTTTAAAATATTTGAATTATGGGCGAGCGCGAATTTTTTCATTCGTTTCGATGTTTTTTTCGTATTTTTTAATACTCTATCGCCCAATGTATTTGTTTTTTTTTTTTTTTTTTTTTTTTTTTTTTTTTTGATTGAATAAGAGGTAGGCGTATTGTTTTGCCAGCTGCGTCGAAGAACATGAACCGATCGTGCTGATTTCCAATAGCACCTTTTTCGAAATTATGCCTGATTGATTGGTGTATTTAAATTTTATCTAGCTGATTTCGTGCCTCGGCAAACTTGATTTCAACACTAACACGGACGGGCAGACATACCAGACAGACAGACGGACAGACAGACATCGCTCAATCGACTTCGCTATGCATAAGAAGTCAGAATAGAGTCGGAAATGGATATTGCAGAATATACAAACGGAATGACAAAATAAGTTATACCCTTTTCCCATATTTGTGTTAAAATAAATGAATTTACATATAGAATTTAATGTAAATAATATTATTTAGCTGTTTGTTGATAAAGGAAAGTATCATACTAGCGATCAATCCATAACGTTGTAGCAAACGCGCTTTAAAAAACATTTCCTATTTTTTTTGTCAGAAATCAATACCAAATTTGTGTGATGATTTATAAAAAAGAAGAAGAAAAAAAAACTTTGGGATAGTGATTAATTGTGAGTTATTCCTCGTAATCTAAATTCATATCCTGGAATATCTAAGTTTTTTTCCCATAATTATGTGTGTTTTACGTGGTTACGTCTTTTTGGTCAAATATTTGACTAATCTTACCATTCTTTATTACAAAACTTTAAAAAAAAATTTTTTAATTAATTTAGAAAAATTTTCAATTTCGAAATATGCAATTATAAACTTTAGTCTAATGCTAAAATAGTTTAACTGCTAAAATTAAAAACATAAGAAAATTGTACCTTCACATCTTTAGAACACAAATGCTTATCAATACTCGTATCTTCAATATAAAGACTGATTTTGCTAACCCCTCCATTAAACTAAAACGTAAACATAAAACGTATGTTAATTGCTAAGTTTAAAAATAAGCTGTCGTAAGTATCTTCTAACAAAAATTAAATAATTAAGTGTTGTCAATTTTTAAATTTGCTTCAAAAACTTTTACAATTTTCTAATTAGCAAATTTATAGGTGCATAAATTTTTTCGAGCTGAAATAGTATTTTAAATTATTATACTACGATATGAGACACCATTGCTGAAACACTATAAGTGTTTATTTGGTCCTGCGGGCAACCTAACTCCTTGTTCTTTAAGTGAATAGTTTACTATTAAGTTTTGCAAAACTTACACTTCACCATCCTTAAAAATGTAAGAAGTACACACCCTTTAAAAATTTAAGCATAAGTGCGATCTATGTACAAAATTAGTTAAATATGATAAAGTAATTGAAACTTTTACAATATTTCATTACAAACTTGTAAAATATGTTTTGGAGTTAAGCTTTCTGTTCTTTAATAAACATACAACACTTGTTCTACAATCTAGTCGTACATGCAACAACACTGTTATTATTTGACGTAACAAATAATAACAATAACTTAAAATGTAAGAAGCTTCCTTGTTTAATTATGTAAAAACAAGTGTAATTCATTTTTACATTTATTCACAAAGATGCATCTTTGTTGTTTATTTGCTGCCAAACATTTAAAATTACATCGTTTTAGTTTTAGCAATTTTGAGCAAAGAAAATGTACGCAATTTTCTATTAACTTTATAATTTCAGTAAATTTTTATTTTATTTATTTTGATATACGTTTTATCTCAACTCAACACTTTTTTATGCAGAAACATCAATGGCATGTGAAACGCTTTAATTAAAGAATTATGCAACTGTGACTAGTTACTTGAAAGGAGAATATAAAAGAGAAACTTAAAGTTGAAAAGAAAACTAAACAAAAATCAACTTAAATTTCAATTGAAAGGAACTAGTCAAACAAATATAATGGAGCCAACTGAACACTGTTAGTTACAACATGTTACACATCACGTTCCATTCATTACAAATTCCTATTACAACTTAGTTTTTCCGTGTATCATCTTAAACTTTATTTGTGTGCACTATGGGCTGCAGGACTAGAATTTTTAATTTACATTTACGTAACAAACTGTATAACTAAACTTCAATTAAGGTAAAACTGCAGCGGAACTGCTTTAAGCTTCAATACATACATTGTGTGGCCTCTATAAAAATATATTAATTAAAAAAATTAAGGTTATTCCTATAAAAAAAACTGGTTCTGACGTAGGTTATCTTACATTTCGAATCATCTTAGAATGTCAGCAGCATCAAATATGATATATCTAAATTCGTGTGCGGTTGAAACTCTCACTTGTCTGATTTGTCTTACAAACGTTTAATATCTGTAGCTGGGGTGGGAAATATTAGGTTTCCATCAAAATCAACAATAAATAGGTTAACGTTTTCTCGCTTACTGTGTTTTATGAGCAGTGAGTTCTTAGGTATTTTTCATATAAAAACCGATTTATAAAAGTGCTTTCCGTTGGCAATAATCTATTCGCAGATCTTGTGATTTCCATGAAGTTGCAATTGTGAGTGAATGATCTGAAGTTATGAAGGCAAATTCCCCAGAATACCTCTTAAAACCGCAAGTTAATTTAAACAGCTCTACTAGATGTTTATAAATCTGATTCGAATAAGCCAAAATCCAAACTCCATTTGTGCCTGTCGGCAATCATCAATAATAAAGTCTGACTAAAATTGGCAAAGGCTTAAGAAAAAATAATAAAATTAATCGAAATTTCTATTACTGGGTTATCAAAAGACTTGTCCCACCAGTTTAAATAAATTAATGGGATATTTGTTGAAGTTTCTGAAACTCGTACTAAATTACCCAGCAAACCATTTATCCATTTACTACCCAGCTACTAAACAAAGGTTTAAAAAAGAATCCAACTACAGGGCTTGTTCCGAGCTCTCTTAAAAATGGCTTAAGCTCGGATTTAGAAACTACAATTAAATCTCTGTAGTTTCGAAACACCCTGTACTATATCTGAATTTTTGGTAGCATTAATATTTTTCGGATTAATTTGCAGTTCTTTTGACTTAAAGCCAAAAACAACACAACACAACACGAGATGACAGACAGACATTGCTCAAACGACTTTCCTTTGCATAGGAAATCAGAACATAAATACTTTATAAGGTTACAAATGGAATGATGAACTTAATCCATCATTGCATTTGCAAATATTAAATGCAAAATTAAAATTAATGAATAAAACTTGACCGCATTCATAAAAAAATGGTTTTTGACTGCTAAGGACAGAATGAAATATGCAGAGATCTACAAAAAAAAAAATATAATGTTAAAAATTTTATATTTTAGTTTAACTGTTTTTGTAAACCAGACTTTGTGTGTCGAAATTTAAAGATTTTGAAGCCAAGAAGAACCAACAAAAAACGACTCTGTATAAAGTTAACAAAAAGCCAAGAAACAATCTTTTCAGGGCAAAATAAAACTATTAGAAAATAATATTTTCGGAGCTCCAGTGAAGGTTTTCGAATCCTGAGTCAATAAGTTTTTTTTTTTTATTTTATATGCTTTGCCTAGTATTTTACCTTTACAATTATAATATTTTTGTATTTAAAATAAGTTCTTCAGCAAAATCATCGTAAACAATTCCTATTGAGTTTTAGTATATAATGCAATATTTACCAAACAAATATTGTTTTCTATTAGTATTGCTAGGTTTTATTAAAGAAATATAAGCTCAAGCTTATTTTGTATTTAAATTTAAAATATTTTTAAAATATTGTGAGCTTGAGTGATGTGTGTGACCAACATGTTGGTCTATTGAAAACATCTTTTACAAAATATTTCATATGCTAACTAGAGCAAATATACATGTTTAATATACTTTCAAATATGTAAGAGTTCAAAAAAGGTTAAAAGGGTACTTTCCTGAAATAGACTAGACTGTCGTTGTTCCTTGCAAAATAATAGTTTTATTTTATCTCATATTTAAAATTATAATTTAATGAACAATATTTAAAAAATAATAATAAGAATTTCTAAGAGAAACTCACAAATATTATCTAAAGTAAGTTGTTTGTGTGGATTGTCTGAACATTTACTGACAACTAATTTAAATAAGAGCCTTTCCAGTCGTGTTGCTTCAATGGGTTTTTTATGTTAATATTATTTTATTTTTAATTTTCGGTTAAAATAAACTTCTTGTTTAATTAAATTTTTTGCTAGGAAGATGAATAAACTCTTCTATTTTCTATAAAAATTTATCCGTTACATTTTACTATTTGAGAAAATATTAAATAATTGTTTTACATTGTGAACAGTTTGTTTAACTTAAGATTCCATTCATCTTATTTATCTAAGAATAGACAGACGTTGTGTTCTTAAAATCTTAAAGTAAAACAAAATGTTTTCTTTACACTTTTTTTCTGTTCTGTAAGTTTGTGTTTTTTTTCTTCACCAATTTTTTTTTTGCTTCTTTAACAAGTTTTGTTGACATCCCAACTGAATTAAGTTTTCTTTTAAAATAATTAACATTTCTTCAAGTTTTAAACCCAAAGAATATAACATGGGTGCACCCTTGCACTCATGTTGCTTTTAAATATTTTAAGAATATAATTAAAATTTTTTTTATTGCTTATAAGAATGCCACTTACTTTTTGTATTCTGTAGCAGTAATGCTAAAAATTTGTTTCTAAGCGATTGATAAAATTTATTGCTTTTATTTTTTTCAAAGCTCATAGGTAAACAGTAAGAGTCTTCACTTGGATAAGATGAGGTCGGTTAAAAGCTACTTATTCTAGTATTAATTTTCAAATATTTGAGACATTTTACGTCATATCACCGTTTTTTTTAAAGAGAAGTAGCACTTTCGGCAACACTGCTCATTTAATTAGTTACCGTGCTAAATTCTTTAAGTGATAGAGAAGAGATGAAACCGACCGAAAGCGTGCTGTATTGTTAAATTCTGAATTTTTAAATATACCAATTAAACAAAAAAACAAAAAAAAACATATATTAATCATATCATAACATCATAAAAAGTATCTTGAAATTTAGAGAAATTCTGCACTGATAGCTGCAAAAGCCTTTTAACATCTTTTGAAAGATATAGTTAACATATAAAGAAAAATCAATGTGTCAGTATTTGACTAAAATTGTGGCGGTAGGCAACAACTATACAACAACTACAAAATAGGTAAAAAAAAGTGTCGAAATCAAATTAAATGTTAGTTATTAAAATTTAAGGGTGATCAAATAATTAAAAATGTAATGTTGTAGAATTGCTACCACGTCCCTAAGCTGCTTTTTACATCAATTTTCTAAATGAGTTGCTTGCTAGAAATACAGAAGCAGCACATACATACACTTTGAAAAAGAAGTAAAAAGGTCATATAAAAAATATTTTCTGTTCCAGCTTAAGGAACCAAAAAAAACATGGTTTACTCAGGATACTGAGTTGTATTTAGGAAAAAGCGACCATTGCAGTTTTCGTTGATTTTTTTAAATTCTTATTTTAGTACTTTTTTGTTATATTTTTTCTTTTGTAGATTTAAGTTACCTTAGTATAACTAAGGAATTAAGATAGAATTTTATTAGATAAGTTCTCGATAAATTAAGGTAGTACTTTATTCTAAATAATAATAAAGCTTTCTAACTAGTGCTAAACCTATAAAAATATAATAAAACTTGATGACAAATTTTCTTTAGAGTCTCATAAATAAATTAAGATGTTTAAGATTTTAAATTTTACTCGTATCTTTAAAGAATTAAAAAAAAAGTTAAAAACTGCTTTACTGATTTGCGCCTTCTTACTTACGACATAGATACGTGATATGGTTTTTTAAATTTAAACTTTTTAAAACGAATTTTTAAAGTTAATATTGTATAGATGGTGATTAAAAATATCATAAACCATTTTGTAAAGAAAAAAAAATAATGTTTTTCATTATTCTCTTTGTAATGGCTGCATATAAACGAGATACTGGAAATAAATATAAAGAGGAAAATTTCTTATTTAAATTTTCGATTAAAAATTTAATTGATTTAGTAAGAAGAACAAGCAACGTGTAGCAAGATATTTATATTGCGGTAAAATCCAGTATATACTGCCTTAGTAACTTTACTTCAAAAAGCTTGTCATATTTTTTTACGGAAGTCAATGAACTTAAAATATCTTGTAGAAGGGCGGAGGCGTTGTTACCTAAACATGTGCAATTACTGTTATTTTTTTTCAACACAACTTAATTATAGATTTAGTACAAAATGGGATCAAAAATTACGGCAATAATGTTTTAAATTTCATTTTGGCTAATGAAGAAAAGTTTTATATTTTTGTTCATGTAACTTTTATTACGAAAGTAATTGCTTCATTTCTTAGTTTTTTTTTATTCACATTCGGTTCAATTAACACCGTTCCAAGCTGGTATTTAAGCAGTTGCATTAGTGTGTTGTAGTTTGCCAGTAGCTCCCATCGTTAGAAGGTGTTTTATATCTAAAATTTTTTTCTTTTTTTTACTTGCTCTCAAGGAACATTTTCTTTTTTGCCTTCAATATACAAAATTAAATTTTTGGAAAAGTAATTGACTTTCGCAATTGCACTGTGGTGCGAAATAAAAATATTGAAATGTTATAAGGGTTTTATAAGGAGAAAAAAAAAAATAAATGAAAGTAATAGACTGTTTTAAAAGCACAGTCGATATTTATTTTGGCTTTGTAAAAAACGTTATTTGCTGTACGATAATCAATCAGAATTAACAAATATGTTGAATGATTTTTTGACGGGTTTTATTGGTTACACTTAAGATATTTATGATGTCTATATCATGTGTGCAAAACGGATATAAACACTAATTTTATGCCGGCTAGGTCAAACAATTAATTGAGAACAGCGCGGAATTATTACAAAAAAAAAAAAAAAAAAAATGATCATCATCATGCTGAGTGGTGTTCCATAAAATAGAGCCAATATAATTTTCTACATTTAACTGTCCTTATTTCACTTCAAGAAATTGTTACATGTTAAATTGTAACTGTATACTTGTTGTTTGTTTTTAATCCTTATAAACCCGTTTTTTTATTAACATTTTCACGCCAATATTTTAAAAACTAGAGTCATTCTTCGTTTAACTGCGATTAGGAGAGTGTTCATTAAAAAAACAAATTTTTTTTAAGTTTAAAATTAGGTTGGCTTTTTAATTAAAACATGTTGTTTTTATGATAAGTTTGAAGCAATTTCTATAATTTGTTCTTATGAAAGTCCAAAATGGGTAGACCTAAACATTTTACTCGAGAACGTAGAGAAATCATAAAGAATCACCTGAAAGCTATAGAAAAATTGCAGCGATTGTTGGATGCTCTAAAAAAATGGTGAAAAATGTAATAAAATTTGTGTACAAAGAAGAAAAAAGGGGAAGAACACCGAAAATCAGAGAAGCTTTGAAGAGAAAAATTCTACGCTGTGTAAAAAAGGACTCATTCGTGACATCTACCGCTCTAATTTGAAGTCAAAAAGTGAAAGAAAAGTTTGAAAAATAGGTTGCATTTTGCCGAATAACATGTGAGCTGGCCTGCTAGCAAGTAGCGAAATACTGTATGGTCTGATGAATCAAAAATAAATTTATTTAACTCTGACAGAAGCAACAACTGTGTACGAAGACTAGTGAACACTGAACATCTTTCCCAATACACCATAAAGACCATTAACACGCTGGCGAAAATATTATGGTGTAGGGGTGTTCCTCATATGATGGAACTGGGCCTATCGTACGGATTGAATAAAGAATGGATGCTATTTTTTACGCAAATCTGTTTAAGAATGTCATGATGCCTTACGCGAAACGAAAAATGCCGCTTCGATTGGTGTTTCAGTAAGACAATGACCCGAAACACACTTCGAAGCGGACAAAAAATTGGTTTGAAAGCAATGGGGTTGATGTTTTAAGGTGGCCTGCTCAGTCGCCAGACCTAAACCCCATTGAAAACTTGTGAAGAATAGTTAAATTAGTTCTTAAAAGAAAGCATTCAACCAATAAATATCACATGTTGGCATTAATAAACGAAGCCTAGAATAATATTCCAATTGAGACATGCCAAAAACTTGTAGATTCTATGCCTAAACGTTGCTTAGCCGTAATCAAAAATAAAGGATATTCAACTAAGTACTGAGGTAATTTAAAAATGTATGCAGTACATAATTTTGATCAGTTTTTACAATTGTTTGTTGTTCTAGATAGTTAAAGTGGATGGCTCTATTTTTTCTACGTATATATTTCTTTTTAGGTTATTTATAAAAACAGGAATATAGTAATTTTCGTTCGTCATACAAAAATAAAAACCTTTAAAATTATTACAAAGATTTAGATTGAAATTTCTCTTTGGAAATTTTTAGGTAAATGTGGCTCTATTTTATGGAACACCACTGTATATCTTCTAATCAGTTGAAGTATGATCATGACTAGTCTGTATTTATTCGGCCTTTATGAAGAATATTGTACAGAAGCTTTTCTTACCATCTTATCAAGTTTTATTTATGTTTGGAGTTACAGATGCAAGGTACTCTAGCATCTCTATTCTCAAGTTTAAAGAGGTTGCTGTAGCCGATGCGAGTCAAAAGTGTTAATTTTTTTCTTGTGTATTAGTGTGTATTTATTACAGGACCTTCCTGCTTCTTGTGCCTCTTATGTAAAATTAAAATAAATTCTCAGCGAATAAAGATAATATCATGCACCTGCTTAAAGCTAGAGACGCAGAATGACATGCAAATTAGAAGCTTTAAAACTGAAAGTGAAGCTTTATATATTGCCCACGGTAGACACAGTGAAGAGTGTCTTCTCTAGTTTATCTCTGTTTTAAGAAAGTATCATAATTTATCAAAAGACACCTCGTCACCGGAATGTTCTTTAAGGAGTATGTGCTCTGTTACCTTTAAAAACAAGCATTATATATTTATCTAAAACTTGGTTCCTCTTCTACTGGCTACTAGGGACATATTTATACATAATTTTATAGCGTACGAGCTTATCTGCTCGTAGTTTTTAATATTTAAACGAATAAGCTGTATTGATGATATAATTGTGGGATTTTTTGTGAAGTGACTTGACTATCACATCCAACATAACATACAAAATAAAAATACTTTTTAAAATTGTAAAATGTGTTTCGTTTGTCATACTATCATTACTGTTCCCCTGTATCCTGTCATAATATCATTACTGCTCCCCTGTATCTAACCATGTGGCCGCTCCATTCCTTTAAGTAAAGACTAATTTGCCAAAATGTCTAGAATTAGAATTTATTTTGCTATCGACCCCACTTTGTTGAAGCGAAAAATTTGATTGCTTTTAAATATGTTTGTTCGTATAGAACTAATATTATTTATCCATACTTGAAAGAAGAAAGTATTATTTAAATATATTAAGTAATAATATTCAAGATTAGGCAATTTCTAAGTGATAAACCCTCGCTATAAACATTTTATATACATACATACATACATCAATTGATAAAATTGTATTTATATTACAATGAGAACCTAAGAAGTGTTACATAAAAACTGAAGTTTTTTATTATTATCACGTCTTGTTGTTCTATGCTGCAACAACATTTACGAAATCAATTTAACGTCATTACATGAAATTTAAAAGGTTTTTCTTTAATCGAATATTTAATCAAAATGGAGCACACAGAACAAAACATAATAACGGAAAAGAAAAGAAGAAAAAAAGAAAAAATTAAATGTTAGAATTGACATTAGTTTAATTAATAGCTTTTTTAAATAAAGTTTAAGAAAAGTAACTGTTTATTATTCGCGTCTTGAATTTGAATTTTCCAAAACATTGCTGATGGCATTTATTTGCGTTAAGCATTCATATGGCATTGGTAACGTTTTAAGGCATTTTTAAATATCAGCACAATTAAGTACATAAGCATATCCCTATACGACGTGTTAACTTTTTTAAAATTAATCTAAACGTAATGAAACCCATGTTCCCACCATTGCGTAAGCAAGAACGAACTTTACAAAACTGGAAATGAGGGACATTATTTATCTGCAAACCGACATTATTTATTGTGAAAACCAGTAACAGGCTATTTGATGTTCTGCAAATTACTCGATTTAATTTTTAAAAGTTAAGTTTAGACAAAAAACTTAATTCGTTTTTTTAATGGTTTTAAAACGGAAAAAATTATATTTTATTTTATACCACATAGTCATACGTAGCAAATAGTGCCGTAAATGTTTAGGCAAACATAGGCAGTCTCTTTTGAATCAGTTTTAAAACCAATAAACCAATTTGAAAAGTGAAATATTACTGTCTAAAAAGCAGAAAACAATTCAATGGTAATGCAAACCAAGATGACCTTACTATAGCTGCTAAAATTTAGTTACAAACATCTTTTCCGAAACAATCAAATAACTTGATTTATTTTACTTCATTTTATTTTGAAAATGTTACTATATTATTTTAGCTAAGACTAGGGAAATAATAAAAATAACAGTAATGTTATTAATAATAAGAAATAAATTTTTATATTTTTAATAATATTTTTTATATATTTCTTATGGAAATTCAAAAATATATTACTCATTTATGAAAAGAGTCCTTTTAACTATATAATGTCTATCTAGAGTCCAGATAATGAGTTGATTTAATAATGATAATACAATGATTCGATTAAACAATTTACTTTTTTTTCAATTAACAAATTAAACACAGTCCTTAATAATCGAAAGTACTAAAAGCATTAACGCTGTTAACTAGTCCTTTTTGTTGGAACACTTTAATAGTGAAATATTTTGGAATTGCTTCAACATAAACACGATTATTTTCATTTATATTAAAAGGACCAGCGTTATTGTTCGTCCAATATGGTTGCAATTTGTCGCTGTTTTAGCTATCTGTTACTTTTTCTGAGATTTTTTTTTAAATTTAGCTGATATTTCGATTTTTTTTTTATAAGGTTGTGATTTTCTTTTGTAAGTTCAACTACAAAAATAAATTTTGTAATCAACGCATTGCAAATTACTTTACGTTGTCGATCTAGACTGGCATCGTTATCATAACATAAAAAGAAATCAAGATTTATATTATCATCAACAAAAAGAAAAGCTAAAAATGAAATATAAAATAAAACTACTGATATGTCGTCACAGTCAGAGGAAACCATCGAGTACGAGTCGGAAAACAACAATAATTTAAGTTCAAATGGCTTAAGACGAAGGTGCCAAATGGTCTTTTGGCATTAACTAAAATCTAAACAACACTGAAACAGAAAACAAAAATCTTTAACATTAGTTTCAATTTAATAAATAAATGTTTATGTGAAGGACGAAAATAATAAATCAGGATACACTTCCTTAAAATATCAACACAAAATAAAACTAGCTTTTCTAATATCGTTTTCACATTTTGTAAATAAGACACCTAAAGTATACTTTTTTCGTTTTGTTTAAATTAAAGTTATAGTTGATTCAATTTTTTCGTATTCGCAGATTGAGTTTTGTATGCATAATTTATAGAGGCAATAAAAAACAGTAAAACACACAGACACACTTACTCCTAATGAAAGCCAAGCGTCCTTCAGCATTAAGAGGAAATAAACTGGGATGATATAATCATATACAAAGTAAAGATAAAAGCAGTACATACATTGAAATACAAACGTATATACTGCAATACTGCAAGATAATTTATAATGTACTTAAAATTTTTTCAAATAATTCTCAAATGGTTAACGAAAAGAAAAAGTTAAAAATCTCTTTAACCCGGCTAAAGTAGATTTTAATAATGAAAGCACAAAACTCGAAAATGAAAACAGAATGATAGATTATTATAAATGTATCATGTCTTTAGTTCTTAGTGATCCTTTTAAATTTTATAATTAAAAATTGACTTTTCGTCGTAGACTCTAAACGAAAAACATGTGTGTATATTTTTTATACAAAAATTTTCTTGCAGTTGCGCTGAAGCAGCTGCCAAATGATATAAATTTGTCGGAAAAGACTAATAGTTCCTTATTTTAAAAAACGAATGAGCCACAGACCTCAAAACTTCATCTAAAACATCTAAAGTCCTTCGGCAATGTTGTTCATCTATCGTTATGCTATTAGCAAACAATTTTAAAGTTTATGAACGACCATTTATATAGTTTTATAGTTTAAGTTAACCAAAATATAGCTTTTTTTCATTTTGCAATTAGTTGAATAGCATTTCTTTTTTTATTGGACTAGAGTAGTTATTTTGAAAGTTTTATACATCTATAAAAAATTACGTATATTTTCATACCTCAATTCAAAAAAAACTTATCGAAATCGTTTTAACGATTATTCTTGAGCTAAGGTATGAAATTATTCTGGGAGTCATGACTTCTACTATAGAACTTGCTATTGGTTTTTGAAGTTCTTGTTATATTTACTCGGCAGAATATTTTTTTTAAATAACATAATTTAAAAAGCTTTACTTAATTTTTCCTGAATTTAATAATTTGAATATAATTTTTATATATAAAAATATATGGACTTTATCTTTTCTACTTGTTTTTAATCCTACCGCTCTTATTTTAATAAAAACAAATACTTATGAAACATTTGCATGAAAAACATGAAAGAAATAAACAAAGAACCTGTTTCCCAAATGCCATTCTAGTTGAATTTTAATAAGTTTTCTTTTAATGTTTGAAATGGCTTTTCATTATTTTGTTTTTGTTTTCGAAGTGCATGTGTCAGCACTCGGCATCAAGCCAACTTTTTTATTAACAAAGATAAATATTTTGCAATAAGAGATGCAACATTACTTTCTCAATTTAAGTCGCATTTCAGCGATTAAGTAGCGAATTCTTATTTAAAAAAAGCAGAAGCAGAGGAAACTTTCAAAGCTTAAGTCATCGTTGGCCATCGATTTTTATAAGGCTAAGTTAACCAACTTGGCTGGTATCGACTGGTAAATGTCCCTTTTTACTGTGACCGCGCCTTGTCATTCTCCAAATAATAAACAAAACGTTTTTAAAATGGCTGTATTATCTAGCACCATCGAACGAGTTCCATATTAATTTAGTAATTTAAGGCTCTCCTTTGCTTTTCTTTGTTTTTTTTTTCTTTTTTTTGGTTTAGGTGGTTGAAGTAGGCAACATGTTTTTTAAGGGTAAAAGAAGTTTTCATATGTTATATGCTACAATTAGTCAGTAAAATGTGCCAGGCATTAGAGTTCTTAGCCGAGCATTTCTTTAGGATCGAAATAAACTAATAGAATGCGTATAAATTAAAGCATCACATAAACAATTTCTAAACGCAACGACGGATACCATTATAACTTTTTTATTGTAATCAGAAAATTCTCTTATATCTCGTATATCTGTCAGTGATTAGTATTATCTTTCTACATATGTAAGTCGTTTAAACCATTGCGTATTTAATTATTTCAATACCTTACCTGACATATGGTGGACAGGAATTTGACACTATTCTTATAAAAATTCAAGCTTATATTTCCAGACTCGCGAAAAATATTAACAAATTTTTAAGTTTGAAAGGCTTACTCTAGGTTTTTAAACAAACCAATTTAACGAAGATTGCAATTACAAAAGGATTTTATTCTTAACCCTCTGTAAGACCTCACATGTTGCAGCTCCTGTTAAAAGAATTCAAGTTTTGGTAATTGTTTTCCGCATGTCTTTTTATGTTTTCTAAATACCCTCCTAACATAGTTCTTTTATACTTGAAGAAATGGAAACGGTTAAAGTAAGAGGTCATTAAAGTCAACAGTTGTATCTGACTATATTTGCAAAGAAGAAGGAAATGTACTTTGCCATAGAATTTTTAAATACTTCCGCAATAAAAGAGTAAACAAGAAAATTTACACGTATTTACATAATATGTTCATACGTACAATGTTTTGCTTATGTCTGTATAAATATATATATGTCATTTCTGTTAACAAGCTTTTTCTTCAATAGACAACACTAACACAAAAATAAAAAACAAAAAGTAACGAAGAGATGTAATTTTTATTCTTTGTTTGCGTTTCAAAAGCCAAGAATTCTTTACATATGTGTAGGTCATTGAAATGTATTTTTTTGTTTAACAAAACAAAACAGACATACGTTTATGAATATGTATTACATTTACGTTTCAGAAAATGAATTTGCATATGCGTCAGTACTAATGTTTACATGACTTCATCCTTTTCTATCGGAATTGCAGAAAAAAAAAAATCGACCTTTTGAAAAATAACATCAAAATTCATTTATGTGACAGACGGTTTATTTAGAAATACTATTTTAAATTTAAAAGTATTTAACGATGGTATTTAGATGTTACAAAATAAGGTATAAAAAACACAAAAATGATAATATAGATTTTCAAACATAATGCGAAGAATGCCGAAGAGTGGTCAGGGTGAGTGACATGAGAAGTTGATTTAGTTGAATACTATTGGTCTATATTTTATTGCATTTGCAAGAAATGTAACTTTATTAAAAATTAGCCGTGCCCAAGACTTTGTCTGCTTGCCATTTCTGATTTTCCTAAAATTAAAATTTAGATAATTGTGTTTTGTAAATAGTTGTATAATTCCAGAATTCTGTAGATAGTGTTAAAAATTTTCCATTCACGAAAATAAAGTGTGCTAACAACTGTTTTAGTACCATTATACCGGTAAAAATCGTTGCTTACACATTTGTATCGCTATATTCTCTACGAAATAACTCTATATTTAAACCAATGTTTTAAGGGATCTCCCAAAAAAATAAAATTTTATTCAAATCCTTCCAGAGGTTTTGACTTTTCGCGAACACAGATAAACAGACTCCTTAGTTTTGAATACAAAATTTTGGTAGAATCCACTGATGAACTATATAAGCAGAAGCGATATTCCTTATGAATATGCTTTCCAGTAATACAATTCATTTTGTAGTTTTAAATAATTATAGTCTAATTCATAAATGTGATTTAAGACTTTATAAGCTTTATTACAAAAGAAATATTCATAAACGTTTAATAGTCTATTAAACTTTTTATAAACCTTTAATTAATATCAGCTTTTTATTGTGGCCTCTACCCTACTTTAAACCAATAAAAAAATTAACTTTGTTATAAAGATATTTTGTTAAAAATAAAAGTTTGCGCTGGGATAGAAAAAGAAGAAGAAAGAGAAGAATATATAAAATTAAAAAATGGTCGCTAACCCACATTTTCAAAGTTACGTATCGCTAATGCATTTATATATATATTTTGTGATATCTCAAACACTATGTTTCGGAATGGACAATATGGGCATTATGAAATTTGTTTTTAAAATTCGCCATTCATATCGCAACAAAATTGTTAACCGGTATGAACTAATAAGACTTTTAAACATTTAAGATTAAAAACCTAGCCCCTAATTTTAGTAGGTATCCTGAAATTCATACATAACTATATTCATATAATAAAATATTTTTGGTAGAAATAGTGAATTATATAAAACTAAAACTGATCGTTATATAACTAGTTATTCGAATATTTTTCATTTTATCTGTAACCGAAATAAACAAAACATATTGAATTATAATTTTTCATTACATATCTTGTTTAGGTATTTTGCTGTAACCAAAAATATGTATTTTTACAAACAAGGTTCCTTGTTTTGCTAATGTAAAAAGAAAACTACATTTGGTTTTCGGGTTAATTGAAAATTGGTTTTTAAGAGCACTTAGTAATAAATGATATAAGGTGTTGCGAGATAAAAAAATGAAATTGCCTAAAGTGTAGATAAGCTATTGAACTGTTATTTTACAAATCTTAAATATGGTTTTATTTAATAAGGGCCAGCACTCAAGGGATGACCCCAACTTATGCAATGCATTGTGCCAGAACTAGGAAATTAGGTTGTGGGAAGGGGGATAGAGGAAGTAGTGCTTGTGGACATTTGATTTGAATCTTTGCACATTGAAAGGAAAGACCTCTGCAGGAAGGTTATACCACATACGAACTGTTCGGCTTAAAAACGAATTTTATCTGTAATGCGTAGTGCGAATCACTGGCCAATCGACCAGAAAGAAATACGCCCTTGATGCAAAGAACGTTACGCGCATTAAATTACGGTTTTCAGGAATTTCTCTGATTTCGTAAGAGCACATTCCGTTCTAGTAGAGGTAAAATAGTGAAACACACCCCACATTGCGTCGATGCTCCAGTATGTCCATAGATACCCTACTGTCAACGATGAGCTTCTTCGCTCTCTCCTGTTCGCGGTCGAGTAACTCCAAAATAGTCTTTGAAGCACCGGTGCATACATGAGAGTTGTATTCCATTTTCGGTCTGATAAATGTGACATAGATAGTAAGGAGATCAGATGGAGTGAAGTATTTCTTACACCGTTTCCAAAAACCTATACACTTGAATGCTTCTTTTGCAACATGAAAAATATGCGTGTTCCAACGAACATCGCATTGGATTTTTATGCCATAAACATGGAGAGACTCTGATTCCTTAATATATATATCACCGATAATTACAGATGAGGTAGCATGTTCAGCAGTACGCCTACACGAAAGCACACAGCACTGGGTTTTATGAGCGTTACACTGAACCCTGTTCGCCAGACTCCATTCGGAAACTACCAAAAGGTCGCGATTATGGGTATCGTCTATGTGCTTTTTCATAGCCTCAATTTCCCGAAGGCTCTGTCTACTGCGAAACGGAAATGAATGGAATATGCTACTGTCATCTGCAAAAGAATAGATAGGGTTGGAAGTCTGACGTAGAAGGCCAATATGAAAAATAAGAAATAGGGTAGGGGAAAGGACGGAACCCTTGCGGTAACACTGAATTTACCTTGAACTCGTTTGATGAGATCCAATCTATAACTCGTATAGTGTGATCCCTGAGAAAGCTCGATATAAGTCGAGTGAAGCTATTACCAACACCAAAAGCAATAAGTTTTGGTGTGAGTGCACCATGCCAAACTTTATCAAACGCCTTGGAAATATCTGAAGCCATCACCTTACTTTCGCCGAAATGGTGAATGGATTGACACCATTTTTCCGAAAGGAAGGCCAATAAATCACCCGTAGAGCGCTCCCTACGAAAGCCGTACTGCCGGTCTCTAAGTAAGCTGTTGGACTCCAGATATTTCACAAGATGAAAATTAAGCATACTTTCCATTACTTTGGAAAGTGCAGAGCAAACTGCGATTGGGCGGTAATTTTCAGTGGTGCTCGCCTCTCCCTTTTTGGGGATTGGTGTCACATAAGCAACCTTCCAACATGATGGGAACTCACCAACATAGTACAAAATGTTGAAAAGTTTTGCTAATGGACGCGCTAACATCGAAAAACACTTCTTCAAGACCAGTGCATGAATTCCATCCGGACCACGCGACTTGTAAATATTAAAGCATGCTAAAACCTTTTTAACTGCACGTGCTCGAAAGAATATATCTGGCACAGTTACTGATACTCTTTCCAGTACAGGTAGTGGTTGATTGCTTTCCGGCAAGTGGGAGTTACTTGCAGAAATTTCAGCCAAGAAGTTAGCTTTATCAATGGGGTCGTTAATTATTTGATCATCCTTTAGAAGAGGCGGAATTGAGGAACTTCATTACGAATGTACATCGCAATGCCTCTGTATAGAAAGGAACTCTTTCTGCAACTTCGTTCAAACGTTTCGTTAGAACTACCACTACTTTTTTATTTTCTTTTTGTTCTTACAAGCACTTGAACCTGAAGAACGCTAATCACAAGAATAAAACGCCTTAAATAATTAAAAATAATGATTACTTACTTTCTCTATTTTTATTATTGTTTAACAATAAATTAATTAAAATTGCTTAGTAAGAAGAGTATATTTTGCAAAATTATTGAACCTATTTTTTATTATTAAAGTTAAAATAATTTCTTTTTTCAAAAATAATGGTTAATGAAAATTAATACAAAATGTTTAGGTAATTGAACATAAAAGAAAAAATGTTTACTCAACAACAATATTAATTGTCAAAAAGAATGGTTAATGAACTTAATATAAAATTGGATTATAAAATAAATTGTTTAGTCAACAATAATAGTTATTGAATTTGAATACGGAAATTGTGCAATATTTTATTATAATGATAAAATAATAAAAAATAAAAGAATAACATTATGTTGATTTAGTATCAACATCCCCTATGTAGACTAAAAAAAAGGTAGAAGAAAGTACCCAAGCAAATAAAAATCCTGTCAGTCAGCATCCTCAGATACCTGAGTATCACATAAAGCGAAAATATCAGGCCGATGGAGACAACTTTTGTAAGCTGTAAACCTAAAAGAGGAACTTCTTATGAATTAGACCATAAATATTTCAAGAGAATATAATAAAAAATATATGTTTGAAGGAATCAAGCACAATTAAAGCAAATTAACCAAATAATAAATTTCTGTATAAAATTACAATAGTTAAGTAAGTGATATTGTGGAATTGTGTGTGTTAATGTTAGAAGTAAAACTACTTTATAATAAAAACACCTTGTTCCAAAACAAAATTTTAAACACATAACACACTTTGTTAAATAATTTGTCACATTTTTTTATTGTTTTTTAAATAAAGAAACTATCAACAACAGTTTAAAAACTTTTTGAACTATAAGTGTTCTTGAGCAATATAATTTTACAATGCCTGGTAAGTACAGTTCATCTAGATCTGACCGATCTGAGCCTGGTTCTCCTTTGCCTACGGAGAAAGGTGAACTTAATGCAACAATCATGGAGTCACCAATATTAAACAATCAGTTAGCAGAAGTAATAGCCAGTTTGAAGAGCTTATCGATGGTAGTTGTGGAAAGCCGTCATGAAATAGACTTGTTGAAGCAACAAATAAGAGATTTTACATCGTTAACTACTAGAAACAATGAGCAAATTAATGAAGCAACAACTTCAAAGTGAAATTCGTATGGTCTTGTTGCTCAAAAGGAAACATTTCTGAAAATTCTGTTTATGTATCTGCAGAATCAGCTTTGCCATGTAACGTTCCTCAAAATGTTGAGAAAAATAATGTACAAAATCAGCAGTTAGTGCAATCATGAGAATTTTCTAATAAGCTGTATGATTTAAAATAATTTTCCGGTAATGCAGATGAGTGCCCTTTGCTTATAGCCAATTATAAAGATACCTCTGATACTTTTAAGTATAGTAATCGTCAAAATCTGATAAATCTCAAAAAATGTCTTTCTGATTCAGCTAGAGAGGCAGTAACATCGATGTTAGTTTATCCTTATGATGTGTCTCAAATTATCGAGGAACTTGAATTTCGGTTTGGTCGTCCAGATATTTTGGTTCGTAGTCAACTTCAAAAGAATCAACAATTCCCGAATATTTATCGAAAAAATATAGACCAGGTTATAGTTCTACGAAAGTTAAAAATGTATTAGCATTCTTAACGTCTGCTGGATGTAGCCACCATCTTTTGAGTACAACGTTAAAAGAGATGGTTGCAAAACTTCCAGATGACCACCAATTTGAATGGATTAAAGTAGCATTTGGTATTAAACCATTTTCCACAATTGTAAACTTTTCGAAATGGCTTGGGGAATTAGCTAAATTTGAAAGTTTAATTCCCAATATATGGTACACATAAACTTAACCCGTAAAACAAATGGTAGTTTTGGACAAAAAGAAAATGTCGGGTATAAGATATGAAATATGTGGTAGATATCACTCATCATTATCTTGCACAGCTTTTGATGAATTGTCTATAGCTAAGCGTTGGGAAAAAATTAAGGAATTGAAATTATGTTTTTGTTGCCTTCGAAAGGGTCATGGAATTAATAATTGTCGTTCCAAGAAGCTGTGCAACATTAATAATTGTAAAAGTTTTCATCATAGACCTCTCCAGAAATTTCTAAAATAAGAAATTGTGGACTTTTTCAACCATCAGAAATTTGTGCAGCTGAGAATCTACTTTGCAAGATGGTGCAATTTGAATCTTATTTTCAAGAAATATCGTGTCTTAATAATGGAAAAAGGATCCTAAACAGTAGTTCATTATATCCTCTTGTCCCTTATTTGGGTGATGATAACTTACTTCATATTAGAGGTTGTTTTGATGAAGCTATTTATCTTCCTGTTGAAGCTCGAAGATCAATAATAATGCCTCAAAACCATATTGTCTCATAAATAATTATGATATATTACCACGATAAAAACCAGAATATGATTTTAACAATCAATTAATTACGAAAAAAGTATTGGATTTCGTGCATAAAATCTCTTTCTATGAAAGTGAGACGTAAATGCATTATATGTAAGTACGATGCTGTTCAACCTAAAGCATCTTTAATGGGTCACACCGTTTGTGCGCCCATTTACTTACACAGGTGTGGATCTTTTTGGACCCTTTACTGTTTCCATTGGCAGTAGGAAAGAAAAAAGATGAGCAGTTATTTTTACATATTGAACTGGCTGATAAACTATCTACAGATGCATTAATTTTAAGCTTTTGCAATTTTGTAAATCTTCGAGGTACTCCAATCAGAATAAGAAGTGATAATGGCACTAATTTCATTGTTGCTCAGAAGATGCTCAAGAAAGAAGAAAGGCTGTTTGACCTAGAAAAGATACGAGAAGAAGCAACAAGCAAAAATATTGAATGGTTGTTTAATTGTCCGGGTAATCCAGGCTCGGGAGGTGTTTGGGAACGTTTGATTCCCATAATAAAATGAATTTTAAGTAAGACTTTAAAAGATATTTCACCAAAAATAGAAACTTTAAAAAGTTTAATTACTGAGGCAGAAAATTTAATTAATTCAAGACCTCTCACTTAAGTTCCTATAAGCTCAGCCGAGGATGAGCCACTTACGCCTAACCACTTCTAATTAGGTTGTGCTAATTCTACACAAGCTTCAAGTACATCCAAAGAAAACAAATGTCTTCGTAAGCAATGGAAGATATCACAAAACCTTAAGGATCGGCTTTGGAATAGATAGATACGAGAATATCTCCCCGAACTCATTCAAAGTCATAGTTTAGTGGGCCTAAAATACCGTCAGGGACAAACTTCGTCGACGCTTACAAAAAATTGAACGAAACACCAAAGCTTGCAGTAGTTTTAGAAAATATGAATCATAATTACACTAAATTTTCTATTAAGTAAGCAGATTTTTTTAACGACTAATCCGATTAATAAATTAATCCAAATAGGGCACATTTACATGTCACAAAATAAGGTTATGTTTATTTGCTCAAAGATTTAATACGGAGAAATATCTTTGGCGCGCTCAATATAATTATATGTATATGTATTTTGCAATAGTCGAATTATATCTCTTTTTTATAGATAAAAACTTAACTAAAACAGTTTTGTGAAAGAATTTTTCAAAATTTCGCTAAAAATTTGTCGAGCTCATGATACATAAAGAGTAACGTCTTCCACTTAATTAAAAAAAAAAGAAATAAAAGTAGGGACGTGCTCAAAATAATGAAAATAAATACAAATTTTAAGCTTGTTGTATATGAAATGATGCTAAAACCACATAAAATAAAAATGAAAACTTTGCTTCTTGATCATCCCCAAAAAATAGTGTTAAGTGTTTACAAATATATTTATTTATTCACTTCTTTAATAAATGCTGTCTTTTTGTTTTGCATTTTATGTACAAGACTTCCTTCTCACTTTCATATTTTAGGTGGGTACTGTGCATGGAATAATAAAACTAAGATATGAAAAAAATATTTAATAGATGAAATATTGTTTACCGCTACCTAACATAAAAAAGTTTAGCTAAAGTTTTATAGACTATAAATTTTTGTTAAGTTTTTTTCAAATTATTTTTTTAATTTTTTCCCAATCAAGGATTGAACCGTGGATTATTATAAATCAATTAAAATTTACTTTTTGGCTTTGGAACATTTATTTATTTAATTTTACAAAGAAAAATTATTACTCAAATGTATGCGGACGTTTTCCAAAGAAAACTAGAAAAATTAGGCGCTGGCAGAATGTAATGCCGCATTTTTAGGACTGCCAATTCCCTCATCAGCATTCTTCGCATCTATCTACCTTAAGTTGTGTAAATTATAAACTCATCCTTTTAACTAACTAAACAATATTAATTTGGTTGGACGAACTTCACACACAACTCAAAGCATTTCTTTGTTATTTTTTTTTTTTTTCAGCACGTCTTGTACATTTGTTTTTGCCTTTTTTTATCAACTTTAAACTTTTAGAATAATGTTGTAATATTTTCGTATTTTCTACAACATCGTATCACTTGTTTACGTATTTTTGCCATGATTTTTTAATCTTTCATCTTAATTTAGAATTTCGGTACTTTTACAGTCACTATATTGACAAAATCTAACACTCAATAATATGTAAATGCTTTTCTAGAAATAGAAATAGAAAGATAAAATTATATACGATTACATTAGCATTTAAGTGAAAACATTAAAAACATGTTGGAACTAATATGGCTACAAAAAAAAATGATTTTTAGATTACTTGAACGTTATATAGTAGGTTTTAACTAAGAATTAAAATATAATAATATTGTAATTAAAACCAATAACTAATAACTTTACAAGAGACTGGTACATGACCTTACTTCAGATTCTTATTATTAAAATAATATTTTTTATAGAAAAAACCAATTGAAATGAAACCTAAGAGTATTTATTCTTTTGCTGTTCACTTTTGTATCATTGTTCTTATTACAACAATGAAATAGTATAGAAATGAACTTTCAATTAGTGGATATGAAAGAAAAACAATTTTCATACAAATTAAATCTTTATATTATTGCAAGAACTGAAAAACAAATTGAACCTTTTTATGGACGAGGAAAATAAAAATAAGCAATTAAAAACGGATAAAGGAAGAATCTAAAACAAAAGCAAAAAGAAAAAAAATTCAATATTTGTATGACATGAAGCAGAAATTGTGCAAATGGACTTAATGAGTTGCAGTAGAATGCTTCATTAACTAGAATTTTATTTTAATTTTTGTTCAACATGTAGATTTTTTTTTTTTTGTTTCGCAACAATATCTAACTTGTTTTAATGTTAATATTCTATTATTAG
The DNA here is from genome assembly GCA_937654795.1 of Cistogaster globosa. NCBI lineage: Eukaryota > Metazoa > Arthropoda > Insecta > Diptera > Tachinidae > Cistogaster > Cistogaster globosa. The sequence continues at coordinate 79,267,286 of OW569403.1, forward strand.
TTTAATAGAAAATTTATAAATTTTCCATAATAATATAAACTTTTTATTTAATATGTTTTAATTATCAAAGGTAAAATTGTATATGAGAAATTATCTGCTATTGTCCGATACAACATAAAAGGTAAATAAATCAATATAAAATATATCAATATTAAAAATATTGCAAATGCATTTGTTCATTGTATTAAAAAACACGTTCGTAATGCAGTTTGACATCTAAGATCTAAAAGTTCATATAGAAAATTATGATTATGGAGTTTCTCCTAAATGAAAGTATCAAATATCACAAACCGTATGTATTAAGTACCAAGATATAAAGACCACAAAAATCAAATTTAAAATTTTGGAGAAATTGTTGCTTGAATTAATTAATTTATAATTATTATTATATATTTTTTTTTATTTAAAAAAACAAGAAATTAAATTAAATTCTTCTTCTATTTTTCATAAAAAATAAAACTATTATTCATGATATAAATAAATGATTTTATTAAAAAGGATATTTAAAGATTTGCATCCAAACATAATAATTTAATTTTTTCTTTGCAAATTATCTATAGAATGTTCAAAATAACTGGTTTTTAAATCTTAAATGCAGAAATAATATTTTATTAAGCCCAGCAAATACAAAGTTTGAATTTTTAAGTACCTGTATAATCATTCGTGGAATTTCATTTTATCGTCTTTAAATGTTTTAAGTTTTAAGCAGAGGCAGTGCTATTTAACCATATTAGTTTGAGGATATAATCGCACAGTAGAGGTTTACAGTCTAATCTTATGGTCGAGTTTTTGTCGATAAACCAGTGTAATTTAACAGCTTTTAATTTCTTTGGCATTAACTTTGATTATATGTATAATTGCGGCGAACAAATGTAGATTGACCATACATTAACAAACACATAACATAAGCTATTAAAAGTACTACGAATTGAACGGAGAAGACATGGAGTGAGATTATCATCTAAATAGAAGCGTACGTGGTTAAAAAAAGAAATTGAATTTGGCTTAACAAAATATTTTAATTTAATTAGCCTTTAATAATATATATATTTCTATTTTAAATATGAACTACAACGTGTTGTGTTTTATTAGCGTTCCGTTGTGAAACCGGCACAAATTATAATTGTTTTCAACAACGCTTTAGTCACAATAAAAAAAGTTGTTAACATTTAATCCATACATGGTTACTATGTACAAAAAAAAATCGCTTCTCAACTAAATTTTATAACTTTTATAAATAATAAAACAATTGTTATATTTTTATTTTTGCAAGTATGTCTGGTTTTTTTTTTTTTAGATTAACTAGATTTACATATATGGTAAAGGGTATATAAGATTCGGCATATCCGAGTATATCACTCTTATTTCAACAACAATTATTTTTATGTAACAGAATAATCTAAGTTTACAAGTTACATATCGTTACCTTAATATAGAAACGCCCTATCTAACGTTTGCCCTAAAAAGTAAAGTTTTGTAGTTGGAAATTTTCTATTAACGGACTGTGTTATTAAATTTTCTAAGCAATTTAATTATGTTACATCTTTTTTTAATCTTTTAGTGGTGCATTAGAGAATCATTTATCGAAATATGTATAAAACTTAAAAACGATATACTTTTGTAATTTTATAGACAAATTTAGTTATTACCCCCATTATTAAAAAAAATGAGTTTTTTTTTGGGAATTTTACTAACAAATCATTAATAAAAGGCTTGCATTGACAATACTATGTTTTGGTCTAATTACTTTACATGAAATTTTGAACCACATTATGATATTCCAATTTAACAATTTATTGCTCTTAATCGAACATAACATTATTATAAGGTATTGTTTTTAAATAAGTTTTTAAGCTGTTAAATAAATAGAGTGGCGTTTTTGTCATAATTTCTAGCTCAACCTATACATGAACAATCAATGCAAGAGACCAATATATATTTAACCTGCTGCAACGTATTATTTTTTTGATTTATATAATTCTTCATGGAACTTTGTTTTACAAGTTTTCAAAGCTAAAACCGCATTGTCGGTGTAGCGCATTTTTACAAAGTTGGAATAATTTTTATAGCAGACTAAATCTAATGTGGAGTTATGGAAGTAGTGCTCGGTTATAAGAAAAATTGTGAGTAAATCACAAGGAAAAATACAGTTTTATTATTTGTAATTTTTTGTTTAGGCGAAATAAATGTTGTACATAAAATATAGAAATGACAGTCATTTTCAAAGTAAATACTAAAGTATTTAAAAAGATTTCACCAAGGGAAATGTGGCAAATTCCACTCACATTAGGAAAGACAGTTTAGTTAATAATAACCGCTACCACAACCTAACGATGCTAAAATCTAAGCAACAAGCTAACTAAGGTCGCCTGAAATTGAAGATTAGAATAATTTATTGTATTTACATAATTATTTTTTAATGTTTTACCTACCTCTGTATCGATATGTTAAAATTTATTAATTGCAAAAACAAAAAAAAAAAAATAATAATAATAATAATTTGCTTTGCAGCCTCTACATTAAGATAAGAGTCCATTACAAGTTTTAATAATTTTAATATATATATTTTTGTAATGTTTTGAAATATATATTATTTTTAACAGCAAACTTTAATTTCAAAAAATTTGTTTTACGTTAATAATATCCTTATTTAGCTAACAAGAGTTAACTTAATATAAATTTGTAATAAGATAAGTTTTAATATTAACTTTGCAGCTTTTGAAAATATTTTTTTAACAACAGCAATTATAATTGTCAGGATGTTTTTTCTTGTAATTTTAAAACACTCAACAGAATTTGGGGATTTATTTATTCCCAGCAAAAAAAAATTATTAGTACAAAAATCATAAGTATTTTTATTGCTCCTCTTGCACTTGTTTTCAATAATGATTTTTAATAAGTTCGGTTATTATTATCATTAGAATAATTAAGTTATAACTTTTGAACTCATGAAAATTCATAAAAAAGAAATTAGTGAAAAAACGTATCCTAATCATCGAATTTTCACTTGTTTTAAGCATTCATTTAAATGCCAAGCTATATGAACCCATGCTCGCCCATGACAAGCTAATGTTAAAATCATGTGTTTTTTCCCTTAATTAAACCAATTCGTTTTACGTAGAACCCATGAATTAGCTGATTCTTTTGAATGTCTTTTTTTGTTGGGTTATTATAAAATAAATGGGTTATTTTTTTTTACTATTTTTATTTGTATAAAAACGTATGTAATTTACAAAAGCAACGAAATGCCGATGCATGACTTTTAAAACATAAAAATTAAAAACATGAATTTCTTGTATTGTGCTTTTTGATTTTTATTTATTTTATAAAAAAATATCTAAATGCTATTCCATTTTTATATTATAAAAATCTAACAAAGATCAGTGTAAATTTATTTATAAAATGTCAGATAAGTTATGCTACTTTTAGATTCAAAAGCGATTTAGGGATTTTTTTACTATTTATATTTATTTACCTACTAAAATGCCTGTACATGTGAACTTTATTCTCAACCCATTGTATTAAACTCTCTATATCTACGAGCGTCTAAGCCAGCAAAAGAATAAAAAAAAAAACATTTTTTAGTATTAAATTTACTTTAAAAGCATTTCCAATAAAATTAACAACGAACCAATACAATTCAACTAAATTAACCTCAAGAGATATGCATTAAACAATAATCGTCACATATGTTAAAAGATACCCAGTAAACATTTTAAACAAAGAGTTAGGAGAATAAATAAATATACATAATATTTTTTATTTAGTTAATAAATTTATATATTAAGCACAAATTCGTTGGTATAATAGTTATTTATTTTTTTTATTAATCTTCAATATTTCGCCACACAATAGGTAGGCATCAGGAGATAATAGGAAATAAAGATATTTATATAAAAAATTATTGTAGTTTATTAATCTTTTATTTATTTATTAATTATTCTATTTTTAAGCCCAAAGACTTTTATTTAAAAATTGGTAATTTTTATCTTCGACAGATCTTTATTAGATGCAGCAATAAGTGTATAAATTGATTCTAGTCAGATCTTTAAACTCATAGGTCTTCAACTCAGACTTAGGCATACAAACAAGGTCTAGTTCTTATTTAATACCAGCTGTGCCCACGACTTCGTCTGCGTGTCATTTTTTATTTTTCTAAAATTCAAATTTGGAAAAATGTGTTTTTAAATATTTATTTATTCCAGAGTTCTGTACACATTTTTAACAATTTTACATTTACAAAAATAAAATGTGCCTACGACTGCTTTAGTAAACTTAAATTGGTAAAATTGTTTGTTTTCGTATTTATATCATCCAGCGGATTTTACGCGATGCGAACACAGACTGAAGCTCTATGCACACGACTGTCACATCGTACAATATTGTCAGACCTTACAAATTGCTGACATTGACATGACAAAAAAAATTGTCACCACAATGTAGATTGTCAGTTTAAACTATTGCAAGGCATTTGCCAGAAAACTGGCATTTATAAGAAAATTATCTGACAATAACTTTATCTGACAACATTGTCAGACAAAAAATTGTTAGTTCACACGGTAGTAAGAATTGCCAGTGGCAAAAATTTACATCTCTATTGTCAGGATTAAAACAATTCCAGAGACATTTAAAAAAAAAATTTTTATGTAAATTATTATAAAAGTTACAAATTTATACAATAAATATTTATCAAAACAAATGAATATTAATCAAAACAAAGAACTTGCAACGATTCTAATAACCTCCGTTTTTAGCGAGGATCAAGAGGAATAATTCTTGCAAAAACTCAATTAGAAACAGATTTCAGCTTTTTGAATAAAATGTTCAAAAGTTTGGCCACATTCGTTAACTATTGGGACTCCCTTTATTTTTTCATTTTAAGTATTTATTTTTCTTAATATACCATATAAAAATGTGGACATTTTGTCTAATTTTCAAGAGTTTGTATATAACGGTTCTAAAGATAGTCATGAGCACAGCCATTAATTTCAAAATTCTAATTGTATGCTAACTCTTATAGCGAACATATACAGGTTTTTGTTAATATCAATCGTCTCTTGACAACCATCATGTACATAATCTATTGGGCCAACCTATAATTTATAATTTTAAATATTAATAATTGTCATTATAGTGGTCATCATAGTTATCGATATTCTGTCCAATTTTCAAACGTTTGTTTATAACGGTTCAAAAGATAGGCCCATATAGGTCAATAAACATTAGAAATTTCGGTCACTACAATACTTGTTCCGTTTTCTAGTTTCAAATATTCGAGCTTTGTTCCTGAACCACTATATGCCATTTACAAAGTGTTTGCAAACAGCCGAATTCTTTTTCACCATTAAAATCGGCCCGTAAAACACCGTCGCTGTCCTTTTTTTTAATTTAAACTTTCTTTTTTCTGTTCTAATTTATTTGGCTTTTTTATTTAAAATTTTTTTAAAGCTGCTTTTTCACTTTTTTGATTTACTTTTATCTGAAAATGCTTTCGTTGTCAGATTTTTATAATTTTCAACATATTACAATATATTTTGAACTGACGATGTTTGACAATATTCTGACAATGCAAATAATAGTGTTCACACAATTGTAAAATATCTGAAAATATTATTGTCAATTATCTGACAATGGTCTTTCTGACAATATTGTCTGACAAGAATTGTAAGTTCACACGATTTTTTGGCGTCTTCTGTAGATTTTTCTGACAATATAGTAAGATCTGACAACCGTCTTAAAAAATATTTTATGTACAGAAATAAACCAATTACAGTTTTATTATGTGTATAGATTTTGAATTGCTTTTGTTTCCGTTATTCTAATGTATCTTACAGTTTCAAAATTAAGGGATTAAATAACCCGTTAATTTTTTTTTTTTTTTGAGTTTCTTTAACATGTTTTTTATAAATTGTGATAATTATTTATATTTTGGCGTAAATATTTGGACTCAAATTTGTATACCAGGTTACACAATGGTAGCAGTATATAGAGAAAAAGTTAATACAATTTTGCTTCTGGTAATTTCTGTAGCATTTTTGTAATCGATTTTGCTAAACAATAAAAATGTTTTTTTTTTTGGTAGATAAAAGTTCCTACATGGGCTTTAACATTTAACCAACACATGCACAAAGAATCATTCTTAGAAATTCACTAAATAATACAAAACAAATGTCTCTGTGGAGTAGTTTTGTAAGATATTTTTTTATTTTCTACATTATCCAAATATTTATTTATAATTATTTTTATATTTCCTTCAATGTAATTAAATTTCCAGTGGCATAAAATCTCTTTCTCTCTCACTCTATTTATCTGGTTTATATGGGATAAAAAATACTACCTTGGATGGAGCAAAACGGCAAAAGAAACACTAGTTTAATTACATTGCAAAAAGAAAAATTAAAGTAAATATTTGAACAATTTGCAAAATGTAAAATGAATCAATCACAAGACAATGAATATGTGTTAGAGATCTATACACCTTCAAATGTTTATGTACTATATTTTGATTAAATTGAAGAAATAAATTGTTTTTTTTTTAGTATTTTTTCTTTATTCTACATATAGATTTTTAAAGCCATTTCATATTATTTACATTGCAACCAAATTATTCGTTCAATAAACCAAAAAGAAAATCTTTACATATTCTTAGTTTGAAGAGATGCGTACTTTATGGTCAAAGTTAAATAGGAAATAATCTTAAGATTTAAGAAAAAAAGCAATTTTATGAATAGATGTATATATTTTATAATACAATTTCTCTTGAATTTGACATTGTAAATGTCTAGAACTTGGGCTACTATACTATTCTTAAGATCTTAAGGTGCTTTTCAGTATGCTAACTTTGCAGACGGTACTTAATACGGTGCTTAATACATTACTTACACTTTACGAACAGCTGCGGTCAAAATAACAGCACCATTAAAACGTTTTATTAGCTCCATGTGAATTTTTAAAAGACTGAATCAAATAAACCAAAAATGCAATAAAAATTTAATAGTTTAAGTATTTTATTATAGTTACTATATGTTATTTTCTTGTTTCAGCTTAAATGAATTTAAATTATTTACATATTAATTAAAAGGACATATCAGCTTAAATGATAGTAATTATTTTTATAAAAAATTTTGCTTTGTTATATCGCAGAACATAATAATTGAAATATTCAATATTTTGTCTGTAACTACAGCTGTTTTCCAAGATATTTTAACATCTATTGGTTGTTTTGTCTGCGCACAGTCCACTCCATCAAGTTATTGCAATTCTCACTGAACAACTTATTTTTTGTTACAATGATGGTGGGTTTGGTATGGTTGTAACGCTGAACGACCCATACTAACGGGATTTCATTGGAGTCATACTGTAACATAACATTTTTAAGGATTTTAAGGTAAAACACTTGCCAACAAAAGAACAATAATCAGTCTATAGAAAATTTTGTGTAGTTTACGTGAATAATTCTCATAGGTGCTTTTATTTTACTGGCACTGAACATAAAGCTTTTATTAGGAATTTCAAGCGAAGTCGACCGACATTTCGGTCGCTTTCTTAATAATTCACAATATTTTACTGGTTTAGTAAAATATGTACACAAAAACAGCCTATAGCATCGATAACAGCCAAAATTTTCATGTACAATTCAAAATTGGCTGAACAACTAACCGGATAAAAATATAAGCCAAAACTGCGACTTCAATTGTTTAAATTAACAACATCAAATGTTTGCAAAAAAAAAAAAAACAAAAAAGCACCATGCATGAGTACGTCGATGTATTCCAGACCAAGCATTTGTGGAAGTTAGAAAATGGTTAATAAATAATAAACTTTGTTCGCCTAGGCTTGACATGTATCAGGCAAAGTATTTATGTGTATCCACTCGAAATTTATTGCTCTAGTCAATTTATTTTGCTTTGTTTTGCATTGGTATTAAACTGAACGAGCAGTTACAGAGGACCGTTTTGGTTGTCAGAATCAAATTTGTTTCCAGTGCAATGAACAAATTGTAATAATTGATAATTGAATATTTTGATTTTCCAGGAAAATTTAGTAGAATCCAAAAGATAACCAATTAAGGTGAATTCAGCACAATAATATGGGCCACCCAATAAATATAATATAAATAAAAATTTTAGTGCAGAAAGATTGTTAAAGTTATCATAAGTTCAGAATTTTAATTAATATTCCTTATTGAATTATTCTGTTGGTTGAACCCAATTGATTTGTTACTTCCAATTTATAAAATATCAAATCTATCAATAAAACCCTAAAGACATGAATATTAAAGTAAAAACAGGCTATTTTTAGAAGTTCTTAATTTTACAGGTTTTTAAAAGGGAAAAATAAGTGAAGTCGATTACCTTAAATCTCTAGTACCAGTACAGATAAAGGTAAAATTATAAATGTGTCTGTAGGAGATTCTTTGTAAACAATAAAACGTTATTTAAATTACCAAAAAAAAAAAATCATCAAATGTTATTATCTTCATTTTAGTGACCAATAAATTTTTAACAAATAAAAATCTGCTTAAAGGCAGTTGTCACAAAAACATAAAAAAAAATCGTCTAACATTCATATGAACTTACAATTATTGTTGCTGTTGACAAAAAGCGCATTTTCAAATGATTTTTAGGCTTCTACCTGACAATTATTTTGTCAAATATCACACAATTTTACGAAAACTTTTATTTGGCATTGCTGGAACATTGCCAGATGTTATCAGTTCAATATACATTGCAATATGTAGGATATCTTAAACATCTGACTGGGATATCATGGACAGAAAAAAGTCGATTAAAAAAGTAAAAAGAAAATTAAACTTGAAAAAGATACTGTGACCCTATACGTTACCTGACGATATTTGGTTACAAGCACGTTGTAAATGGCTTCTGCTACAATAGTAGCAATTCTCAAAATAGTTGAAACCGGAATACTAAACAAGTACTGTAGTGACTGAAAGTTTTTAGCAGTAACAAGATTTATATGGAGTCACCAAAAAAATTTCATGTTCGAATTGTTAAGAGTCTATGCGGAAAGAATTTTTGAACCGCTCCTGCTTATTGGCTGGTAACTACGAACCCATTCCTTTACCCAAACTCTGCAACTTTCCTCTGTTTCTTATTCTTGATCATAGCTAAACTCGTAAGGTGTTGGAATTGCCGCAGTTTCTTCGTTTTGAGCAATGTTAGCGATTTTAAACTACAATTCCTAGAACAAAAAAAAAAAAAAAAACAAGGAAGAAGTAAGTCTATTTAATGTAAGTGCTTAAATATAGCAATGCCTTAAACGTAATAAGTTCTTTTCTTTTCATTTCTTAGGACATGTTCAGATAAGAACAATAAATTCTGGAATCAATATATTATTATGCACTACCTTCTCATACTGAATACTCATATTGAAATATATTTCTTTTAAGGTTGTTCGAAAGAAAACCCAAAAAGTTACTCTGGTTTATCTAGAAAACCCTAAAAAAGCTGCTAATAATATAATCTGATCAATATATGCCTGGAATTATTGTTTGCAAAGATCAATGTGTTACACTGGTTATTATTGGAACGCAAACTGCGACAAACGTGTACTGATTGTGGATACAACTAATGACTACCAGCGAACACTAAGAAATCACTAATGCCGATTATAATACTTTTTTAAAGCGCAAGAAACGGTGATGAGTTATAAGATTAGCACAAGTGGTTGGTTTCATACTCTCTACCAATTATTATAGGAATTAAACTAAAACTCTTTAAGTTAAATGGTATTTTGTTGTTGCGCAACATAAAGAATTTTTCATTCTATCTTTAAGATAAGAGGAAGGGAACGCTTTGCTTTAAGGCAGCATTAAGGCCATATTTTACCTTTCTAATCTTGCAAGGCTTTAAAAATATTTTAATTAATTATGCTTCTCTAGGAAGGGTTGCTTACATTAAAGGCTAAGCTTACTTCTACTTAGTTCTACTTTCATATGATTTTTAGAAGGAAAACAGTGTGTCAGCGAATATACGTACTACATTTGTATGTTTATGAATGTTTTCTAATGATAAATGTTAGCGTTTGGTTATGTTTGCTGTACTACTGGCTGTGAAGTTTTTTTTTTTCTTTGTTTTTAGCTTTTGGTTTGGAAAAATATTAAATTGCCAAACTTTTTCATTCTCAGTTTACCATTTCTCTCCATTTCTTTAAATATTAGTTAAGCAAACCACTTAAACCACATATTGCAAAGTCATGGAAAATAACATAAAACGGTTGGTTAAACTTCAGCAGTTGATTTGATTTGATTTTGTATGGTTTTTACCACGAACACACAATTACTAAATAACATGCTAACGTAAGGGTGACTGGATTAAGGAGATCTGTCTGTAATTATGATTTTAGATACAACATAAATCTTCGTTTTTGGGTTTTTGTTTTAATTTTTTACTTTGTTGTAATTTTAACTGAATTTTATTTTCGGTATTTAAATTGCTTTGTTCAATTTTTAAATGTTAAAAATGGTTTTGATTGTTTTGGGATAGAAACTCTAGAGAACATTTTAAAGTCTGAAATTATTTTATTATATTTTAAAAGCCTTATATTTTATTGGCAAAAAAAATATTTTCTACGTAAACGATAAATTTAGTTATTTTACCCAAAGCTTTTAAAGCTGCAAATATAAAATCTCTTATTTGCTGACTAAATCATTCTTATTAATAATGAAATAAAAAAATAAAAAATATGTACGATAATATGATTTAATTTTTTATTATTTTGGTTACAAAAAAAGATTGTCCTCTAAATAGAAATTGTAACATTTTATAATTTCTATTAATAAATAACATGAAATAAGTTTACTTTTCTTGTTTTAAAATGGCACTTTTTGGTTTCTTGTACATATTATTCTGATACACATTTTCTTCAAGTGTTTGTACGAAATATTTCACATAGTTACACATGGCAAAGAAAAAACTAAAAAAAACTTTTAAAAAATGTTTTATATATAATTCGATTTTCCGTAAAATATTTAAGAGCTAATTGGATATAACTTTAAAATTCCGGGCGTTTTATTTAAACAAAAGAATTAAAAAAAGGTACCCTAATTCAAATGAATAAATTGTCTAATATGCACTGCTTTCCATATTAAAATTAAAACCTATTATTATTATGTGTAGACAACATTGTTTTTTTTTCCTAACGGTTTAAATTTTTTTTGTCCTTTTTTCATTTATTTAAAAAACGATTTTGATAAAAAACAAAGCTATTTTTCTTCTTAAGACTTAATTAAAAGGACTCATTTTCACACTTTACGTTTACACATGTTTCTGTGTCCCAAGTTACTTTATGTTGTTGTTTATACATTTTTTCTTCATTTAGTTAAAATACGCCTAAAGGACAGAGAAAATAGAAATAAAAATGACACAAAGTAGCTGCCGAAAGCCTTTAAAAATGTTATAAATTTTGTGAAAAATTGCAAATCGATTTTGCCACTCACTTTCCTTTTAACATAATTTGTTTTATTTACATTTTTTGTAAGGACAAGCCTCTTGTGTGCAAGTTTCTGGAGTTTAAATAAGCCATTAGAAAAATATAAGCAATAAATTAAGAAGTTGTTATACCCTTCACCACAAGAAGGGGAAAAATGATTTATCTAAGTTGGGTATCATGATTGTTATTTCTGCTATATCCATTTCCGACCCGACGAAGAATGGTGTTATACATAGCAAAGTCGATTGAGCGATGTCCTTCTGATGCTATTGTTGATATCAACTTTGCAAGGCACTAGATAAGCTAGAGAAAATTTAAATACGCCAATAGTTTTGAAAAGTGTGCTATTTATATAAAGCAAAATCGGTCCATATCCTTCTAGGCAGTGTGCAAAACACTACGTCGACACCAATTTTTCCATACCATTTGGACAATGAAGTAACTCCATTCAAAAAAAAATAAATTTATGAAGCGATAGAAAATTAAAAAACAAGGAGAATACAATAAGAAAAAAAATTGGCGCTCGAGTTATAGGCCCCTTAAATTTTTATAAAAAAGTACGATTGTATACCATATTTTTTAAGATTTCAATGCGGGTGTCATTTAAAAGCTTTTGAAATTTTTTATAAATGCTTAGTCCATAAAAATCCGATTAAAGTTTTATGAATAAATAAATACTCGTATAGTACTTTTTTTATTTTTTAATTCTCTGTCACCCTAATATATGTATTTTTTATTGAAGTTACTTCAATAAACTACACTTATAATTGTAGTGATGGATATATAAGATTCGGCATAGCCGAATGTAAAAGTCTTACTAGTTATTATTAATATTCTTTTTATTTTCTAAGCCAAACTAACTGTTTTTAAATTAGTACATTAAAAATTTAAACAAATTACTTTTATTTACATAATAATAATTTATTATTTTTTTGCAGGTAAGCCCAAAATTTAAACGCTATATATAACTGCCGTAAACTATAAGTGAAAAAAAATATTCGTATATCTCTTTGATATCTTTTGTAATGTGACTAATCGAACAAATAAAGTTAAAAGAAAGATAAAGCTTTTTGTAGCTTTCCTTTAAAGAAAATCTTTCAATACAAATTAATCCCAGCAAAAAAAAATGAAGTGGTTCAAAAATCATAAGTATTTTTATTGCTCCTTTTGCGCTTATCATTTTAATAAAATTAAAGGAAACTTGTTATGTTCTAATGAAAATGATCTAATAGTAGAGGTAATGGTGTCTTCGTGTCAAATCTATCTCCACGGAGTTATTGTTTTAAAGAAAAATTCGTAAATATTGGCTAAAGTAACTGTACAGTTGCGCTATAGCATTAAGTTGGTTGGTGATTTATATTTTTATATTAAACTAGCGGATCCCGGCGTGCTTCACTACGCATATTTTAACTGTGTTAACGAAGTTTACACACAGTTAACATACCGCACACGCTCATAGGTGCATACATATTTGTTGCTGTTTTTTTATTATTACACATGTTGTCATGAAAAGTCATAAATCAGTAAAGCGTTGACCGATTTCTTGCAAACTTTAAATAAACCCTCTACACGACCATACGAAAAAACCCTAAATTTACACGAATTCAGTTTAACCGATGAACTGTGGTGTCTGAATCAAATTTATAATTGGTGGATTACTGTATATTTTATTTGAATTCACAAATATTAAAAAATATGTTTTGTTTTTATAAGAATATTTATCTTTAATAAATCTGAATTCATTAGCTCAAAAAACCTTAGTACTCATTGCGATCTATCACAGATTTAGTAAAATTAAGTACAAAAAAGTCACCTTCAAAGCAAACACAAATAAAATAAAAAACTTAACACAACTTATTTTAAAAGTAATTAAAACATAAGTAAAATTGGAAATAACGTTTTCAAAAAACAAAAAAAAAAATTATATTATAATTTTTTCTGTGTAGATTAATCCCATAGGCTTCTATATTGCTATTTTTCTAGTTTCTTAATGTTAAAAAAGTGATTTTTTTTATAGTAGCAAATTTTGTCACTGGGTAAAAATTATTGACTGAAAAGGTTATTTATGATCAAAGCAAACAACAAATTTGTTTTAAGGGGAGAAAGCTTTTAAATAACTCATAAAAAATTTATGGCTTTTTATCTGATTTTTGGCCAAATATTGAAAATTAAGAAATAAAATTTTATATTTCTACTCAAATAGTTATACGTACATGTTTATAAAAATACCTCAAATAATCCACGAATCGCATATCAAAAGCAGAAATATTTAAAGAAGGTCTAAAATATTTGACGTTTATGATTTTCTTGATAAACGATGATGATTATTATTTTGATTGGAGGAACCTTGGAATTTCGTGTTGTAATTAAAAAAATCCAAAAATATTTAAATTTGTATATAAAATCTAATAATCATTAAATTTTTAAGGAAAGCGGAAAACTTTCCAAATTAGCTTTTTTCAACTGTCAACATTATTTAATAGCTTAACAATGATAATCGTGCCCAGGCAAGAGTTTATTATAATTGTTCAACTACGGACATCACCAAGAGCATTACTAAACAATATTCCAAAGATTTAACTATTATGTATCCTACAAATACGATAATAAGTATTTTATTTGCATTAAAGATGTTGTTAATAGTATTTTGGCCAATACTACTTATTTTCGGTTTAATAAGAGCGTTGGCTAAAAACTTGCTTACATGCAGTTTGACGATCCTGCCAAGGTTTATTAAAATTTTTAATAGTCGTTTACCTAAGTATACATTTACACACATCGAATTACATTTGTTTTTCTAACATAACTTTGTTTGAGCGGTAAGATTTTTCATTTATTTAACATCATAAAATTCAGTTTTGTAAGTTACTAGCAAAAAAATTCTTACATCGAAAAAACTTATCTGACCAACACTTACAATGAATACCATCGTCCTCGGCAACAAAACATTTTGATCAATTTATCAAGATATTGGTGCAAGTATTTCCAATTAAAATCAGCATGGATAGTTTGAAACCTCCTTTCATACTAGGACAGTTAAGCTAAAGTTAGTTTAGTTATATTCAGTTTAAATAAGCAGAGGTTTTCAACAGGTTTTCAAAGGTAATCGAATTGTCAATCAATTGGTCTTTAAAAATAGTTCCATGTTTTTAATTCAACTAATTTTAAACGACTTTCACAAATGATAATATCTGCGTTTGTATTAAACTAGCAGTGCCCACGACTTTGTCCGCGTATCATTTCTATTTTTTTAAATTAAAATTTTGAAAAAAAGACAGATAGACAAGAATTTGAAAAATACGTGTTTTGTATTCCATATCGGCTACTATCTACACCAACAACAAAATTTTTTAAATAATATTTCATGTACAGAAATGATCCCGTTATTGTTTTATTATATGTATAGATATATAGATTTTTCACTATTTTGTAGCTTTATTACCTGATATAGCCACTACTTACATGTGTCGTTTAGAGGAGGGAATAAATCTGTTGGCATTAAAAGGCAGATAATACACAAACTGCAGCTAGCTGTATCCATATCTCTGCCGTAGTTATATCCGTGGTATATGTGTCTTGCGAATTTTGTTAGTTCTAACCAAAAACTAGCATAATTAGCCTGTCAATATAATCAATCATAACTTACAGGTTATGAAGTATTCCTTTTCTATAATTATCCCCAAACACTGTTCGCTTAATTAAAAATAATATAAATTATCCTTTGTGTAAGTGTAAACATTCGAGGAGTTTACTGAACATTTATTTTATATCTTAAAGATTAGCTCTTGTCATATAAATTGAAAAAAGAAAAAATATATGCTGAAGAGGGTTTTTTGGCAAGTTAAAAATGTTTGTTTTGTTGTTCTTTTTGTTTTTAATACTCTGAACTTGAATTTTTATTTGAAATAAAAAAGCATGAAAAAAGTTAAAAACCCCTGTAAAATAAAACACAATTTATAAATTGTGTAGCCTTACGCTTGACACTCGTAAATAAATATAAGAATCTTGCATTGTCAGAATACTTAATCACTATAAATTAAATGAAATCTTCGGCTCACTTTTTAACTCTCTCCAACTTAGAGCCAAGAATTGCGAAAATATTAAGGCAATTGTTTCTCCTTATCCGTTTAACATTTGTTGTGAGTTAAAAGTAAGATAAAACAATAAAAATGAACTTAAGAAGTATTTTTAGTACGTAAAATAAAAACAAAACAAAAAATATGCTGGACTTTTTCAGGTTCTGAAAACATGCTTAAATCTTTAAAGCGAATACTTACACAGCTTTTTTATTAACATTTCACTTTTAACTTTTATATTATTTTAGTTTACTCCATAAGCATTTCTTCACGAAACTACAGTGATGCAACTAATAGGAAACTATTTATCGTAGTGTCGAATATGTGTGTTAGTGAAGAGTTTATGTTTCACAAAACTGAAAAGTATTAATGTTAATATAGTAGGACATTTTTATTTCAAATTTGAGAGGTCTAATTCATAAAAAGTACCTTCTTTAGATTTAAAGTTCACAATAGTTATTGAAAACTTTTCGTTTAATAAATTATTTTTAAAAACTTTTATAAAAAAACACTAAAAACAATAACAGTTATATAACTAATCTTCGCTTTCACTTTTTACCTAATATCTATTAGTTAAAGCCAAACCAATTCTCAATTAACCCGAAAACCGAATGTGGTTTTCCCTTTATATTTATTTTTTGCAAAACAAGGAAGGTTTTTAGTAAAAAATATATGCTTTTGGTTACACTAAAATACCAGAACAACAAATATGACTCACAAATTTGTAATTAAATATGTTTCGTTTATTTTGGTAAAAGATAAAATGAAAAGTATTCGAGTAATGAGTTCTATGACGATCTATTTACGTTTTATAAACCTCGCCATTCAAATAAATTTCTTTTATTTATTTTTATTTTATGATGTGTGATAAATCCTGCGAAACCTCATATTTTCAGAGTTACGAACTCCTTAAGTTTCTATATAAAATTCGAATATTTTCTGGCGGAACTGACTAATAGAGATTTCGTAAGAAAGTCTCTTAACTAAGCTATCAGGATCCTTACAACATTATGTTGATAAACTGTTAGCCCATTTAAGCCAATTGAATGTTATTGAGGGTACTTACTAAAAGTAGATTAATTTTTATATTTATTTCTTGAGAGTCTTATTGGTTCTTTGTGGGTTATAATTTGTGTGCGATATGTATGGCACTTGACAGGAAATTTGACAAGATATTCTATGATACCCAAATGGTCCCATTCTAAAACAAAGTGTTTAAGATATCACAAAATGTTTGAAAACACTTAAGCGATACACAGCGTTAAAAATGTGATCCACCGGCGATTTTGTTACTTACATTTTCTTCCTAAAATTACTTTTCCTATCCCAGAACAAACTTTTATTGAAAAAAATATCAATCACAAAATTCATTTTATTTTTTGTTTTAAGCGGGGAGAGGCTACAATAAAAAAATTGATATTTATTAAAGGTTTATAGAAGAATTTTTAGGTCATTAAACCTTTATAAATACTTTTTTGTCGACTCTTGCTTTTTAAAGGTTTATAAACTCTTAAAGTATATGTATTTCGAAATAGAAATTAAGAAAATTTGTTTGCGTTTAAATTACAAATAACTAACTTGTTAGTATAAATATACATACTTACAGCAGCATATAATCAATCAATTTGTTGTTTTAAAATTTGCTTTTTACATTTTTTATTAATTGACTTAACCGATCACTGCAGAAGTCGAACAGAAAGACATTAATGTTAAATAATTCAGGCATATGGAACCGAAATTATGACCTACAGAAGATAAAATTTTCGTAATATAAACTGTTAAACAATATTTCTTTTATGATTTAAAAATTAAATAACAGATTTATAATTAACGGCTGTTGTTGGCCAAATCGCTTCTGGAAGAGAGTTAGGGCTATTTATTAGAAGATTTTAATTTGACAATAATGTATTTTGTGTTTGTAAAATTATGCTTTAAATCTAAAAAAGTAAAGATGAAGTGAGTTTTATCTAAAAATGCTCTCTAAAATGCTGGCATGGTAGTTAAAACATGTACTGTATTTTATTATTTACCAGCAAATAATAAAAAATAATATGATTTTTACAGAATCTAGTATGTTAAGTATTTACTACTTTGGAACTGGGCGCCGAGGTAGATTTTGTTTATTCATTCCGGTTGCTATAACTGGCCAATAAATGAAATTCGTGAGAAGGGCTATTTCCGCAGTTGCATAACTGATCGTTTTGATGACTGCTTGTCATTCTTAGCGTACCAAATCCAGACGAAATTTCTACGATTGCGTGGCTAGGTATACGCTGATGACTCGGAAATCCCGAGGCGGGATCAATGGTATCACTTACAGACTTGCGAGTCATTTGGCTGCTACTGCTCCCTTGTCGACTATATTACTTTCGTGACTATCATGTCTTTAGGTGATTTCTATTATTTTCTTGTCACGATTTAAAAATCACTAATTAATACTCATTAACATATTTGATTACCAAATGTTTTTCATTTGTAGTTATGTCTACAAAGTTCTTTTTGATTGTTAAAATTTGCTGTATTTTTTTTTTACTGCTCCGTACCTACCTTAGTAGACCACACGGTGGTGGATATGTTTGTATGCCAACTGACCGTTGTAATGTATGGAAAAGCATTAGAAAGTGAACTCAAGAAAGTGGAAAACAGGCGATGTAAAGTGGGGATTTAAGTTAGCAGTGGACCTCTAAGAGTGTCCTATTAAAATCAATAAGTTAATGAATTTTTAGCAAACCTGAACTAATCACGGAAACGAAATAATTATTAAATGACTAATCTACAAGTATTTGCCCCGCTATATTGCTGCATGGCAAAAAAAAAAAACAAAATTATGTGCTTGACGGGGCTGAACATAAAGCAAAAGCGATAAACTTCCTGCTAAAAAGCCATCTCAAAATATAAAATAGTACACAACAAGAAAAATGGTTTTTATGCGTTTTTATTTTAAGGTGATCGTGTGAAATTTTATGTCGCGTATGTTCAAATTTGATTAGAAGTAAATGACACTTTATACTTCTAAAAACTATGAGGAAAGATCCTCCCACAAAAGTATAGCGGTGGCAGATTTAAATAAAATGCAAAATTACACTTTAAATATTTTCTATTGCCCAAAAATAAATTGTATATTTTAAGCTTTTAGAATAATAATATCTTATACAAGATAAAGTTGAGCAGTTAATTTAAAATTATCAAAGTACCAAAGAATACAATGCTTTGATTGCATTCTTAGTTAAAGGTTTTACTTGTAAAAATTCAGGGAACGATAAAAGAATAAAAAAATTTTTTATTCAAAATTAAATTAAAAAAATCTTAATATTTTGGCTCAGTAAATTGTAGTAAATTAAATCACTCATATTGTAAATTATTTATCAAGGCATCGTTTTTCTAGAAATTTAGTATTTTGTATTATTTATCTTAATAAAAAGTTTTAAGTATTTTATTCAAATTTAATCATGCATTTTATTTTCACATATATTCCATGCAAAGTTTATAAACTATTGCATTCTAATGAAAACTATTCAGAGAACAAATAATTTTTGTTAGTGTTAGTTTAATAAACTATATGCAAGTCGTTCTCAATGCTTCCAAATATCATGCAAAAGGTTAAACGATATTAAAAATACGTGTGCAAAATATTCTTGCGCTTCGATAGAAATATGTTTTAAAAAGCTTTTAAAATAAATTTACTATATGAAAAGTTGGTATTTTTTGTTTACTAAATTTTCATTTAAATAAATAAAAAGGTAAATTTAAAAAAAAACATAAAATAATTTGAACGAAACATAAAAAGCCTTTATGGGTGAGTGCGTGTAGATTTGTTTTGTCAAAAAATTAAATATGGTTTATATCCATACACTAATACAAAGATGTAAAGCTGGTTAATAAAAAATTAATGAACATCATTTAAATTGCTTACACTTAAGCAAATTTTGCTCGTACTAAATTGGAGAATAAGTAATTCAGTTTTGACAGTGCTTCAAACATGGAATTCAATCGATCTAAAAACTCAAGTTTGTTGTTTTAGAACCAAAGTCGAAAAATCAAAATCTCTAGCTCTAGCAATTCAAGTGTCTATTAATTACGATTTGAAAGATAAGGCCATAAAAATCAAAATCACCCTTCTGAGCACACGTAAGATAATAATTTACGTTAAGCTTTTAGTACAAAAATTAAAACGGGCGATCATACTTATGTCGACGATTATCTAAGCCAGATTACTAGAACAAGTCTATTTATATAAATCTTTCATATTAATTTGAATACAAAATACCTTACTCAGGGACTGCTATCTCACTTTAATTAAAGGATGCTTTAAAAAACTTAAGTACTATAGCTTTGTATTAAAAATGTTACACCGAACTGCTTGTGAAAATTTCAAAGAGGTTGGTAAAATGCTACAGCCTTTAGCCTGCTACGCTGTTAAGCAAATGAATAAATTTATGTTTGTTCAATTACAGAACAAGCATTATTTCTGGTATCTGTGGTGTACTAGCCTCTAAGAAATTTCTTTAATAAAAGAAACCTACTTCCTTTTAACTCTTAATCCACTATAATTGAATATATAAGGATGCACAACAGATGACGTACAGAGCTGTAAGCAGCATTATATGTATTGTAAACAAGTGTTATTTAAAGATAAAATAAAATGTATGATTACTTGTGACATACAGCACACACATATTCGCTATTTATAACACACACGCATAAGGTCTTTACATATGTAAATTAGAAGTGTTGCAATGTTTTCATTCACTAAACATTTTTCATAAGAGGGCTTTCGTGTTTAGATTTACATACGACAGTATACGAAGCGGTGTTGCAAGTTTCACAAATTTATATTTTATTTTTTAGCTTATTTTGTATGAAATTGGCTTAGAGTTCCCTGATTCTCTTTATGTAAGTCAAGCTCTCTATGAGAATAACAATATTATAATTTAAATTCATTTATATGTAATCATAGGCTTACTAGTTTTACTTGTACTGCAATTAATTTAATTTGTAAAAATAATTGTCGTATTTGTACTTTTCACGATTTATAGGTAAAGTTGATTTACAATATAAAGTGCAATAATAATTTACCTTCACGTTGTGTAAATCAATTGCTTGGTTCAAGTTTTTCAAATTAAAAAGTGTTAGGATTTTTAAACGTGGATCAAAAATTTAGCAATTAATTATTTTTAAAATGTATTTTAATCCTCGGTTTGTTCATTATTACGGCTTAGATAAGTTTCTACGTAGCTTGTTGCTACAGAAAGAGTTAATAAAATTCTTTCAGGACGTGATCCAGCGTCACCTTTGTATGTATAAACTTTGTCCAAAATATGCTCAAGCTGCTTGTTAATAAGATTAAAGCATTTATTTGGAGCAAATCGTTTATTTGTTTGCAAGCAGTTATTCAACATAAAAAGTACGTATTTTTTTATGACAAAATC
Organism: Cistogaster globosa; assembly: GCA_937654795.1. Lineage (NCBI taxonomy): Eukaryota > Metazoa > Arthropoda > Insecta > Diptera > Tachinidae > Cistogaster > Cistogaster globosa. The sequence goes on from OW569403.1 coordinate 79,288,242, forward strand.
AAAACAAAATACCCTTAATTTTTTTCTTAATATTAATAAATCAAGCTTTAGTGCTTATTATGTCGTTAATATTATTGTAAATTATATTTTATTTTTTAAATTCTTATTATAATTTATATATTTTTATCTTAAGAAATGTTTCTGTTGCCATAATCATAGACTTGTAGATAAAGAAAATAAATAATTGAGAAAATAGTTTAATAACAATAATATTTAAATAATGTAAAGTATAAGTCCCTCGAAAATCCTTAAACAATATTTTTTCCCATTTATAAAAAATCCCTACATCTCACAACACTGCTGGTTGCTTGCGCAAACCAAAGTTTATTGGAGTGTGTAAGAACCGGAAGCGGAAAAAGAAACTAACATCCTAGTAAGCATCTAAGGCATTTAATTATTTTGACAGGTGCAAAACTTCTGGTTATTATTGTACTACAGGTGCTTTCGCTTTTGTTTGTGTTCCTTTTGTTTTGTGGCGTAACGTTATTCACTGATGCCCTTAGTAGAACAAAGTCGTTTGCTTAAATTTTATATAACCATTTTCTTTTGTTCTTTTTTTATTGCTGGCTTTAATTTCTTTTACTTTTATTATATGCGAAGCTTTGTTGGTGTATTTACGATCTATTGCTTTCACGTGCTGCAGTTTTTTTTTTTATACAAATAAAAAGCTTATTAGATTTATTATACATGCTTTTTGTGTTCAGTGTTCTCATAAATGATGTAAATGTTAACAATTGTAACGTTATAAATGTTGTTGCTAAAAAGTTTATGCGAAGAAATTACTTAAAAAAATAAAAAAATAAATAAATTTTAAGTTTATCTCATTTGGTGTTTCATTGGCCCTAAGCAGCAATGACTTCAAAGTACCAATTACGACTTTAGCAATTTTATTGACGTGCATTTGACGAAGCGTTATCATAAAATACACCTTTTTGGATTAGTAACAAGAGTGAATCTCAAAAATTAGTAAAATTGGGCGCACAACTTAAAATTTAACTTATCCTTTATCCATTGCTAAAGATTTTTTATTCTAAAGACGAGCTTTCGAAATATGGACTCAGAAAATGAGCATAAGGTTACCGCAATTATTTTTTAATGATGCAGACTGCAGCCTGTAAAGGATCTCCTTTTACGGAACGCGTTGAAACATCAAAGCGGCCTAATAATCATCTGTAGTCAAATATTGTTACAATTCTAAAGGTTCTCCTAAAGTGATTCTATTCAAATATAATATTCGAAATTGGTCTGAGTTGAACGTTGTGTTGTTATTTAAATCACGCTTGTTACATTAGCATTACACTTAAATTAATAAGTCATGCAATCATATTAACCCTCTTTATCAAATTATATTTATATAAATTATAATTATTTATATAAATTTTATCTTCCATTTAAGAGTGCTTTGGTATTTGATTTGTTCATTTAGCGATGAATACTCAAATTTACAGCGTTGTATCATCACTGGTGTGCTTCTCTTTAAATCAGTCTCATTTAGTGGTTTATGCATTTGTTTTACTTTTAAAATATGATGCAAAATTTAAGCATCAGTTAACTTTGTGAAAAGCAGAATGTGCTTTTGTTTTCACTACATGGCCGTGGTTAGTTTTTTGGCAGTTTGCAAAAATTTGTTTTGAAAGAAGTAGGAAAAACTGATGCTGATGGCTAACATATACCACCATTCAGCTAGTAACAGTCGGTTCTTGCTATTGAAAGTTTTCACAACAAATGTTCCATTAGTGGTACTAGCAATTTACTCATGCACACACATAATTTTTACATTTCTGGAGGGAGAATAGGCAAATGTTTGGTTTTAATTTTTTTTTGACAGTTATAACTGGGTGCGGCTTATAAAAATTATAAAATTTTTAATTTTGGTTTACATACACAATTTTTTTTATTTTTTTACAAAAACCAGTTAAGTTGATTTAAATTCCACCAAAAATGGTTCTGAATAAATAAATTCCTGCACATATGCAAACAAAAATGTGTTATTGTTTGGCTGGCTTTAAATGACAAATATTTTGGTGGTTAAGTAGGATTAATTGGCTTACGTTTTTTGTACCTAAAAATCATTCAAGTGCTAAATTAATTATTTATTATTAAAAAGCTTTCAAAATCTTACTACGTTGTCTTTCCTATGACTTTCATTTGCGCTAAAAGCATTACAAATTTTTTACCTTAACAGTAAAATTAATAAAAATTTAAGCCATCAATAATATAATACATCGTTTACATGTATTATTAATGTATGTATATCTGTTATTTATGCCAAGAATAATAAATAAATTGCCATTAACGTTTAATTAATTTTAATAGCTTTAATGCGTTTTAAGTGCCTTCTGACGGTGTAAGTACCAAGCTCTTCAAAATACAACAAACGAATAGCAAACTTAAACCATATATATATATATATATATATATATATATATATATATATTATATATATATATATATATATATATATATATATATATATATTTTTTTATTTATATATATATATATATATATATATATATATATATATATATATATATTTTTTTTTTTTTTGTTTGTTTTTAATTTCTAAATGGTATTTTGAAACAATCAATTCATAAAAGTGATATAGTGATATACATAATTAAGTGCAGTTTATATATTAGCCTTTTCCAACTCCATGTAGATTAAGTCTGGAAATTTGTCTATTATAATTATTAATTGTTTTAAGGGTCTCGTACACAAGATGTAACGCCTAAACTTATTGTTTTCATCATAATGTCTGTCCGTGTGTCATAGCCATATATATCTGAAACTTTTATATATAGAGTTTTGGGGTTTTCACAGAAAATATATCACCATAGTCGCTTTAACAACAAATACTAAAAAATGGTGTATTGAAAGTGACTTGATGTTCATAAAAATATTGCTGCTTTTTGACAGGCAGACACGTCAAGTTTTAATGAAAACTCCATGTATAAAAAATGTGTATAATTTTTTTTTATATGGTGTTTGACACTTAACCTTTCGACAAAAATCAATGAATTGGCTATCGAGACCACCTGGTATTATTGCGCCATGACTAAGTACGCTATAGCTAAAAATAGCTAAACTACAACTTTTAACTAAAGGGTGCTCCAATATTGACGCGATATTTACATATGGCTTTGGTTTTACCGATCGTAGTAGGCAGACTTTAAGAGTTCACAGAAAGATTGCACAAATATGTCCGCTATAAAAATAATTTTAATAAAATAGAATTTAGTAATTAGAAGGTGTTTCCAAAAACCCGTAAGCCTTACGAACATGACCTTATATGTTTAGCCGTTATAGGCAGGCGTTTATGCACTTATTTTTTTAAGCCTTAATAGGCTGAGACTATAAATATACGGAAGATATGATGTATTGGTTAGTCGATATAAAAACAGGTACAAGTAATTAAATTTAAAAGGTGTCTTAATAGTAACGTCATTGTCAAATGGCCTTATATGTATCAACTTTAAAAAATAAAAACAAGTAAGAGTGCTATGTATGTCAAGTCTAGTTAAAAAAAAATAATGCGGTGACATGGAAAAATAAGAAAACAATTTTGTACTTTCTAAAAGTTCTTTTTAAAACTTTTAAGTGATATTGACAATCGAACATTTTTATGAAAATTTCAGAATTTAAAATTATTTTTAATTATAGTCCCAGCCAGGGATTGAACCGGTGATCATCATAAATCAATTAAAATTTAACTTTTTCGGCTTTGGTTCATTTTTAATTTAACTTTTATTAAGAAAAATTATTTTTCAAATGTACGCGGACGTTTTTCCAAAGAAAACAAGAAAAATTAGACGCTGGCAGAATGTAATGCTGCATTTTCAGGACCGCCAAATCCATCTTCAGCATTCTTTGCATCCAACACCTTGATTTGCGTATACTGTAAATATCATCCATTTAACCAACTAATCAATATTAATTTGGTTGGACGAAATTCACACACAACTCAAAGCATTTTTGTTGTTGTCTTCTCTACAACACGTCTTGTACATTTGTTGCAATTTTGTACTACACCGTCGGTATAGTCACGAAATGCAAATTTTATTTTTAATCATTCATACCTGTTTTTTTCACAACATTATAGATGCTGTTCCAGTATCATATCAACTGTTGATGAGTTAGGTATAAATGTTAATGCGCTCTGCCTTGCGTATTTAAAATTATTTTTAATTATAGTCCCAGCCAGGGGTTGAACCGGTGATCATCATAAATCAATTAAAATTTAACTTTTTCGGCTTTGGTTCATTTTTAATTTAACTTTTATTAAGAAAAATTATGAAATTTACTTTCGTATTTAAATCAAGGAAAAACTTTTTTTTGTCGTCGTTAAAATAAAAAAATAAAATAAAATAAAATAAAAAAATTTAATTTTTCAAAAAGGAATTTCTTTATATATACGTACATACATATATTTATATATATATACATACATATAAGTGCAGAAGGAAAAGGGAAGAATAATAATTTAAAGGGATGTGTTCCTATAGTGCTTTGGAGGATAAAGTTCAACCGGACATAATGCAGAAGAATGGTTTAGTCAAAAGCAAATCTTCCCAAGACGATCTTAGCCGCCTGGAAATAAACAAAATTATTGTGGGAACTGCTGAAAGTTCTGGAGCGGCTCGAAGTCATTCAATTGCGGAGACTGCTATTAGCAAAGGAACTGCTAACATCCATGGTTCGAAGCGTCAAGAAAATAATAAGTTAAGTATATTAAGTGTGGTTAGTGATTCAGTTCAAATTGCGTCTGAATTGAAAAAAAATTTTATTCCTAGTTATGGCAGTGAAAAAAAAATGTTTTCCCCGCAATTATAAGCAAGGAGAAGATTGTTGACATGGATTGTGAAGCATCAGCTAATTCCATTTCTGAAGATGAGGAGAATAATTTTAAGAAGGTTCCCATCAGAAAGCGAAGGAGGTCAAAGGTAGACTTATCTAATTTAAGTAGTAAACAACTAAGTGATAAAGATCCTTTAAATAAAAGTGCACCAAGGCCTCAGAATAGATTTGCTATTTTAGGAGAATTAAACATCGAGGAAGAAAAGAATAAGTCAATAGGGGCTGAAGCGAATTTATTTAAAGATTTTCAAAAGTCAGGTTCTAAAAAAGATTCTTCATTCTGCCCTCCTATATTTCTATTTAATGTTAATATAGAGAATCTAGTAGAGCAGTTAAATGCTAAGAGTGTAGTGTATAAAATAATAAATAAAAGCAGAGTAAAAAGTAAGCTATTTTTAAAAGATGCGTTGGTACATGAAGAAATGATGCAACTTTTAAGAAATAAAAATATAGATTCATATTCATATACTCCAGTAGAGAAAAAACGCAAAAGTGTAGTAATTCGAGGCCTATATTATAGAACTGATTTAATTTCATTAAAAACTGAACTTGATTCAATTGCACCTAATACAGTAGAAACAACTTCCAAATTTTCCACTCCATTCTCTAGGAAAAATGGAGTAGATACTGGATTATTTTTAGTAACTTTAAAATTGAACAGACGTTTGGAAGATTTAACAAACATTAGGTATATTTTCAATCAAAAGATTTTATGGGAATCTCCTAAACGAAACAGAAGAGAAATTCAGTGTTGGCGATGTCATCAGTCGGGTCACATGTCTAATAACAGTTACAGGCAATATACATGTATTAAATGTGACAAAAATCATGGACCAGGAGAATGTCAGTTCGTTTCTACTAAAAGCAATTTACCATTTTGTAATAATTGCAAGCAGCGTGGCCATCCATCTAATTATAAGGGATGCTCAGCTTATTTGAAATATATTGAGATGAAGAGAAAAATTAAACGCGATGGCAGGGAAAGACGTCAGAGTGTTTCAGATAATGTATTTAATGCTTTAAACAGTAATAATCTTGTTCAAGAAGGAAAATCATTTGCGAGTCTTTTTAAGAAAGATAATATTATGGTAACGCAACGTGAAAAATTAAAATCTCCTATAATCGATGAATTCTTAAAAATAGCTAAAATAATTTGTCCGCCTGAAACATTGTCTTTAGAGGATAAAATTAGAAATTTTCTTAAAAACTTTAAAAAAATCTCAAAGGAAGAAGCCAGAGAACAATGTCGTAGTCTTCTTAATGAATTGGAAAAATTTTATGACCCATAATGGCTTTAATTTGCTTTCTTTCAATGTTGGTTCTCTTGTTTCAGTTAGTAGAAGAATAGATCTTTTTAACACTTTAATTGCTCATAAGATTGATATTGCATTTATTCAGGAAACACATCTCAATCAACGACATAAGGTATTTTATAAAGATTATAATTTTTTAAGAGATAATAGTTCACAAGGAGTGGCAATAATTTTAAGGAAAGCTTATAAATACTCTATAGTTGATACTATTGGTATTGAATTTCCCCATATTCTTGCTTCAATTGAAATTAAAATTGATAGCTCAGTTAAAAAATTCCTTTTTGGTTCTGTTTACATCCCTTGTAATTTTAGCTCACACAACTTAAACACTGGATTGTCAAGATTATCATTTTATTCTCAAAATGTTGATGGAACATTTATTGGTGGCGATTTTAATTCTAAGCATATAGACTGGGGTGATACGATGTGTAATGCCAATGGAAATATTTTCTTTAACTTTCTTGAAAACAATCTATTGTACTTTGTTCGTTTTACTGACTCTGCTCCAACATATCCGAATGGTTCTTCATTTCTCGATCACTTTCTCATAAGTCCTAATTGCATTAATTTGGCAAGTCCTAACTTTGAAATTTCTACTTTACCTTCCTTTTCTGATCACTTTCCTCTTAAACGTCACATTGCACTGCAGAGGATTGATATTATTTTATAGCCTCCACAAAATTTTGTTTCTTTTAAAAATACAAATTGGAATAATTTTAAATTTGATGTTAGTCAAAGTCTTTTCAATAATTTTCCAGTTTCAAATAGAAATCTTTTAAACTCAGAAATTGATGACCACATTAGTATGTTTACTTCTTTAGTAAATGTGGCCATAAATAGCCATTCAGAAAAAATCCTTTTGAGGAATAGGAAATATTTAGTTTCTGAAACTTTGAAAAAATTTTTTAAAATAAAGTACAATTGGCAAAAAAATTTAAAAAGAATTTTTCACAGAACTCTTAACCACCATGATCCTGATTATTTATTATTATCTAAACAGATTCAGTTGTTAAATGTTATTATTAAAAAACAAGTGCAACTTGAACAAACTGCAATCTTTAATGCAGAACTTCAGGATAATATTCCAGGTCCAAGAGCGCATAGGAAGATTTATAATATAATAGGCTACAAAAGAAATAGAGGACTTACAAATTTTTCTATTGATGGTGAAATTATTGAAGGTGTTTCTTAAGGGCTTAATAAATTAAAAGATTTTTTTCTGTTATTTTTAACAATCCATCGTCTAGTAGAAATATCTCACAATTTACTGATGTTATTAATAATACATTAGCGTGTACTACAGGATCCAAATATTTGTTCAGCGATAATTTGACGGCTAGCAATTCGGGAAACCTTTTAGATCTTGTTTCGCTAGATGAGTTAGTAGTAACAACAAATAAAATAAATAATAAGAAGTCTTTTGGTTTAGACAATATTTCTAATTTTATTATTAAGAAACTCCCTATTAAAGCGTTTGAATTCTTGACAATAATCTTTAACAACTGTTTGAATAATTCTTATTTTCCAACTCAGTGGAAAATTTCAAAAATTATTCCAATTTAGAAAAAGCCGAATAATAATGATATAAATAATTTACGTCCTATTTCTTTACTCTCAAACTTAGGAAAACTTTTCGAGAAATTGATTCGTAAAAAAATGGACTTAGGCCTAAATAGAACATATATTCCAGAGTTACAGTTTGGTTTTAAGAGTAACCATTCAACTGTTGATGCGTTGCTAAAGTTTCATAATGACAAGTATGTAATTTACGAAGGCGTTGTTCTACTGTGGCTGTATCATTAGATGTTGAAAAAGCATTTGATCATGCATCTCATTGTGGTATTTTGTTTAAGATGATTCAGATTGGGTTTGATGTTTCTTTTATCAAACTTTTTCATAGTTTTTTCTCTGAGAGAAAGTTTTGTATTCAATTTAATGACAAATTGTCAAATTTAGGTGAAGTTAACTGTGGTGTTCCGCAAGGGTCGATACTAGCTCCCCATTTGTATAATATATTTATGTATGATTTTCCTCACATTGTAGAAAAGTCTTGTGGTTTATTGTATGCTGATGATTCCCTCCTGTATGCACACAATGAGTCTCCTGTCATTGCGTTAAGACATGTTTCTCAGCATTTAAATGTAGTTCAAGGTTTTTATGACAAGTGGGGAATCAAAATTAATGCTTCTAAAAGTGAAGCAATTTGCATTCGTAACGCTTCTGGAAAATGCAGAAGTTTTGTCGTTCCTGAAAGTAAAACTCTTAAACTTTTTCTTGATAATATTGAGATTCCGTTTAGGGATAGTATTAAATATCTTGGAGTTAATTTTAACAAACTTTTTAAGTTTAATTTTCATGCAAGAACTGTGTTAAAAAAGCTCATAAAATTATCATAATAATTCTTTACCTAGTAGAACGAAGTTACTTTGGTATAAAACAAGCTTAAGACCAGTTTTTCTTTACGGGTTCCCTTTATGGTTTAGTATTTCACCTATTATAATCAAAGAAATGGAGTTATTTGAAAGGAAAATTTTAAGGTGTTGCATTGGAAAAAATTTTGAATCAAACAATAAACGGTATTCAAACCGCTTTATTTATAATCAGTCCAAAATAACTCCAATTGGTCTGTATGTTTGTGACTTATTAAAAAGATTTGTATCTGAATTGCACTTCATAATAATGTCTCAGTCAAGAACATTTTTAATGAACAAATAAATTTCACTTGGATGAATATAAATTATTTGTCACCTATAGGCTTTATTAATGAAGATCCTCCAAATTTTAATTTAAATAGTTCCTTATGTCCTTCTTTTTACATCAAAAGCACGCCTGGTACGCACAGAGGTTAATGCTTTTTTGTTTGGTTGTTTAATTTTTTGTTTAAGTTTTAGTTTTAGTATTAGTCATAAGTTTATTTAAGAGATTTACTCTCATATTATGTTAGCTTCGGGAGCAAGAGCATATTTTCTTTTCAAAGTTTTTATTCTATGTAATAATTATTTCATTTTTATGTTTAAGTATGGAACTGTAATTAATTATTGTTATTAAGATAATACGTTATAGTCTTAAGTTTTCTTTCTTTATATCGTTGTTCATTCTTTTATGGTATTAAAAAAAAGGCTCAATAAATTAATTTAAAAAAAAAAAAAATTAAGAAAAATTATTTTTCAAATGTACAAATGTATGTAATAAAAGTTAAATTAAAAATGAACCAAAGCCGAAAAAGTTAAATTTTAATTGATTTATGATGATCACCGGTTCAACCCCTAGCTGGGACTATAATTAAAAATAATTTTAAATACGCAAGGCACAGCGCATTAACATTTATACCTAACTCATCAACAGTTGATATGATACTGGAACAGCATCTATAATGTTGTGAAAAAAACAAGTATGAATGATTAAAAATAAAATTTGCATTTCGTGACTATACCGACGGTGCAGTACAAAATTGCAACAAATGTACAAGACGTGTTGTAGAGAAGACAACAACAAAAATGCTTTGAGTTGTGTGTGAATTTCGTCCAACCAAATTAATATTGATTAGTTGGTTAAATGGATGATATTTACAGTATACGCAAATCAAGGTGTTGGATGCAAAGAATGCTGAAGATGGATTTGGCGGTCCTGAAAATGCAGCATTACATTCTGCCAGCGTCTAATTTTTTTGTTTTCTTTGGAAAAACGTCCGCGTACATTTGAAAAATAATTTTTCTTAATAAATGTTAAATTAAAAATGAACCAAAGCCGAAAAAGTTAAATTTTAATTGATTTATGAATTTCAGAATTTTTCACTTTTTTACCGCTCCATATACATTTATTTTTAATTAGAGTAACTTCATTGTTCCAAACAATACGGAAAAATTAGAGGCAGGCGTAGTTTTTAGCCCAGTTCCTAGAGGGAAATGGACCGATCTTGCTGATTTTCAATAGCTCATCTTGTGCCTTGGCAAATTTGATATCCAATTAATCTGCTCAATCGACTTCGCTATGAATAAGGATTCAGAATATATACTGGGTCGGAAATGGATATTGTAGAAATTACAAACGGAATGGCAAACTTAGATATTTATTCTTTTCACATTTTGTGATGCAGGCTATAATAAAATTTAAAGGGTGGTCCACACAAGGTACACATTTGGCGGCTTTATTTGAAGACATTTTCGTGGTTCACCCGAATTCTATATTTTTAACCCCAAAATGTTATATCATTTTACCAATAAAAAAAATATATTTAACATCATTATTTCATTATTTTTTTCAATTTAGTTTTTACTTTAAACTAAACTATAATCAGCAATAACAAATTATTAAATCAAAAGCTTTTTAAACATACTCTTCAATCAAGAGTATGTCCTTAAATTTGATTAAGAGTATTTTTTCCAGTTTTAGTAATGACATATTTTTTTAAATAAAAGTTTAAAATATAAAAAAATTTGCAATCCAGATAAAAAACGAGCATTTTAAAAAGCAGAACGGAAATACAAAAACATTCCGAAAACAAAATCAGAAAGAAAATTTAATACTAGGAAAACAAAGCAAGAAATGAAAAATTGTTTTAAAATAAGGCTAACAGATGGAAGCATTATTGTTAATCATAAATTATGCTACAAAGGACAAAAATGAGATAGGAAAAAAAACTTTTTTGATTCAAAAACTGTCTAATAAAACTCAAGAGAAAGCACTGAAGGTCTGTTTAATTAGGTTCTTTGTTAAGGAGGTCAGGTGGTTAACTTAGATAATTGCTGTTTAAAATTAAAAAAATCGTATAAACAGCATTTTCTTAAAAAACAAATACCCTAATTTTTATTAAAATACAAAACAATCAAGCTCTTAAATATTATACATCCAAGACTTTTTTATACGGAAATTAATGATGCTGCGAGTAAAAGGGGAAGAATGATAAATAAAGATGTTACAAAAACAAACAAAAAAATATTACTTTCTTTGACTGCTTTTTTGTTTTTCTGTTGTATATTCTTCTTGCTTTTTAAGGTAAAAATGTCAATTTATCATATTTATGATTATTTCGACGATATTTTTTACGAAATTATGTACTTTTATTTCAAAAATAAATTATAACTGAGCCATAATAACAATAATTTTTAGTTATGTTTTACCGGTTTCCTTATAATGAGGGTCATAAGGTGGTGGAATATGACTATATTTTTTACTTTTATTAGTTTAATTTTTTTTTGTGACATCATCATTTATTTTTATAATATTACCATTTATAATTATAAAGAAAAGCAAACCGGACACTTTAGTGAAGCAAATTATTTCATTTTTTTTAAACTGTCTTCTAATTATTAGGTCGATCTAAAAGTAATATCCTCTGAATGGGTCATTTGCTGGCAAGCCAATAATAAATCAAGGGATTTCTTAAATATCTGTAGAATCCTACGCTAAATACTTAGTTATTTTTTATTGTTTTCGCCTAAACTTCTAAATAAGAAGAAAAACTTAAAGTGTTAAAAATAATAATCTCAAATTAAAAAACTGTGATATATTGACAGATCCTTTAACTGTCAGAAATAATAAGTCACATGCTTTTGTGGTAGAACGTCTTTCTTTTAGATCGGCTTCAAAAAGAAGAAGGTTATCAAACAAAGTTTTTGTTGTGTTAGAACAATTTTGAATATTTCTTGTTATTGCCTGATTACAGATGGGTCCCATTGTTAAATAATAATTATAATTTTAAAAACAGGAAACTTTAAAGTGTCCCAATCCAACAAAAAGGCTATAAAACTTAGAAATTAAAGAATGTGACATTGAAGAGTATGACTTTATTTTTTTATCATAAACTTACAGATTTTTTATTAAAGTTAACACAGAACTTTTGTAATTACATTGAGCGTAAAAGACGAGGTTGTTTTTTAAACTTGACTATTCCAAAAAATAGTTTTCTGGAAAATTTGGTTTTAATCTACTTTTAATGAATTTATGTCCTTTTATTATGTTTTTTTCTAGTTTAATTATAGAATATGATCCAATGTTATTTTTGCTGTGTTTTAATTTTAATATTAGCAAAAAAGTAACAAAACAATTGAATTCTTATCAGTGTTAGAAATAAAAACCTGTGAAATAAAAACGTGAAATAGCCAAATTCGAAAAAAACCTCCTCTTCAAAAATAAAATTAACCATTAATGGTACTCAAAAGGCTGTAAAAACGGAGCTTTGGACTTTTACTAATTCAACGACTAACGTAAAATTTAATTACTTTTTTTCTGGGCTCTTTTTTTGATCTCTAAGCGAGACTTCTGAAATATTTACTGATATTCCTTTTTTTGCAAAATTATATTTTGGGTCTATTTAAATTTTTGTCCACCTATCTCTTTTGAAGTATTTTTTTAAATTATTTCTAGCACAAGATATTTTTAAAATCGTTTTCTTAGATTCATAAAATTTTCAATATTTCTTGTTTTATACTATAGTGCCTTATTGTTGCTTATATTTCAGAATTTTACTGTTCTTTATAGATAACGCTAAAGCTTTAACTAAAAATTAGTAATATATTTTCACAATAATTCACTAACAAGTAAAAAAGACTTTTCAAGCTGTCATGACCTGACTTTCAATACGAAAGGGGGTCCTTAGTAAAACTGAAAAATTTTAATTTAAATTAGAGAATTATTATGAATAGGATTGTTTAATTCGTATTTTTTTGTAAAGGCTTGTTGTTTCTTAAACATTCCAAAATAAGTAAAAATCAAGTTTTCCAATAAGCTATTTTCATAATATGTCTGAAAAAACTAGTGTAAAACAAACAGCAGAATGGACTTTTTAGTTATCAACAAATGACTCTTTTTGTAGGAATCCTTAGTTAAAGTATGGTAAAAATCGGCAATTTTTTGCAATAATTTTTGATTATAGTTTTAGTAAAAGAAAAATCCATACAAAAATAAATAGTTGGGCTCATTTTTTGGCGAATTTTTAGTAACTTTCGCTTTTATGCTTTAAACTAAAAATTAAAAGTATTGAGTATTTAGTATCGGATATTGAGTACCAAAAAAGCACAACTAATTGTGTATTTTAACTTAAATATTTAACACTTTTAAAACTCCATGTAGCGAAGTAAAATAAAATTTATGAAGTTTCACTAGGTTTTAAAGTCGTCTAAAATTGGGCAACAAAAACTTTATTTCTAATTTAACTTTTCATATAAACTTATTTTTACTGTAAATACACTCCTAGATAATGGTTAACTTGATAGAATATTTATGGAAAGAAAAAACAATTCAAAAACCAGATTTGTACTAGAAAAGGTGTATTAAGGTATTAAGGTGGGTTAATTTCTTTTGATCTGCTTTGTCGAATAATCTTTTCAAATCCAGTTGCAAAAACAAGATAAACCTATTAAATAAAACATGATTTTACAATAAATGCCCTTTTTTCTGGTTTCTTAAAAAAATCGAAAATTATTTATTTCTCCTGACATTTTTATCCACTTTCGAGGACAAACACATCAGCAACAACGGATATACATATTTTGTTATATTTTTGGCAGTTTTTTTGTTTTTGTTTTCAGCTTTAAGTGCCTGCTATATGTGTATGAAAAGTGTGTGTATATTTAAATGTTTTGTGAGTTTTTGAAAACATTATAAAAAAAGGTATGAACTTTATTTTAATGTTTTTCCACGTCGCTGTTAATATCTCAGTTGCTAAGTGGAATTGAAAGATTTATATTAAAGTAAGCAGGTGTTATTTAGTGTCATCAAATATTAAAACAACTAAAAACGACCAAAAATTTACGACAAATTTTTTTTTTGTCATACACAGTATAGATATTTTAAGGTTTCTTTTCTAATATAAACAGCCCAACAAAAAAGAGTGCAAAAGTATCCACTTGTTTGCCAAAATATTATTTAATCAAAAAATTTTCTTTGTCATAAGTTTATTTTGTTACATAAAAAACTGACTAGAAAAACAATAAATAACCCATCTTAAAACAATAAATAACCCATCACTCCCATAAAGAAAGAAAAATAAAGCGATCTTAATTCTACCAAAACCTCTGTTCAATGCAGCTTTAAATCTTCAGAAGTCCACATAAATATAAAAATAATTTATAGATAATTTTTTAATTATTTTTATTTTCGGCATGAAAAGTGTTTATTTTAAAAATTATGAAAATTTTTAAAGGACGGATTAATGGTTATAAATAAAACAATAAGTTAAAAACAACAAACAAACAAAAATCGATATGTGGAACTAAAGTGAGAATAATAATTTTCTACATTAAAGTTTTTTATTACAACCAATAAACTAATAATAAACTTCTGTTGTTGTTGTACATGCTGTGTGAAGGGTTCTTACTTATGAACAAAAATTTTCAAGTAATAAAAAGGTTAAAGTATTTATTTTTAAAATTCTATGTTTAATTTACAATAATTTAAATTTTTTACAGCAATTATTTTTAATAAAATAGTCCCAAATATCATAGTTAACTTCTGTTTCTTCAGTGTTCTTTCTGCGTATAGCTGATTACCTTTAGGACCCATTTAAAGCGTAGAGGTTGTAAATACCAGCAATTAAACCATTAAACCGTCTAATTTTGGATTCTTTAGGATGTTAGATTTAATGGTTTATTTGCAATAATACTTTATTCATAGTTGGTGTCATCGGTCTTCATTAATATATATTTTAAATAATTTTTTTTTTTGCATTAGCAAATGCTCCAAATTTTTCTGAAATTATTTGTCTTTAACTGTTGGTATTTTGCAGTATTATTTTGAAGTTCTTTATTAATTTTTCTACCTTATTCAATACTACAATATGAGTATATCGCGATCTGTAAAACGTGTTTGAGTAAGGTTTTTAAAGTCGTATTAAAATGAAAAATGTTAATTTGAGACAATAAAAATATTTTCATATAAAACGAACTTTTTATAAATTTTGAGTTTTTTTCGAAAAATCTACAGGTGATTTCACGTTTGTTGACATGGTTTTGATGTTATCTAGTTACAAAATAATTTTTTTTTGGAATCACTTTTTTATAAGCCCTTATAATGCATTTATTTATATTATACAATTTATATTATACTATTATTTATATTATACTAAAGAGATTTCGAACAAAATCTAGTTGATCTCCCATACAAAATAAAATCTGATTCGCCACTTGATTCTGAAAAAATCTAATAAAAATGATACTTAGAATTCACGTTTTTTTACCGCTGTTGAACGTAAGGTCCATGGTCAAAATACAAAATATTTTTTTTAAAAAGATATACCTTTAAGTTGTATTCAAAAATTTTCCAAAGTAAAGAAAACAGATAATGAATTTTTTACTGAGAATTTCATCAAGAATTAAATAGAGCTTACAAGTTGAAATCCGATAATATGCTTAAAAATATAAGCAAACACCTTAAGTATTTCAACACAAAAATAAATGAAGCCTGGCAGTGGTATATGAACTCACGTAAGTAAATGGACAAAGCATGGCAATGTGTAATATAATTTTAAATGTCTAAAATGCTATGGTCCTGTTAACAAATGCTTTATGCGTTGCAAACTTAAGTTAACAGTAAGCTTTTATTGTAGCTGCGTTTTTTTTTTTGCACCATAATCGACAAGTTTTTAGTGTACAGCAGCTTCAGTGATCCATTTTACTGAAAGTAAGACTGCTGATGCAGTAGTGATGGTTTAAAGGAAAGTAGTGCATTAAAACTAGCATAGCAGCTTTAAATTTCCGGCTTTATTGCAAATAATTCACATGCTATTTTACTAAATATATAAGTGAATTTCAGATATTCTAGCGGGGACCATAAAGCAAATTTCGTATCTCTGTGTTAAGAATTTTATAAATCTCTATTTAGCAGCATATCTTATATAATTTTAAGTTCCATAGCTTAGCAAACATTGCGTTGACTTATTATTTTAAATTTTACTACCAATTTATCAACATCCTAACGTTTTATTAATGTCTCTTAAAACGGAATTGTCAAATTTACTTTTTAAGAGGCACTGAAGTTACCTTATTTATACCTAAGTAAGAAACTCTTTTAATGCTCTTCTAACAGCCCAATTTATAAAAAATTAATCCCTTAATATTCTTTTGATTAAGGTGATTAAATACGTATTTCTTGAACTTGCTATTTTTTTATGCTGCCTGGAATGTTATTTTCGTTAAGAAAAGTAAAAATATTTCAACTAAATTTTCTCTTTCCAAATTGTGTTCCTTCTTGTTTTCAAATCTGTAACTTTCGGTTTTTTAAAAATGAAACATCTACGCTTTAAATGGTTTCAAAAATTTCTTTGAAAGTGCTGTATGTTTTGTAGTATGTATGAAGTGCTTGCGTAAGTGCTGTAGCCGAAAGTGTTTTAATTTACAATAATTTTTTTTCTTGTTGGCCTGCGTGTTTCGTTGTACTTGTTGTTGACGTTTTGTATACAAACACACACCCACATCTATGAAAATGTATCCTTGTTACATTTTTTTAAAGCAATTTAGTTTTGTTATTTTTCATTTTTTGTGATGCTTCCTTTATTCCATATAATTTTCTTAGTCGTGATTTTTTATCTTACATTTTCTGTTGCTTTATTTAATATTATAGAATTTCAGCTGGCTGATTCTTAAATGTTACTTTACCAGACTAAACTAATAAATAACTTTGTATAGACAAAAAATATAATAATAATAAAAACAATAAATAAATAAATATAAAAATATGCATGTACATAAATAAAGGCATCTTACAAGGCTTCTCTAGGCATAGATTTGCTTTGTGTTACATACAAATTTTTTTCTTCTGTTATCTTGTATTATTCTACAGATCCCATTTGGTTCGTGTTTGAGTGACTGAACTTATCCCTAAATTTATTTAGCAGCTTAGGCATATTTTATTTGGGACTTATTTGCAATAATACATGGTATTTTTCTTTTTGGTGGAAAAGTCCCAGGATTAAATTTAAAAATTAAAAGCTTAACAAAATTTAGTTAAATACACATGCAGTGGTTAAATTTTAAATTTAACAGCATATACAAATTTGTTTAAATATATTTAGTATTTTAAGAAAAAATTAAAGATATAATTATCTGTAGAGTTTTAAGTTACGTCTTCATAGATAAGAAATAAATTTGCCAGATTAATTTTGTTGCATTATAAGAAACTTGTTTCTTCGCAAGACAAATAACAAACCTTAATTTACCTGGACTAAAAAAAAATTATCAGAAGAATGATTGCTGGATTAAAATACACCAATCGATCAGACATAGTTTCGAAAACTTTTCTACAGAATTCAGCAAGATCAGCCCATGTCCTTTGATTCAGCGGGCAAAACACCATGCCTTCTTCTAAGTTTTCCATATATATTTTTTTAATTTTTGTTTGCAGGTTTTTGTCTTTACTACTCATTCACCTCACCTCTGGGACAACAACTCTGAGCAAAACTTAAAATTTTTGTCGCTTGTTTTGAACAGAAAAAAGTTATTGGTAGGAAAGAATTTCTTTTGCCGATTTGTGTGTAGATATTTTGAAGGCTATATAAGATTTGGAATAGCCAAATATAGCGGTCTTACTTGTTTTAAATATTATCATTAAAAACACAAGCTTGAACAGTTTTTGAGGAAAGGGTTTCAAAAGAAATCGAGAGATTTAAAACAAAATGCACTTGTCTCAAGTTCTTTCTTACACATCGCTACTGTCGTGTTTTAAATGAATTAAAAAACGATTCAATTTCAATTAAATACTACAACTTATAAAGATTCTGTTTTTTCTTCACAGAATTCATACGTACTT
Source organism: Cistogaster globosa (assembly GCA_937654795.1). NCBI lineage: Eukaryota > Metazoa > Arthropoda > Insecta > Diptera > Tachinidae > Cistogaster > Cistogaster globosa. The sequence continues at coordinate 79,306,151 of OW569403.1, forward strand.
AGTTTCATTGGTTAATACCAGCTTTATACAGTATCTCGCATTCACGACTGCAAATAGAAAGGAAATTGAATCATTGTTTTATCATTTTATGAAAAAAATATTTTTTTCTTTTATGTCATAAAATTTGAGTACAAAAAAATACATACATACATACATTTTTCCGTTTCAATGCAGAAAGAAAAAAATGGTTGAAAACATAATACAACAATGGTTTATTTAACATTGATGGAAATGTCAAAACTTTCAGACCCGTAACAATAAGGAAAAAAATTTCACACACACTAATAAAAGTTTTTTACTTAAACGTGTCTTCAATTTTTACATACACATGAAAGCACTAAATTAAAAGCATATAAAGGAACACAAATATTAAAAATGAACCCATTTTGTTAATATTTTTAGTAGACAAATGAATGAATGTCTGAATAAACGACACATGAGCGATAAGAGCCGTAGCAAACTTTTTGTTGTTGATGTTTTTCTGAACAATATAATTCTGGTGTGTTATTTAAAAATAAATATATGTATGTATGTATGTCTGTATATGAACACATAAAACGCTGTTATATACATATCTTATGAACTTCACATTATATATATATGCCCTTCACGACAGGTGTAAAAGTTAATTTTTAAGTTTGTCGTTCCGTTTGTTATATCTACAATATTAATTTTCAAACCCACAAAGTATTTACATATTTTCGGATTTCTTATGCATAGCGAAATAGATTGAGTGATATCCGTCCGTCCGTTCATGTTCGCATTGAATTCTATTTTACCCAGGCGCTAGATGAACTAAAGAAAATTGAAATAAGCCAATCGATTAAAATAGTCCTAAAATGTTTGCTGTTAAAAAATCAGCAAAATCGGTCCATGACCTTAGAGACAGCGGGCAAAACACCACGACTGTCTCTAATTTTTTCATAACTTTTTTTCAACTTTTATTTGTTTTTCTGCAGGTGGTTGTTGTTTATGAAAACAATTAAATGAAGGAAGAAACCTTCTTTTAAATGGGATCATTTGGGTAGACGTTTGACACGAGGCAATGTGATAGATAACTTTCTCTCCAGTTACCGATTAAGTTCGAATTTCTTGCAATTCTTTTCTGCTAGAAACAGCTACAAAAAATTCAGGTGTCAATTGTAATATTAAATGTAAATGATAAATTTTGACCACAGGAAATAACTCAAAACGCTTTACTTTTAAAAAGATTTTCAATGTAAAATAATTTAAAAGCATGCAGACCAATACACATACAAACATAAAAAACACAATAATAAACAGCAAAACACATGTCAAGAAATAGCATGAATAACAACAAGTACGTAAACAAGTGAAACAAAAAGTTATAATAATAAAAGTAGCTGTTACCACAAGACCAAAAGCATTAAACATTCACACTTCTTTAATACAAGCATGTTGACAATAATGGAAACTCATGTTTGTTTAAGTGTTTTTAAAGTGTTTTAGTAAAAAAATTAGGTTCATCCCAATTTCCAGCGAAGTAAAAAGTGGTAAAAAGGCCTTCTAGTTCGAAGGCAAAACCATTTCTTTGTTAACACTCGCATTATGTTTAAGGGGCTCAAGAATATCTGCAAAAAAACATGCAATACAACAAAAACCATAAATGGAATATCATAAGCTTTTAGCGGTACTATCCTCATGTTTCTATTTATGTCCTGAAATATATGAACCAGATTTAAAAGTTTTGTACTTAAAGCATTATTGTAGATTTATTAAAACACATACACTGGCATTTGCCAACATGTTGTTCATTTGTTGTAAATAATAATTTTGTTAAAAAGAATATTATTCATTCACAGTCGTAAATAGTAACATGTATGCGAAAAGTTCACTAGTGCAAGTTTGTGTATGTATGAATATGTAAATGAAATAAAATATTTGTTGCTGTTATAACATGAATAAATAAAATGTTACTTGTAATTTGTAACAATTTTAGTTTTTGTTTCTCTTTTCTACTTAATAAATTTTGTAGATTTATTTCTGGTTACACTATACTGGCAGCAACAATGAGGAAAACAACTGGAGTAAATATATGTTACCATGTAATGGTGGAAGTAATAAAAACTTATTTTAACATAAATTCCAACAATATTTGAAAAATTGATAAACTAAATAAAACAAAAATTTAGATGTGATAATAATGTGATATGAGTTTTGTCAAAAACATTGAGCAGAATATTTCGTAAAAACAAATTCAAATCAATTTATTATATTTTTTCAATCAATTTATTTTATTTTTTCAAGTTTCTTATCATATTTGTTTTTTAGAATTACAAAAAAATTACTGAAAAACTACTCTCAAAAAAAAAAAAAAAAGCATAGGTATTTGAGGTAATCACAATTCAACAGCAACGTCTCAAAGATAATACAAATATTGATGAAACCATATTGTTTTCAACTGAAATATAACCATTATTTTTTGGAAGGGTTCTGGTTATTAGTGCTATTGTTGTGGTTGTAGTCTGCCTCCATTGGATGTTGAACTATTACACGTCGGGATTCAGTGTAATTACTGTTTGTTAAAAAAAAAAGGAAGAAAAAGGGGGTAGGAGGCGGGTTAAAAGTATTCTGACACCTGACTCTGTTCTTTAGTCACAAACACTTGGTTTATAATCACTTTCTAACTCGTACATAAGGGATTCGAATTTAAACATGCTTTTCTTCGACTAAGCAACGTTGTAATCTCCTCAAACGTAAAAAAAGGTTCTTGCAAAGACTTTAAAAATATATAGATGTTGCACTGCCATACATTGTACAGCCAGTGCTTAATTTGTCGATGGACGTACGGCTACTGCCACTTTAAGAGTAAATTCACAAAGAGAGAGAGATTATTATTCTCATCTCATAAAAATTTATTTGTATATGAGTGCACACATGTGTATATACATAAGTATATTTATATTATAAAATAACCCGCATAAACCAATGTTACCCATTGTGTATTTGCAGGGCAACAAAATGTGTTTTATTGTTGTACAAAGGAAATTATATCGATTCACACCGAATACAAAATGCTTTTATTATCTATATATAATTACTAGATACATTTATGAAATAGCATAACTAAATGATAATATTTGTTTAAATAGACGTTAACATTTATTTTTTATTAACTTTTATCATTATTCTAAGATGGATTAGCTGCAATTTATTTTTAGATTCGGTCACACTGGTGCAAACACCGAAAAAATGCACACAGATTTCAATTTACAGTTACTCTTATTACATTGTGCACTTACAAACTCTTCAAAGAAAAATTCTAGTTTAGTATCTCAGGTATAGTGAACTACTCATAGTGCTCAATAAAACGGTTTTATAAACTTAATAAATTTATAATAAACGAAATTAGTGAAGCAAGAGTCGAACTTAGTTGCAACAACAAAGAGAAATTATCTTATTTATCAGGTAGTAAATGTTGTTCATCATATTGTTGCAAATCGAAAAGAAATCTTCCAAATTTAAAAATCTTGCTTAAAACGTGGTTTGAAAAATGTAACTTTGACGAATATAATTATGTGTCCGTTAGTAAAACAACGTGATCGTTTAGTTGCTGCTTCAGAACTGAACTTTTTATTATTCAAAAGACTTAAACAAACTTATAGCTAAGATTGAATTTGCTTACAATGCAAATTTAAGTGAAACAAAAGGGTAATAAAAGATCTGCGTTTGAATTGCTTGTCTAAGCGAATTTACACAGTCTAAATAAAATATGAAATACAGTATAAAATATAAAGATAGTAGGGTTGTACGAGTTGCCTCATATATGACTATATCCGAAAGTACTCACACCCCTGAAATAAATGTCGCAGATATATATGATGTAAATAAATTTAATTGAAGATGGCAATTGTTTTACATCCAACAATTTGCCAATAGAATTACCATGAAGTCGATATTTTGTTGGATACATAGCACAACGAATTTCTTGCGTTAAATGTCGTATGGAGCAAATTGTATCGTATCCTTCAGAAATGTTTATTCATGCAAAATAATTATGAAAAAGAATCAGACTTTGGAAGTTTGTGTGCCCCGTCCGAATTATTTTTTGAAGTTTGTAAAATTCATATAAAAGTCTTCTATTAAGCAAAGTGTAAATTGTAGCAAAAGTACACTTTATTCCTTTTGGTTTGAAGAGAATAATGTGTGCTATAATCACAGGATGGAGATACTAAATTTACTGGACCTTTTATTATCACGCAAACATTCTACATGGGAAAAATATAAATACAAATCATCCAGCATTGAAAAGGTTAAAGTTTTGAACCAATGCGCTTTATAAGTAAAATTAATAAATAGTAAACAAAAAAAAAAATATAAATAAATAAAAACTTGTTTAATTAGAACTTAGTTTCATACAAGTCTGAATGACAATATTTTAAGAACATATGTAATTTAATTATTTTAAGGAGGGAATTTTGATTCCTTGCGAATCAATATAGTTTCATATACACAACAATAAAATACATTTTTTACCATACAATAACATAATAAATAAAATGTCCCTTTAAGTAAATTAATTTTATGAAACAAAAGGAAAGAAATCTCCATAAAAGAAATACTTGAGTACCTAATGCCTGCACTGGAATTATCAATCATTTGTTAAAACAAACCCATCTTTTATAAGTGTGCAAAAAACTAATGGAAACCTTTTAAGTTTCAGATATTGTTAACAACTTTTTACCCCTTTTCAAACAGGTAGATTAATTTATTGTTGTAATTCTTTTTTTTAACGCTGGGGATTCTTAAAAAAATATACATCGGAAATAACAACAAAAAACTTTATATAATCAAATAAGTCCCTGTTTTTATTACCGCTGTTTTGGATCTCATTATGTGTACAAGTCATATGGAATGTCAAAATTGCTATCCATATGTAATTTCGTGTGTATGTCAAAATCAGTGTTTAGCATACGGTTTATAATTTTCATGTTCAAACTTGCATATGTTATGTACATATGACATAACCTCTTGTCGTCGAAAAGAAAACATAAATACTAAAAACAGTGTATTCAACTATTCAATTTTTTTTAGCGATAACTATTAAGAACTTTACAATTTAAGTTTAAGCACAATGCTGTCTTTCCTTATAAAAAAATAAAATAGCTCCGTTACCGTACTTTTTGTTTAAAGTTCGATAAAATGAGAGTAAACAGAAATTATCATCAATTAAAGACAAAAATGCCAAAAAGTGCGGGAATAAAAAAAAACAAATTTCTATCCCAAAACAAGATGTCAACCAAAAGAAACATGCGGTTGTTTGTAGTAAACATAAAAACACATATATTTTACATGTTTTTAAATTTATTTTAATATTTTGTTGGACAAAACTTGTAACTAACACTTTTGGAAGACATATGCGTGCATGAAACATAGAATTTTTGTATTTCGTACTATTTATTTTTGAACCAGCTGATTGTTTTTCAGCTTACAAAATACCGAAAGAAAAATTCTGGATTGTTTCGTGCAGAAAGAAGAAGAATTTTATTCACTTCCACTAAGAAAAAAAGAAATTAAGGAAAAATAAGGGCAATAATTCAGATTTTATTTAATTTTTTACCATATACTTCAGCGCTGAGTTTGGCTGACGTGGTTTTCGTATTCGTATGGTTATACATTACTGTTAAGTCGATTATCACAACAAAAGTAAAAAAATATTTTTTAGAAATCTAGCTTCTATCGTCTTAGTATTTTTAGTGGAAATTTTAAAAGTAAAATTTAGCATCACTGAAAACATATTTTGTCATAAGGTTTTACATATCAAATAGAGCCTGCTCTAAATAAAAAACAAACACATGTTATAACACATAGGAAAATAACATATGTTATGTTGCATGAGGCTTACACTATATGTGTTGATTTACATATGGAAAATCTGACATTCTATATGACTTATACACATAATGTAAACACACCTTCAGTATTTACAAGAATAAATATTGAAAAAATTACTACATAATTTAGGGCATAATTAGTTCGGCAAGATTATGTATATTTTAAAAAATACACCAATAAAAAAGTATAATTACCCTACAACAATAAAAAAAGTTATATATGTTATGTTTTTAAGTGAATCTTACAAGCAATTTTTAAATAAGTAGGAAAAATGGAATTCAGAAATATAATTTTAACAAGCATTTTCTTCTTCACTTGTATGAATGTATGTATGTGCGTTTTTAAATGTAAAATGTCTGTTTCTTCTCTCTCAATACTTCCAATCAACAAAACATATCTTAAGGCCGGGATTCACTATTATACACAATCGTGCGATTTAATCACATAAAGATCTGACAGAATTCTGTCCTAGTTTAAAAATCGTTTCAAAATGGCGTCATAGGTGCCACACTATTATACAAAAAAGTTGCAAAATCAGAGGCTTTTAATATTTTGCTGTTTTAATATTTTGCTGTTTGGTTGCTGCGGTTCTTCCGTTTGTGTAACAGCCTGTGTACAACCATAAGAATAACCCAGTCGGAAGTAAGATTTGTAAGAATTTATTTGAGTGTTACAATTTCTGCATGTTCCGCAGGCCTATTGTTTTTTATATTTTTATCTATAAGGCGATCAGAACTAAAGTCAGAGAAACAAGTCGTGATAAAAACTCGGCGGCGGCGGCTGAGCAAAAAATTTTCGGCGGCGGCTGTAAGTCGACTATCAAGGAGTTCTTGTGTATTGTGTTAGGAAGAAGAAGAACAACAAAAATAAACAAACTTTATATAAAGTTAATGTTACAAATAAAAACGCATGATTTTAAAAATTTATTAAATTATTTCATTTTTAATAACTTATGCATTGTTTTCTATAGAAATGTATTTCTATTAACAATCAATTTATAATAACAGCTTTAAATTTTAATATACAAAATTTAAAGTTTGAAAATTGCCGGCTAACATTTTTGAGTCGTGACAAGCCGCACCACTCGGCGGCGGCTCGACTATTAAGAAAAAATCGGCGGCGGCTTTCAGCCGGCTGTGAGCCGCACGACTTGTTTCTCTGACTAAAGTCTTTACCTTGCACCTAAATGATGCATACTATGATAAAATTGTGAAACTTGTATCTTTAAACTACTTAATCTAAAATAAAAAAGTATTTTGAGTCTTTTATTTAAATTTAATTCATTTATAGAAAGATGTCTATACTTGAGCAACGCGAGTAATTGTGAAATTCAAAACCAAATTAAACGAAAAGCATCCTCTTGAAATATTTTATTGTGCTTCCATAAAAACATACTTATATACACACACACGTATGTACTGGTTTGTCTATATGCGTGCTTAATTCAAGCACATACTTATAAACATTTAGATGCTTTTACAGATAAACTTTTTAAGTAAATCCCATTTTTATTAAGCATCGCAATTTCGGCCTCGTTGACTCACCATTATTTTTATGTTGTTGCTACTAAATTCTTTTCGTTTTTGTTGTTAGAATGTTTTTTGGGAGGAGTAATTCCTTTAGGATTAACTGTAAATATTAAAGTGTCCTTGTATTTCAGTAATAAGGTTTTTTTTAAAGAAATTTTTTATACATCGTGTTGATTGCGTGGATGTTAGTCCATAAAGAATTATTTTTTTTTTTTGTTTATATTAGACTTTTTTGTTACCATATGATGTTTGGTTTTGTTTTATTTTAAAGAGAAAAAAATATAGGCATAGCATAATCTACAAATTGTAACATATATAGTAAGCTGCTGGTACTTTTATACATCTTTTAGATGTGCAGAGTGTCAAAAACAAAAAAATATATGATAATTTATAGTTTATAGAATGTATTAAGAAAAAGAAAAAGCGGCATTCTATCTGACTTAACCTTAAAATTTTAATTTAAAGAAACTGCTGAAGACTGATTTAGTTAAATTATTACTGATTTAGTTGAACCATAACAACATTCTCTTGTGTTAAGATTTAAGAGAGTATTTTATTTGTGTTTACTCACAATCACAGTCATTATTTATAATAGACCGTTTTAAAAATATGTGTGATTGTTCATATTTGCTATTAAATAGGAATAAATTAAGAAATAAGAATAATAAATGTTGATTACATCGTTCCTATATGGAACGTTATACAACTCACCTAATTGCAAACTAAAATTTAAACAACCCTCTTTTTATCGTTGAGTATATTTGATTAAAAATGTAATACATTTAATGATTCTTTTTTAATTTTTAGCTTTTGCTAGGAAATTAATAGTTTTATTTTTTGCTTAGGACATAGTGATAATTTTATTTTTTTTTGTTTATGGTAATAATAGAAAATTAACAATTATATAGAAAATAAAAGTTAATTCTTAAGTTTTATATTTTGCTAAGAAAATAATTTTTTTAAATTTAATTTAACAAAATAGAGTTCTGAAGAAACTGATATTTTTTAAGTAAAAAATAAAGTTTAGTATATAATTTTTCCATTTAAATTTATTAAATAAAACTTAAAGAAATAAAAATAATCACCCATATTCTACTTGTTCGTCTCGTCACATATCAATGTTGATATGTGTCGACGCATTCAATTTATTATTCTACTTGTCGTTATTGACAATTATCGATTACTGCTCAAAGATTTTTTGTATTCTATAGCAAATGTGACGACGATATTTTATTTTAGTGACTCTATTTTTTGTCGACGCCATTTTGCATAACGACTGGAAGTGATTTAAACAAAACATAACATTGAAAAAAGTGAAAATTACAAATGCAAATCAATTTGAAAAATAAGTGGAAGATTTGCAGAAGAATTCATCTTTTGCACTGGGTTTTTGCAGAGGCACTGTTCCATATAATATTAAAGAAAAATGGGAAGAAATTGGAAAAATTCCAAATTTTCTTGGTCCATCTAGAAGATAAGCAGATGGATAGCAAAAGATAATAAAATAAAGAATCGAAAAGTTATTTATAAAAAAGTTTGTAAAAATTACTGTTAAGGTATGGAGAGTTGTAAAATTCAAAGTGAAAAAAAAGATGGTTGCTAATAAAGCGGAGCCTTTGGCGGCGGAATGTTTAAACAATTTTTACTCAGTCCGCTGAAAGAGGCTCCACAGCTCCTTTAAACTTTTGAAGACGAATTTTTCGTTGAAGAACCACTGGAAGTCAACCAACAGTTAAGGGAAAACCTTTGCACGTCTAATGCTGCTGCTACTAATGATACCAGATCTGCTCAGCCTGTTCCGTCCAAAGTAATTAAACAGAAAGGAAAAAAACTATGCAATAATCGAATTAATTTACTGCAGAAGCACAGCCTGGCGCAGACAAAACTACTTTCTGACATTTTAAATTCGATGTCCTCATTAAAACGCACTCTTAGCGATGTTGATAAGGGACAACAACAATTATTGAAGGTTGAGGAAAAGGTTGAGGATAAAAATAAAGGCTTTAAATAATGATAATAAAGAGATGAACTTGAAATTTTAAATAAATATAATTTAATAAAAAAACTTACGGATGTGCATTTTCATTTCATAAAAATCGATAAGCCTTCGACGTCGTCACAGGATTGTTATAAAATGCAAAATTTTTATTGAATTGACGTCGACTAACATTTTATAATTTGAAGTTCGATTTTATTTCACCTTATAATTTGAACTCCATATGGCATTTTGTTACTGTTTCTAAAAGAAATTTAAGCCGTTTATTTAGTTCATTTGCCAGCTCTATAAGATCTTGTTAATTTAAATTTTTTTTTATCTTTCTTTTGATATTTTGAAGTTTCGTTAATATGAAAATTTAATTATTTGAACTTTTGCTCTGGTCCCTTTAGTTTCAAATTATCAAGAGTCGACTGTATTTTAATCTTAAGAGTATTGTTTAAAAACTAAATTAAGCTTCTTCCGAATGTCTATTTTCAATCAGACGATAATTACTTTTTATACTAAACAAGCAGTTTATGCTGTGTAAATTCGGACTTACTTGTGTAAGGTTATTTTATCTTAGGACTCCTAAATTATTCTTTTTTAAGTTTTTTGTAATAAAATTAAATAATCACATATATTAGAGATCGTTTTATTTATGCTCTTCGACTTAAAGTTTACGAGAAAATCATGTTTTAAAGTGTTTACACACAAAGTAAAGAACCCACCTATTGTAAGCTTAACGAAATTCTCTTTTGCTAGTTCAAATCGACTCTTGTATACACCGCATAAGGTACGTTGTACTTTTCAACCCCCGATTTGGATATATATTAAATATATAAATGAATTGAAATTAATGTTTTCTGGCTTAAGTTCATTTATTAATTTAAGTTCTTAAAATCTTTAGAAAGAAAAATTATTTACAAATTTATGGGGAAGTTTTCCAAAGAAAACAAGAAAAAATAGACGCTGGCAGCATTCAGCATTCTTTGCATCTATCTGTCTTAACTTGTGTATGTTGTAAGCATCATCTACTTAACCAACTAATTTTGTAAGTAAGAATACGGGGAATATTCATATCAATATTAATTTGGTTAGACCAATTCGACACACAAACCGAAATATTTCTTCCCTGTTCCCTTTGTAACTTGTCCCATACATATATTTTTGCAATTTTGTATGTCATTCTTACTTTTTTACCAACAACACTAAAGATTCTGTTCCAGTATCATATTAACTGTTGTGAAGTTAGGTATAAATGTACTTGCGCGGAGCTTTGCGTTTTTGTTAATTCTTAGGGTTTTTCCCATTCAGGATTTGAACCGTGAATATTTAAATGAATTAAAATTTATTGTTTTCTGCCTCAGGTTCATTTATTAACTTAATTTTTAAAAATCTTTGAAAAGAAAAATTATTTACAAATGTATGCGGACAATAAATTTTAATCCATTTAAATATCTACGGTTCAAGTTCTGAATGGGAACAAACTTATATTAAATACTAATAAATATACATTTTATAACGTTTCAAGAAAATATTCTAATTCCTTTTTTCTTATTTTTGATTTTCAAAATAATTATTTTAGAAGAAAACAATAAGTTTTCAATATAAAATTTAATTTTTAGGGCTCAAAATCTAATTTTTATAAATTTTGATCAGAAATTTTCTTGTTTTTTTAAGCTCTAAGTCTTGCAATTTAAGAGAAAATCAAGTTGAAAAGTTTTTATTACAGTAATTGTTTTTATTTTTATTTGCTTAGCAAATGTTTTTTGTTTTTAGTCATGTAAACTAATGGGCAATCTTCCAAATCCCACCTGTTTTCAGCAAATTTTACTTTCCTCTTGTTTTAAGAATGTCAACGTAAGCAATTGGACATTTTAATTGTTTTTATTACTCCCGCTAACTCAATCAATGTCACTAAGCACGCTATATATGTGTGTGACTATTGGGATGTCAAGTAATGTTGTTTGCTCTTCAAATTAGTCCTAAAATACATTTGCTGTTATGTTTAAGTCTACCACCTAAACATCCGTTTTCTTCATAGCTTATTCTCAATGTAATGTAATGGGTTGAGCTTTAATTATAGGTAATAAAACTTTGCCTACTTTTAGGTTTCAGCTAACTATATCCATAACATGTGAATTTCTATAAGGTTTTTGAAGTCTTTGAAGTCTTGACCTTCACAGTGTGACTTTTCATGGAAAAAGTTAAAATTTTTAACATATTGCCGTTTTCTTTTTAATAAATTTAAGAACAAAGTTCTAGATGCAAATTGATAGTTTTATATTTTCTTTAACTAGTTTTTTTATTTATATAATTATTAAATTTTTATACCCTTTTTTAATTTATTGCTTAAAATATGTCCTATTGCTTATAACTCTTATGCATTATAGCTTCTTTGACACATGGGAATGATATGAAATAGAACAATATTTCCAAAGTGTTCAATGACTGACATTATTAATAATAAACAACTGGTTTGGGTTGCACCAGCAATAGTTAAAAACAATACTTTTGCACGAAAGCAAGTGTCAATTAGTTTCAGAATACTCTGGCATAAAAACTTTACTAAAGTTGTCAAACTGTTTATCTAACATAATGGAAGATTTTTTTCTTTAGTTTGAAGCAGCAAGTTTGTAGTGCAACTTTTTAATTTTTAGTTTCGTTTTATAAAATCGGGAATAAATTAAGCGAGTCGTAAAAATGTGACAAGAAAATGCTTCAATTAATATAATAAAATCTTCGGTTATAGTTATGTTGTATTTTTAGCCATTTGTTGACTATTTCTTTTGTGAAAATTTTGTTGGTTCATTTTATGGTGGTATGTCATAACGTCCAAGGATTTAATGTCGCAAGAGAAAGTGGCATAATGTGCATTGGCCCTATAGGTATATTTGTTGGTTTTATATGTAGGTTAGTTGAAACGTTTTATAAACTGGCTTACAGAAAATCTTTGGCAAGCGAAGACGGTTTTGGTTATACCTTAGATGAGAAAACCTTTGGTAAGCGAAGCCGGTGTTTTTTAGGTGTTGACTATATGCCACTTTGATAAGTGACACTATGTCCTTAATAAAGACGACACCATGCCCACGAACATTATGACGTTTTCCAAAACAATATAATGGCCATTATGTCACTTTTGAATGTGACAAAAGTTCATGAACATTATGTCCGTGAACACTATGACATGCAGCCAACTTAATAATGTTTACGGGTTCCTCCCTAAGCATTATGCCAGAAAAAATATAAAAGACAATTGTAATCTTGTCATTAGTAAATAGTTAAGATGTAATCAACATTACCAGCCTTCTAATTTTTATTTTTACAGTCCTTCCATAAATGAGTGTTTAGTACACAAATTTTGTTTTTATTTGTATTTTATTTTTCTAGCAAGTGGCATGTGTTTTAAGGAAATTATCTTTCCTTTTAGCTTTTAAAACAGACCAACACCATTGATTTAAATATTCTATTTCCTTCTGGACTACGACTACAATACAATTTTAACTTGACTTCGAAGTGTTTTTGCAGCCTTTCTTTTAGCTTACTCCTTAATAATTAACTACAAACAAATAATCAATGAACTGCAAAAATGTATTCATTTATTTGATTAAGGAACTTGTATTGTTCAAAGCTTCTAATTATATTAAGAAGCCATGTGTTAAAAACAAGTACTTTAAAATATAAATTTAATATAGACAAATACAGGAAAAAATGGATAAACTTTATTAAGATTTTATTAACTAAAATAAAATTTAATTATTTGTAAAAATTTTAAGTGACGCTACATAATTAAAATTGTGACAATTGCTAAGTTAAATTAATTTAGTCTTTTCTTTAAATAAAAAGTAAATTTGGAAAAATAACCGAATGCGTTTTAATTAATAAGCAAAGCACAATGGAGTAAGATAGTGTAATCTAACCCAATAGTCCTGGTCGTAATTTTTCTAATATACTTATTATTTAAAGGGGTTGAATAAACATATGAGGTCGACATCGTGCGCCACACAGTGGAACAAAATAAAAATATTTTAGATATAACTTAACCTTTTTAAAAGGGCTAGGCCAATTGATCAAAAATGGTACAACTGCAAATGTTTCTTAAATTTTTGTCAGATTTTTATCTGCTTTAATCTGCAAATTATATTAAAACATGATGGAGTTATTAGCATTTTAGATTAAATTTTTTTAATTTTCATGACTCCTGGTTCACTTTTTGTTAAATAATTTTTAGCTAATTTTTTATCATAATTAGCACGTAAAACAAAATATTTTGGAAAAATATAAAAATTATATCTTTCCTGATAAAAACTATTTTATTTTATTTATATATAAAAAAAAGTTTTGTATTTATGGTTTTATGTACGAATGTACATAACTAAGTGTTGGATATAGTCTATTTAATTGATAGATTAAACAACACAAAAATTATAGTTGTTTTCTTAACAATGATTGAATTACTAGCCCTGAAAGTTAATTTTAGCAACGGCGAATATTAGTAAAAAGTTTTATTGAACAGCAGAATCGACAAAGTTGCTGTAAAATCATTGGACCCAGTTTATAATTATTAATAAAGAGTAGTTAGTCTGCAACTGGACTCGTCTGCTAAACCCTAGCGGCCTGCGAACCTAACTATCCGTGTTTGATTGTTGACATTTATAATATTACTTTACAATACCTTAATTAGTACCTTTTTCAATGTCTACCAATAACTTTTAAGGTAATTAAATATTATTCATTAATACATATTAACCTTCAATTTAGTTGTCTCTAATTAAAGTGTCTGGAAAAACTGTGTACGTATAAATATCCATACTTACGCCAATACATATATTCCTCTTTTTTGTATACAAAATAACCTATGGGAAATTATACTTGATATATTAATTGACATCTATTTATTTTAGAACATTTAACAAACCACCACCTTAACCGCAATTTGGTAGCGATTATTTGATTCTACAAAAGAAAAAATCAACAGCAATTTATTTACATACGTGTATTTTGTGATATGTCTACATATATGTATATGCGTTTCGATAAATATGAAAGTTTATTTGCGGTGACTAACCGCATTTTTAACCTCTACCTCAACCCTATATAAACAAAGGTAATGAGTGTATTTGTCCTATGTCGCAATACAAATATTGAATTTAACACACAATTGATTGACAAAAACTTAATACGGTTTATGTCTTATTTCCAACTTCTATGCGTTTAAGGTTTATATTTTTAAAATATACAAAAGTATTGTAAAAGTAAATTTATTATCGAAGAAATCAATACAAAACTAAAGAAAAATGTTTTTTACTAGGAGATGAAATGACACAGATGTGTACCTAGAAATATCTTAATGGAGGAATTGTTTTGATCTTATTGTGCATTTTTATTTTGCGCTTTACTGACCGAGCTATATTATTTACTTTACTTGCTGTGTTTTCCTATTAGTTAAGGCACATAATTCTGTAAACATTCCAAGATGACAACCTCAGCAATAAAATTCATTAAATTACAATTAATTCTGACATTGCATAGAGATATATATGCTAAAAAAAATAGCTAAATCGCTGCGGCAGATGTGTCATTTTTCCCACTTTTAAAAAGTAAAAAAAAAAACTAAATTATAGAAGCTTAAAAAACTTTAAATAATGTTTTAAATTGTTGGTTTGTTCATAACTAGGAAATACTTGTGTGAAAATATATTTCTGCGATTATTTTAATTTTCAGTATATGTATGTATGCCTGAAGTTAGAAACGTATTTGCCTTTGGCGACCACTGCTTTATTTTTTAAAGTCAGTTTTCAGAATATATTTTATTTAAATATTCAAAATCTCTTATTCTAAGCGGCCCATAAGTTTCAAAATCTCGGTTTAAGCACAGTTCATACTGGTCAAAGACAAAAGATTTGTTGCGTTTTGGTAAATATATAGGCAGACTACGTCTGCGAGTCATTTCTATATATTTTTTTAATTCAAATTAAGAAAAATGTTTTACTAAATATTTATTGTAGAGTTCTGCAAACAATGCTAGGAATTTTCATTTACAAAAATAAAATGTGCTAACAAGAGTTTAAGTATCATTATACCGGTAATAGTACCCAACTTTCACCTTTTATATCTAGTTTCTCTACGAAAAGACATATTTTTAAGGAAAAAAATATTCTATATTTTAATCAGAATTCTTAAGGAACTCCTCACGAAATTTTATTCAAATCTATTCAACAGATTCGAGGTGATGCAAACAAAAATAACTATCTACACCAACATGAGATTTTTTAAAAATGTTTTATGTTAAAAGCTATTAAGGGGTACTCAACACAACTTCTGGAAATTTGAATAACTTTTTCTATTTTTAGTTATTTGGTTTTATTGATGTTTTTATTACTTGTACCTGATTGCGTTACTTCCATTTACAAAAAATTGCACTTCAGTTTAATTGAATTCTTTTAATATGCTATTAACTTAATTTGTTATGATAAATTATTTGAAGTAGTTTGTTTGATAGGTTAACTAGCTATTTTGTTGATAGCTCAATTCCTTTTGGTAACATTTGTAAACAGTAAAATAATAATATATAGTTTTTGTTACAATAACTTTAACTCTTGATGAAGTCTCTCTGTTATAGTAGACTAACTAACGCCTCATTAAAGTTGTGGATGGTTGAAAATAAATAAAGAGGTACTTTTTATATATTTTTTTTTAGCAACATCAGATCAATCTTGACTTAATTAAAAAACTTAAAGGTTTTAAGACCTCTCTGTTTGAACATTTAAAAAAAATTTAAACATCGATATTTAAGGCTTCATAAAGGTGTAGCTATCTATCCGCGTTAAGTACTTTCCATCTCTCCATAAAGTTGAAAATATAATTTTATTTTACTTTAACATAAGAAGATTAATTTTTAGAATAGGATTAAAAAAAGTTGCATCTTTTTTTTAGGATTTATGAAGAGCGTTTCATGTTTTAATCGTTGCATAATCTAACGTATTTTAATAAGATCTTGATTTCCTTTTTTTAGTTTACCATACGTACTAGAAGTAAAATATAGTAATCGTTAAGATTCGATGTCATTATGAGGTTTTCTGAGTCCATTTTTCTACTTTGAATGCTGTAAAAAAATTATATTCAGTGCCTTTGGTATATAGGGAGGAGAGGAGCTTTACAGTTTTTGGGCATAATCGAAAAGGGGAGAGGAGTTCTTTTCTTGCCAACCCAAACCGAAAACCGTTTTTGTTAAATATTAAAAGAGACATCTATTTCAATGAGGTATGTTAAGGTTAAGTGTGAGCCGATGCAGATTTTTTGTTTGAAATTAAATTTAGAAACAGTTAAAATTTGTTTAGAATAATCATACTATAATTTTGAAATGTTTGACTTACCGAAATGTTGTGTATGACAAAAATTATGTACTATTCCCTTTAAACATTGGTGCAGCAGAAATCTTAAACCAAACTTATTTAACAAGTTATTTAAAAATATATTTACTTTTCAACATTATAATTTTACCAAGAGCTTTATTCAAGTAGCTGCAATTAATTCAATTTATTGCAATTCTAGTTGTACATTCATAAGGCAAAACTGTTTTTCACAAGCATACATACATTATTAATAACATAAACTTTTTAAAACACTAAAGTATCATTGTTCAGAATTCTACTATTTTAATAAAAGAGTGTCACAGTCACAGAATTTATACAAGTAGACAATATACACAAAGCATTTTCAATTTACTGATAATGCTTGCATGCATTAACTTAAACCGATTCGGTTGCAAATCTGCACATAAGTTTCCTTGTAATTGGTATAATTGCGATCAAAATAGTTTTTTAAATATGAAGGTAAATTTTTAAAAAAAGTCGCCTTTCTTTTTGCGCTTCTTATTAAAACAAATTATATTATTTAAAAAAGGAAAAGTTCGAGGACATCATCTATCATCTCATTTTTTAAAAATACCTCAGTTATAAAAATAGATAACTGAGGTATTTTGTACAAAATAATTTTTACTTACATTTACCGAAAATTATCTTCATTTAGAAAAGTGTTTTGGTTCATAGGAAAATTAAATGTTTTATGAAATGTTATTAAGGGCTGAAAATAATTGCTTACATATTATTGTAATTAAATACAATCGTGGCTATGATTAATGACTTTTATTTTATTATACTGACTGAGTTATTTTTTCCTTGTATATTTATTGCAAATGTTAAAATTTTAACAAACAATAAATATTGCCCGGATAGGGATGTTTAAACTAAGTAAACTATAATTTGTGATTGTGGTTTTATATATGTATAATGAAATTAATAAAGAACTATTTACGGTAGAAATTTTTAATTGATAAGAATATGACTTTAACAAAACAGATCTGTAACATATAAAAGAAATTTTGTCAGTTATCAGAAATAATACAAAAAGTTTTGAGAGAAAATTTTTATTACTTTCAACATGAAAGCCGACTTTTTCACCACAACCTAAGAATTTCATAGTATCATCTGAATAAAATTCTTTGTTGCTTTCTTAAAAATCTGTTTCAAATCTTAATTTTTCTTTGAACTAAAAGATAAAAATCTTAATAATAACAAATTTGATAGAGAATCATTATCGAAATATTGAGCTCAACTTAGAGATATTACTCACATTAAACTGAATTATTTAGGTCCGGATTTAATAAATTATTAAATATCTCAACGCTTTAATATATAAATATTCGCTTATAGAATAAAACTACTACTTGACTGACAAATAATGCCTGCTCGTGTCCCAAGGACTACAATTTTGTTTGAAAAAATTAAAATGACGGCTTTGGGGGTGTTGGCATATATGTAAAAAAACATGAACATGACACCATAGGAGTCTCCACTTTAAATTTATATAGAAATATTAACTTACTCGTTAACTAGAGATCACCAAACTTAGGTTTGATACACTTTGAACTATACATAGCATTTTTGTATTGGCCAGTTAACTAATATGCATTACGCTGATATATGTTGTGGTAATTTTAATGCCAAATTCACACTTTAAGGAGCAAGGCACTCTGACATCAAAGGAATGTTTTTAGAAAACCTAACTGGAGTTGTGGATTTTTGTATGAATAGCGGTAAGGCATCTTTTTCAACTGCTCTATATCATCAAGGGTTCTTGATATATTCTTCGTTAGTGCCCATTCAGTAGACTTGACTTGAACTTCTTTAGATTCTTAAGTTATGGGTAGTTATCACCATCCAGTTATTATATCGCTGAAAGCTCCTCGTCCTATATCTACAACTTATCTGCTACGAAAATGGATTTTATTCAGATTTGAGACAATTTGTTTTAAAAGGAAATATTAAGACTTCCGGATCTTAGCTAAAGGATTTATATAAAAAACACTTACATACTTATTTGGATTACAAATGATACCTTTTTAAAATATGAGTTATGAATCGCACAGAATTATTCGACTTAAAATGCTGCTAGAAAAAATTATTATAAAACCAAAAACTTAAGCTTTAAAGAGCTGCAAATAAACAAAAATCCCCAGTAAAAATTACTACTTTCGCCTTTTGGGAATGCGCTGCATAAACGAGCACTGTAAATTTATCGAGTTTTTGCATAATAATTCCTGAAATGCCAACATGAGATTTTTCGTCGTGCTTGTGAACGCCGTAAGTTAAAGTTTAATCATCTTTATAAGCCATCTTTATGGAAGGATTTAATAGTAATAAAAATAATTTTTAAAGTTTATTTTTAAAATTAGTTAAATTGTAGCTCTGATAAACTGGAGAAAAAGTAACACATAATTAACTAGAACTTGGATATAAATAAGTTTCGTAGAGATATTTTATTGCTTCAAAACAAAGCTCAGCTTAAGTTTGCTCAAGTTTAAATTCAGAAGCAATAAACGGTGAAATCGATTAAATGAAAAAATCTATTTTCTTAATCAACGTTTGTCGAATTTACTACAACACGCGTCAAAATATACTAAAGAAAATGTAAAACAAAGAACGCAATTATTTTATTTATCGTATTCATGATTTGTTAACTAACTTTGTCACGACTAAATGTAATATTTTTTCCTATAATAAATTGTTTTAGAACAAAACAAGTCTCCAACCAATATTATTAATAATAACCCATAAATTTATTATTTTTATGTAAATGAGAAACATTAAAAACACGTGTTGATTTATGAATGCGAATGTAATAAACGGTCAGTCAATGCTTGTTTACAGGTTAACAATACGTCACGAAGAATAATAATTTGTATTTCATCAAGCGCACAAGAACCCAAACTAATCATTAGTTTGTTTGTAAGAATACGTTTTTGGTAGTAAAGTTCAAAAGTGTCCTTGTATTTAAAAATAAATAAATTGATTTTTACATTAAAGCTGTAATAATTATTTTATTATTTTTTGATTAACTGATTTTACTTAAATGTTGCAATTAAAATTATTATTATTCAAGATATTTAACAATTTGTACATATACACTGCCCAAAAATCTTAATTTTGTCTCAGTTATAACATGCAAAATAATAATTTAAAGGAACTATGTACGTCAGATGAGCCTTTCTTGAAACGGTGTCCATCTGACCGCGTAACTAATTACTCAGACATTTTTGCAACTAACGCCTTTGAAAGCTACTCCACAATTAAATTGACAAGTTAAACTTGTAAAGTTTTACCAGTCTTAAATCCTGAATACTCTAAAATAACCATTCGTTAGTTTGATTTTTAAATTAATGTAATATTTTATTTCAAGTAACTTATTACTTTATCAAAAAAAAAAAAGAGATAAAATCTGTTAGTGTTTCCCAAAGCTCTTTCTAAAGGTAATAATATAAAATTTTACCTTCAAATACAATATTTTATGAAATATTCTTTATTGTAAAACAGAAACATAGAAGAAAAAATTGTAATAATTGGTAAATTATTATCATTACACGTCTGCTTCTCGATCTATCAAACTTAAGTCACATGTAGATTAATTTTTCTGCTAAATTTAAAGGGTTATACAGGATTCAACTCTGTTGTTCTATAGTTGGGTAAAAAAAAATACTGCATACGCCAACTTTCCATGGCAGCATATACTCCAGTGTGATATAGGAAAGATAAAACGCCTGACATCCCATATCTTGCATTATCTGTTTAATACTCATATTTATGTTTGCTGTAGAAATTGTTATATCTAACTTCCAGTCGTTGTGCGTATTTTCATTTACAATATTGTTATTAAGAACAAAATTTCTGATCATCGGACGATTACTAGCTATTTGTTCCAAATTACATTTATGAGGCATTCCTGTAAACATTGCTAGTGATCAACATTGTAAGAGTCATAGTCATATTATAGTTAATTTTTACATAGTTAATTTTGAATTTTTTTTATTTCTAGACATTTTTTAAGAACTTTTTTTAAAGTAACATTTTTACACCGGCGAATAGCATTTAAGGAAATATTTCTTATATTTGTTATTTTATTTTAATTATTTTTATTAAGTCATCACTTGCTATTTAAGACGTTTGCACAAACACAAAACAAAAAAGAAACAATTATCTATATTATTTAAGTAGCTCTGTTTGTGAATTGAGCATGAAACAGAAATTATAAATAATTTCTATTTATATTCAACGAGGTGGATGTTATCAAATTATTTACTTTCCCTCAGAGGGTGAATATTGACTGTGTACCACTTGACAAAGAAGGATTTATAATGCTTCATTTATTTACTGAGCAATACCGCTTTTCTGTTCGTCTGTCTCTTGGCTTTATCATCAACATGGTTACTCATCAATTTCTGCCTCATAAAATAGCAGGTGAACATTACAATTTGTTTCTTAGTTTTTATTTAGTTTGATGCTGTTTTTGTTTTGCCTTTTTTTTGTACGTCTTAGTGGTTAGCAGTTGTTCTTTCTGCATAAAAACGCTAAACGGAAAATAATAGTAGTAATGGCAATGGAAACAGCAACATAAAAATGACGATGCTAAATTAGGGAAGAAGGCAGTAGTAAGAAAAAACGGTGGTATAATTTAACAGTCAGCTTTTAGAGAGTGAGTAGTTCAAAGCATTTCTTTAATGATATTGGCGTTAGTACCGAAAACCGTTGAAATAACACAAAAGTAATAAGAAGAAGCCATGTCATTGTCAGAATGTTTTTTGCGTATATTTTATTACTGCCTTTCTTACGATTCAAATTTTGCTAAGTTTCGCCAAATGCCAACTTCACACAAATCTATATTTCAATACCTTTTAACACAGGTTGAATATGTTATATCTAGGATGGTAGTTCCATTTTTTCAATATCTATTTTCAACTCTATAAAGTTCTTATGCATAGCAAAGTCAATAGAGCGATAACCGTCTGTTCGTCCGTCTTCGTCTTAAAATTAACTTTGCCAAGGAACTAGATGAGCTAGAGAAAATTAAGATATGACAACCAGACATAGTTACAAAAATTTTGCCTTAGAAAATTAGCAAAATCAGTACATTTCCTTTAAGGCAGAGTACAAAACACTTTTGTTTGTGTTCCTTTAGGTGGTTGGGTTTACTACTATTTAACCTCTTACTAGTTAGTCACCAGAATTATACTAACTAGGGCAACAATCCTAAGCAAAACTTGAATTTTTTCGACGTTTTTCTTTGAACATAAAAACTTCATGGTAGGAATGAACTTATCAAGACGTTGTTGTTATACAAATATTGTGAAGGTTACGTAAGATTGGCATAGCCGAATAGTTTTTAGCTTGTTTTCTATATTTATACTTTGCTTTATATTGGGGGTTTGAAAGTTGAATTGGTTGAAATTTTGTAATATTTGGTCTCACTAACAGAATCCAAATATAAAAAAAACAATAACAATGTACACCAGTTATCAAAGAAAATTAATTATGTATTAAATTTTTCATTTCTAGCTCTTCCTTCAGACTCCAATTAATGTTTAATATTCAATACAAACAGAAATTTTAAATCAGCATCAATTAAATGCTGAAGAAGGTCAGAAAAAGAACCTGCGACCTTTAAAGAGCCAATAGGCAAGCAGATGTAGATGTGATCATAGGTATCCAGCAACAAATGATATTTTATACATTCGTTTCAGAAGAAAACGACTATCACTATCCTTATCCTTTCTGTTAAAATACCTATTTTTTGGTTCGCTTCAAAAATGCATTCTCAAAGTTTATATGTTCGTTATCCTTATTAACCTCTGAAGTTCTTTATACGCTTAAATTAAAAATTTTAAAACAACTACTTCCTGTGTAATTTAAGAGAGAATTTAGCTGAAATTATCAGCCACGAATTAAAGAAGTTATAAAAATATATTCTTGGTATTCAGCATGACGAAAAAACGGTAATAGAACTAAAAAGTCATATACTTCTTGGTGATAACTAGGTCAGGAACACCCATTTAGAATATTCTTAAATGAAAATTCTTCCGTAGAATAATTCCCTGTTTATAATGAACAGACAATTAATATTTTAATATTTCGAAACTAAGTCAAACAATAACAAAATTTTGTACACAAAGTTTTTCAAACGTTTTTATGAATACATACTTTGTAACTGTATTATTAAATTTAGTTGTTAAAATTCTTATGTTTGCAGCTGTTATTATAATCCTTCTGTTTTTGTGGTCTTTTGCAACAAGTTGGCATGTTTTGTGTTTATTAGTAGTTTTTCATGCTTTTTGGTTGTCTTTCTTTAAAATGTTTTCTCATTTTGTCATGCAGAATGTGTAGACTGATCCGATAGTTTGTGTCATTATGTTACCTTTGTTTGGTTGCTCCGTATTTAATTAAAATGGGATGGTGTGTTTTGCATTAAATAAATTACCGTTTTTTTTCTTTTCTTAGTTACAAAGTTTGTCGCGTGTTTGATGACAGCATAATGATATGAATAAATGATATTTTTGTCATTTATTACTTGGAAAAAAAAAAAATGATATTACAAGCTTCACCACACACATTAGTAGACGGCAATACACAGTGAAGAAAAATGTATACTATTTAAATACAAAATAAGGATAATGAATATCAATTAATTGCGAGCATTTCATCAAGAAACCTTTCAAGTTGAAAAATATACCTTTATTTTTTGAATGCTACTTAGAAGCGTTCAGAAGAAGCTGCAGTTTCTATTGTATTTTATATTACTTTTTTTTAACTTTATCACAAAACTCAAAAAAGTAGACGAAAAACAACATTTTTTGAAGTTTTTCATACATTAAATAATATATATCTTCATGACGCAAAGTGCTACCCATTTAGAATAGAAAACTTTAAGTTTTATTTTTCCGTCGGTCTTTTGCCCCCTGATCCAAGAACACAATATGACTTCTTAATAAAATTTTAGAAAAGAAACAGTTGAAAAAAAAACGCTTGAGAGCTTTGGATCATTGTGTTTTTTTATTTATTGATTTTTTTACAAAAAATTTTAGACAATATGCAATAACTTAGCAAAAGTGAAATTTTTTATTACTTTAGCATTCTTACAATAAAAAAGTCGTTTAAAAAAATTAGGACATGTTATTCAAAATGGCTTTGACTTTGTTCTTATTTTTGTTTTGTTTTTTTTTGCGGAAAAGGAGGAAAAAGCTTTACGCTTTCACGGTGGCCGTCGCCCATAGTGATATGTTGGACTCCCTTTAAAATGGTATATAAACGAAAAACCCCCCTTGTGTCCTCTCTAGTGGTTTCGTATTGCCACCAAGGAACCACTTATACATTACTTCCCAGTGTTCCCCAATATGGCACTTGGGCCCTAATTTTTCCAATAGCCTGCGTCCAGGCCCCCGCTTCAAGAGCCCTTTGTCCTTGTGGTGCAGCGTCAAGATCCATTTTTTTACGTCTTAGGGCGCCCTAAATATATCTGTCCACAGCCATCCAATTACGTTCACACGCGGTAATAATGTCTACAATATTTGTAACTGTTATCTGGCCGATCTCTTCAATCAATTTTAACCGGTTCCTCGCGCATACTTTGCGTCGTTTTCCTTATTTTCTTGTTCGTACAAGCAATATAGGTTGTGGCATTTGCTCATCCTGAATAGGTATTTTCTAAAGTAGCCGAGTCCCGTTAGCACCTGGGTAAGGTAAATGTTAACCTCACCATGTCCTCGATTCAACCGTTTCGCGATATTGGGTATAACCTTTGCTGTCCATCTTCCATGTACTTCTGTACTCCACGTAGCCTCCCATAATGAGAGTGTGTCCTGGCGCACTGATGTCTCAGGATTGCCTGTTGCTTTCGACAAGTAGATTCTCTTTCGTTCCTGGGAAAGTAAGTCAAACGGGATCATGCCCGCTATTACCAATACAGCAGATGCTGATACCGTACGACACGGTAGGGTTATGCGGAGTGCGGCTTTTCTCTGTACAGATGTCAAATTCGTAGTCTTTACTTCCGCACCAGCCTGAATTTCACTCACATATAGCAGTATGTTATTTGTAGCCTCCCCAAGAAGCCTGCGCTTATTCGGCAGTGGGCCTCTCTTGTTTCTTATTAGTCGGCTGAGTTGTGCTGTTACCGTGCTGACCTTGTCAGCCGCGTATTAGATTTGCGCCGCAAACGTCATTTTTGAGTCTAGCCTTAAATCTAAGTGGGATATGTCGTCTTGTCAGCAGTAGAAGCTGCAACCTATGAGCACTAAGCCATATCTTGGTCCTTATCATGACCTGCCTAAGCTTGTGTTGTGTATCGTCCGTGTTTCTAGCCGTTATTACAGCTGCAATATAAGCTGCGTAAACCGCTGGCATTTCAATCCTGAAAATTTCGTCATAGCTAGCATTCCACAGGCCTGGACCCAGTATAGAGCCTTGAGCCCCTCCCGATGTTATCTGTTTTTTCTTCGGTCCACTGCTGGTATTGTTTAAGAGCTCCCTGTCGCTCGGAAAACTATCAATTATTCCCATCATGTAATGCGGCACTGCAAAGTTATTCCCTAAAGCGTCCAGTACTTAACTTCATCTCAGGCTATTAAAAGCATTTTTACATCAAAAATTACAAGGAGAATGAAAGATCTTGAAAAGTGGTTCACAGCAGCCTCAACTGCTGTTACAAACTCTCTCAAAGTCTCAATTGTGGATCTCCCTAGTCTAAAACCATACTGTCTCTCCGATAGTTCGCCACTATTCTGCATCGCTTTGTTTAAAAGTGGCTTTATAAGCCTTTTCAATAGCTTGCCTGCCACATCCAGCATGCATAAAAACCGGTATGATGATGGAGATTCTATATCACCTTTTCTTTTGTTAATTAGTACTAGTTGCTGACTTTTCCAAATCTCAGGAAAGACACCTTGTGCCAAGCATACATTATACATGGATAGCAGTACGTCCGATCTTTTCGCAGCTATTTCCCTTATAACTTCTGCTGGAATGCCATCCAGGCCGGGTCTTTTCCAGTTCGAAGGCCTAGGCAGCCGTCATTAATTTCTTAATAGTGAGGGGAATAAGTGTTCTTCCGTTCTCATGGTACCTGTTTCTATTTCATACTTCGTGGTAGAAGAGAGATGTCACAATATTATCCATCACTTGTTAATCGACCTGGTTAATAGGACTTTTCGCATTCAGCTTCTTCATGACGATTTTATAACCAAGGCCATAGGGGTCCTTATTGATATAATGCATTAATTCTTCGAAGGCTTGTTTTTTCTGGCAGAAATTGCATGATGTAATCCCTTTTTCGCCTCCTTGTAGGCTGCTGTCTCTGCCCTTCGACGCAACCTAAGACAGTTTCGTCTGAGAGCTGCAATCTCATCATTCGTTTTCATGCGTTTTTGTCGGTTATTTGCGCGGATTCGTTTAGGCATTGTCCTGTTACCTGTCTGCCTTAATAATACTCCGTTCTATTTCTCGCATCAGTAGAGAATTCCAGATTTTGCCATCTCCTATTGATCTCTGATAGAAGAATAGTCACACTTAGCTTGCGTGCGTCCGATTTTCGCATGTTCCAGTTACTAGTAGCGTCTCTCCTTATTTCTGTTTTAAAGCTATATCTGGTATGTTCTGGTCTGTTTTCTTATTATTATTTTCAAATATTGCTTACGAGTTTTATCTTGGTGCCGTTTTGTGTAAGCCTTTACTTAAATAACGTGTCTTTAAACGCGTTTCTCTTCTGCACTGATCTTTGACAATAAATTTTTCGGAAACAACAATCATTTAATTTTTCGGAAACAGTAATTAACTCATCCCATGTTTACTGTTGTCTTTTCAATTCCACGCTACTGTGCCATGTAAAGCTCCTCTATATGTGTTTCCTATTTTTTTAACATTTGTACTAAAACAGGCAAAAAATTGCATTTGTTAAATATTTTAGACACTCAAAGTTGATGTTTGCTGAAAAAAATTAAAAACTTGAAACATCTAAATTAAAATAGAGTTCGGAAAAATCAATTATCGTTCAAATAAAGTGATTATTTAACAGAAATATATGTTTAAAATATTCAACAGAAAACATTAACATCATCAACCGAAGTGACATAACTTTTGTGTGAATATCACATACATTCAGTCACTCCCAACTTGTTGAAGCCAAATTCCAAAAATATTTCAAAAACATGTCCTTCGTTCTACCTCTCTATCAATATCACCTTGTAAAAAATGAAAAATTTTAGCAAAACTCAACATTTTATTCATTTGATTACAAGGTCCATTACAAAAGTTTAATTTTTACATTTCTTACAACTTATTAGCATTTGGTGTAACGAAAATATATATTTAAAATCATGTTTCTTTTTTAAATCTAATAAATGGTTTCGCCTTATTTTATGTTTTTTTTTGTTTTTAAAAATCTTAAAATTAAATTAGGAAATAAAATGAATTGTAAAAATTCTAATAGATTGAATTGAATTTAGAAAATTAAAAAAAGGCTTCTTATTATTTTGATTTTTGTATATAGAGTATAAAAACTTAAAAAGAAAAAATATAAAAAAAATTCCTAAGGGGTCTAAAATGTTAGACTGTGAATACTTTAAGAATTCTTTTCAGATCGCTCACATATTTATAATAACGTTTTATGCTCAAACAAAAAAACAGATAATATTTTACGTTATAAGGGCTATCAGTTCCAAAACGGAATACAAAAACAAACAGAATAAAAATTAATTTTTTCATACAGCTAATGGAAAACTTGATGAAAATATAATTAATAGCTTTTTTCTCTCTTTTTCAACTTGTAAGTAGATAAATAACTTTCAAATATTTAAAAGGCAAAAATTAAAATAAACAATTTACAACCATTAAAAGTCGAATTTTAATTTAGTTTGCTTTTGTGCATGTGATAATATTAAAACTTCTGACAAAACCATTATAAAAATCTTATAAAACATTAGAATATGTTTAGAAAATATATAAGGTTGGCTCACTAAGAAAAAATCGGAACAGTTATAATTTTATAAAATAAATAAAATAATTTTATTTAGCTTAATTAAGTGCCTAATGAATAATTCCTAATTAATAACCGGGCTTAATTATTCGATGACTATTTGTTTGAGTTTTTTCTAAGCGTTTATATTACGATTTTCCAATAATAAGAAAAAGAAAAATAAGAAAACATTAATTCAAATTCTTTTTCGCTTTGTTTTTAGTACTCTAATTTTAATACTTTGATTATCTTTTAAGAGGTTAATATAAATTAAGTAATATTTTGAAAGCACAAGAAATGTCAGTAAACAATATGAAAAAGTTAAAAGACAATAAGAATATACCAAATGTTTCGGGTGGAGGCACATTCTGCACTGGGATATGACATGCCTCGCAAGGATGCTGCATTAACTAGAAATTAAGCAAACTAGGAACTGATATTAATTATTACATAAATAAAAAAAAATATGCTCAGAGTAATTAATGTTCAACTTTAAACTATTGAGCAAAAACAGTTTCTAGCAAAATTCTATTGAAAATAGGTCAGTTCGTTTTTTGTAATTTATAAACAAAAGCAATACTTTTCCTGGAATAAAAGACGAAATTACTTACTGCTAAAACAACAACAAAAAAAAAAAAAGAAAAGGTTTGCAAACTAAGGCAAAATTAAAACATTAAATCCTGTGGGTAAAACTTACAATGAAAACAAATAAATAAAACTTTTCCCAAGGCACATTTTGTTACACATATATAAAAGTAAGCACGCACTGTTAACGCTTATAAAAAAGTAAATGGATAAATATGTAAATGCAAAAATTTAAATATTTATGTTCTAAAACTAGAACAAATGCTACTACGTCATGATATAGCAGTAGTATCGTGGAAAAATAAAATGTTTCTTATATTTTTTATTGATTAGGTGAATAAATAAACAAGTTATCCATTGTATATTGGGTGAGCTCATTTGTCTGTAAATAAGCCATAAGGGGGAAAAAATAACCTCAAGGAGGATCTATGTTTAATATGCAGAAAACTAAATATTTTTATTATAAAAATATGTATAAAATGTATATGTATGTGTGCGTAAAAGTCGAATATCTAAACTAAAAAAGTTTATCCGTAAAAATCCTCAAAAGTCAGTTTCATTTACCACTGAATATCCGCATGAAGATAATTAAAATGTATTTTGGTATTAAAACTGGTAATTCTTTATTTGCTTAAAAACTTATTTTAATTGAGAAAATATGCCATATACAAATAAATACATTTTTAATAACATAATTTAGTCAACACTAACTCTGTCAGGTCTTGATTCATTCAGGGGCGTCGTAGTAAACTATTATAAATTATTTTCCAAATTGCTGGAATCATTCATTGGTTGGTTCGAATATGTATATCGCTTGCATATTTAAAAAGTCACTTTCGAAAGGAAACTATTTAATTTCTACTTCATAATCATAATCTAAATCTATCGATTGTAAGGGCATGTTAGTGGCATCGAAGGAAAACTTATGACTTTTAGATTTTTTAAATGACATTTAGGTTAAAAAACTGAAAAAATCCAATTAATATGGTATTTCTGAGAAATATAATACAGAATTTAAATTGTCACAAAATCGAAACGCATCGAAATATTATTGTAAAATGTTGATATTGTATAGACAAAAGAGATTTTAATAAAATAAAATTTTAAATTTTTTTATCTTAACATCTAAATTCCCAGAACGGGGAAATATATTCTTTTACAAAACAGGCTATCCTATCTTTATTTAGTATGTGGCCAACAGTTGTGGCTTTAAAAGTCCGTTTACGTTTATTAATCGTTGCTTTGCACTCTGTGAAGCTTATCAATGACTTGAATTTTTTTTTTTAAATTGGCTATGTTAGGATAGGGCGGGAATATGAAATTATAATTTTTTACCTAATTTTTCTTTTTATTTGCATTAAATTTAATTGATATTATGTCCATGGACAGACATGCCACCTTTTTACTCAGGTACGAAGTTTTTTCCACATCGCAGCAGAAATTTCCTTGCTATTATTTTACAAAGCATTTTTAGAGAGAAGTCATTCTTCGTTTTTTCTTTAGATTTAAAACTCAATTTTAGAGAAATAAAACAAACTATTTTCAATCAAACTAAGAACTTCTAAAAAATACCTTTTAGCCTCTACGAGAAGTAATTCAACAGTTTATTATTTTAATTATAACTTTTTTTAACTTCTAAATGTTCGTTAGTTAAAAAAAAAGAAAATTTACATAAATAAATTGCATAAGTATCTCTTAAAATTCACAACTTCGATTCTGCTACCGTTTTAGGCAAAAGCTTGAAAATTGGACAATATAAACTATTATGATAATAACAGGTAAAAGTATTAAAACTTATAAATAAAAGGGTGCCTAAATATTTTATATATTGGATGAACAGTTGTAGACAGACGGTTGGAACTTATGGAGGATCTAGGTCTTCTCCAACAACAAGTACAAAATTTGGATTTAGAAATTAATAAGTGTTCCAATATTTCAGAAATTGACCACGAACCCGTATAAATAATCCGCTATAATATAAATTTAGAAATTAAGGGGTATTCCCATAGTTGAAAAAATTTAACCTGTATGGCCCTATTCTTGAACCGTAATATACACTTAAAAACTTGACAGACTGTCCACTACTTTGTCTAGTACAATAAGAAGCATAAATATTTAAAATTATAATTTAAAGGATGTTGCAATAGTTGATGTCATTTAATGTATATTGCCAAACTGTTAATTAGTTTTAAACAGACGGTTCAAACTTATAACGAACCTGTATTGCTAAATCCGCTAGAACAGCAAGTAAAAAGTTAGAATATGGAAATTAAGGAGTGCACATATGATTGATGCAATGTTGTGTTTATGGATAAACTTTTTAACCCTTATAGACAAATAAATTAAATTTGTTTTGAAGTCGGTATTTTTTATTTATTTATTTATTTATTTTTTTTTTTTTTTTTTTGTTAAAATAATTTATTGCACTGAAATTACAAAAAGCTTATAACAAACAAATACAGCTTTATAGAAAAGTTTTAAAACTGAAGACCTCAATTCAAGACGAATATGTTTAATCTAATTTTTTTTCACTAATAAAACATTAAGTTATCAAAGTAATTTTCTATTTCTTTGAAACAACTTAGAAATTTTTGAACAACCGACTTAATATTTTATAGTGTTATTTAAAATGATATTTCTAATTATATATTTTTATATAATTAACTAAAAAACCCACTAAAAACTCCGAATAAAACATTGTGATTTTACTTAGTCTGAAAGTATATTTTGATTTTATTGAAGCTTTAGATTGTGAAAGTTTTAAACATTTTTCTTTTCTATGTTGAACTTTAAGAAGAATAAAAGTAAAACGATTGAAATTTAAAATTTTACTTTTTAATGGTAAGCGATGTTAGATGTAACATGATTTTTAAGGCTTATGTCTTAAACCGTTATTTTAACAAAAATAAACCGCTAATTAATGGTTAAGGCAACAAAGTGTACTCTTTCTTAAACTTTTGCTTACATATTGATCGCATTTAAATTTTTGAATTAAATTCATTGATCTTCTGCCTGTCTGCACGTTTGGCTGTATTTGAATTAGTAATTGTAAGATATTGGGTTCGTTTTAAAATAATTTGTACGACAAATCAAACAACGGTCTATTTTATGAAAAAACTTACTTTCCAAATTACTTGAGAAAAACATTCACTTATTTACGTACGTAAATATACAATACTAATGTATGTTTGGTCAAAAGTCAAACGAAAGTAAAAGTGAATTAAGTACTTTCAAGGGAAAACTTTGGATTGCACTTGATGTGTTTAAACGCTAAGACTAATTGTGGCTTTTTATTGCTACTAAAGCTAAGAAAAGGAAAAAAACAAAACAAAATTCTTTAATAAATGAATAGAGTTTAACGAGAACTGCTTTATATAGTTAAATTGAAATAAAAATACTAGGGTTTTTGTCTATTTTGGGAAAATATAGAAACCGGTTTGCGATGGTCTTGAGGAACGCAAATAAATTTCGCTGGTTTTATAGTCGTCTAACAACTATTTATCTATATATAACACATTTAATTACAACAACTAACTTAATAATACTGTTTTAAATTTTAAAATATCCAATAGTTAGCTTAATATCTGCTAAGGTAAACTTATTTTATTTTTAAAGTCATTTTAGACGAAAAAAATTTTAGTAAAAAGGCAAATATCTTGAATTATATTACAACACTTGAGTGAAAAATAATTTTTTCTTTCATATAAAATTTTCGTATAAAATTATTGTACATTGAAAATTATTTCGTATGTTATTAAAATATAACAATGAAATATCTTATTTAAAAACAATTATTAAATCTAATTATTAATAGGCAACCCGATTTTTTGTTTTTCAAAATCAGCTCACACTGAAAAATGCTTTTGTAGAAAATATGACCATCTGACCATGTTAGTTTGCATTACGTGGGTTTAGTTTTTTTTAGTGATATACGCGTTTCTAATTTTCTACTAATACATTCACACATAAAACATAGGAACGTATAATTTTAACAATTATAAAGGATATATTTTTAAGGATAGAAAAACACAAATAGAACACAAATAGAAAAACACAAATAAAATTTATAATATCGTATTGTTTTTAATGTGTCATTTGAAAATTGATGAAATTTTTACTTGCTTTTAGAGTTGGGTCGAATGATTCAACCTTCAGGCAGGCTATTATATATTAATGTAAATATGTTTTGTATATATGGAATTATATGTTGCACGACTTAAGTCAATGTATTCCTAAATCGTTTACAATATTGTGAGTAAATCCTCTAAGCTGTTTAATAAAAAATTTGTTCCATGTAAGCAACATGAGTAAAAAACGAACGATTGTACGAACAAAGTTAATTTTGAGTTTAAAAGTACTATTTTTTTTTTGTTTACCATAGATACATAAAAAATTGTATAAATTCTAAGCTTTAATTTTCAATAACTGTTTAAAAGATTGGCTATATGCGTTAAATTACAACAATTAGGGCACCTTTTAGTTTCTAATTTAAAATATTTTTACTTGTTATTATACTTGATAAAGTAATGGATATTTTGTCTAATTTTCAAGAGTTTGTCTGTAACGGTTTCAAAGATAGAGCCATATAGGAGCAATTACATCAGTTATATGGACACCCTTTAATTTCTAGTTTCAAGTTTGGCACTTGTTATTGCGGACTTAGCAATAAGGGTTCTGTGCAAATTTCAATCAACTGTCTACAATTGTTTAACAGTTTGGTCATATGCATCAAATAGCAACAACTATTGTAAAACCCTATAATTTATAATTTTAAATATTTATACTTCTTAATATACCAGACAGAGTAGGACAATCCCTTCAATTTTCAAGTGTTTGTATATAACGGTTAAACGATAGGGCCATATAGGTAAATTCTCTTCAAATATGTTCCCCTTAATTTCTGAGTTCAAACTTTATATTTTTGTTATTTGTAAACTTCAACTATCTGGCTATAAAAGTTCGAAAGTTTGGCAACATACATTAAATTAAATTAACTATTGAGACACCCTTTTAGTTTATAACTTTGAATGCTTTTACTTGTTATTATAACGGTCATAGTAATCGATATCCTGTCCAATTTTCAAGCATTTGTCTATAACGGTTTAAAAGATAGGCGCATATAAGTCAATTTACGTTACCTATGGGGACTCCCATAAATTTTTATATTCATTTTTGTATTACTTTTTGCTATTAGAAGCTAAAATAATACGCATTTTTT
The DNA here is from genome assembly GCA_937654795.1 of Cistogaster globosa. Lineage (NCBI taxonomy): Eukaryota > Metazoa > Arthropoda > Insecta > Diptera > Tachinidae > Cistogaster > Cistogaster globosa. The sequence continues at coordinate 79,339,653 of OW569403.1, forward strand.
TGGAAGTTTTAAAGAAGAGCGCTTTACGCTTCATAATACACTTAAAAAATGTGTTTGTTGTTTGGGGAGTCCCTTTTTTTTTTTTTTTTTTTTTTTTTTAAAAGAGAAGTAGCACTTCAGGCAATAATGCCTATTTAGTTATTTTTGTAACCGTGCTACATTCTTTAGGAAAGGGATAGATGAGAGATAAGACAGGTGGTGAAAAGAGAAAGATAGATATAGCCAATTTATTAGCTATTTTACTTCGCCGGCGAATATGCTATTAAGAAGTACCGACGAAGGAGGCTGCATGTTTAATGTTAATTCTGAATATGTATTTATACCATTAAACAGAAAAAAAACATTTTTTATTTTTGGTTGCCGCAGGGGTTGAACCCTGGTCAATCAGGTTTGTAGCCAACGTGTTTACCACTTAGACTACAGCAGCTAAGACTAAAAAAATTTTAAAATCGGTTTATAAATGACTGAGTTCTACAGACACAAACATAAAAAATAGCAACATTCAGTCCAATTGATAACCTCCTTCTTGTTTGGAAGTCAGTTACAAATTCGATAGTTAGCTTAGCAAACTATTTTATAATATAACAGAATTAATCTCGATATCAAGTTTTAAGTTTTTTGTAGACCTTTAAAATAAAAATATTTTTATAGGGATAATACTCGAAAGAAATAACTTTGTAGGAATAGCATGATCAAACCTAGATACAATAATCTCTCTAAAGCTTCCTGAATTAATCCTCGTAAGTCTGTGACAACAAAAAATATTGTAAGTTTTTATGGTTTTCATCATCATTGCTGTCGGGAAAACTTTTATCTAATTTGAAAAAGTAACTAGAAATGTGAATGTTTTTACAAAATAAAAGAATCATCTAGTTTGGGAATTTATGGTAAATTTGCAACATTTCTTACAGAATTCAATCGAATAATTAAAGACAAATTTGTAAAGTCTTTAATACGACAACTTTATAAAACAAATATGTGACTACTTACATATTTTAAATGTTGTTAGAGGAATGTGATTTGTTTAAGAAGCAAATAAGTAAAGTGGAGTTTCAAAAATAGTTTATGAAATATTTTAAGTTGAAATAAGAACCAAAACAAGATAAGAATTATAAAGACATATAATTGTAGTAGGCTCGTTAAGAAATTAAATAAGATGATTATTTTATATTAAGTTTTCCTTTTATGCATATATTTTGCATATATTTTTTTATGCAGGTAAGGTGGCATTCGTCTTAAAAGTCTCAGTAGAAGTTATGTAAAATTTTTTTTATATAGCCTTTAACACAGGTGGAAAGAGGATGTATCTCAGATTGTCATTCCGTTTGTAATTTCTACAATATACATTTCCAACCCAATAATATATATATGTTCTGAGTCCTAATGCATAGCGAAATCGATCGAGCGATATCCATCTGTCCGTCTGTCTGTCCCTGTTCGGGTTGAAATCAAGTTTTCCAAGGCGATAAATCAAGATCGGTAAATGTCTTTGTAGGCAGCGTGCAAAAACTGTGCGCCTGTGTCATTACTGAAATAATTTAAAAAAAATACAAAAACAGATATATGCAGCGATAGAGAATTAAAAAATAAGAAAAAAAATTCAAGTGAAAAAATTGCACTTAAAAAGTGCTTAACCCATTAGAGACGAAGATATTTTTTATGTTGTTTATTTACAGTGCTTATTTTGTTCTAGTCTTTAATTCTCTGTCACCCCAATATTTGTGGTTTTTTTTTATTGAATTCACTTCACAAAACTAGATTTACACACATTGTCAAGGGTATATAAGATTCTGCATAGCCGAATATGGACTAATAGTAATTTTCTGAATAAAATATTACCTTGGAACAGAGAACTTTTTTTCTTTTGTTGTTTTTTTTTTTTTGGAAAGTATAAAATTTTCTTTAAAAATTAATATAAATATTTATTTAGAATAAACTCATCTAAAACTACGCTAAATCATTGCAGTTTTTTTTGTGTTCATAAATTCACACTGATAATTCGCCAAATTATTTTTTTATTATTATTTCTTTGACTCAGGGTCAGTTAAGCAAAGGTTATGGATTTTTAGTCGTTTAAAAGTTATAAAACTGCACTAACTGAAGTACCCAATATCAGGAAACTATTAAAGTCCCCGTTGTGAAATAAGCAACAGCTGGCTAACAAAGTCAAATCTGTTCAAAGGCCAGTTGGCTTAGTGTGTAATATTACAATATTAAGATTTATCATATAGTAGAATACAATACAACTAAAATTATATTATTTTTGTAATTAAAACCACTACTATTATATTATCGAATGTTTAAGCTGTATAACTGTAACAAATTTATAGAAACATCTTGCCGAATTCCTAGTTAAAAATTTAATCGTTACTGATAAACCTTTAAAATAACATTGTGTAAAGAAAGGCAACTGGTCAAGAAAATGATTTAAAATAAATAAAATATTTCGGTACGGAAATGAATACTTTAAAATATAAGCTGAGGAGTATTTCTTTTTATTATTATTATTATTATTATTATTATTATTATTATTATTATTATTATTAATTATTATTATTATATGTATTTTTAAATTTATGTAAGAAACAAAGATCATTACAAAAATTAGCAACATTTCAACATGAACATTATATAAAATGAAAAATTAAAGGTTTAGCTCAACTAGTGGCAGCTATAAGAAAAGAGGAAATAAATAATATTGCCAATAAAGATATGCATTAGCATATTTTGACAACATTTTCTTTCAAGGACATTTGTCCATTAATTTTATTTTTAATTTTTATTTTTCTTCGATTCTTTCATGTGCTTATTCTCTATTTGCTGATGTTCATCATGTTACCATTTATGACCTCAAAAATGCTACTCAATAGATATAAAAACATTTACTTTTATCTAAAGTGAAAAGTTTTTTTCATTATACTATAATTATGTTTAAGCCGTTTTGTGATTTTTTTTCTGCATTTTCATTTCATGATTTTTGTTATTCTTTACAGACGCCCATACCGATGCCGAGGTACAGCTAAAAGTACCTAGATGGGTGGAACGTGGTGCTAGTGCGACATTGGAATGTATACATGATGTCGACTCGAGTGTCTTATTTAAGGTAAGAGTTTGAGCATAAGGATTAGCATAATACTGTTTTTACTGAGCGTTATAAATTAAATGTTTCTTTAAGTTTTGTTTTTGTAGTCTAGAGATTAATTACAAAACAAATTTTTCTTTAATACTGGATCCTGAAAATAAAAATTATTAGTTCGTATCGAATCTTGTACAAGTGATAAATTCTAATTGAATTTTATTGTTTTGCCGTGACATCTCATAATTTACATATTTCTGACTCTGTCATTCAATGAATGTTTTACAAATTAATATTTTAAAAATTGCTTGAATTCTTTTTATAATAAAAATAATAATCTTCCAAATTTTACAAAATTAAGCTTTTTAAAAAATAATGTTAAAAAGACAATATTTATTTTTCTTCATTGCTTTAATTTAAATTGAAAAAATTTATAATAATTTTTTTCTGTGTAAAAACTATTTTATTTAAATTCACAAACAAACGTGCTTAAATTTCAATTCCTATTATAAACCATGGCGAATGTGGTTAACAGCACCATATAATTTATTTCATACAAGTGATGTTAAAAGAAGTAAGAAAAAAAAAAATAGACGCGACAAATATTGTTTAAATAATCCCCAAACTCAGGCCAAATAATTGAAGAGCGTGGCATTGACATTGTGGTCATATTAATAATATTTAATATACCACGACTTGTAATTATAATTCACTATAAAAATGAACTCATATTGCGAAAACCACCACCTAAACTCCCATTAATTTTAAGCTTCTCCCAGATATGTTGACCTTATTCCACTAAATTTTGTCAAACAAAAGGCAACTAAAATGGAAAAAATTAAAAAAAAGTAATTAATACTTTTCATCGCACGCAAACACAAGCTTTTATGCATTTAAAGAGATAATTTCCTTTAAGTGTATAAATTAGTCAGAAACACAACGCATTAAAAACGGAAATTCAACGAAATGGACAAAACAAACAAAAAATGAGAAAAGTAAAACCAATTTAAGTTTAAATTAAAAAATATATAAGAATGCTCTGCAACGAGAAACACGACAAAATATTCATAGATGATAGAAGACCTATGAAAATGTTTTAATATCTGGGTGAGAATTCTAGTAATTTTCTAAAAAAAAAAAACAACAAAACACAGTAACAATTTAAAACTCTTTAAAATTTTTTTGCAATGTTGTACGGCAAAGTTTGTTAAAGAATTATGAATGATTATAATTATATTTTTTTCGGCAATCCTTGATAGACAAAATTAAAATATTCAGAACTTTTGTCAAAATCATATTAAAATATTATTTAAATACTTATTCTTTTTATTCACTTACTGTTTTGTTGTTTTGATAATATTAATTATTAATATTTAATTAATTTTTAATATTGCTTAACTCTTATTGCCAAGTTCTTACAAAATATTTTAAATACATACAAATCAGCTTTCATTTGGCAAGCGATAGATAGCATTTTTATGTTAATCTTTGTGGACCCAATGATGCCTGGTCAAAAACTGCTGAATGCGTTTAATTACTAATACTGTTATGAAGATTAAGCTTCGATAGAGTTCCAACTGCCTTAATTAATTTGATAATAATTTGCAGACATTTTTAAAATTTCAAACGATGCATGCTGAAATGGCAAAAGTTATTTAAAAATAAGACATGTGTTGAATACAATTAAAAAAGGTATAATTCTCTAATTTTTTCCAATCAAATATTATTGTCGTACCTTACGTTGTATGTGTGTTTTTCTTTTCAAATTTTCTTATGTTAGATTAAAGAAGCCTTTTAAAAAATCAACTAGTTAAGTTCAAGAAAAACATTAGTACCGTGCTCTTAAAATCGAATAGGTAGCTTCTGAGATGACGTCCGATATTCAAATTTAAAAACGTTATTCCTTTGTAAAAATTACATAGAAGCTTAGTTTAGTCTTGTCGTTATTTTTTTTTTTTTTCTTAATGCTTAAGTGCAAGGCTTTAGAAAACCACAACATAAGAAGCATTTGTAGCTGTGTTCCACAGTTCACTGCAAAATACAGGATATGTAGCTTCTGACGTAAGATTGAAAAAATTTTGTGTTTATATTTTTCATAATAAGAAGAAGGTATAAAAGTAAAGGCTATAATGATTAAAATTGTGAGTATTTCTTTTCAGTCAAAAATAAAATATGTATATTCTTTTCGATCCCGTGTTATTTTTTCAATCAAGAAAAAGTAACTGAACTTTTATGAACTTTAAAAAACTAGTCCTCAAGTTTGATAACATTTAGTACCTTTTTAAAGATTCTTTTGAAAATAAAACAGATACTTTTTTGAAATAAACTCTTACCTTCTAATAGATTCGACATACTTAAATAAATTTATATTTAAGTGTTTTTTTTTACAATGCAAACATATCATTGGCCACAAAGTGTTTCACACCAAAATAAATATTTGTTCAATTATTATTACAGAAAAAGGTGGAAGATATGACCGAAAAAAGTTTACTTATTATATTTTTCTTATGTTGTGTTTTCTCTTCGTGTCTTTTTTTTGTATTTGTTAATGACAGCAACACAGTAATATTGGCTAGACGCAAGAATGAGTCTCGTGAGGCTATTGGATACTAACACTAAATAATTATAATCAATTAAATAATATTGATCTCACGAATTTTTGCCTTTAAAAATTTTAAGTAAAATTAAATTAATTTTACTGCAATGCTTAAGTTTCGTATAATTCTGAATAAATATCTACTTTTAGTGAGGATGCATTCGGTTAAACTTTGCAAGCTGGCGCGCCAACTATAACCGAAATATCTATTAAAATCGCAAACTCAAGGCAAAACTAATTAAATGAAATTTTACAATTTCAGAATATTGTGTGAACAAAAGGCGACACCTCAAAAATTAAGAAAAAATAAAAATAAATAAAATGTTTCAAACTAATGAATAATCTTATTTTGGCTTTAATTATTTTTAAAATTAACATAAAGATTTCTAGGGAATTATACGTTCTTTATAAATTAAGAAATAAAAAAAAAATAATGAATATATATGTATATAAACCTTTACATCAGCCCATAGAAAAAATAATAAATAATTTAAAAATGAAAAACTTCATTACTTTCACATTTACGTTCGGCTGCAATAAGAAAAACCTTTATGAAACTGAGATATAAAAACACGTAAAATAAAAAAAAAATATATAGCAAGTGAGGCTCTAGAAGTTTCACCGAAAATACCCAACAAAATTTTTGACGACATATTTTTAATATTAGTTTGCTGTAAATTTTTATCTGATAGTTTTTTTTACATATAACTTCTTTAATAAAAATTTTAACCGGCGAATTTTTTCAAAGGATTTTCTTGATAAATTTCTATAAATTTTTTTATCTATAATTTATCGTTTTTGACTTAAGGGACTCATAAGACTTGAAGTGCTGCAAAACTTATCTAAAAACAAAGGCAACGTAAAGGAGCAAATGTGCGAAACTTTAAGTTTTTCTTTCATATTTTCTTCCATACCTTCTATCTATTCTTTGTTTTTTAAAACCCATTATCGTATCCCTATTTAACTAATTAATAATAGTGCAAATGAGGGATATTAACTCGGTTGCTTTTAAGGTTAAAACAAAAGTACCAATATCTCACTGTATATGATATTCTGAACCAGCCAAAAAATAGCTATTGAGATTGTAAAATTTTCTTGCTTTTTAAATTATTTTTCTTATAGTATGGATTAAATATAAAATGTATAAAAGAGGTTCTCCGAAAAAAAGACTGGTTAAAATTCCATCGATATGTTCAAGATTCAATTAGGAGGATAATAATTTGATTTTAATTATTAATAAATTACAATATTGAATTATTTTTTATATTAAAAGCTAACATTTGATATTTGCCTCCAAATGTTGGTTGTAATACCTTTTAAAATAGTTAACCTGACCGATTTGTATCTTTACTAAAATCTATTCTAATAATTGGAAGATGCAACTTAACTTATTCAGCACATTACTACTGAAAACCGAATTTTGGTAGTTAGAATTATAAAAATCAATTGTATCTTCTAAAATAGAAAAATTTTTGACGTGCTAAAAATAAAACTTGTACACATTATACAAAAAATCGCAATATTTCAGTTTAAAAGAACAAATATTTTTCAAAGTGGTGAAAAGTTCTTCAATGTTGTATGGTGGTAAGTTTTAAATTATCTCACAAAGCCATATGTAAATAAAAGAAATTTCAAAATGTTTAATACCTTAATGAAATTTATAATGTAAAATCTTATCACTGTCATTTATTTTTTAATAAAAATAAACATTAAAAAAATTATATCGTTTTATTTAATTCACATTAATATTCTATAGTCACCCAAGAATCATTTAAAAAAATAGTTGTGAGTGCCATACTCATTCAGTTATTACAACCGAATTCAAGATAATACCCACAACCGACAAAATTCGATTGGCAACGAATTCGGTTCCCCTAACGAATTTATTTTCTCTGTGTAGTTATATATGCTGTAAATTCTGGAGGTTTAGAATATTCATTATTGACTTACATTTAGTGTTTTTGTTATAAATTAGCACCGTCTTTTTCGTACCTTTTCAAAAAATTTTACAGTTTAAAGTTAGCATTGTTAAGTCTAAAACTTATAACCAATAAAGTTTAAATCAATCTAAATAAAGAAAGACACATTGAGCAAATAACTAAAAGTATGCAGGTGCTTTGTTGGTACTTGCGGGTAAAATATACTCTTCCCTATTTCATTTAACAATTCAACGAAACATAATATCAAGTTTACTCCTCCTTTATTGAACAAATGTCAATTAAATGAATATCAACGTCACAGTTGTCGATAATGGTGAACTACTCATGTTTTGTATTTTCCCCGGTTCATCTAACGTAGAAAAAGAAAATGTAAAAACTTAAAGAAATTCTTATAATAAATGACAAAATAAAACGAAAGGAGTTCAATATGGCAAAATACTGTTTGACATAAAAATGTCAATCAATTTCCCTTTTGACAAGTTACATTTTTTACTTTAAATGAAAAGTAAATAAGATTTGAGTCTGCCATTCGATGAAAAAAAAAAATAATAAAAAAGCATTAAAAATAGAGAAGGCCACTTGTCGCTTATTATAGTAAATTTGAATGTTTCATACCCACGACGTGAGAAACTTTCCAATTATTGCTGTTTTAGGTTTCATATCCATATAATAAATTCAATTTCATTTTCATACCAAAAAACTTAAATTAAAGTAAAACATATTGTATGCATAGAATCTTTATAGTTCTTATGTTTTGCCAACATTTATCTGAAAGAAGATCTTCTATCATAAACACAAATAACATCGTTCTATTATTTGGAAGTTTATCATTAAATGTTGCAGATTTTTCCAGTCCAGTTTGCTTTTTACTTACATACGTAATATTACCTAATAAATTTGGATTTTAATATTATATCACTTTATACGTGATGGTTACTTAAAAATTATTTTTCAAAATAATTAACGTTACAAAAATTTAATAGGCTTAAATGTTGCTAGATAAGAGAGGTTACGTAGGACATAGCGAACATTTTAACATTTAACTTGAAAATTAATAGTAAAAACCACATCATTATTTCTACTCCTTAGGCTTTTTGCCAAAAAAAAAAAAAAAAAAAAAAAAAAAAAAAAAAAAAACTAAAAATAGATTTAAATAATTGTGTTGTTTTTTGAAATGCCTTGTCTTTCTCTATTATACTGATAAACAGAGTATATTTTGATTTTCTTACTTATCTTTTTTCGAAAATAAGTAGTAATCTTATCATTCTTGGCAAAGAATTCGAAGATTGATTAAAATTTATATTTGTTTTTTACCGATGTTTATTAATTCTTTATATAAAGAAGTCGATATTTAAGGAAAAAAAAAATCGCTTGATAAATGTGTGTGCCAGAAGATAATGCAAATCATGTTCCCGGCGTCCTACTTTCTCGTACGTATAGTAATTTTTCATTTAAAAAAGTTTAAGTAAAAGTGTTTTATTGGGTAAAAGCTCTTTGTCTCGATTTTTGTGAAAAATTCCTACGGTTAGAATCGGGAGTATCTTGTACGCCTTGGGTGTGTTTTTACCGTTGCTATATCCGAGGAATCAATTTTGGAAAGAATTCTCTTTCTTCGCAGCGTGTGTGTGTAAGTATGTCTCAGCGGCTATTTTTTTACGCGTGCGAGACCAGCCCGAAAGTCCTTTAAATCCGAGTACCACAGCCCACCTTGAGTCCCATTAATTGTCCCGCTGTTTCACTGCTCTTTGAAGAAACGGATTGCTGGTATTATTCAAAACCTTAAATTGGCTCCTAGGGACCATATTTCGACATAAAATTGCTGCGTTTCTTTAAAATTTTATTTTGAAACACTCTGGCAGGTAGGATCCTCAAATCGACTTATCTTTAAAAACAGGATCCAGGGGCTTGGGTCGAAACTGAATATTGTAAAAACTTAATATGGGATGGAAATTGTTGATAAACCCTTTCAACGCATGATAAGGCGTTTTTTATTTAATCCAAGTCTACTATTTATATTGGACATGTTTTTCACAAAAATAATCATCCATCAGACAAGATATTCTATTTTAGCAACATATTTTACACTCTGGATTTGACAAGTATGATTCCAATTTAGTGATGTTTTTTGGAAAAATGTAAATGTATAGCACATTTAATTCTACTTAATTTGCAATCCTTGCTTATTAAATGATTTTCTATATCGACATGATGATACTGCATTTAAATATCGATCACAATATAGCGAAACCAGCATTTAATTTATACAGTTTATAATCAGTATCGTTGTTACTAACAATATCGATTATTTTATTCATATAAAAAACGCCTGAATTTAATACTAAATCTTTATATGAATTAGTAAATCACTTATGTTTGTATGCACACAAGACTTTAATATTGTTATTGCTTTTTATTGCAGGTATCATGGTTTAGAGAAGAAATGAAATTTTTCGAATTTGTAAAGGGACGAAAACCACCGTTTAAAAATTTTACAATGGAGGGAGCAATCATTGATGTAAGTACATAAAAACATAGAGACTGCACTCAATTGGTTTTTATTAGCCTTTGGCTATCAATTCAACTGCAAAAGTAGAGAAAAATGCAGGAAATTAAAACTAAGTTGAACGATTATTTAGTGGCTTGCAACATATTTTTTGTAATATTTTTATACTTTCAGTGGGAAAATTCGAATGAATCTCAAGTGACTCTGGCTAATGTTGACTTTAAATTATCCGGACAATTTACCTGTGAGGTATCAATGACCTCACCGTTGTATACAAAAGCATCTGTTGAACAATTTATGAATGTTTTTTGTAAGTTGCTTTTCGTGACTTTAGGAACAAAAACTACAGAAATATAAACAATATGGCTTATTAATTATTTGTTTTTTTCTTTTATTTTTTATTTTTTATTTAGTGCCACAAACCGGCCCACCCGTGATTAGGTTTCGAAAACGCAGTCCTGTTGCTGTTGGTGAACGTCTGATGGCATTGTGTAATACAACACGTGCCAGACCAGCACCACACATTACGTGGCTTATTAATGGCAAAAAGGTAAGTGAACCTGTAAATCACTTAAATCAATTTAATTTTAAAGTTTGATGAAAACTAAAATTTATGCCTAAAGAGTTATATATATATATATATATATATATATATATATATATAAACAAAAGGATTCAGAAATTTATCATTGAAAGTTAAAAACCTTGGGTAATTGAAAGTAAAACATCTTGTAATACCAATTGCAAAATTTAACAGATTATGAAGTACTAATTTTATTCCATAAGAGCAAAAATATGCAAAGCAAAAACTAAAATGCAGTTGTTTATAAACGTTATTTTTTTAATTCCATGTAAGTTATAAAAAAAATTTTACTGTATGTAAACAAAACAACTCTTAGAAACATAAAAACACATCCTATTTTAAAAAAAGATCTTTTTAAATAATTAGTAAAAACAATCATCCGATTAGAAAATTTATTATTTTAAATTAGCCTTTGTTCGGCTAAAAACAAAAATTTAATACGTAAAATAATTCCCTAAACCGATTTTAATAAAATTTTAAATACGAGCAGGTATTTGTCCACATGGTAAAATGGGGTAAATATATTTTTAAATAGTGGGCAAAGAGAGGGGAGAATATGGAAGCGGGCATTTCTATGCGTCAGAATCAACTTTAACATAGTTCCTATTCGATTTTTATTAAATTCGAAACAAGGGTCCTCATCTATATTTTTTTTCTAGAGCTAAGAATAAGAAATGACAATAATTCTTGAAAAAAAAACCGACTTCACAACAGACAAACTTAAAATCATATTTCTTTAGGACGGTACTCGTAATTATACATTATATATTTGAGGTAGATTGCGTAGGGATTTTTAATATATCTTAGAGCAAAATATGAATGCAGAGTAACAAAGAAAATTCAGCAGTAATGTGGTTGTCATTTTTTTTACTTTTTATTACTGACACAGAAAAACAAAATTTATTTAATTTAATTTTAAACTTTCAAATTCGTACTAATTATCCCAACCGTATTAATTAAATCACCGATATTGACTATTGAAGGTGAAAGCACGTTTCGATGGTCATTTCGCTACCGCTTACTTAGCTCTTCAGGAAAATTCTCACTTATATCTTAAATAAACTAAAGATTTTTGTCCAAACAATAAAGTAAAGACAAAAATCAAAGTTTAAGCAAAAACAACAATAATCAACATTGATTTTATTTTTCTTTATCCACTGTATACGGCTGACTTTTTTTCGGCTCTTTTATACAGTTAAAAGATGTTGAAAAATAAAATAAAAACAACAATAAAACATTACAAAACACTATGATGATTTATTTTTGCTTTTTGCACGGGCACTTGCAATTTAATAATTACAATTTTAAAACACGGGAATATTTATTAATTTAATTTTAAACTTTCATTTTTGTCTTTACTTTATTGTTTGGACAAAAATCTTTAGTTTATTTAAAATATAAGTGAGAAGTTTCCTGAAGAGCTAAGTAAGCGGTAGCGAAATGGCCATCGGTCAATATCGGTGATTTAATTAATACGGTCGGGATAATTAGTACGAATTTGAAAGTTTAAAATTAAATTAATAAATATTCCCGTGTTTTAAAATTTTAATTATAAAATTTATTTAAATTCAAAGATTGGCTATATATATCAAATTACAACCCTTTAATTGCTAATTTTAAATATTTATACTTGTTATTACACTTGATATAGTAATGGAAATTCTGTCTTATGTTCAAGAGTTTGTCTGTAACGGTTTCAATGATAGGGCCACAAAGGTCAATTTACTTCAAACATAGGAATACCCTTTAATTTCTTAATTCAAATTTTATACTTGTTGTCATAGCGGACTTAGCAATAAAGGTTCTTTGTAAATTTTAACTTTCTGGCTAAAACAGTTCAAAAGTTTTACCACATACATTAAATTACAATAACTATTAAAATACCCTCTTATTTATAATTTTGAATGCTTTTACTTGTTATTATAACTGTCATAGTAGTCAACATACTGTCCAATTTTTAAGCGTTTGTCAATTAACGTCACCTATGGGCACACTCTTTAATTTTAGAATTATTTTTGTATTACTTTTTAAATTTTTTATTTTTAAAGAAGTGCGCTTTACGGTTAAAATAATGCTTAAAAACATGTATGTTGTATGGGGACACCCTTTAATTTTTAAGAAAAATCAGTTTAGAAATGGCTGAGTTCTACAGGCACAAACGTAAAAAAAACAACATTAGTCGGATTGATACCCTCCTTTTTTTAAATTCGGTTAAAAGGGCGGAAAATTAATGAAAAGTTAATATGAAAACATACGGCACGCGCTCGTTAATGTGTCCCGTACATTTAACAAGTGAGTTTTAGTTTGTGCAATTAATTAAAGAAAAATATTAAGCAAAATAAAAAAAAATTCTTGACAAGGCTTGTTTAAAATAGTGCGAGAAAATGGTGGAAGCGATTAAACGCACTATGCGAAATAATATTATAAAATTTTAAATATTCGCCCTTTTTAGTAGCCATTTCTCTGTCTTTTTCTTTCACACTAAATTTCTTGATTTACAGTTGTCAAAATCTTAAGCATATCCTCTAATTTGTAAATAATAATAATAATAATAATAATAATAATAATAATAATAATAATAATAAAACAAATACGTTTCTACTACAAGGAGATTTATACAATTACAACATTAAACGAAAAACTTTAATTCGATGCCAGAAAATAGTCTAAACTTTAATTAAAATTACCTTTTTTTAGAACCATTTCCACGTATGAGTAATATTGCTATATACACAATATACTTCACTTCTCGTACTTACGCATATTTCGAAGAACTTAACAAACTGTATGAGATATATGATATGGTCACACATTTGAGAATTTTTTTCAAAAAATTGCAAAGTTTGATGACTTATTACCTCAAGAAAATAATTGGTAGACTTTCATCTCAACTTTATATTTTGAAAACTTAATTAATAAAAAGAAACTAATAATTTTATTTTCAACAAGAATAAAATGACCATTTATTTTTTTAATGAATTGTTTTCCAAAATGGTACATACAGTAGTTGGATAAAGGATGGTAATCAGATGAATCATAAAATTAAGTACATTTTTCTTTCAGTTTTCTTGTTCGTGGCGTAGTATGTAAATTTATTTTTGACTCTCGGTCTTATTTATAAAAATTCCGAAATGGAAGATCCTTATTACAGTATTGTTTTGCAAGAAAATTTTTTGAACCTAGATACCTCACTTGCAGCAAATTACAACACTTATACAAAAATTTTGCAAGAAGATATAACAGCATTCTTTGATACTTGTAGCATTTATTTTAACACTTATTTGATCCAGCTAAATAAGCAAGATTGTAATGTATTTTATAGAACAAAAAACCATTTATTTTAAAATCCGTTAAATTGGTTTAATTAACAGGTCGATTTGCTTAAATAAATTTTTGTTTGTGAATACTAATTGAAAACACTTTTTCACATTGAATGTATTTGTTCCAAAAAATAAATAATAACTTTAATATGATTAATACGTTTGGTAATCATTTGCAACTAAATTAAAATAGAGTAAATCGATTTGGCATTTTAAGCATTTATTATTTAAAGCAAATAGTGTTTGTGGTATTGATTTTTTTAATGATCATTTTTGATCTCATATGATTATCAAGACGTAATTTATCCAAATAAGCTAGTTGTATTTCATTTACTAATACTATAGAATATAGTAAAATATATTGGAATGTATTTTGATACTGAACTATTTATAAGTCTTTTCACAATTTGCGTAAATTTGATTAAATGTTTAAAGATATTTTTATGTTTAGCTTACAATTTGTTACAACTTACACTTATAATCACAACACATTTTTAATCATATTTCATAGTATGGAAGTTTATACTTAACTAATTTATAAATGATTAAATATCATTTGCAAAACAAATTTGTAAAAAAACACATAATAGTTGTCTGCTTCCTACATTCAATAGATGGACAATAATCGCATCCTTTACAGGTATTTTCCGGTGTATCTCATATGTCTAACGCGTACAGAAACTGATAGCTTTTGCGGACAATTATATTCTCACTACTCTTGCGAGCATTTACACTATAACATTTATTTAAGAATTAATTTAAAATTAAGGTCAACATGCAATTAAGCTTGCTTCAACGTATCTAGGTGCACTTGCGTTAGTTTTGATGTAAGACCGTGCGTAATATGTATGCTATACATACATATAATGCAATTATAGTATTAATGATCACATTTACTTTCTTTATTGTAATTGCTTCCATTTGCAAATATAAATTTTCACACATGGAAAATTTTATTTTAATTTAAGTGTTTATATTCAACATGCACCCAGAAAACATTAATGTACGAAAATAACATTTTATAAATTTTTAAAGCAAATATGATATTTTTAAAACTCACAAAATAATATCTGCAAAAAATGCAAAAAATAATAATTTGTAGTCAAAATATTATAATATTATTGAATTATAAAATTAAATTTTTTCATTCATAGCCAAATTAAAGTCAATAAGTCAGTTTATTTATTATGTTTAAATTTCACTTGTGTCAACTTTGATCCTACTATCAAGAGATCACTATCTTTATAATTTGTGGTATTGCTTTAGATAATATAAAAATAAAAACTATTTTTATAAATATTTTTTAACTAATTCTTTGAAAGCTGTTTAAGGAGGGCCGCTAAAATATTGATAGGTGAAAACAAACAATTTTCAGTCGATATACATTCATATAAGGGAAAGAGTCATTTTAAATAGTTTAGAATTATATTGACGGTTTTCGTACCATTGCTTTCCCACATACGCAATTTGCAGGACAGACTTTTATATGAAGAAATTCTTCATTATCTTAACAATAAATAATTCTGTTGCTGTGTAACAGCGAGGTTTTTCAGGTATTTTATCACAACTGCAATTATTTTGGATATGAGGTGACGGTTAACGTTAACTTTCCACTCTCTTTAAACTTATATATTTTTAGTATCGTCGTTCAGAAAATATAGATAAGACTTTATATTACTGTCAATTTTAAATTGATTTTTTTGCTCTTTTATTGTGATTTTGCCTTACGTTTTAATTTGCTTCCTGTTTATTAAGTATATTTACAATTAAGTGCCTAAATTCTTATGCGAGTTTATTATTCTTAAAAATGTAAGTAGTCACCGATGTATAATTTTCATTAGTTGCACTATCATCAGTTGCATTATTTTTTGTTTTGTTTTTTAATTCTGCTCACGTCTCGTTAAATAAATTATATTTCGTGTTCGTTCAAAGATTTCTAGCTGCTTTTTTTTTGCAGACTAAACGTTAAAAAATACTTTATTTCTCTGATAGGTTGCCGTAAATAATGCGTCAAAAATTATTCCAAAAACTTCATACGAGTAACATGTGAAACGAAAATATTTTGGGATATTATTTACATTTTTCTTTTTATTTTTATACATTCTTGATATTGCCAGAATATCTGATATTGCTCTCTCTAAAAAGGCGATTCCTTGAGAATATAGAAAATACGAGTATTGGGTCAATTACCACGATTATATGCAATTTAAAATTGTAGTTTGAGTTTTTACCGATGGGCATATGTATCTCTATTAAAAAAATTAAACAAGCATATCTGTTCATTTACAACAACAAAGTGTTGCTAGTAATTAAATATACACAAATGCAAGAACAAACACAAAAAAGGAATATAAAAAACAAAACGCAAATGAATAATATAAATGCCATAGTGTCCCACCCATTCTATTAGGGAAAAACTTATACACAATAACGTTCTCTACTCAAAAAAAATTATACATTAAAATTACATTCGGCTTGGAAGCGAATAGTAATAAATGTAAAATTTAACAGTTCAACAAAATGTTTTCTCCTTAACTTAAAATTAAAAAAGTAAAAGTTTGTCTATTACAAGTCAAAGTATACAACTAAATATCTTCGTTTACTTAACAATAAATAAATCAAAATATCTTTATAAAAATAAAAATTGCGAATATCGAAAGTACGGATTATATTGTTACGAAAAGAAGAAGAAAAATATGTTCCTGCAGAGCTAAACAAGAAACAAACTTAGCCGCTTAGGTGCAATCGATCGTCGAATGGATCAGACGTCGTCAAACAAAGAAAGTTCCTTAAATGAGAATGTATTTGAAACTTCTAAGCTGAAGAAAATTTCTGCCTTATAATTATAAACATTTTTTAATCTTTTTCACTGAAGTTATAAAAAACATTTAATTTTCAATCATCGAGTTAAAGTAAGTAGTTGAAGGATAAAAAACAGTATTTAATGAAAACAAAAATATATTTTATGGCTGTTGAAAATAATTTTTTAATTTTTTTTTTTCCAACTGGGATTTGAACCGTGGATATTATAAATGAAACAGAATTTTACTTTTTTGGCTTAAGGTTCATTTTTAGTTTAATTTATTGTCGAAAATAATGATGTATCTATTTCTTTGAAAGATGCCTTCTTTGTTGATTGTGTGATGTGTTTTACTTTCTTTGTTAAGAGATTTTATAATTAGATTGTGTACGTGAAGATTTGCCTTGCCGGTTTTTTTTTCTGATGCTACGGGCAGAACCTTTTAGCCATCAAAAATAGAAAAGAAACTCGTAACAAAGTCAAAGTTGCAGTTTAAAGTCCTTTGATAATAGATACCTCCTTTTTATAGTTCTAGATAGTTTCTATAAATTGTCTTCTTTATATAAGACTTGAAATTTTAAGAATATCGAAAACATCGAAGGAAATATAGGGAACCTATTTTATGGAGAGGTTTTTATCCTGTGCTGCAATCCAATATCAATAAACATGCGTTTGCTTGTGAAAACTTGGTCATATTACTGTGAGAACAAAATAAAACTGGCTGGTTTTATTTTTAATCCGCTTTAAATATCGGCATATAACGAACATAATGTAAAAATAATTAAAAGAATAACAATAATAAGTAATTCAATATTTTTTTTTCGATAAAAGCAAAACGTTCTAAAAATCGATTTTGCTAAAAATGTCTAGCCACTCAAGTCCATATTTGCTTCAAATTGTAAATATTTGTTTCTTTTTGGTGTAAATGTAGAAACTACCTTACTTTCCCTTGTTATATCGAATCTTTAAATATCAATCCCTGTTGAACAATTTTTATAATTAAATATTCAATGGTATTATTAATGAATTAATAAATTTAAAATTGTTTGTAAGGCTTCTTGCTTATAACGAAGTAAGATTAGAAAACAAATTAAGAACTTATTTATTTATTTATTATTTTCTAATATAACTGATCCCAATGAGCCATTAATAGTTAACAAATTGACTACTTAACAAAGGCAACATTTTACTTAAACTAAATAATAAACAATTTAGTAATGTTAGAATTAAAACATAAAGTTCAATAAATTTGTATAAACATTAAAAGAGCCTCACAGTAGTCGTGAAAAAAATCAATAAGAAAAGTAAAATAAATAAAAAAATCAAATATCAACTGCAAATTGTAATGAAAAAAAGCGATGTTTATAGCTTTATAAATAATAAATGGTTATATAATTGTCGTTAATCTAATTTTAATAATAAGAAAATGCACTTTTTAAGTTCTGCGACTTATTATATTAAAAATTTTGCCATTTGGTTTATTTTCACAAACATCTATCGAGGGAGAGAACGTGTATGTTCACTTTAAGTTTTTCTCTTGCATGTATACTGTACTTGTGAATTTTTAAAATTTATGAAAGTAAATGTATGTAATATGAATATTACATATGCATAGCTTTGATTGTAATTATGAAAATTTACTTGTTCTCGTTAGTATAATATATTTAGTTTTACAACACTTGGGCTTGCGAACATCGACTAACATTGTCTTTATATACTTTGCTAACTAAATACATGATGTGTCTAATGGCGTTAGTGTGATTATCAGTTACATGAGTCCCAAAGGTTCAATGCAATTTAAACTTTCAAACTCTGCTAACGCAACCAGCCACTGCGAATAATAAATGTTGTGGCTTTTATATCTCATTTTTGCTAATATTATTTATATCTTTATAAATTTTTTATTTTATTTAAAATAAACATGTAATTACGAATGTATTAAAGTTAAATTAAAAAAATTATATAATTTGCTGTTCCTGTTTTTGTTGTTGTTTTAACAAAATTACAAAAGGCTAGAGCATAATTAAATTTTTTTAGTTAACGAAAAAGTTTTTTGAAAAACAGATTAAAACATAAAACAACAAAACGTATTTAAAACAACTACAAACAAGGTCATTGGGTAACCAGTTGATAATATGAGAAGTTTTAAAGATTTATTTAAATTTTATTAACAAAATATACACTCATATTATTTGAACCCATTGTACACTATCATTAAGACTTGAACTAGATTTTGTAAGAAACCAAAAAAAGGGACTGTCGTGATTGTCAAAAAATCTAACGTAACATTGCATGTTGTAACCACAATATCATACTTTTAATCAATTCAGATCGATAAGTTGAAAAATAACCCTGATAAATCAATAATCTTAATGTTTAAAAAATTTCTAAAAATGAAATTGTATTATAGGATTCAAATTATTGCCCGTACTACTTAACATTTATATTATATTTGCTTTAACATTATCAAACTTTCATATAATAACTACGTAATTAACAAATCACTATGTGAATCATTATAGTGCGAAGAGCGCTTTATAAATACAAAACTTGTGTATTTCAGTAATAATAGAATTAAAAATAATTTTAATAAATTATTTTCGACTCAAATTATTCTTTATACTTATCGCTTTACATTTTATATTTTCAATAGCTCTCTTATTCCTCGATAAAAACTTGAAGCACCTAAGAAAAAACGCCAGCGGACATAAAGATAAATGAAATCCCACAGTTTTTAAATTATGGACCAAAATCCTTAAATTGGAGTTTTTGACTTTTCTGCCCACAAAGGCCATATAGGGCTCGTGAAATATTTTAAGCAACAATTCGAAATACATATAGCTTTTTATGGTAGTTTTCTTTCCGATATTAGTTTTGGGATTTTAGAAAATTCAGGGTAAAATCAAAATTTCGATACAAAATAAATTAAATGATGATGATCAATTTTTTACCAAATTTGGTGCAAACATACATACATACACACATATAGTTAACTTTATGAAAAATAATAATTTTAATATAACCCTTAAGAACATTTTTTTTTATTAAGAAAAATATTGTTGTCCCTTTTTAGGCTAAAATACACAAAGAAGACTAAATCTTTAGAATTTTTAAGTTTAAAATAGTATAATTTCCAGCCAGAAAATATAATCATAAAATTTTTTTCAGAAGATATTCAAACAATCTGCTGAAAAAATTTAATTTTAAAATTCTTTTTAGTCGAACATCTTAAAACGTAAACATGCAGATTGAAGCACCGTTTTGTAGATATTGGGTAGGCCATGGTCTGTTTAATTTTTAGAAAGCAGAAAAAATTTGTAGGTACGAGATATCCAATTTTGAGACCACATACCACAATATAAGCTCAAATATTCATCTGCTATGGTCATGTAAAGTTTTGGATCAATCGGCCCTTCCGTTTACAACTGGATAATTTATGCCCTACTGTGCAAAGCTGTCTAAAATTTCTAACCTTGACACTTCATTGAGTCAAAAATACGCTAGCTTATACTTAAAATTTCAAAAAGGGTAATCGGGTATCGAATTAAGCATTTTTAACGGAAGGACCTCCCAACCGGATTACCAACCTAATGATTTTAACAAGGCATGAGACTTTTATAATTAATTGCTGAGCATTGCTTACATTAAGTATTGGGGAAAATAATAATAACCATTAGTACGTATTTTAAGGTATTCTTTTTTAACTAAAGGGACTAGTTCAATTACTAATTCCTCAACTTTTGAACTAATGTAATGTATTTTGTAAGCGAGTAACAAAACTTGGCAATCACAAAAGTAAGTCATTATATGGCAAGTACTTTTTATTGTAAAAACTAAATTTTTGCTGGGTACCGTTTTTTTAGATGGTGTATTGCCTATATAAAGAATGTTAGCATTTTGCCAGTTTAGTAGAAACGGTTTAAATTGAAGTTTCCTTTTGAAAATTAAAGCGTTTTTACTTATACACTTTGCATGTTAAAGAGCATCAAGGGTAATGAAAAATAAAATAACTATTCACTTATAATTCTTAAAGAGTTACTTGTTAAAAGAATAAGTTTCTGCATCTCTAATTAAAACTAAAACAACTCCAGCGATGTTTACAGTTAGTTGAAGTCAGAAATCTTATGTTGTTTAGCCAATTCTAAACAGTGGGATAGAAAATACACAATACGCATTTGTTAGAATAGCATCGGGTGTGCCTTAGGGGCTTTAAAAAAAGCATTCTCATGGTGTCACACCTACTGGACTCATCATAAGTATCTTTTTATAAGGATAAATTGCTTAGTCATCTGTTTAAGAAAATATGGTTTAATTGGAGTTTTGCTAAAGGGCACCAGTGCCTAGTGAAACTTCTAACTTTGACAGACATACATTGATGTAAATCGAGAAAGACGTAGTGTGTAAATGCGTTTAAACACATAAGAACTGCAATGGCTATAACACCTTAAAATATCAAGGTTAGATTCGACCATAAGTATTAATATATCTACTCTTGATCACAGAATTGATAAATACTGATCTACAAGACTTTTTAATCGAAACATTCTTAGATCACTTGATTATACCCAAAAACATAATATTTGTGAGATTTGAAGTCATCATTAAGCAAGTTCCTGCTTTTTTATGTTCCTTGTTGCAAGAATGACTATTTTTTACCTACTGTAATAGTTTCAATTTAAGATTAAAGTTTTATTCCATTTGTCAATAAATTCTTCCAAAAAATCACTATCATTATTGATGTTCAAATTTGGTTCAATAAGAAATGAGATGATGAACAATTTTTTTCACTGCAAAAAAAATTGAATTATTGTTTTCTTTTATTCTACATCACTCCCTACATGAAAAATTTTTGGAAAATTTTGAGATACAAAAAACTGCTTTTTGAATTTTTAACTGTCTGTCCGGCTTTCTGTTTATGTTCGCAAAACGTAAAAACTACTGGATAAATTTCAATAAAATTTTGCGAGAAGGTTCCTTAGAACCTTGGTTTAAATATAGAATTTTTTTTTTTTTAATATGTATGTCATTTCGTAGAGAAAACAAAAAAATAGTAGAATGAATTTAATTTGAACCTAAAAAAATTTTATTTAAAAAAAAAGAAAATAGACTTGATACCGGAAATAAATATTTTTTCTCTACACATTTCTAGGGTTTTAAAAAGTTTAAATATTAAATTATTTTACCCAACATTATTTCGTCAAAAACGTTAGCTTCCCAATTATTTTACTACAATCCTATGCATACTATTGATGTTTTTGCTTTTTATTATTTGTGTCTTGGCTTTCAGGTTGACGAGAAGTACATACGCACCCACCATGTTTATTCAATCAGTGGCAAAAATCATCGCAAACCACCACAGCCACACGAGCAAGAAGAATATCTACTCCAGGCAAAACAAAAGAAATTGCAGAAACAAACCCAGCATCAACAACTTCATGAGACACAACAGCAACCACATTCTTATACTCAACAACAGTACAGCATTTATCAGCCGCAATATCACATACCAATGATACCAGACAGATGGGATAAAAGTTTACGAACTGGTCGAGGTTGGGGTAAGTAATCGTTCAAAATAAAAATATTTTTTCTTAGCAATTTCTTAGGGTATTTGCCAAGAGGGGTTTGCTTATTTGATAATTTAAAAATTAGCAAAGTTTGTTTTTATCCAACGTTTTACAAATAAAAGAAGTTTTATAATAAATCAAGTAGTTGTAAACCTGATAAAAGCCGAGTTAAAAACATATGAGGAACTGTTTTAGGAGGGTGAATCAAAAGATCAATTTTTTCGATACAAAATCTATCATTAATTCGAACAAAAACTTTTTACAAAAGCAGAGTTTAGTGGAAGGAAGCTGATGGGACATCTGCATGAAAAACTCTTCCGACGTACGGTGAAGACAGATACATCAAATTAAATGGATAAAATCGACTATATTATAAGATTTCATTTAAAATATGTTCTACTTCCAAGATGAATGAGTGATATAGCTCTTTGATTCTTAATCGAAATTAATTTCGTCGCTGTGTCAAAGCTTCCCAATACATATGAACTTAATCAGAGTTTTATATTAGAAATTAGGAGCTTAGTAATTAAAATCATAAATAGAAATATCAGCTACATATAAAGGTTTCTGATTTTTTGGAATATGCACAAAATTTTCTGTAACTACTAATTGGAAAATAAAATAAATATTTTTTTTCTTCGGTCAACATAGCTAGAAAAAAAAGATAAAATGCTGCCAAGAAAAAAAAATAAACTCTCATCAGGTAGATGCACAATGGCTATTTGTTTTAAAGATTCGCAGTGATGAGAAATGTATTTAAATCCAACAACTTATATCGCGTTTCTTGAAAACTGTAATATGTAAAACCTGGAAATTTCTTACAAATAACTCTCTTATTGATACGTATAATGTAGAATACGAGTAATGACCATGGTACTGCCCATAGGAACTGAATAAATTTTATCGTGTATCTAAAGAACTTTAATTGGTTGTTAAAATTCACACCACGAATACCAAGTTTTATAATTTTTTTTATATTTTAGAAATAAAATGTAAAAAAAGAGAACTTTGACATAGAATAACGAACCTATAATTTTTAACATCTTATAAGATGTTTAGTCCAAATGAATGCAAAGAAACCCTTCTGTAATAAGATTAGTAAAAAAAAGCCTCTTGTATTAAAGTTTTTTTCCTAATAAAATTGCAGATTATGTCTAAGAAATGAAAAAATGTTTTATATTTCTTAGTGTATTTTCTATGAATGTTGTCTTCTACAGTTTTATTACATTTAGATGTTGTGGGTGGGGAAGAATTCCATGCGGTTAGGAATGAAAAAAGTTTTCAAAATAAATAAGACAGTGTTTAATTATCCAACTATTTACTGAAACATTTAGAAAACTACTTTAAGGAGCATCGCTTGTGTATTATTTTAATTTGCATCACAATAAAGTCTTCTCTTGTAATTAAATCTTGTGATTACACTCATATCAAGCTTGTTTTTTATATCCATTTTCTGCTGGAATGTTTCTACAGACCTCTTACTAAAGAATAAGTGCCATCTATATTCATATAAATACAAAAAATAATAGTTAATTGTAATAAATATTCAGAAATGTAAAGGCTCGCTTTGTTGATTTTGGTTTATTTTATTAGATGTTTTAAATTATTTTTGCTATTCACGTATTTTATTGTCCATAAAAACTTGTGATTGAATTTTGTAAATATTTTTTATCCCGGACCAACACGCAGGGATGACCCCGCAAAGCTTTGTGTCAGAATTGCCAGAATTATGAAATTAAATTATGGGAAAGAAGGTATAGGATGTAGTGTTTATGGAAATACGATTTTAATTTTTCTTGATTGAAAGTAACAGGAAGGACCGCTGCAGGATGATAATTATACGAACTATTAGCTAAAAAACGATATCTACATATATATATATATATATATATATATATATATATATATATATATTGCATAGTGCAGTTGTTTGGCCATTTTATACCGCAAATAGATGAGCTCTTATTACAAGGCATGTTATACGCAAAAACATGCGGATTTTGGGAACAAATGCCTATTCCATTGTCTTATCGATATGATGGTCAATAGAGTCACCTTTGATCCCCTACCCATCTCCTGTACTCGATTAGCTCCAAAACAAATTTTTAAGCACCGGCCCATAATTGTGAGCTGTATATTATCGTAGAGCAATCGCAACATTATTCTGACTTATTGTAACAATTTGGTATTTTATTCCATAAAATGCAAACACTAACACTAAGTCTGATTTATTCTTGTGTTATTTTTATGTCTGATTATTTTCATAGTATCATAGATTTTGCTTCATTAAACGGACTGCTATCAACCTAAACTCTGAATTAATCTTATTTTTTCACTTTTTGCTGGTGATTTTGACTTTTAGTTTTTGCGCATTAATTTATTTCATTAGTCAAAAACCGATACTTTTAAATTTTCAGGACTTTTGGAACAATTTATTGCTTTGTCCATTTTCCGTTGTTCACATTGCAGTTTTACAACTATAATTTAATATGAATGATGCCTTTAACGCCAGCAAAAAAAAAAAAAGGAAAAGTATCGAATCATTTTCCATATGTTGCCGCATTTTGTTATATGGGCACGGGCATACCTTACTAATTTATGTGATTGTACTAAAAAGAAAACATAAAAAATTATTATTTAGATATCTCTCTTAGTCAACCTTCTCTTGCAAGTAGATGAGTTTCTCAATTGTTCAGTAAACATTCTATTAAAACGTTTATTTTATTCTTTTCTTATTCCTTTGTTAAAAAAGAACTGCTAAAGTTGTCAGCGCAATGCGGCACTATGGCAAATTGAAAATTATATTAGAATAGGAAACTTTGTGAACATTTACTTTTGATATGCAGTTCAAGGACAATCGAATTGCATTAGGATCACATCATTGCTATGAAACCCTTTAAGTTAAATATAAAAAATTTTTCTAAGTATACTCATTTCCATTGCATTTGAAATAATATACTTTAAGGCAAAAACACATTTTTTTATTTTCTTTAGCTTTAACTGTGTTTTTTGTTGTTTGTAATAAAAACAAACCAAATTCGTTTTAATTTTTTTTCAAAAAAAATTTAAGCAAATTATTCTCCTTTGCGATTTTTACCTTAACAAGAAGTAAATAATTTAAATTAGCCCGTACAACAATACGAGGAAATAAAAATGAAACGTACATGGTAAGGAAAAATAGTCAGTTGACATTCTCATTAAAAACTCAATCGTAAATTCGTTCATTTAACTCTAATAAAAGGATGAGGAAAGTAAAGACCTTAAAGACCTTTGATATCCAGCAGTTGTATTTTTTACAATTTAATTAAGAAACCTTTTTTATGGACTTTTTTATTTCTTTTCCTTTTTATTTTGCTACAGAAGATTATTCAGTTACACAACATAAGGGCGGCCACCATGGCCATCATGGCGACGGCCATCGTCATACCGCACTCCCTTACAATAATCCCTTTGGTCATTTGGCCATTATTCATGATATTGAATTTGATGATTATGAACAACACAATTACGAAAATAGTAAGCAACACATTGACAATACAGTCAAAAAGCACATGGACAATATGAAAAAACACAGGTGAGTCAATCAATAAATTTATTTAAGCAAATGTAGGAGCGTGTATTTATTTCTAATTAAAGAATTTTAATAAACTTGTTAAAAATCATAAAAAAGTATTTAAAGCAAAAAGTACTATGTATTTTATTTATTTATTTTACTATATACTTATAAGCACATATGTATATTTATTATATAAAGTGAAAGAGCATTTTATGAATGTGTTATTTTTTATATAAATTTTTTTTATTTAATATCGATTAAAAATTACTATTAAGTAAATTGAGTTACTAAATGTAATGCTTAAAATAGAAAATTTAACTCTTCAATATCAGAAAATAAAAATAAATATTTTTGGTTTGTATTTGTTAACTAAGAAGCTAAACAAAAAAGTAAGGTTACAACTTATTAAATGAATAAAACTATAGCTAGTGTTTTGGATGCCTTACTTAGTGTCTGCAGGATACCTTATGACAGCTGCAGACATGCTTTTCGTTTAGTATAAGACAACCCCGTTTTCCAAATAAATAAATAAGCTTAACCTTCCTTTATCGCAATCAGGAGTTTTAATTGGTTTGTAGACTGACTAGAAAGATAGCCCGCTTTCTAAATAGATTTTGTAGTAATTAAATCTTACTTTTAATTTATTTATAGCAGCTCTAATATATTTCTCTTTGATGAGCTGCGAAATTCTGTAAATTATTTTTGATCGACAATTTTTTAAACTGCAAAAAAAAAAAAAAAGAAACATTAGGTCTCAGAAAGGCTGAAATGAGAATAAATAAGGTTAAGTGGAAAATATTTAAGAAACACGAGTTCTTGCATTTGTATATTTCTTTGGTAATAGAGAAACTTCAAAGTGGTTTCCTACAAAATTCAGCTTAAACCCAAAACAAAAGTCGATCACGCATTCTTCTAATCCTAAGGTTGGTATATACATGTACTTGTAAACCGATGCCAGCTGAAACTATTTCTTTTTGGCTCAGTCTGCGATGTTGATCTAAATGCTTAATTATCTTGTAACAGTTTGCAGTCATGATTTTCCATTTTAAGTTAATTAAAAGGAAAATGCTCTATGCCTTTACTTTGACAGGTGAAAGTTAAGATCTCTTAAAACATTTCTAAAACATGCCACAGGCTCCTAATTTAGAACTGGGCTTGAGTGTTGACGCATAGAAAATATGTGCAAGGGATGGGAAGGAGAATATTGCATACTCCCGTGTGGCTTCTTAGGTAAAAAAGAAAGGTTCTATCTTCATAATGATCTCCGATTAATTTTACTGCTAGGGCTTCACTGCTATTATAGTATCACGCTGTACCTACAGGCCTAGATGTTTAACTTATCTGAATCGATAAGTTGCGTTTTTGAAAGTAGTGCAAGTCTAATTTTGATAAAACTTAGTTATTTATAGCATTGAAGGCGACCTGTTATGACCTTGTTATCTCTAACCTAGGTTCAGATATAGTGCTCTCGCGGTATAGGGAGAACCAGTCCCTTAATGCTGAGACACCCAATCTGGATAGAAAAGTTAGGTAATTGTCGAAGGACTGACCAGTGTCCTTAAATATTTTGGAGCTACGGGAACCGATAGCTCATACAGAAAGCCGCCTATCTCTGTAGTTGGTTATTGGTGAGGTCTCTTAGGGGTGCACGTGGTGGCTTTTGGTTAAGGTCGGTATCCTCAGGCAATGTGCGGTGTCCTTCCGAATGTGATGTTGCATTCAACAGACGGGGTTAAATAGTCTCCAACCCTCAAGCAAGGGGAGGTTCATGGTTCCGACAGCCATTTTCTTGAAATTGAAACTCTGTTGGCCATGCCTGCAGGGGGCGCTAATCAACGCTTTGTATTTCACTCCGTTAGGTTAGGCCATCATGGCAGGTACTGACGCAAGTCTCGATCACACTTGTCTGTGGGTGAAATCTTAACGGCAGGATTACTCTAAGCATATAACTATGATTACTCGGAAAGATGATTATGATTGTATGTTGCATCTGAACAGTAAGAGAAAAAAGGGATTTATTGACTGACGGTAAAGAAATATTATGCTCAGATTTTGTTTTACGATACTTTCCCGCGCTAAATATAATAACTATAAACCTTTTTTTGTTTAAGGTATGTAAAGTTCAATAAGAGCTTATTCAGTGTAAAGTATTTGGATTTATAATTAATAAAGTAGAAAAAACTGTTAATTTCTTGTCGTTTATAATATAAAGTATAAGGTGGTTATTGATTCATATATTTTTTTTATAACTCAGGCAGCAAAATTAGCTTATACAAAAAATGCTAATGACATTGAATGCACCCATAATAGTTCACGTTGCATTCATTAATTATTAAGTAACAGCACGAATAAGAAGACATAGTCTTCCGGCAACAATATAATTTAAAACAAAAGATAAAGAAGGCATAGTTTTTTCCTTTAATTTCAATAAATAACCAAATATATTTTTTGTAATAAAACAAAGTTAATTAAATAAAGATATAGAAGACGTACTCCTCTTAAATATTAATTTACATACCGCCGCACAGTGGCATATTTGGCGAGAAGGCAGTCAAAAATCCGTAACTTTTGATTGGATCCGAATTTTGATATTTCTGTTTGGTAGGTGGGATTTTAAACTTTAATTTTTGATAAAAAGCATAAAAATTAACCGACAAAAAAGTTACGAATGGTTTAATATTCGTAGCCATTATTAATTGAAGTTGAGTTTAAAAGACAAGTGTTAAAATATTATAAAATTTTTTTTCATATGTATGTTCTATTCTTGTTGTTACAAATTATAATTTTAATAGTTTTTTAAACCAAGTCTTGTCAGGAATTGCCAAATTTTGGCTAGTAATATTTTTAAGCTTAAAAGCAACAAGGACCAAAGGTTGGTTTTTTTAAAGCATCCTTTTGAAATAAAAAATTTTAAATTTTAAAAAAGTTAAAACTTTCTTAAAACAATTCATAAAATAAATATTAATTAATTTATTTAAATACGTATACTTTTAAATCAAAGACTCACTATACTTTAACCAATTTTAGTAAAAATTTCTCCTAAATAGCATTGATTTTCAACTTCTAGTTCTTTTAATTCGACTGGAGTTGTTTTCCATTTTTGTCGAATATTGGACTTATATAGATCTGAAGTACACAACAAAATGGTGATAAGGTCTTCAATAGCACAACATCTACACATTTTTCTTGTCCTATGTTCGCAAAAGAATCTGTTGTCTCTGTTCCTTTATTCTTGCACTTCCTCAGGCAGATATCTTATTGGTAGCAATATATGTTGAATGATTTGTTCCCCAATATACAAAATTTTATGAACCATTGAAGACATACATATATCTCCAAGAGTATTTTTCATTGTAAAGTGCAGCTGTTTTATTGGTGTAATCAACAAATTTTTTTTCATTTATCCTTTTGCTGCATACTAAGACTTGTAATATGATTTTAAATCGTCTTATTAACTCGTAATCTACACCTGTGATAGATGCTGCAATTTTTGGATCGGAAAAAATCTTCTTGCAGTATTTTCATCATTTGAATTTCCTTCTTGTTTAGGTTGGCCTTTCTTGAATTTGTTTTTTTTTTTCGTTTTTCTGCAAAAACAAAGAGATCTAAGAATAATTAAGTACAGATCATCCAATGCAGTGTGTGCGCACATCTTTTGTGTACAAACGAGTGTTATTCAATTAAGCAAGGAATTAGCTTACATTTCCTTATATATGTGATAATAAAACGAACATTCGAAAGAATGCCATAATAAACATGTGCTTTAACGTATTTAATTTAAGATTTCCATTTTAATTATGTCATTATGCTGAATTCATTATTATTTATGATCGTATTGTTTAATGATATATTTGCCATTACCAACTCTAATGGGTAACCAAAATTTCATTAAATATTTAGATTTTTCAAATGTAATTCCATCGCAAAAGTTATAAACGCCATATTTCAAGAAGATTTGGAAAAAAATTTGGCTTTAACTCTATGTTAAAAAGTTAAAATAACTCAAAAATAACTCTGTACAAAATATTTTTTTTTAATTTCGTATGTATTCATAATTTTTGTACAAAATACTTGACCTTTAGTCAGAAAAATTGCTCTGGTGCACAAGGTCGCAACCAGAGAACTGCATAAATCACTTTTTTCTTAATTTAATCATACACAAAAAAAGTAACTCAAATTTATTCATTCAAAAAAAATCAACGTTGAATAAAATCAGCATCACACTGTTGAACGTTTTGTTTGTGCACTAGTGAGTAAACTGATCAAACATGTTTTGTTCACATTTTAACCTGACAGATTGATTATTTTGTTAATTTTACCATAGAATGAAACTCTTACTCAAATTTAAACATTTTATTCTTCGTTGAATAAAATCAGTTGCGTGCTGTATGATCAAATTAGTTTTACGCACACATTTGAGCAAATGAACTTTCTGTTGAATAAAATCAGCTTGTACTGAATAAAATCAGTGTGTATGATTTTATTTAAGGCAACTGATTTTATTGAACGCAACTGATTTTATTGAACGCAACTGATTTTATTGAACGCAACTGATTTTATTCAGTACTCACTGATTTTATTCAACTGCCGATTATAATTGTATTTGTTTTTTATTTCCGCTTATGTCTAGTAGGCATTTGGTTGTTAGGAAGTTTTATTTTTTTATAGATTAGAGAGGATCTAAGTCTATAAATTACATACATCAAATTTTTAATTAAATCTGGATTTATTTATTATTTCCTGACGAATAAGACTATGTCTTATAATTAAAGAGCATATTTTTGTATGTGTACAAATGGCATCCAAATTTAATAAAATTTATAAAATTATTACATTAATAACATAAATAGAGATACAAAAATATTTTTTAAATTAATATGTTAATCAAAAAAATTTAAAAGGAATTTTCTAAAAGATATTTCGTTGTTTATTTGTTGATTATATAAAAGAACATTCCAAAGCCGATTAGCGTAATAAAAAATTGCTATTCGAAAACAAGATATCGGAATAATATCTAAATTTAAGTAGGCTGAACTACATACTATGTATACGGTTGGCATAAGTTGATTAAAACAAACAATAACCCACATTCGTTTAAATTTCGTATTCAGAGATATTCAGAATATGTTTTTAAAACTTAGACACGTCATAAATATCCCTATTATTGCAGAAAAATAAGGCTAGTAATATTACAAACAAAAAATTTAGCTTTGATGTTATTTATATTTTATAGTATTTTCTTAAAAAGTGACAATTTCCAAATGCATGGAGAAGCCTAATAAATTTTATGATAGGACTTTTGGAAAAAACAATCAATCATTAACTTTTTGTGATGCTCATTTTTATATCTCAAGTAACAAAAATACATTGTAATTTCTTATAGTTGGGAAAAACTCATACACAAGAGCCTTACAAAACCAAAATAGCATATTCTCTAACTGCAGGTAAATAAGTCATACCTAGCAAAAGGTATGGCCTGCATGCAAATAAATTATATTAATATAAGAAATGAACCCATAAATTGTTATTGTTTAGTTGTAAAACAGTATTTTTTGATACACATAAAAAAGAAGGGATTTTTTTACATAGAAATGCAGTAGTTTCATTACCATTAAAATTTTTTTGTATGCAGTTCAAAATTTAAAAAAAAAAGTAACTTAATAATCTGCTGATAAGGAGAAACCCTGACACATAATAGTGCCTCACTCCAGAGTTACTTATAAGAAGGTGACATATATCTTAGATATTATTATTGCCTTTTTGAGTTTCTCAAATCAAATCAATCGAATAAAGATGTGGCTGCCATATCGTCATTAAAAGCAAATGTTATTAATATGTTGACAAAATTTAAGCAGAAAATCTGAGTTTACGGCATATCAAACAACTTTGCCTCTCACAAATTAACAGTTTAGATTTAATAAATTCAACATTAGCACCAACCAAAAATCTTTTTTCCACTCCATGCTCACCTTCTGCTGCACAATTTTTCATAGTGAACATTATTTATTTATTTAGTTTATCTGAGAAAGCAACATTGAGAACTCCTAAGACACCCTTAGAAGAAATAGGCGGTTATTATAAGGAAAATGTTTAAATAACCAGTAAGTTTGATGTAGTCAATTGGTGAAAGGTAAATGAGAAGTTTTATCCAAAATTATCGAAACTTGCACTGCAAGTTCATGCAATTCCTGCCAGTAGAGTAGCCGCTGAATGAGCTTTTTCATTAGCTGGCAATGTAATAGGCAAGTGGAGAAATCGGCTTGAAACAAAATCTGTAGACAGTTTGCTATTTCTGAATTCATATTTTAAGAATTTTAATAATTAAATAATATAACATATTATTTTTATTAATATTTAATATTCTTATTTTATTATAAGTTGTACATACTTATGTCTAATAAATAAATATTACTTTGCTTCTGTTAAATCGTTTTACTTTTATTACTATCAGGTCTGTTCTGCAAATCAAAACTTTTACTTTACTTTTACTTTTTAAAATCACAATTGTGATTTCATGGTGTTCTGCAAATCACAATAGTTATTACTTTTCATTGTACTTTTTGTTTTTCGAAAACACAAGAAAGCAGCTGACTTTTGTTTTGATGTGGCGGCACTTTTTACGCATTGTTAATAATTTGGTGTTTTTTAAACAAAGTTTTTATTGAAAATAAATAAAATTTCCTGTAGTATACCTGCTATATATAAAAAATAAAATGCCTAGAGCTGTGTTAATGTCCATTATGGAATTAAAAAGAAAACAGTTAAGAAATGAACGCGATAAAAGGAAGTATTTACGAGATTTATCCAATCCAATGGATATAAATGAAACTATGTATGTATGTTAGCATAAATATAAAACGTATTAGTAATACTATACAGCTAAATCATTTTTAGGTTTGTATCATATTTCCGGTTGAACAAAAGAGCTTTCCAGATGATACTGAATGATATAGCACCCCAACTTTCAAAATCATCCATTTCAGCAAGCATTCAGCTGGCCGCTGTGCTAAGATATTTAGCCGTTGGATCGTTTCAAGGTGTTATAGCGAACGATGTCAACTTAAGCATGGAGCGTTCCACATTTAGCAAAATAATGTGGAACGTAGTACAACAATTAGAGGAAAAGTTGTGTTCAAATTGGATAACCATTTCAAGTCAACATTCGCAAAGTGCTTCAAAAGCATATTTTTTCAAAATTTTGGTATTCCGGGAGTAGTCGGATGTGTTGACGGCACTCTAATACGGATCATGAAACCATCATCCGATCATACGGTATATTTTAGCAGAAAGGGATACTACAGTCTTAATGCAATGTTGGTTGGTATAATTTAAACTTCAAAATACATACATATGTATGTACGTATATATATATATATATATATATATATATATATATATATATATATATATATGCTCACAAATTTAATTGTTTAATACCTTCCAGATTTGTGATCATGAAATGCGTGTTATGGCCGTAGACGCATGCAGACCTGGCCCATGCCATGATTCCTTCATTTGGAAAATGAGTGATGCCAAAAGATACTTTTCCAGTATTCACAACGAAGGTGTACGAAACTGTTGGCTTTTAGGAGATTATGGGTACCCACTGAAACCATGTTTAATGACCCACTACAGAAATCCTGCTTTTGGAACTGGCCAACATGTATTCAATCAAAGACATTGCTCTGCCAGAAACATTATTGAAAGAACCATAGTTCTCATTAAAAGCCGCTTTAGATGCCTCCAAAGTAATATTCTTTATGTTCCGTCGAAAGTGGTTTCAATAATCAATATATGTTGTGCATTACATAATATATGTATACATCATAACATTACATTTGACCAGTGTTCGAAAAAAAACTGTAAAGTACGCAACGTTTATATACTGTACTGATCGTCATATACAAAGAACGCAAACACATTCACTACAACAAGAACAAAACACTTCGTTTCTCTTTAAGTGTTTACGAACATGTACACAAACTCTAACAAAACGTACTGAACAAAGTTCACAAACACTATTTCTTAGTGTTTGTGTACAAAGTACGCTAAAATGATCAGTACAAAACGAAAAAATTGCGTTTTAGTGAACTTTTTTGCGTACACTAACATTTTTTTAGTGTACGCGAGGTTTTTTATTTATTGTTGTTTGTAATAATAGAAATATTTCGCCTATTATGAATAATAATAACAAATGTCGTTTAGTGAAATGCAAATAAATGTCCTATATATTCTAAAAATTATTATTTTTCTATTTGTAGTATTTTTGAAAAATTTTATCATACCTACTTAAAGTCTTCAAAATGACTCAGCTGGACTTTTGCATGTTTTTAAAAAAACTACCTGAGAATAAATGTAAAATTTCAACACTTGAAAGAAAATGTTGTGAATTTGTTGTGAACATTTATTTGCATTTCACTAAACGACATTTGTTATTATTATTCATAATAGGCGAAATTTAACTCATTTTTGGTCTGAGCACTTTTTTCCATTGCACGGTTATGTCTCGTTAGTTCTTTCAACTCTAATTCCTTTAATTTTTTTAGCTCCCTAATATTTTTTGAGACTTCTCTAAAATAATTTCTATTTTCTTTCATTTCGTGTTTGATATTTTCCAATTTATTGGCAATTTTTGAGAAATGCTCGGCTTCATGTTCCATTACATCTGCAACATCCATTTCCCTTTTTCGTTTTCGGCAGTTAGGACGGACAGGTGTTGTGACAGCAAAAGGCAACTCATTATGCTTTGGGGATGGGGGTGAATTTATGTTTTTATTAGTAATTCTGGGCGAAGCGTTTTCTATTGGGGAATCGGAGGATTTCGATGCAACGCTACATGGAATACCGTAACTTTTCGATCCCTCTACTTCTTCCACTTAGGCATATAGACCACATATTGCTGCCACCTGCTCATCGCTCGTAGACAAAATATATTTATTGAATTGTCCACCACCTGTTCTGGAACATTCAGCTTTGTTATGAGCCATTCGATTTTTTACGCCCAGCTTCATGTCAACCCATACCTTAAAATATACACATGTACATAAACTGTTTCTATAGTTTTATTTTATATTTACTTTTTTCCACGCTGCTACATCTTTAGATGGAGGTCCCGACGCATTCAATTGCATTGCAAGGTCTGCCCACAACTTTTCACAATGGACCCTGTCACATTTCATAAGCCCTCTAGCCAAGTCTTTATGTTGCTCCATAAATTTTATAAAAATTTTAACTTGTGTGTTATTTTTATGTTGTCCCGTATTCAAAATATTTAATGAATCGTTTCGTTGAATATTCTATTAAAGTACTTACATGTTTGAAATTTTTAAGTTTTTGACTTGGAGCGCAATAAAACTTGAAAATAAGTCAATCAAATGAGAAGTTGCCATAGGATGTTATTATTTTTTGTTGCCGTTTGTTATTATTTTATGAGTTATCTTTTACAACTTAAGGCCCAACTATAACGTGCATATACTAGCTTATGCCAACTTACAAAACTGTGCAAATACATATAAATCAAATGTGGTAAACTATAATGTACTTGAGAGAACTTTTCGTCAAGTTTCGTCAAATGTCATTTGCTTATGCAATGTACGAAACTGATCGCACATTCCGTACAAAAACAGCTGATTGCGCTTGGTGTATACATACATAACTTGATAAAGGAAAAATTGCAATAGAGAGCAACAGTGAAAAAGAATTTTTTTTAATATAATAGAAAATGTAGAAAAAAGTGTTTATATAAAAAAGGACGCGTTTTATCATAACAATTCGCTGTAAAATTTATTTTTTAATTGCTTTCGAATTAAATCATGCACACCGTTGCATCTTTTGGTACTTTTGGCCAAATATACATGAACAAAAAAACACGCCATTTTTTATCGAATTTTATTGAAAACTAGTAAAAGAAAATACATTTATTTAGATCAATGTTATTAAATATATTTAATATATTATTTCGATGCCTTTTTCTTTACAAATTTTATTTATTTAAAAAAATATATATTTTTAGGAAAGTACGAATTAAACATAAATGTGCAACTGTGGCAAATTAGTTTTTAAATTTATGTAAGTACATTGTAGCCACATAAAATTCATCAAAGAATTACCTAAGCATTTGACAGGCTTTTCGTTAGGTTTTTGACATAAGCTCAAGTTAGTTTATGCACATTATAGTTGGGCCTTTAGGCAAAAAATTAATAGTTAATAGCAACTTCCAATATAACTTAACAAAAACAAATAAGTTTTATTTAAAATAAGTTCTTTTTTATAAAAATTAATACATTTTTTATTAATAGAAATATTTTGCTACTCTGGCAAGTATCAACATATTTTCGAAGAACAAAAACAGCTAATCGCTAAAGAGTAATTGCAAATCACAAAAGTAAATAACAAAATTTCTAGCAATAGAAGGTGCTTTTATTTTTTTATGATTTCATCAGTTTTTTGAGAAATTATATCAGTTTTATTATTGCAATTAAGAAAAAATATATTAAGTTGATTGCTAAATTAATTTTATTTGATTTAGGAATAAAAACAACTGCAAAATCAAGAAAGTGATTTCAGATCGACATACACTTAGCTGACTGGTTTCAAATCACAAAAGTTCAAAAAGTTTTGCACGCAGAACACCTTTTTTGTGATTTCAAATCATTTTCACAAAAAGTGATTTCAAGAACAGGCCTGTATTTCTTTCTGTCATCATTTACACACATACATATGTAAACGAAAACTCATAAATAAACTCATATGCGTTCGTTTTTGCTTTTTGATTTTTTATCTCCATCAATATAATCACTGTTGATCCGAATGAAAAGTTTTCTGTTTATGTTTGATTTTCCATCAAAGCAATCACTGTTGAATAAAATGAACAATCACCAGAATTGATTTGAGTTAGACGACACATGATTAAAATCACACAGCCAACAAAATACACATAATATGATTGAATTAAAATCAACAGCGATTATGTGCGTTCGAACAAATTTGATCGTTTGAACATAAAGGCTTGTTTATAGGATGAACATTTTGTATGAACGTTGTTGCAATCATCCATTGTCGTTCTCTGGTCGCAACCTGGCGCACATATAATGGGATATAGGTGTGTAGGAAAGGTTTCCGGCTATAACACAGAGAAATATTTTTTGACGTGGCTTGACAGGAGATTTTTGACCTTTTTTAAAACAAAAAATTTAACAACTTTGAAAAAACGTAACGACTTTATTTTGCTAGCACTGATAACTAACAAACTGCACAATTAAAGAATATTTATTTTGATTTGATATCTTTTAAAACAAAAAAATTAGAGGAAAGTCTATTTTGGATCACCCTGTTCAATGTGTTATATTTGGAGAAGAGTTCTAAATTTTTGCCTCTCGAGGTTTACAGGTATTTACTTTCAAATGATTAAGAAAACACTAAGATCGGTAACCACAAAAAATGATTTTTGTCCGCTTCTCAAAATATGTGCCACTGTGCAACAAATGACTGGTCTTCATTAGCGCTCAAAACTTGTGCTAACGATTAAATAGCTTCCACGATGATTTCAGTATCTGGTGTTGCTGCTAAGAGTGTTATTTTACCTGTTGACTGGGCTGCTGGTTTTTAGTGCGTCGTTTTCTGATTTTGATTATTTTTTATTTCAATTCTCTGTGATTTCTTTTGACGATAAGGTTTTGGATGAAGGAGGCTATGATAAAATTTATTACATCACATACACGCATCCATTAAGGCAGTAGTCATTATCTTCAACAATTGCTGTTAATGAATTTTGTTGCACAATACGCGTATATATATATATCTAGGCCATGTCGTTGTCTGCGGATATGACGGCTGCTGCTGCTGCTGGAAGTTAGACGATAAGTTTTTATTCTGCGGTTGTCCCTTGCAAAAGAAAGAAGCACTAATAATGAACACTTTAAAATAGAGAGCAGTAGTGATTGAAATTTTGTGAAAAAGATTTTAAAATATGTACAAACTAGTGATAAATTTAGGTCAATGAATAAAGTAAACAGAGTAATTTATGTTTTGGAAAAAATTTAATCTTCGTTGAAGGGAACTATAACTATAGGTCAATTTATAACTCCTGGGGCTACACGGTTGTCAGCAGTTCGTACATTCTCATCTAAACCGGAGTATTTTTTTTTCCCTTTTTTCCAATCACCATTCGTATGGGGGTTTTATATCGTCCATTTCAACCCCTACGTAGCCTATCTGCATGATTGGAGCAGAGTTACTCCATTCATAACACTACTGTAAAGATCTAAGGTAGTCTTTTTTCCACTGGTGATGGTGAATTGTCTTTAGCTTTTCCCACCTATTAATTAGAGACATATTTTAAAAATATAGCTTTGGAAAAGCCATTAGGGGGCACCTCTTAGAAAACGACCAGTAGTTAATACAGGTTAATCTGCTAAGTCCTCCGATAGTTCCGATACTGGCCGCACTCCCTCGATTTTAGTTAAAATAGTTAAAAAATTTTAAATGTGAATTTTTGTTTACCAACAATTTAAAAAAAATGCAATTTAAAATTCTTTATTACGGCTTTCATTATCGGTAACTAACTTTTGGTAGAGTCCCCGTCTCCCAATGAAATGCCAATGAGGACAGATCAGAATTTGCTTCAAATGGACAGTCTTCGTACTAAAGCACACAAACACAGCAGCGGTGTGCTTTTCCAAGGTTGATGTTTTTAACTCAAATGGGTCCGCAAGGTCTCTACCTATATTTTGGAATGGGGAGATAAAGTGCATCTCTCTGGTGCAAAGTGGATTGAAATACAAAAATATAGAATAAAAGTCTGGAACTTTAAAACTGTTTACCTGATTAAAAAAAAAATACAGATACAAAAGTAAGAAATGCCAAGGTAAATTTTTTTAATATAAAAGTCGAATTTCTCCGAAAGTGTAAAAGATACCATGCAAATTGTAAGCATGTTGATACCGGTTTACTTTTGATTGAGTTATAAGCTTTAAAACATTTTTCAAATTCGAGAATTGTACTGAAACAGTGTGTATCCGAATGCAATAGGGGAAAAGCTTCTGATCTTCTCTATAAATCGCAGTTTATTTAATGAAAATCTAGTAAATAGCTTAGAATTTGCAGACTTGTATTTCAATTTGTGGAATTTCATGCCACTGTGTGGTGGTAGGTAGCCAATATTTGGAAGCATCACTTCTGCTTGTAAATAATAATTGTTTTGCACTGGCGAATTATATTCCTGACACGTGGCTTCAGTCTGAATATGAAGAATTCACACTGAAGAAACCTGCATACTTGACTACAGTCGGCATGGTAGAGAAACTTGTGCAAATGTCTAAGATATAATTGACAAAATATTAAGTTGCCGGATAATATAATGGGAAATTTTTCGTCATATGGAAGAGGCAATTGGGTTGGTCTCTCATTCACTCGTAAATTTAAGATAAAATCAAGGAATTGCTTCAGAGTTTTAAGAGCGCTTTTTACAAAAATCGTATTTGAATGAAGTAAGGACTGATACTCTTTAGAATATAAACTTTTCTAAGCTTTAAAAAAAGTCGTGTTTTTACTTCTGGGTTAATTTACTTTGAGTACGATACTTTTAAAGTATAAAATTTGTTTAAACTATTTAAAACAAAAGGTGTGATTACGAAATTAAACTACTGTAAAATATAATGAACTTAAAAACTATGCAAATATCGCTTAAGCCATTTAAATATAAGTTCATCGCCGTATATTGTAAAAAGGATTATCAGCTTAATAAAAAAAAGCTTTATGAAACCTTTACTTGTCCAGACTAACTTTTTATACAAAACTTAATTTTTAGATTAGATTTCATTCATCTTCATACCAGAATAATATTTAAATCAAATTAAATTAAGTAATAATTCACATGAAACAAAAGTTGAATACACTAAAACTTTAAAATCCCTTTATTTGTTGGCTTCTATTGTAACTGGGATTCTATAGGCGCAAAGACCGGTATTTAGTTGGGTTCATTCTCCTTTTTGCTTTTACACTTTTTCGTTTTGCCATAAACTATTCTATTTTTTAATGTCAACACATAAATTACTGTTTGAAAGCTTAAATAAATATAGCACGAGTCACAGTTAAATGAAAAAAGGAAGAGTTTCGTTTTTTCCTTCAACATCTAACTTTTAATAGATAGGTACGTGAGTAATTGTTCAAGGGAAATTTAAAATGTTTTGATCCTGTCTATATAAAACTTATATTCTTGTTTGTGAGCACATACCATATTTATTATTTTATAGTAAAAATTACTACCTTTAATATACATATGTATTTCTATGCTTGAAAAATTATAAAGACAGCAGTGAATTTATTTTTGTTAAAAATTTTAATTTAAAAAATAATTAGGATGTTGTAAATCAGTAAATATAAATACCTCAAATTTTGTGTAGCAGACCTTTATATTTACAAGTTATATTTGCAGAATTATTTTCAATCGATTATTTCTTATGATAGTAAAGACATCTGTGACAAGAACAATCAATTGCTATTCTTAATTTTAAATAAGATCGCTTGTTGCTCAAGTACATAATGACACTTATTGTTATAATATCAAAAAATGAATGACAGCTATCATGAAATCGATAACAGAACACTTTAATTTAATATATATATAAATATTTATATTTATATATATATATATATATATATATATATATATATATATACATATATATATATAGTGTTACGTTTTTACATTTATTTCCTAAGTAATAAAAATAATAGCTTTTAATATTCGGTGTCTTGCAGTATAGTTTACGTATAATTGCTTTTTTGAATTTTAATTATTTGATTAAAAAAATCACATTAATATTAATATTAGAAAAATATTTAGATTTAGAAAACAACAAATTACGAAATATTCTTAATTTTTATCTATTGTTATATAAAGTGCTTCAGAAATAGGACTTTGCCGCAGTTCATAATTTGAAGTAAAAAATCAAGTATTCGGTTCTAAGACTGGCAGGTTATCGTTTTATTTTTTCTCAGCTGAATTTAATTGTTGTTATTAATTAGTTCCCAAGACTGAATCGAAATAAATCACTATTGTAATTGTTTTTTTTTTAATTTTTTTATTATTTGTCTTTATTGTTTCTTTTTCCACGATTCTCATTTTGCCAATAATTTTGAAGACGTATTTACATAACTTTAAATGAGATTGAATGTCTCCAGTCAGATAAAGTGACCGTTTAACAAAAAGGCTATATGAACTTATTCACCACCCCAATAATAATTTTATTAAGTTAAACCAGGGGAATACTCGTAAAAAAAATAAATTTTATGATTTTTATTACAATACTGTATTTAATTGATATTTGCATATTTTGTTCTAGTTTACAGAAACTCGAAAAAGAGCTAATACGCGACTTATTCTTGCACCGTTTGTTGCTACAAGGACAATAAATTAAAAAAAAAGTTTGTTAGTAATAAATCATAAAGACTTTGTGTTGGAAAAGTTGAAAAAATAGTGCTAGTATAATACGACTTTCATCAACCCCTTAAGGAATTAAAATTGCTTAAAACCTTTGTAATTCCATAGCTACTAAATAGTAAAAATGATTATAATTGCTAGATAAAAACGTATTTTATTATTACTTCTATACAATACTTATAACGAAGTTAAATCAATATGTTAAATAAATACTTTTCAAATTTGTTTTCTTTTCTAATTTTTTTTTCTAGTTTTTTTTTAAATAAAAAATATTTTTTTTATTATTTTTTAATATTTCGCCACACCGTTGGTTGGCATCTTCAGGAAACAGAAAGCAAAATTATTTAAATAATGTTTAGATAATTTAAAAACTGACCTAGTGTTAAAAAATTAGAAAAGATAATTACTTATTAAGTGGAACAAAGCATTGATACTTTTCAAATATGACAGTGCATAAGATCGAAGTGAAATTGTTGTGAAATATCGGACTTTCCGTTTATTGGAATAATCGAGTGGTTGAGATGACATTTTATTATTTGGATAAAGGCGCAGTCTCTTCGGTAACCAATGGTCAGCTAGTAGAAGTGTAAAGCACAACTAGACCGGTGTTTAAGTCCAATCCTTTATACGACGAGTCTTAGTGTGCTTGATATATAAGCGTCCCATTTTATCACGGCATTCCATTAACCTAATATGAAATGAAATATTATTATTCAATAAATATTTGACGAACTCATTCGCTGTATAAATTGAACGAATTTGTATGACTGATTCAGTAGTTTGTAGATCATTTCCTCCACGAATTTACAACTTATATATTTATTGTTTAAGATAATTAATGAAACTTATTGTTTGAGACTTTACAATTGTAAACCCCCTAAAAAATGACACCAGTCGTTTTTTTATTATATAAGAGAACAAGTGTAAATATTCGAATAATTAGGAGCATTAATCCTCATTTATCCAAATGATGCTCGGGTAAATTTTGCCACTTCCAAATGTTACGTCGAATATCCTTACATATATTTTCTTCCTAAAATAATCGATTAAAATTTTTGTATGCTTTGTAATGGCTTATTGACTTTCCCTTGTAAATAACGAAACGTAAACTTATTTCCAGTAGACCTTTATAAACGAAGCTACCATTTTGCTTTAAATTGTTATTAAGGTAAAATATGCAGCACGCAATTTCCGCCTTCCCAACATAACTAAATCAATTCTTTACAAGAAAGTAAAGTTTTGTTTTTACTTTCCTTCCAATTTTACATAATTTTATTTTTTATCGCGTGTGATCCTGTGGAAATATGATACTGCCAATTAATGCAAAGCCCACACACATTTATAATTTTGCCAACAGCGAGTAAAATTTTGCGTTGAATCTTTAAGGTTTAATTTAAACTGAATTAATGTCTACTTTCTTGTTTCTAACCAGTAGTTCTTTGTACACAGCCTTATATACAAAACTCAAACATAAATCTATAAATTTGTAGACACATATTATGCCAAATAAATATTTATACAGTTCTAACGTCTTATTTAACGATTTTATGTGCTAAAAACAATGCGTTAACAATTTTAAGCTTGTTAATATCTATTACTTTTCAACTACAGAAAGAAAAGCTTAAACAACAATAATAAAAATAATAATAAAAACAAAACTAAAGTTATGGTCATGTGACCAACCACTTTTGGTCAAATAGAATAGTTAAAAGTCTTATTAATATTCTTTAAAACTTTGGAAAAAATGTGAAAATTAAGCCATAAATATAAAGTTCTAAAGAAGCTAATTTCTTAGTAAAAAAAAGCAAACCAACAAAAAAAACATAACTATAGCTTTGCAGTAGATGATATTATAATTTTAGTCGTTGACGACAATTTACTTATTAGTATTTTTTGATTTACTGACTTTTTTATTTAAGATTCAAATTAACGTTAAGAAATAAGGAGAGAAGACTATTTTTCTAACATCAAGAGAAGCAATTGTGACCTTGGTAGAAAAATATACTCTAATATAGTTTTCACATAAAAAATACAAAGACAAAAAATTTAAATTATAAAAATAATTTTTTTTATATCTTGCTATCAGACGTTTTTTTATAAACACTTTCAGTTTGAAATAAAGAAAAATGTGTTTTTAAGCTTTTAAGGACTTTATAAATGTCGCATAAACAAGAATTTTAGAAGAACGTGTGAATTACTTTTTAAGTGGTGATAGGGACATGGATAAGAGATGTTTTTTTAGGAATGTTTCTGTTTAGTAGACAAATCTACTAACTCCGAAAAGAAAATTGCGATAAAAGATGTACTAAGGTGTATATGAATTCATTTTATAATATTTTTACAAAAATAAATAATCGAAAATATCCATTGCATAGTTAATAAACAATTTTCTGTTGTGCTACAATTGGTATGTCGGTGGTTTACCAGCGGGGCGGCGAAAAACAACATCGAGATATTCCTTCTATGAGCTTTTGAGTTTTCCTTCTAGTTTCTATATTTACATACATATGTTTTAATTTAATTTTTTTTCTATAAAACATTTAAATCTATACTGGTCCTTTCAACTTTTAAAGCTTGCCTGCTGTAGATTTACAAACGAAAATTATAAGCTTAAATTTTCATTACGGTGTCTATCTAATTTTAAAAGTTTAATTTTAAAATATCATACACTCAACGCTTGTAAGATTTATAACTGTATATTTTAAAAAGTTTTTGTTGTAATAAGATTGACGTATAAATAAATATAAACAAGCATTATTGTCATACTTTTAGTTGGTTACATATGTTAATCACTATTTTACAATATTTAAAAATTAAAAAAAAAAAAAAAAATAAGGCAGAGTTAAAGAAAAAAAAACATAAATATTTAT
Source organism: Cistogaster globosa (assembly GCA_937654795.1). Taxonomy (NCBI): domain Eukaryota; kingdom Metazoa; phylum Arthropoda; class Insecta; order Diptera; family Tachinidae; genus Cistogaster; species Cistogaster globosa. The sequence continues at coordinate 79,383,906 of OW569403.1, forward strand.
TTTAAATACTAAATTTCATATTGAGATATTAAATTAATTGTTTAATAAAAATATGAAAAGAACTTTAAGTACAAATTCGTATCCTGATCCCTATCGAATAAAAGGAAGTTTTACATAAACTTTTTTAATTTCAGTGTTCAGGATGCTGTCGATATTACTTTTAACCTTAAAAGCAGAGTATAAATAAAACAAAATAGTTTGGATTTGAAAAATGTTTTAAAACTGGCAATCTCGATTAAAGATAAATATTTTAGGCAAAAGCAAAAGATTATAAAATTTGAGTCATTTATATAAATATCTAGCAGTGCCCATGACTTCGTCCGCGTATTATTTCTAATTTTCTTAAAATTAAAATTCAGAAAAAAATGTTTTTACACATTTGTTGTAAAGTTCTGTAAACAGTGTTAAAACTTTCCATCTACAAAAATTAAATGTACTGACACCTGTTCTAGTACCGTTATACTGGGAAAATTTGGAGTTTTCACGTTTTTATCTTTAGTTTCTCTAGGAAATTACATATTTTTATTAAATAAAAAGTATTTTATAGTTAAAACAAGATTGTAAGGGACTCTTTTACAAAATTTCATTCAAATCCATCAAACAATTCTTATATGATGCGAACACGGTCAGGCTGACAGACAGTTTTAAAAATAAATGTTCAAATTACTACGATATATTTTAGAAGCTTACCAAATGTCCTCTAATTTTTCCTTGTTTTATTCATGAAATAAAGGTTAAATCAAGATTTTTTGAAAGTAATGTGAGATCAAAGCACAGTTATTTCAACTCCGCTTGAATAAATTTTTAATTTTAATTTATTTGCAAAATATATTTTGAAGAATTCTTTTATTTTAAATAATTCTAAGAATTAAAAAAACAAGTATTCTTTGAGATAGGTTTTTTTAAATGAATAAATAAAGTTTAATTTTTTTTTACTTTCGTAAGAAATTTTATGTATATACGTTTATGCGTTCATAATGATTAACAAAATCATTCATTGCTAAAAAATAATTTAGTTCAACAAAGACACGAATTCATATATTCTGAGTACCACCGTGAATGCACGTTTGTTATTGATTATCTACTTAAAGTTATTGCATTATAATTATAAACCCAAATCTTATTTCCTTACATATACATAGGTATATATATATAAAAATGTATGTATTGATACATTTTTGATCAAATATGCTGATTTTCTTACTAATTTTACAACTCTACTCTCTCTTATCGAATAATATATTGTTTGCTTTTCATTAATAAAGCTACGTAATGAGAGTTAGTTAAATTTTTCAGTTTAGTATTAACACATGACACATAATTAATACATGACACAAAGGGCTTGTGGCGACTTAGAAACACTGATAAAGCCTCGAACAAATTACCATCCATTGTACTTTTTTTGTAAAAGATGTATTCATGCTACAAATATCTGCCTGCTGCAAATTCCGTTTTACAGCAGCTGGCAATTGCCAAGACAAATTTGATCATGACCTCGAAAGAAACACTAACTTAAACTTTTGATCGACGAATTCTTACTACTAGTTTGGAGTTCTAAGGGGTATTCTCAGTGAAGTGGGAATTTAAATTTTCTTTAACATTGTTTTTTTACCACTCACTTATTAACATTATAGATCCTGTAAGAGTATATAATATAATAATATGAATATATCATTTTTTATTGAACAAAAGCATATTCATGAATTTGTTAGAAATATTTCTATTAAAAATAACTAAAAATAATTAAGTATTGAATGTTGGGGAAACGTACAGCTCAGAACCATGGAAAAAAAAATATCTCAATTTGAAATTCAGAAAATAACAAAAAATCTGCAAAGAGTCAAGTGTAAAAAATTTTATTTTAGAAATGACGAAAAGGCAATAGTTCGAAGAAATTGTTAAATACATAAAAATAGACTTACTGTTGGTACAATGCCGATATGGAAAATATTAAAATTTAAAAAAATATTTTTCTAAAAGAACCTAGAAGGACTTAGAAGAAGAAGTCCACAATCGCTTTTTCTGCCACGAAGTGCAAGCAAAACTTTTGAAAGACTTTCTCGTGTAAGCCTTCCTGGCGAAATGTCTGGAAAGTGGGTAAAAAATGAAATTGAAAAAGGTAATTTACTCGTTGCACTTTAAAAAACGGCTTTCACCCCAAATAAATCGACCGATACGGCTGTGTTAATAACTTTAAAGCAGTAGCCTCGTTTGAATTTAAGCTTCAAGAAGTAAGCTTAAAATCTAAAGTAGTAAAATGCTCATACATGGCGCACACCAGTCAAAGTACATATTTTTTTGCTTTTTATGCGATTCTGTACCTGAATTCTTGATTAGCATGATATCGAAATCAGAAAAACCCAGACATATATGGAATCATATAACCGGATTATTATGTCGAACCCTTTAGGAAATTTGTAAATAAAAAAAAAAAATTAACCAGCGAGAAAGAATATTTTCAGCACTGTTAAGTTGGATTCCAATTAATTCACAGTTTCTTTCCATTCGTCCCACTAGTCATCAAATTAACCAACGCACATAACGCCGGCAGAACAACGGCATTATTTTGTCTATGTTCTTAATGTAACGAAAACCTGTTGATCTTAATGCCCTGTCTAAGCATAACTCTTTGCTTGTCGTCAGGGTTGTTGCAATGCTTTTAACAGGAAAGAGAGTGTTCCCATTTTAGATAAAAAATGGCATTGATTCGAAATTGAGAAATCATATTAAATGTCATTTGATGGCGAACATCATTGCTTAGATTTTCGGCTAACATGAACGAAACATGAGCATATAGAGTTTAAATTAGTTTAAATAAACCGATTCATCGGCTGAAACTCTGCAGTTAACTTAGCAATATTTTTCTTTGTAACCCGAATAAAGAGTGTTTATGGTATATTAAATCCAAGTATTCGACTCTGGTCCAAGCTTAAAAAATTCAAAAGCCCCTTGGTTTATTAAAACTCAAACCTTCACAAGACCTAAACATCTTATTTCAATGACGTATTTAAAGAAGTTTCTAACAAATTCCAATTTCTTAGCCCACAACAGATCAAACGACTGTGGTAATAAGGAAGATAGTGTCTGTAGCCAAAAACAACAATAATCAACAATGATTTTATTTTTCTCTACTTTTTTTTTCTACTTTTTTTTCGGCTCTTTTATACAGTTAAAAGATGATGAAAAATAAAATATCACAACAACACTGCGATAATTTATTTTTGTTTTATATGCAGGCAATCGCAAATTTTTAAACTAAAATAAAATAGCACGCAATTTTTTAAAAATTAAATATTTTAATTTAATATTCTTGTGTTTTTTTAATTTTGTATATATTGCTTCGCTTATTATGTTTTGACTAGAAGTTAATAATTATTCTTTAAGCATTTAGTTTCTATGGATCTGAAGATTTTTTACTGTTGAAGCATTCAGAAATTGTTACAATGATGATTCCAAAGTGCTCATCTGATAGAGAATGTGATGAGATAAGAAAAATAATAAAGGTCATCTACTGACACACAGTCAAAGCCACGATTAATGGTTGAAGCTACACCAAATTTTTTTTTCTTTTTTTTTTGTATTGTCATTATTCGCTTTATCTTTTTTAGGTCAACTTAGTTCAATAATTTAATGTTTTCAAAATTTTCTTTTAGTTCTTCAAACTTATTAAAAAACTTTCAATATATTCTAATACTTTTACTTGGTCAAGTCTTTTCACTAGTTTATTATTCAATGTTTCTAGTGTTCTTTGCTTTACCATCTAATTGCTTTGTCAATTTTAGGAGACGTCACCAGCGAAAAAATTTGTGGTTTATTTCCAACATTTGTTTTGACTTCTAACAAATTGAAGTGTAACTCGAAAAAACTTCAACTTATTGTAAAAATACAGTTTCTATATTAACAATTTTTATGTAAAAATATCTATTTAACTGGCCCAGTGGCCACAGCAACATAAACATATCATTGTCGTGAGAGAGTTTTAAAACCTAAAGACTATTAAAAAGGGTTTTAATAGTTTTTTTTTTTGGGTTAAGCCAACAAATAAAATAAAAAAAATAAATAAAAGGTAAGATTATAGAAAATTCCTTGAAATTTTTTGACGTAATATTAACAACACAAATAACAATGAAATCCTTTATTACACTACCCGCAGGTATATCATCAAAGGCCATGAGCATATGTATGAGTTCCAATTGTATTACGTAAACGTAAACGTGTTTGGCCTGTTCAGAAATTTTATTCAATTTCACAAAACCAAACAAACCTTTTGTACAAATTTTATTAAGCGTTAGAGAAATACCTTTAAATGTCTGCCAGAAAGGTAAGTGATGAGAAATTAGTTCTTACAACAAAATAATTCAACACAAAACAGAAAACAACTGAAAATTACAAGCACTAGGCCAAAGCCTTAATAGTATCAAGGTTAAATAATTGCAAACCACGTAAGCAGTCATTAAATTTAAATCGAAGTTTAACCCTTAAAAGGTGAGTGGTAAAGAATACTTAAATTTCATGTTAAGAATTTAAAAGTGTGCAGTACCGTTATTTTAGAAATTGATTATAAAATTCAAAATTATTCATAACTTAACCATTTTAGAACTTGTTTGCATTTTATCTTATTTCCTTCACTCGACAACTTTAAAGGTTAAATTATATCAGCATTTTCGTAAATTAAACTATTTTAGCCTTTTGCAAAATGTTTTTTTTATTTGATTTTAATTTAAATCTGTAGCAAATGAGAGCATGTAAGAGCATTTTAAGTCTAGTTGTTGTCGTGGTTGCTACTACTGGCCCAACTGCTATTCTTGATTTATTGGCTGTTTGTTGCATGATTTAAAGAAGTTAAAACTATTTAATGTGTGATAATATCTAATTAAAGTACAAGGCATTTTGTTGCCCCTTTTTATTTTTACTTCATTTTCCACACAAGTTGCTTGATTGCTTTGAACTCTTACATGTTCTTTACTTAATTGGATTAGATAAAAAAGAAAAAATAAATAAAAAAGCTAGAATGTTAAGAAAAGTTTTGAAAATTAATGTTTGAATGCAATTGCTTTGATGCATGTTTAGCAAACATTACATATTACTTTAATAGATTTTATTTTATTGTTTAAAAAAATTAACAGAATTTAACACATTCGCTACTAAAAAAGGTGTTTGTATTTTTTTAACATGGATTTAAAGACATTAAAAGAAATGATTTTAAGGTGTAATTTGTAAGGTAGTACTTGCTCTAAAATCAGCAGTAATAGGTAAAAGTACCTCAACCATATGAAGAAAAGTAAAAATGTTTCTATGCTAAAGTAAAAGTATTCTTTATCAACCGCCATATTTTCTATTTTCTTATAAAATTTATATAAATTTTCTATTCTTCCTTTCTTAAATGCAGCTGAAACTGAATATTAAAATTGGGAATGTGTTTTTTTTTTTTTTTTTGTTGGACATATGTATCAGTAGGAGTTATAGCACCAATAGAATTTTAACACTGAGTGCTCTTTTATGTTTAATCAATAAAATCCATTAAGATAAATACAGCAAACAGTAATCCAAATAAATGTAGGCAAAAATCAATTTTTTATAAATGTTCTTTTAAGCGAATTTGCTATTTTTATTTTTTATTATTTTTTTTTTTCTTTCTAACTTAAAATAATTTATTTTTTCACATTCTTTCCACATACAAGCTTTTTTGTTAATGGTTTAGTAAAAAGTAAAATTATTAAAACATGTTCGCAAGTTCAAAATTTTATAACTAAGAAAGCCAGTTTACTACTATTTCTTTAATTATTTGCTTGTGTGTTGTGTTTATTTAACGTTGATAGAGGAATTTATCCTAGCACGAAACGTTGTTAATTTTCTTTAAAGTTGACCCTTTGCAAAATGTTCATTAAGTTTCACCTACTTTGATATTGGCGATAGAAAATAAACTGCTCTATTTATAATATGCGCGACATTAAGATTTGTCAATTGCTTTTATATTTCCATTTTACAGCCTCATCAAAGTTAAGAAAAATATATTCTGATGGGTATAAAGACGAAGGTTTTAATGTTTTTTGCCGTTTCCAAATCTATAGCAGAAAAATTTCTTTAGTAACACTCAAATGTGGTATTATTCCTACATTATTTATTTTTGTATATCCAAGAGGAGTTAATAAAAGAATATAAAAAATAATTGCAGCTTCTGATGCAGTTGTTTGGAGTAGTTCCATACTATTCCTCATTTATAATATTGGATCCTGCTCTCCTATCACTTGTAGAGCGTAGCTATTGTCTTTTACTCGTTTTATATTAATCAGTGTACGTGAAAACTGCCCACCTACTTATTTTTTCTTGATCAACAAGTATATTTTCTTTCTTGATTTAGTATTTAGAGGAGGTAATACCTCTTAACCTTTAACACTTTGCGTCTCGTTATTAAGCAAAATATGAGAGAAAAAAATTCCCACCTTCTTTCTGAAGAACTTTAAAATTCTCATTAATTGCTCTTAATTATTGTCACTAGGTTTATTCATAAATTTATTGATACAAAAGTCAATACTATAGATATTTAATTTTTTATTTTTACATGCTTATTTTTTTACATATTAAATGCACAAAACTAATGAATTATTCAATGGTAAAAATATAAAATGTGAAAATGAAAATACATTTGCTACCATTAAAAAAAAAAACTGATACTTACGTTAACTAAAATCCACTAAAACTCGCAATCAACGATAATGAAATATGGATTTTTTATATGTATTTTCACGAGATTAAGATCAAAGTTTTTCGTTGGCTTGATAACGAAAACCTAAAACGGTTCCGGCAATACTTGGGAAAGAAAACATGTTATAATTTTCTGTGTTATTACATTTTTATATTCAATTGTGAAATATTAAAAAATACAATTTTATCATTAAAGGATTCCACACTGAGGATACCCAGTTTTCACTGATTGAAATTAGGATGCCGTTATGGTAGGGTAGAGCAGTTCATTACCTGTAGTGTAGTCAGACTATTTATTACACAACACTTAGGGAAAACTTTTGTTAATTTTCCTTTAAATATCAAGCTAAAGATTATGTTATAAATAACGCTGATCTTGTTATAAATAACAAAATTTTGTCGAACTCAAAATGAAATTGTAATGTAAAACATTTTTTTTTATATTTCACCAAACCATTAAATAACATTCAACTGAACTTAATGAAAAAGTGTCTACAAACTAAAATATACAAAGGAATAAAAGCTAAAACTGCTAGTATACTTTGAGCGCAATTACCTCCATCTCAGAAATAAGTTCTTAAAAAAACATTTGTCGAATTTTTAGAAATTAATATTTCTTGAGATAAGTAATAGTTCTTATTTAATAAATATTTTCTGACGCGTTTCGATTGCTTATTTGCCTCCTTGAAGGGCATTTCTCGCTTTTAAACTTCTTTGTAATTAAATCAAAAAACATAAGATAACCTAAACTATACGAACACAACATTGCCTAGCCAAAGATTTCCCAAGACACTTTACGTCTACAGGTTCCATTGTCCCTTGAAAGGTACATTGGCCCCTAAAGAGGGCTAAATAGGCCTTTATTCCACAATAGACTTCTTGGCCTACCAAAATTGCATACATCCCTCTCACAGAAGAAAAAAACTTCTCTCCCTGTGATTTTGTAGTCTGTAAGATGCATGAGCCGTACTTTGTGTTTTTTTTGCCGTACCAGGGATTTAAACTACCATAACGTTAGGTTTATTAGTCGTTCCCTGAGGTCCACTGTCTGTTGGAGTAACTTTTTAAGCACACACAAAAAACAAAAGATTAAAACCCTGACAAAATATGTTTTTACAACATTTAAAAATATGAAAAAATATATTGAACTGGTTGTTGTCCATAATAAATTTCCATAGGATCTTAAAATAGGTGAGACAGATTTTGGGCTTAAAATTTCTGTAAGCTGTCTGGTGCAAAATTTCAACACGAACACGGACAGGTGGATAGACATCTTAAATATGCATAATGACTACTTGGAAGAGAGAAAAATTGCAAATAGAATATTTTTTTCTTTAATATTAATGAGCAAAGAGAAAAAAATTCAGAAAGAAGGGCGCACACTTGTGTGCATCATATATATGTGCCATGAATTTTTACGTTTTTTCGTGTCCAACTTGTTATATAGATAAAAGTACCAGTGACGGCCTCTTGTTTTAAAATCAATACTTAGTGTAACATTAAAGGTCATATAGGCAAATAAATAAATAAAATTTGACTAATCAAAACGCGGCTTGAAAATGATGTCTTAACATCAAAAGCGCTCGCCAATCGTATCAAATAAACAGCCAGTGACGACGGTCTGCACCGAAAGGTATGACAACAGTATTTTATTTACTGGCGGAATAAATCCAATTAATTTAATACCAAATAAATAAGGGCTGATTTTAAGAATCTTCAGATATTCATCTATCCATCTAGCGAGGGCTTGAAGCTGATGATGGGTTTGATATGGCCTAAAGTGAGACGTAAAAAATTAAAAATAATGAATTTAAAAAAGGTACGAAATGTTTTTTGAAAAATATCTATTACTTGTTTTTGAAGCTCCTTTTATTTTATTGGGTTTGCAATCCTACTATTGATCTGAGTGATATACAGCTTTTTCTTAATAATAAATATTCTTTACAAATTGCAAATTTATCGAACTTAAGTGAAAAATTCTGATTACTAATTTTTTTTTTTTTTGCTTACCTAAAACAAATTTCCCAAATTATACAAGTATAAGTCCTGTGACTTCATTTCAAAGAGATTAAATGTGTTTTTCTGTGTTTTTAAAAAAATACTTGTTTACTTGATTCCTTACATAACTTCTCTTGAAATCAAGAAGAAGACATAAAACATTTTAAACTAATTTTTTAACAGTAAAATGTTTTTGGAGGGTATTTTAAAAATTTTAAACATTGTTTCGTTTCATATTTATTGTTGGTATTAACTCTCTCAATACCGTTTGTTTTTCTTTTTTTGTAGTTTCGGGATTAAAACACGTTCTTACGTTGCAGGCTTTCATTAATCAAAAGGGTCGAAAGAATATTGTTATTGTACAAAATGCAAAGTAAACACTTATTCATTTTGTTTATAGTTGAAACGAATATAGAAATAAAGGCCATCTAGTAATTTTATTATAAATTGAACTTTTTGTTTGATCTAATTACAATTGCTTAGAGATATTAAAATCGAAAACTGGAAAAAGAATGGATAATTTCTACTGATAATATTTTTAATATAATTTTGATATTCCAAACTGTTTCTCAGCTATTAAAATTATTGCAATGTCACACATATTTATTAACTTTTAGAACTGTTACAAATACAACATTTGAAAAAAAGGTACAACAAAAATTAAAAAAATGAGCAGTGAATTGCTACAAAAATATGGCATCTCTTTTATACACAAAGTTTTTGTTGCTATTAGAACTTAATACAATACAATTTTATAAAAAAAAAAATAAATATTATAAAAAAAAGTAATACTTGCGAACAACCAGTTGAAGAGTCAAGAGATTTGCTCAGAATATTGAATAAAACTTAAGAAATTTTTTGTATATTTAACTGGGAAGTCGCATTGTTATAAATTAAATTTAGCTTAAAAGAACACTAAATCTTTATAATATAGTTTGTAAATTTGTTATATTGGTGACTTTAATTCCATCGCCAATAAAAATTAAAGACCCGAAAACTAATCCAAGATCTTCAGTTAAATCTATTCATATAATAAAACAGTGACGGGGTAATTTCTCTACATGAATCTACAGTAATCGATATGGAATAAAAAACACCGATTATTAGAACTTTTGTCTGTCTGTCTGTCCATCCGTTTGTATATCTGTGTTTTCTAAAATGTAAAAACTGCTGGATTGTCTTGAATAACATTTTGTGAAAAGATATCTTAGAACCTTGGATCAAATAAAGAATACTTTATTTTCATTAAAATATGTCATTTCGCGGAGAAACTAGAGATAGAAATGTGAAAGCACCAAATTTTATCGGTATAATGGCACTAGAACCGATGTCAGTACATTTAATTTTTGTATATTTGAAATAATAATAATAATAAATAATTCTGGTGAGTTGTAAAAATTTTTAAAAATAATAGCCTTTTTCGATCAGAGCTAAATTTGTTCTAGGATAGTACAACACTTAAGGTTCGTTTAATAATATTATGATATTGTGACTAATGTTTGGACATGCGTTTAGATTGCACTAATATTTGTTTGAATTTTATTTGCACAAATAACAGAAGATTTTGTGTCAGCCATGTTTGGTACAAATATTTTTATACCCCTTTACACTGCTCAAATAATTTTATTTGTCCGGTGTGTATGACAAACATCTGTCAAATAATGTTGTTGTTATGTTTATGAAATCCACCTGCCAAATATTATCAAATTGTGTTTGTGAAGCAACGTGAAAAGTTAAAATGTTTAATGACGGAGATATTGAAGATTTATTATAACTAACTGCTGGAGCTATAGCAGTTTTAGAAACCCAGCAAAAAGAAAAAAAGAAGATCCAGAAGAATGTAGGTTCGAGCTTGGGTGCAGCGTCGTAAAATGGAATGATATTGCAAAAAACTTCTGAAGGAACTACGTTCTGAAGAACCTTCGCTGCATGAAAACTTCGTGCGCATGGGTTTAAATGACTTCGATTACTTGGTAACTTAATTACAATATTCAGCATATTAACATTAAACTTATGTTAATGTTTTTCAAATAAAGCTGTATCTAGTGGCGTCGATTATAACAAAGAAAACCACACATTTGAGGGAACCAATATCTGCGTCTGAAAGATTGGCTCTAACTTTGCGATATTTGGCCACTGGCGAAAATTTCTCGTCGCTGCAATATGTTTTTAGGACTCCACCATGCGATTCCATGTGCAATGCTATTTACAATGTTTTAAAAGCAGATTTTATGAAGGTAACAGTATTTTTAGTTGCAATGTTTCAATTACGTTTTCTTTAGTTAAAAGGTTCCGTCGAACAAAGAGGAGTGGAAAAGCGTTGCAAATGAGTTTCTGGAAAAATTGAATTTTCCAAACTGCCTTGGTGCCGTAGATGGCAAACATGTGATGATGGTGGCTCCTAAGAATTCAGGAAGCGTATTTTATAATTATAAAGGTTGTGCAAAATTTACACAAAAATAATAGATTAATTAATAAATTTTTTGTTCTATTTTGCAAGCACACATAGAATTGTGCTCATGGGCATTGCCGATGAGTCATATAAATTTGTTTACAAAGACGTTGGAACAAATGTTTGAGTTTCTGATGGAGGCGTTTTCCGGAGAAATGCATTCTTTCATGCGCTACAAAGCAATTTTCTCCATCTTCCTCAGCCTGTGTCATTGCCCGAAAGGTCAAAATGCATGCCGTTTGGCCTAGTGGCTGATGATGCATTTTCTGCAAGCACAAATCTTTTGAAACCCTTCAATAAGAGCAGGCTTGATGGTATTCAACGCATCTTTAATTATCGCCTATCAAGAGCACGACGCGTTGTAGAGAATGCATTTGGCATATTGTCAGCACGATTTCGCATTTTCCGCAGCCCAGTACAGCTTAATCCCGAAAAAGCAAAAAAAAAAAATAACCACTGCTTTTTGTGCTTTAAACAACAAGGATTTACTTGACGACTTCATTGATTCATCGTAATAATTCCGATGTTAGCATTACTCTAGGAGAATGGCGGAATAATGCAATTGACTCATCTTTACATCCTTTCATAAGACAACGTTCTTACAACAGTGAAACATAGACGAAATTAAGAATGAATTCAGCCAGTACTTTATAAATGAAGGAAAAGTACCTTTCAATATCAACATATATACTTGAATTGCTGTGTATTTTTTTAAATAATATTTGTCAATTTGAAGTATGTATGTATATTTTTATTTGTATTAAAAAAATTAAGGCACATTCTTTGGCAATTTTAAGATTAATGTTTGCTAAAAAAGGTAAAAATAAGACATTCGTTGGCAATCTTAAAATTAATGTTTGATAAAAAAAAATAATAAGGCAAATTCTTTGGCAAAATTAATTTTAAGGAAAAAATTATCACATTCATCATTTTCAATTAAAAATCTGGTTCAGCTGTGTCGCTGAATTTTATTTTTGTTTGAGCTCACTTAATTCTTTAAACAAAAAACTTCCAAGACTTCTTCTTATGTTTGCATCATCGCCTTCATTCAAAGCATTAAGCTCACTGACTATGTAGCGTCCGAATTCCTCATAAGGGTTTAAAGATTTGCGCCTGTCCTTAATAGTTTGAACAACATCACAAAATGTTGCCATGACATTTGTCGTTGTGTTGTTCGACAAAGGCGCAGATTATAGGGCTGTAAAAAAAGGTTTTCTGATGACAACAATATTAACAACTAATGAATACATTCTCATTAGTTTACCTTCGCTTTCAGATAAAATATCTAAATTTGTTGTTGTTGGTTGGCGCTGGCTAACCTCCGCACGTCCAACAAAAGCAATGGAGTTGACATATTTCCACTTTGATGCATTGTTTGCACCTTGTCCAGATTTGTTTTTTTTTTTTTTGTTGAGGTAGCCCCGGTACTGAATCCTCAAATTCGACCATTTTGTGGAAACTTCCTCCGCTGTAACATTAAGCATATCGCCCATTTCAGTCCATGCGCTATCCTGCATGGGTTTTTTATAGTAGTCAGCACTTGATTCATTCCTAATGCAAGGATGGCATTCCACTTAACCGATCAATTTAAATAAATTTTCTTCGCTCCAGTCGTGCGTCATCCTCTTCCTTTTGGTTTTTTTGGCAGATGGTGGCGCATTGATGTTGTCCATTTTCTTTCAGAAAAAATATGCTTTATAATAAAGAATTACAAGAAAGCGCTTTTTACTTACCAATCTGTCAAACGAATTGACTAGTATTGCCGTTTCAATTTATTTCATTTTTTATATATCAAAAATAACTGTTGGCAACCCACGTTTCTACAATTATTTGTCGCTATTTGTTCCGCCAAAAATATTGCGAGAACAAACAAAATATCCAGCCAAATATTTGTAACATCGTGCTGACAAAGTGTTTACCTTATGCAAAGCTTTATTCACAAACAAAGATTTTTTTAGCCAACAAACAGTCGAAAAATATTTGGTGGCTAACAAATTCGAGTGTTTACACTAGGACAAACAAAATGTTTATGATTTTGCACAAATATTAGCACAGTCTAAACGCACCTTTAAACACAATTTTTTTTAATTTTCTGTGTAGGATAAAGGAAACAAGATGTTTAAACATGGCTTTTAACAATACAGAAGTCGTTAATCTAATCTGGGCATTTTAAAACAGTTTGTTCGAAACATGAGACGGAAAGAGAGAGAAGCACACACTAACTTACAATATGAAAATACCTGTATTTTTTATTAATGTTTTCTTTAACCACTTACCTGAAAATTTAAGAAGCAAGCAAGTGTTTGTACAAAGTATAATGTTGCTGTTTATAACAGAAATGTTAATGTGTGTTTGTGAACAACAAAATTTACATAAACCCTTTTAAAGGGTTGTTGCTATTGTATTGCTATATCATAAGTTTTTTTTGTCGTCAACAGATCCTATTCATTTGTTGTGCCGGATGTTGCTCCTGCTAAGGCTCCTGTTTACTCTTTTATTTTTGTTTCATAATGTAAAAATGAAATACATAAGTAGTTTTTCTAAGGGAAGCGGTCTGTTTGGACTTTCATGAAGGTTGCGTTAAAATAAAAAACATTTAGAAAAAGGCATTTACTTTGTGCATACAAATATTTGTACTCGAACATGAATTTTTTATACCTAAACATTTGTATACATGTACATTGTATGTATGTATTACAAAGTAGATCTTTGAAAAAATTTAAAATTCTACAGTACATGTACCCGCTGTTTAAAGCTAATTTTGCTCATATGTTAAATTATTTATTAAAAAAAATTATTATTAAGGACAAAAATAAATATTAATGTTTTTAAGAAATTAGAAAAATACACACAAGCTGTTGGTTATCAGAAAGCAACCATAAATATCTGAAACGATTTATAAGAAATTCAAAAAGAAAGAAGTTTTATGTGGTGTGTAAAGTTCGTCTTGTCAACGTAAAGATAGTTAAATACATGATATTTTAAACTTCCCATTTAGATAGACACAAAGATTGATAAAATCGGATATAGCGATCTGTTAAACGCTGCATTACCTTGTGTTCGAGAATAATCGTTTCTTTGTTTTTTTTATAAAAATTATACATAACTCGTTAAAAATATTTCTCTCTCAATTATTTCAGAAATTAAAATATGCGTGAACTTAATCCGGATGAAAACTGTAAACTAAAATAGGGAATGAAAATAAATTCAGTTTTTTAAATGCGTAAAAATATGTGGCAAATTTATTAAAATTAAATCAGACCATGTTCCTCATATAACCAGTCGAATTGCTTCTGCTTCATCGATACAGTCAAGTGTCCCCATAAAAAGTGACCAGTAGGGAGATTTTCTTCGTAAAAAATTATATCACAGCCAAAAATCGACAGTGACATACTGTTTTTAATTCAACGACGTAAGTAGAAGTTAGTCACATCAAACAAAAATAATCTTCAGTATTAGTAACATTTTAAAATTCAATTGTACAAAAATTGTAATTAGCTGACTGTTTGACCTATTGCTTGAAAAAGACAATATTAAAAAAATGCGTATTATATCACACACTGCCAAAAGGAACCATTAAATAGAGTTCGTTTTTAAATCTCAAGTTCGAATTATGTAACCAAAATTTAGTTTCGTTTTTGTTACTTTATTAATACAGCTTTTGCATATAAATTTCTCATAACTTTTAACTTTTGCTTCAAATATTAAGTAAAAATGATATCTACTTTAGTTTTAATTAATTCTGGGTTCTGAAAACTTATCATCATTAAACGTTTATTTATTCATTGTTTGCAACATAAAACGTAAATTGTTGCAACAACAGTTGAATGCTTAATAAAGGTATTAAACTGCAAACATACTAGCACACGTCGCTTGATACAATGTTCACATGTATGAGTGAGTTTGTTACGATAGGAATTCCAATCGCCTTGCCGCTATCAGTTTTCACAGCAATAAATTAATAAAAACAATAGACTTTAATCTTGAAAATGGAGAAAATTGTTGGCAATAAGTGAGGGAAGTAATAACTTTGCTGTAAATAACTACGGGACAGGTTTAAGTTTAAGCCTGCAGTAAGTATAAATATAAGTGTAAGATAAATATAAATCAACAGACTTTTCTAAAAATTATATATTAGTTGTGCATTTTTACTTATTAAAAACAAACTTTTCCGAACAAACATTTTATAATATTCTTGCAATTGTTTATTGCCCATACAAAGAAGAGAAATGCGTTGTGGGAACTGAATTCGTTGCCAATCGAATTTTGTCAGTTGTGTGTATTATCTTGAATTCGGTTGTAATAACTGAATACGTATGGTACTCGCAACTATTTTTTTTAATGGTTCTTAGGTGACTATAGAATACAATTGTAAATTAAATAAAACAATATAATTTTTTACTCTTTACTTTTATTAAAAAAATAAACTAAACGAATAAGATTTTATATCATAAATTTCATATATATATATGTGTGTGTGTAAATATTACCTTGAAATGGTTATTTTTAAGAGAAATAACACAATAAACTTTAAAAAACCTGAAATACACACATACATGAAATATTTTTTGAAAATTTCGATCATTTTTTGATATTTTTGTCTGTCTGCCCGTCTATCTGCCTCTCTGTCTGTGTTCGCATCACGTAAAAACTGCTGGATGGATTTTAATAAGATATTGTGTGTAGGTCCTTTAGAACCTTCGTTTCAATAGAGAATACTTTTTGTTTCGTAAAAATAAAGTTTATAGTTTATTTCAGGTAAAATTCATAACTTTATGGTCACCAAATTTCTTACGATTGTAAGCTAAAGAACACCTTTGATGCGATTTCAACTCCATCGCAAGTTTTAGGCAATTTGCGACTGTCAGAACATGCCTGAAAAGTTGACAGAACTTTAATAAAAACTTATGATGTTTCAGGGGAAATATTTTAGCTTTCACCAAGAACTTATTTTCCTTTCAGTTTGTAATGAAGTTGTAACAAACACCAGAAGCTGCAAATCGCGTTTTATCAGTGCAGATGTTGATGATATTGATATTTATGTTTTATTCCTAAAATGTTTAAAAACACTGCCCAACAAAATTATTTTTCTCCAAATAAAAATTTCTTTACTCTGGTTTGAAAGACAAAAAGTTTTGTTATCAGATCTCTATCGTATTTTATTTTAGAGGGCTAAAATTATCAATCTTTTGCGAGTTTTTATGGTAAAAGGATGCAAAAGATTATTAGACAATTGAAATTTATGTACGCCATAATATTCTGGTACAAGATTATAAATCCATCAAAGCTCGAATTATGTCCGTCCATTCACCACTTTGATGGTTGCGCCAGATATTTCCAAGGAGTTTGTTAAACTGTGGCATGATGCACTCGTATCAAAAATTATTGGTATTTAAGTCGCCAATAGCTTCTCTTGACTTAAATCGAGCTTTTTAGAGTTGTTATACATGAGATCTCATCAAACGAGTTCAAAATAAGTTAGAAAATTCCGTCCTTTCTCTTTACTTTTTTTCTACAGTTTCGAAAATGAGAGTAGCATATATCATTTATATTCATTTTTTAATAGGCCAAGCCTAGCGTTGAATGTTATAAAGATAAAAGTTATGAATGAGAACTTGTAAACAAAAAAGTTATGAAGAAATGTGTTTCTAATTATATTTCTTAGAGTTTTTACTTATTACATACAGAAACATAGAAGTGAAAGTTATATAAGTTTGCTTCTTGATTTGCTACCAAACAAATCTGTCCATTTTTACTAGACTTATGTTTTATAAGTCCTGTATAATTAAAAATCCCCATTATGCGAAACCGGTCTTAAAAACCTTATGTTGTTCTAAAATCAATTGGTTTTTGTCAAAATGACAATATTTTCATTTTTCATGAATTTATTGTTTGCCTAAATCGGCATTATTTAACTTAAAATAAGTTGTGTCAACATGCTGACAAAAATGCTTTTTTTAAAACAATATATCCATGAATATATCCTACTACATCAGCACAAGTTGTATTGTAGATTTGGGATCCTTTTGGCATGTCAGATGCATAAATTTAATACAAAGTAGGACCCAGAATACTGCCTTGATGGACTCCTGCTTTAATTGTCTAAGGGTGCTTGTGAAGTCACCTTCACATAAGTAACTTTCCAGAAGTGTGTAGGTGTTTGTAGGCAAATTCATCTTAATTTTGCGAAGTAAGCCGTCGTGCCACTCTTTGTCAAAAGCCTGAAAGACGTCAATGAAGGGAGCTGAGTAATATGTTTTGTCTTCAGAAGACTTTCTTATGACATTCACTTATCTGTGTGTTTGTTCAATGTTGCTGCGCTAAGCCTTAAAACCGAATTGATGGTTGGGGATACATAATACAGCATTAAGTATGGGAGTCCACTTTATCATCAGTAATTTTTCGAACAATTTAGAAATCGTCGGCAGTAAACTTATTGACCTATAGAATTCTACTTTGGTGGGATCCTTCCCGGGGTTTGGTATCATTGTAATCATAGACAACTTCCATTCTGCAGGAAAATACTCCAGGCATAAGACAGCGCTGAAAATAAAAAGTATAATTTTTTTTAGCTACTTTAGGTAACTGCGCAAGCATTTTGGAGCTTTTGTGAGTTTAGGACGAAAATTAAAATTTAGAGGCACATGGTATCTGCTGGCAAATGGCGTTAATTTAGCTGCCTCATGTTTTTAAAGCAAAAACATTTGTTAAATGGTTAAAAAATAAGTTCCCCTTTTCGAAATCGCTTCTAGCCCAATCACCAGTTGAATTTCGAAAGGCGGCTTTGCCCTAACTGGTCGTTTTAAACCTCTTGTCGCTCGCTATAACAAGTAGTCTGACTAAGAGTACCATCCAGGTTTTCCAAATAGGTTTTAAGGCAAGCGGTTCGTTGAATTTTAATTTGGTTTCTAAGTCGATTTGTGCAATTGGGGAGATCTGCAAAGTTGACACTATCTTCTTGCTCTTGTTTTTTCTGATACAAGTTGTTTTATTTCTACAGAATAAAACCTACTGTTTGCATTTCTGAACATTATATGACTAGAAGTGGCATGTTGCGCGGCGTGTTTAAAGTTACGAGTAAAATTACTTGTTGCTAAATCACTAACTTCAGGCGTCCTTGAGGTACTATTTTGGTGTAGTGTGTACTTCAGTACTTTTTATATTTTAGACAATTAACACGAGTGACTGTTATGTGGCAGTGACCCAATTTCTTGCCGGAAGCACATGGAAACAATTGTGGGTGAGTGAGATCACAAGATAAATCGAAACGTCCCTACTTGCATCCAATCTATAGGGATGTTTTTTACAACTCCAATATCAATAACATCTGAAATCTTTCGCCTGTCTGTGGACCAATATTAGGGATGCCCGCTTGAAATTGCATTTAAACTCAAACAGAAAATAGTGTCATGCGACCTTTGGGGGAAATTAACTGTAAGCCCCAAAATGTGTGTTTAGTGTTGTAGCCATTAGCAGCGAGAAAGCAAGGACCAAGCGAGTTGTAAAAAATTTTATTAATAATTTTCTGTTACCGAAAATCGAGGCGGTGAATAAATCAATGACATAACTAATTTATTAGAGAACTTATCTATGCAAATACTTATAGCTTCAAGATAATCCTTGCATTTGTAACTAAGCAAATAGTGTTTAATTCTCGATTTTATCAGAATTGCCGAACCTCCGCAAGCTTTTCCTCGGCGGTCTTTAGTATCATATAAACGTAACCATTTGTTTTAAAGTAGCTAGCTCGAGTCAAGTGAGTCTCAGCAATCATCATTACATCAATCTATTTTTCATTCAGGTAGTATTTAAGTTAATTTTTGTGTTGGCGGATGCTGTTCGATTTCCAGAAACATATTCTTCGACCAAACATTTATTTAAAGATAAAATTACCTGTAACATGGTTGATTGCATTTTCAGCATTTCTTGCATCATGATGGTCATAGAGGTTGTATAAATATATATCGATAGAACAAAAGTCTGTAATGTTGCTTCAATTTAGCTAAAATTTGAATCAGAGGTTTGAAATTTGGGTTCTGGATTTAGGTTTACTGTGTTAGATTTTAAAAAGTCAGCATAAGAAATATGTCCAGGTATTTAAACTTTAATAAGGTTGGTTGGCTTGATTGTTTTGCTACTGGAAACAACATATAATAGTTGAGGTGGCTGAGAAGCTGATGATTTTGTTGTCTTTGAGTGCTTAAAATGGGTGTATACAGGACACCATCTATAATTTGCAGTATGGTTTTCGCCACAGTTACTACATTTTTTTTTTTGCATCAGAGTCAGCTTTTGGCTTGTTACATTGTGTAATGCCGTGGCGACACCATACACGACGCAGACAGTGTGCAACTTTCAATAGGCCTTAGTGTGGCCAAATTCCTGGCAGTTCGTGCACTGAACAGGTCCCAAGTGTTGATGTAATTCCTCTACGGTGACTCTACGATGTAGAAGGAATTTTAAATTGTAGATTGACTTCAGGTCCTTTAGCACTTTAAAAACTTCTTTTTCATTTTTCCAACTAGTTGACTAATTTTCGGTAGGCGTTCTTATGATTTACCTGAACTTTCGTTTCACTAATGTTTCCGTGCTTAATTGAGGTAACTGCAAAATTTTCTTCGCCAATTATCGAAATAATTTTCTTTACCAATTCTTTAGTAAAGTCTCTCAAATGAATTGGCGGGTGGCTTAAAAAATTTTTTGGCTGCTGCTGGCTCATCTGTTTAAAGGATTGCAAACCTGTTTTAATTAGTTGTTTTATCAGTATTATCATCTGTAGGTATTTTGGGCTTTGAAGAAATCTGAGCAGATTTTGGGCTTCTATGACGTTTCCTGATGGTGATGAACGTATCCATGCCAACTTGCATTTTAGGTTTAATGATGTCGACTAAAACAGTGGATGTTTTATTGTCAGCAATGGCAAAAATACCTATTTAGAGAAAAGTATGCCAACAGAATAATGTTTCTAATGTTCCGAATGCATTTGTTAAAAACACTATTCAAAAAAACCTAGGTATCACATTTTACCAAATTTTTTACTACATATGGGTAAATAAAATATATAATAAAACGTCGATTACAGTATATCTTGATTTTGATACCTTAACAGGACAGAACAGTTGGCAGAACATTGTTATTTTGAAAAAATTTCATTTTGTTTTACAGTGAAATCTGCACAGAAGTTGCTTAGAATAATTATAGAATTCATACGAAATCTAACAAAGAACTTTAAATTATCTCAGAAATAACGTCTTGTGGTATTACTCATCAGAAAGAAATTTGTTGCATCATAGTTTATGTTTTTGAATTTTTTGCAAGAATAGTCGATAATCTTATTATTTACATTTGGACAATTTTTCGCTAGGTAAATAGTTTATGACTGCGAGCAGAAAATGCGTAATGTTTCGTTGTCACAGATAAATTAGATTAAAATTTTATGTGAATGTAGCTAAATAAGAGTGTCGTTTAAAAATATGTAGCTGCTTTTAAATAAAAACGAATAACGTAACGTAATGCGGGTCAAATTTTCGCCTCATAAGAAAATACTACTAATTTATGAATATGAAACATAAAATCTTTAATCTTTTTTTATCTAACGAGGAGTAGCAACAACGCCTATTTAATTGGAGTGCACTTAAACACGCAAATTTTACTTTAGCCAACTTTTGTTAACTTTCTTTTAAACTTTGTTTGTTGTTCAGACACAAAATTTTCTTTACAAATTTTGTTTCCTTCTGTATAATCGTTCTTAATTTTTGAACGTTTTGCATTTGGTGATTATAACACAAAAATATATGTATGTATATGTATATAGCTGTTTATAGGCAATGAATAAAAAAAAAGCAACTTTGCGAGCACATCAAACTCTGTACTGCCTATCATTCTTTCACTCTCTCTCTCTCTCACATAAAATCAAAACTTTGCAAAGTAAAATTTGCCTGTCTACATGGGAAAAGGATAGAGACAGGTGGTGAAAGAATAGCATATTTTATTAATTATTTTTTTTCGCCGGCGAATATGCTATGTAGAAGTACCGACGTAGAGGGCAGTGTGTTGTATAGTTAAATTCTGATATGTATTTATATCCACTAAATAGAAAAAAACATTTTTTTATTTTTGGTTGCCGCTGGGGTTGAACCCTGGACAACCAGGTTTGCAGTCAACGTGCTTACTACGATGACTACAGCAGCCTTGAACTGACTTAATATAAAATTTAAAGAATACTTAAAAAAGCAAGAAAAATTACAAAAAATTAGCAGAAGTGGACACGAATTAATATTTATTGAAAATTTCCACTTAAATTAGTAAAAATAATATCTTCCGGAAAACATCAAATTCTAACATTGAAAGTGGCAACACTTGTAAAGATGTTCTCAATATGAAAATAAAATTTTATATATGAAACATCTGTAAAAGTGGTATATATATTTAAACATGTAAAATTATCGTATTTTATATAAAATTTGCTTTAATAAAATTTTCTTCATTTTGGCATTTATATTTTTTATTATTTATTTCTTCCTCTTGCAAAATAAAACAATATCCGCTTAATTTAGTAGAAGCAGCAGAGCGTTTAAGTACAACATCCTTATTTCGTCCTTCTTTCTTGAGTGTATTCCGTATGAATAAATGTATGACATCGGAAATTTATAGTGACGCTAAAAAGTTACAACACTATGAAAAACAATTTTATTTTTATAATAGATCAGAAAACTTTCATCCAATGAACATCTCGAATGAAAATAATAAACAGAAATATACAAATGTAATATCGGATTAATTAACAAGGGTGACGCAAAAGCAATGTGGATTGGTATTGCACTATCGCAATTCGTAAACGATTTGCTAAAATTCAGTACAGCTAATGTCTGGTAATGCGTAATTCTGTGTATCGCTGCAAGGTCACACTTTGTACTGTTTGCACAAATGATGCGATTATATTGAAACTAAATACGGCTAAAGTAAAGCTTAAATCGACCTTATAGAGAATTGTTAAATTTCAACTTAATTGGCTTTTATTAACAACTTCAAACCCTTGCGATTTTTAGTAATAATGCCACCCAAACATTACACATGGTCAGTAGTCTGCCATTGCGTATACGAAACTTGTGATTCACAATATACAATTAATCTGTGCAGTTTTTTTGTGTTGAAGTTATAAGTAAAAATATTTCCCCCTATTCTCTTGAAAAAAATTATCTCAATATGAAAGAGATATAGACAATTAAACACATTATGGAAAAGTATTTATGAGATAAAAAGAACAAAGTTTTAAGATCCTTAGCTTATAAACAACAAAATCCTTTAAGGTCTTTCAAAAGAGAAATGATAAGGATAAAGAAAAACTAACAAAACGTTTTTTCTAGAGAAGGGATGGAAAGATTTTTAGTACTTTGAGGGCAAGTTAAGAGTTGCATTGACAATTGTAATGCACAAAAATGCATTACTTTCCCATCGAGCCAGAAATAATCGTTCCACCAAACAGGAAGATGGCTGAGTTTTAAATGTAGAAAATAATTAAATAAGCCGACGTATGTACATGCGTTAGAAATATAACAAAAAATAAAAGTTTCAATAACAACAATAAACTAAAAGCTGATACAAAAAATGTAGCTCAGAGTTATACACATTTAGTGCATAATAAGTAGCAAGACTATGTATTTAACATTTGTAATCAATATTTATAATTTTTTATAACATTTTATCAAGAAATTTTTTTGTGTATGTATGTGTGATACCTGTAGGGAATCAAACTAGTGTCTAACTGAATTATACATTATACACTATAAACAAAAGTCAGCATTACTAGTTCTCGATTGTAATCTTTTCTATACCATCATAACGGTCAAATTATCACTAAATGTGCTTGGAAAAAAACTAGTTTTATTTGCATTAGAAGAATACCAGTAGTTTTGGACCCTATTGCGTTCTTTTGAACGAGTTTATTACTATTTTGGTATAGAAAAAGTCCCCACATTTGATGGATTTGCTCCTTTGTTAGTTTCACCGAGTGAGTAAAGCAACGACTAAATTTCACTGAATAAACTATAAAAGATGTATTGAAACAATAACTTCTGAATTGTACTATTATTCAAGTGGTCATCTTGAACTACTTAAATTACTAGTTCTTATCAGCACCACTATATTTTTTGACCGCTAATACCGCTTTCATTACTGCCGCAGGGTATGTACATATTTAGAAACTTATGTATGTTCGGTTTTTAATTATTTGCATTTTAAGCATATTTGACATGTTATTCTTGATTTTTGATCTTTTTTAATAATTTGTTATATTTGTTATATTCGGTTTCGTGACGACTCTACCTTATTTTGTAGCAAAATATTTAGGAAATAAAAAACAAAATTTTTATTAAACCCTTCACCTCATATGGATTTTCTAGTTTAGCAACGTAACTCCAAGAAACAAAAAAAAAAAACAGATTTGGGGTCACAGAGAATTAAAAAAATTAGTACAATATATAATTTTACACTAAAAATGTCGCCGGCTTTTAATGGGTTAAGCATTTTTAAACAATTTTAGTAATTTCTGAAATATCTCTTTAAAAGCTATTTAACGATATTCATATTGATATTAAGAAAATATGGGGTTAATATTTTTACTTAATTAAATGTTAATGTTTTTTGACCTTTTCTTATATTTAACTTTATTTTATATTGAAACAAGCACTAGGTCAGTTTTAGAATAAAAATAAAAATATTGTTTATTATTTTATATTTTTTTTTTCTTTCAATATTTGTTTCAATATAAAATAAAGTTAAATATAAGAAAAGGTCAAAAAACTTTAACATTTAATTCAAAACAGTGAGCACATATTAGTGAAATAAATATGAACTATAACTTTCTTAAAAGAAATCGACGGATGAGAGGATTGGTTAATCGCTTCAAAACTTTGAGGGAGAAAATCATCAGAACAAAATCAACAATAACTTTCTTAATTCGATGTCGGAGTTCAGGAATTGTTCCCAAATTTATTATAAATTCAACCAAGAATATCCTTAGTATTTTCAAGATGGAGAAAGTATGGAGAGTTCAAAACATAATGGAGAATTATTTATCTGATCTGAGAGGCAAAATTTTAAGATGTGTAATTTACGAAAAACATAATTTACTGAGGCATTTTCAAAATGAACTGGTAATGGTTGAAGGTGAATTGGAAAAACTTCTTTCAAGAGAGGAGATGGGAAGATTTTTGCAGTTTGAGGACAAGTTAGGAGCCGTTTATAAAATTAAGGTAAATAAAACGGTGTGGCGAAATATTGAAAGAAAAAAATATAAAATAATAAACAATATTTTTATTTTTATTCTAAAACTGACCTAGTGCTTGTTTCAATATAAAATAAAATTTTTACTTAATGTTTTTTTATTGATTTTGAAAAGTTATAGGCATGAATGGTGTTTTGCCCGCTCTTTCGAAGGACGTTTACCGATCTTTCTGATTTTCAATAGCAAAATTAACTATTGATCCATTGGCGTATTAAAACTTTCGCTGACGGACAGACCGACATCGCATAATCTACTTCGCTATGCATAAGGACTCAGAATATATACACTTTATGGGGTCAAAAATGGAGAAATTGCAAACGGAATGAAAAAGTTATGTATACCATTTTTGTATATGTGATGAAGGGTATACAACATCATCTATTCTTTACTGTTGCCTTAATAACGCAAAAACTAATGGTTACTTAAGAAAATCTAGTTCAAATAGCCTTAAGCTGTTATATTATAAGATCGGGAAAGTTCTTTTGAAGTTTTTGTAAAATATACGAAGTAATTCTTCAAAAATCTTATATTTTGCGCAAAAAACATTAAAAAAGAAAATATTAAAAAATTATTAGTGGTATAAAAAATCCTAACTTTTTTAATTTGTTGATGTGTTTAATTACATCAACGATAACTTTTTTTCCACGATTAATTTAAACCAAATGTGTAAGAATTTACAAATAATTTTAAAGTTCGTCTACCCCACTTTGTGGACGAAAGTAATGTGAGGTTTAAAACAAGATAATAATTGTGATGGTTTGAGTTTTTAAACAAAATTTAATTTATATCCAACGTAATTGGTATCTGGTACAAATAATCTACTTAACATTTCACTGAATATGTAGGTAATGTGAAGCAAGGACATCAGCAAAAGAATTCAACTATAAATGAAAAACGCTGAACAAATGGCTAAATATGTATTAGTACACATACAAAGAACACATGCAAATAAACTTTCTCATTAAAACAAAGTAAAGTTAAAATGCCAGGGTGTTTATTATTTCACCATTAGGAAAACAAAACACAAGTACTTTGAGAAGTAGTGCGCGTATAAAGACAATGAATGCAAGAAAAAAGGTTGCAGTAAAATAAAAATGAAGCAAACAATTTAGCAGTAGTTGCCAAAGGTAGCACTGTTAATTTTTTCTAACATGTGGTATCTAACGCATGTCAACACCATTGAATATCTAGTAGGTGGTCCAAAGATTAGTTTCTCTTTTAAAGCAAATGTTAATGAGTGTTTATTTTTCTTCGTTTAAACCTTTTTACCACCAAAATTTTTTCTATTGTAACACTTCAAAAGTCGAATGCGTAATTGTGACGCAAATAACCCACCGCTTATTTAGCTAACCAATACATGGTTCATAATAAAAACTTATATTCTATTAGAACTGTAAGTTTTGACCCATCTTTACCACTACAATGTGGCTGCAAAAAAATTGGAGCTGCTTCATATAGAATGGTAGTTGAATAAATATTTATTACTAATAGACATATTCCTTTAGTTGAAAAAACCGAAAGAGTATCTGATAAAAAAAAGAAAAATTTTATAGATTTTATATTCTTCGCTCAGAAAATTATCGCCATTTTATTTGACAAAAAGGAAAACAAAATTCACTGTGTTTTTAAGGTAAGTTTTAAGACTTGCTTGAAACGACAACAAAAACATTATTATAAAGGGTTTTTAACCAATTCTAGAACAGCACAATGTAAAAGAGAAGAAGTTAAGTAATTTAACTTTTAAACTGTATCATTGGAACACCCTATTTATATGGCAATCCCATTAAATTTGTGTATTTGTTTAAGTTTGTGTTTAGTAGAAGGATATCATGTGGTAAAATTTATAAAATTAAATTATAAAATTAAAGTCATAAAGGAGCATTTACACCCGTTGTGTTCTAAGCCCCTCAGTTTATTATTAAAATATTTTGATTTGCTTTAGCTATTTATTTATATTACATTAGATTGTTTTTTTTAATTAAAATTTTTCAAATAGAAAAACTCTAGGTTTAATGACATTAAACCTTTTTATCCAAGAATTATTTCTTCTCGTCTCTAAATGTATTCTGCTGTAAAGAACTGTTTTGGTTAAAGTGAGCATAAAACTGCTAATAGATGTGGCAAAAATATATATAAATTTATTGTGAATCTGGTGTAAAAAAATTGTTTCCGAAATGTTTTTCTTAAAATCTTACCAAGTGCGAACGCCAGCCTCTTTGTCGTATTACATGTGTTCTAGCCAAACATTTATTCTGCTAAGTGACTCTACAAATATGATATCTTATTTGCTGTTTTTTTTTGTTGTTTTTATATATTGTAATATTTAATAGGTGTTGCAATAAGTTTGTTCCTTCCAGAGCTGTAAACGAATGATTCTTTTTTGAATCATTCCTGCGAATCATTCCCACATTAAATTGTGATTTGTTGAATGCATTCATTTCACACAAAAAAGAATTGAATTAAAATTTGAATGCATTCACAATGAATTAAAATTCTTGATCGCCATTCACTTACCCACACGAAACGAATGAATAAGAATTTGAATTTCATCATGAAATTATTTTTTAAGAATGCATTCACTTCATCAGCTAAAAAATGAATTAGAATCTGAATGGAGTTATTATATATATAAACGTCGTGAATGCATTCACTCGCCATCGAATTAAATGAATTAGAATTTGAATGCAATTATTGGGAGGAAAAAAATATTGAAGGAATTAATTTTTTTTTACAATAATTCTTTTAAGTTGAAAATTATACAGTGTGTGTTTTACTACGTCGGCAATGACATAAACTGCAGAAAAGTTAACGGGTGTTATATCGGGCATTATAAACGCTGTAGAAAAGTTAAAGGGTGTTACATAATTGACGGGACTTTGACGATTATAGTGTTATCTTTTGAACTATAAAAGATAAAAACTTGAAATTTACGCAGTGTGTATTTTTACATCGGCCATGATAAACGCTATAGAAAAGTTAAAGGGTGTTACATAATTGATGTGATTTTTACGAATATAATGTTATCTTTTGAACTATAACAGATAAAAACTTGAAATTTACGCAGTGTGTGTAACTACTTCGGCCATGATAAACGCAATAGAAAAGTTAAAGGCTGTTACAAAATTGACGTGATTTTTACTATTATAGTGGTATCTTTTGAACTATAAAAGATAAAAACTTGTATAATTTTCAACTTAAAAGAATTATTGTAAAAAAAATGAATTCCTTCAATATATTTTTCCTTCCAATTATTGCATTCAAATTCTAATTCATTTAATTCGATGGCGAGTAAATGCATTCATGACGTTTAAATTCATAATACATCCATTCAGATTCTAATTCATTTTTTGGCTGATGAAAGGAATGCATTCACACAAATTTTGTTCATATTAAATTCATTCAAATTCAAATTTATTAACTTTGTGTGGCCAAGTGAATGGCATTCAAGAATTCAAATTCATTGTGAATGCATTCAAATTTTAATTCAATTTATTTTTTGGAAAAAGATGAATGCATTCAAACATTTTAATTCACGGTGAGTTAAAAACCAAAAATGAATCATTTGTTTACAGCTCTGGTTCCTTCTTTCGGTAGCTCATAAATCATAAACTGAAGATATTGATGATTTTTACTTATAAATTGTTTTACTTTCTCCTTAATTTTATCGTTATCGTTATCGCTATGGCAATTGGTAAATTTGTTGTTGTTACTGTCCACAGTGTTTTTAAAACAATTTATTTTGCACATAATTCGGTATCTCATCAACGACTAAAGATATCTTAATGAAATTTCACGGAGGCAAGTAATAAATGTTTCTGGGTGGAGCTGCGAACAGTCGGGCCCATAAGGTAATGGGGGTTTTTAATAGGCCCCAAAGTTGGTTACCTCGGGCATATAATTATGAACGATCGGATCTTTACTCTAAGATATTTGACATGTTCTTAATAAAATTTAGAATAAATAAATATAAGATTTTGTTCTGATAACGGTTTTCCTTAGAAAGTACCAAGCCTCTGAATTCGGAAAATGTAAAAATACCGTCTTTTTAGGATTTTCCCCAAAAAGATGATATTCTTTTTTTGCTTATGTAATTTAAACAAACTTTGAGGCTTCCCTAACTTCTCCTTCTAATGATTTGTTTGCTCATTATATGTGTAAAATTAAAAAATGTTTGTAAATACATTTTGTAACAAAACAAAAAACACAAATAGCAAACAAAATGTGTTTATACGCATTTTTGTTACGTATAAAATAAAAAAACTTATGTATAGCTTGTGACTACTAAAATAACAATAGTATAATGATTTTAATCGCACTTCATTTTTCCATAACATTTACCTCAAAACTTGAAAAAATTAAGCTAAGGTAGTTTTTTGAGAAATAAATTTTAGAATTTAAGTTACAAAAAAGTCAAAACTCGTCAAGATATTCTTACAATGGTGGCCGCCCGCTCAAATCTTTACTCAGAAACACCTCTGCCTTGCTCTGCAAAATTTCATTAAGATATCTTCAGCGGTTTATGAGATACCGAATTATGTCCAAAGTAAATCATTTTCAAACCACTGTGCTGTCGTAAGCGTTAAAAAACCATTCATTCCATAAGACTTTCCTGAGTTTTTTTTTTGTTTTTTTCCTTGGTACTTGTGAATTATTGACGATTAAAAAGAAAGTGATTGTGAATGTTTTGCTATAGTTCTTGCAAGTCATAGCACAAATGGCTACAACGTGAGTCAATTATTTAGAGAACAATAAACTCAAAGAGATACAGCATAAAATAAAAACATAAAAACTGAAATGCAATGAAGAAAGCAATCAAAAAAACTTTATTCTTAATAAGCTCATTTTCTATTGGTTAATATTTAACGTTCACGCCCTTTAAATCACTTCTTATCTGTTTTAAAGTTTAATATGATAATTCCTACGCATCTTTTTTTGTTTAAATTTCAGAAATTCTTCAAGTCGTAAATATCGTCATATCAATGAAAATGCTCTTGGAATAATTCGCAGCACTTTAAATAGCGGTGGTTTTGGTCCACAACCTCCCAATTTGAATAACGAACTGGGCATACCACCGAATGCCGGACCCATGAACGCATTTGCCGCCAGTTATGGTAGACCGTTGTCACATCCAGGTGGCGGTAGTGGAGTTGCAGCAGCTGCAGCCGCAGTAACCGAGGCACAACAAGAAAAAGGTATGTTTTCGGTTAGCCAGTTAAACATTGAATTGACGGTGCAGCATGTTGGTCCCAATGGCCGCATGGAGCTGACATGTCTAGCAACAATTCCATCAGCAGTTGGACCTGGTGAGCAGTTTGCTGATTATAAAACATATTCAATTAAGGGTAAGTAAAATTTTGATTTACTTCCATATTATAATAATTCTTACAAAAAAAAAAAAAAAAAACGAGTTCAAAAGAGATTTTAGCTGTGTTCCTATAACAGTTTAAAAGTTTCGTGACGTCAGTCAAACACTAACTATTGGGGCAACCTTTTAATTTACAAATCCGAGTTTTACACTTGTTATAATAACGAAAGAGAAGCAACATATCCTTGTAAATTTTAACCATCTGTCTACAATTATTCAAAAGTTTGGACATATGCATCAAATGAGACACAGTGGTGTGAAATAAAAGAAAATGGAGTAAAAGTCTGGAACTTCTAAATTGTTTACCCGATTTTCATGTCGTTATTCTGATTTCAAATCCAATCAGCTAAAAAGCAAAGTCAAAGAAGAATGTAATAAAAAGTAGAAGCACTTATTAGAAGAACACAATACAAGAGATTTTTTGCGCGGGGGTACCATAATTGTGTGCATCATTTTCAGTTATTGTAATGAAAAGAGTGTACAAATTGTATATCAGTGGATAGATAGTTATCTCTAGTATGCAGCTGTGCTTAATTTTGCGAATAAAATTTTACCTTGAATGTCTCTTAACATATATGAGATATTAAAAAAGTTCTTTGCTTCTTATAGTATAAGCTTTTTAAATATGTTTTTAAAATAGTTCTATCTTGTATTTAAAAAAAACTACAGGTGAAAAACTTAAAAATGCCCAAGTAAAAATTTTGTATTATAAATTTAAATGTCGAACTTCTCTAAAAATATAAAAGATATCATGCAAACTCCAAGCATCGGTTCACTTTTGATAAGGTTTTAAGCTCTATAAAATTTTTTAAATTCGAGATTATCTACTTTGACGCCCTGTGGTAATACCCTGTACTGAAAAGGGGTGTATCCAAATGCAGAAGGCGAAAATCTTATGACCTCCTCTATAGACCGCAGTTTGTTTCATGAAAATCGCGTAAATAGTTTAGAAGTTCCAGACTTTTTTTGATTTTTATTTTGTATTTCTCGCCATTGTGTGACATCAACTAATGTAACACCCTTTAATTTATAATTTTAAATATTGGTACTTCTTAACTTACCAAAATAATTTTTTTTTCTTATTTTCAAGTAATTGTATATAACAATTTAGAAGATAGGCCCATAAAAATCAAATTACATTAATTATGTAAACACCCTTTAATTTTAAAATTGTACACTTTTTAGTAAATTGGGATTAGCAATATCTAAAAGCTTGGACACATACATCAATTTACATCTACTATTGGGAACACCCTTTAATTTCTTAGTTCGTATTGTGTACTTGTTGCTATAGCGGACTTAACAATACCAGTTTTTTTTGCTTTTATTGTACGTCTAAAACTGTTCGAAAGTATCGCAATATACATCGAACTAAATGAACTATTGGGGCACCCTTTAATTTTTAATTTTGAAAATTTATGCTTCTTATAAGATCGGTCATATTAATCAGCATTTTGTATAGTCTTCAAGCTTTTGTCTGCAAAATATAGGCCCATATAAGTAAATTTACTTCACCTTTCGGGACAGCCTTTAATTTGTAGTTTTTTTTTCTATTGCTTTTTGCTGTGAGTAGCAATGATATTGAGTTTTTTAACCTCAGAGTGGTGCCCTTTACGGTTCATAATGCACTCAAAAACATGTACTGTTTTTAAAACGAGACACAACTGTAATCATGAGAAGTGTCAGATTTATGCAGTTCAAAACATAAAATAGCAACATTCAGTCGAATTGATAACCTCCTCCTTTTTTTGAAGTCGGTTAAAAATGTACTTAGATTGAGCAGAGTTTTTAAAACCTTATTAGGATTTTTTAATAAAAAATTGAGAAAAATCTGAAATTGTTAGTTTAGGTTTTATTAATCGATTTAATTATTAGATCTGCTTGCTCGAGAGCAAGTTCCATATAGACTTAATTTTTATTTGCATTGTATGTTTCTTACTGTTTATTCAAGCCTCACCGTCCCTTAAAATTTGGTACGTTTATACAGCCTTTTAAAGATTTTTAACTTTTGTTTTAAAAAATGTTAACTGCGTTCAGTACAGTACATAGCACTGTTAAAAAAGAATTCACTGGCGATTGTTAACATATAAATGAACATTTGAATTACCACTTGTATTAGACATAATAAGTTGGCTGGTTTCCCATTTTCTGAAACATTACTAAATTCCAATAAATGTTTTATTTGTTCAACTATTCAAATAGGCTTAAATAAGGTAAATGCCTGGGCCTTATTCTATAGTTTTTCTATCCTCTGGTAAAATGCAAAAACTTTTACAAATTTTTCTCGGTGAAACTTCAGTTATTCAGTTATTGCATATTTTACCATCCAGATTATTGTCTATCCGTGATTCAAATTTTACTGAAATGGATTCAGCTTAATATGCGTCAAAATAGGTTAAGCAGCTTCTCCAATAGTAAAACAGCCATCGAAACTCATTTTTTGGTCTTCTTCTCTAACCATACCGTATTATCATATTACCTTGCAATTTCTTTTTCTCAAGAACCGATTTTTATACAGTTTTTGTTTTATATCACCCGCCTATAGGAAAATATACCATAAACACCAAAAGTTAATAAACAACAGATATAAGAAAATTCTTTTTTAAATTAAATAAAAATTGATATTAAAATACATATATTTACTATACGGAAATATTTCGGGCCACACGAAATATACTACACCATTTTTCATTTAGATTGAGAAACTTTTAATGAAATTTAGAAAGTTCTAAGCTTAAACGAGAATTTCAAATTCAAATTGAGAAAATTTCAAAAGAAAATGAGAATTTCAATTTGAAATTGAGAAAATTCTGAACAAAATTGAGAATTTGTTATTCAAAATTAAAAAAAAAAAAATTCAAGTGATTGTTAGAAAATTTTAAAAATATTAAGAAATATTTACTTAAATTTAAATTAATAAACAAATAATAACATACATTGCTGCAATTAGCACATCAGGCAGTATTCAAATGGATAGTTGTAGGAGTTTGTTCTAACTTGATGTCGCAAGTGTAACTCATTCTTTTTGAAAGGTGGGAAGAGTAAGAAGATAAATTATCAAAACGCTCCCTGCCAGTGGTCTGAAACTTATTTCTTAAAACCCTCAAACCACATTTTTACGATCGAGCCCTGCTGCAATTTTTTGCCAATCTGCTATCGATTTGGAAAATATGTCCATTATTCAAAAATTCTACATAAATGTGTATTTATTTTTTATTTTAATTTACTGGATACTTATATTAATAAATGTAAACTTGTTAATCTAATAAAAACAATGTTAATTTTATAATTAATTTTTTTTTTTTTTGATATGAAATTTTAACTTCTCAATTTTCTCAATTTGAATTTAAAATTCTCATTTTAGTTTAGAATTTTCTAAATTTCATTAAAATTTTCTCAATCTAAATGTGGCCGGAAATATTTTCGTATAGTAAATATATGTATTTTGATATCAATTTTTATTTAATTTAAAAAAAAAGTTTCCTATATCTGTTGTTTATTAACTTTCACATAATTCAAATTTAATGATTCATATACAAATTGAAATTTTTATTTAAAAAAAATTTTTATTTTTCTCTATAAGATAAAACAAAATAAAATAGTTTTAAATTGTTTACCTTTTGAAGAAAAACGATTTTTATAACCAATAATTGCTTAAAAAGAAAAACCGCTTGGAGTTTTATTGTATAAAAAAACTAATGTTTTAAATAAATGAAAACAAAAGCAAATCACAATACATGCAAGCATCTTTCTTTACTGAAAATTCTTTAGTAGTAAAATTTTTTCTTATTTTGCTATCAACCGAACCTTTTTTCGCATATTTCTGTTTTTTTTTCATTTCCTACAGCTTTTGCATCTCCTTTATGAACTTGTGTTAAAAATCCTTATTTTACACGTTCCTATTGTTTCTTTTTTTTTTTGTAGTCGAAGTAGGACGTACAGAGACCACTACCATTTCGACCACGACTCCTACTATAGGAATGGCAGCATTGGGCAATGGAGTTACACCTTCATCAGCGACATCACTGGCACCATCATACAGTTACATCACAAAAATCCATAATTTATGGCTCCATATATTTGCGATTATCTTTGCATTATGGCGAATATTTTCACAAAATCATTAAGGATCTTTATAATATAAAATTGTAAAACATAAAAAGGCGATAATGGTTGATAAGTTATAAGATTATAAATATTTATATCTTAAACTTAAACTAACTAACATATAAAAGACAATTTTTTAACCACAAAACTGTAAAATTAGTTATAAAAGGTGGGTTAAATACACATAAAAATTATTTATACACATTTAAAAAATTCAAATACGAACAGACAAAACCTTAACCCCACCGAGTGAACTGAAGCATAATAGATTTAGAAGATAAAACAAGAAATGATGATTGATGTTAAGTATTTGTTTGTATTCTTTTATAAAGCCAAATGTTGGACTTGATAACTTTAAAGGCAAACTGTCTAGATGTTTGATCTGCATTTGATTTTAGAAAATAAGAGTAGTATTATTTTTATAAAGAAAATATTATGTTTTCATCAACGGTTAGCCTTTAATTTGAAACCATCTTTTAATACAAAAAACAAATAAGAAATGGTGCTGTTAAGTTATGTATAAAATATTTTTTTAGTTAATGATTAAATTTTCTTAAATACCTGTCACTTTTGTGAATAGTTTGAAAAGATATTTTTTAACATTTTTAGTGGAATAAATAAAATTGACTTCTCATCGGTCGGTATAAAATGTTTTATTTAGGTAACACTTCAGGCAAGTTTTACCAGAAATCGCAATAAGGCATTTTATAGTAGTTCTTAAAAAACAATCTTTTTTTTTGATCACATAAATAAATTCTTTAGTTTTTCTATAATATTTAAATATTAAAAAAGTGTTGGTTAGTTCAACTACTTAAATACTTATTTTAATGTTTCTCTAGAAATGCAGACACCATCATTGCTGCTTCTTGCTTTCCTTCTCTTCAGATGTCTTGAATTTTTTTTATGGGAAGCTGCCATTTCTATCAAATTTACTCAGAAAAGCAATCTTGTATATATCAGTTCTAATGATTTTTTAATGATAGAATTTTTTATTCTTTTTATTTAACAAAATGTATTGTTGAACAGAATTTTTTATACTCTTTAATTTCTGAATATGCCATCTAAACTCCTTTCATGGCTATTTATTTATTTCTCATATTTTTATAGACAAATTTAAATGCCTTCAAACTGCAGTAACAAGTAAATTTTTATTAATAATGAACACTAAATTAAGGTTACCAGGAAATCCTTACGGATAATGCAATAAGATTTTCTCTACTAGTAAGTTAAGTTGCAGTTTAAGTAAAAATTTACCGCAGTTTTTTAGGAAAATACGTCTTTGCATTGAAAATAAAAATTGGAAACATACTCGTATTTGAAAACTTTATAATTCACGACTTATTTATTAGCTTGTTGCACAGAAAAGACTGACGCCATGCGATAGCATGCTCGCTCGTCTCATTACATTTAACATAGATTTACCGTAAGACTGTATTTTTAACAGCAAAAAAATACTTCTATTATACTATCTGACACCACTTGGGATTCATTTTTTCCATAACCAGATGTTGTAAGAGTAATCACAGCAAAAAAAAAAACGATAAAACGATAAAACGACACAAACTGAATAAAAGGTAACAGTATTTTCTATTTTTTTCTTTCCAAGATCTGTATTACTATACATTCTACTGAAATTAATTTTGAAAATTGTCTTATTGTATATCATGAAAAATATGATGATATAATAATAGAAGGTGGTTCCACTTTCTTTCTCTTTTTTTCGCCATAATAACGTTCCGGCGTTTTCGGGAACAACGAAAATTCGTTCTACCGTATTAGTTTGCAAAAGTCGTGTAAACAAAATCAAAATAAATATAATTAAAAAAAATAGACTGTAGAAGGGCAAAATATATTTGCAAGCATTCCGATCAAAGATTTTTATAGTTCCCTAAAATCTCACTTGTGTGTGTGTTCATTACATTATGGAGAAGATTTCGTTGATAAGGGAAAAACCTTCTGATTGAAAAAAGTGCTTTTCCAGAAAATAAAAAATAAGATATGGAATAGATACAAATTAGTTAAAATAATAGCCATATTAAGAAGATTATAGAGGATGTAAATTAAAAAGTAATTTATAACCAAATTCTTATTTGTTTGCTAAAGAAAAATTCTGCCGAATGATTTTTCAGCGAAGTGTACTCGTTTCGTTTTTATAAGATGATTGTAAATTTTGTAATTTACGACAATCGTTTTTTAAAAGACTATGGAGTTAAAACGTTTTAGTAGAAATCTAAATAAAATTTCCTAAAGAATAATTCAGTTTTAAAATAAAAAATTAAATTTACCCTAAAATTCATTTATTAATATAAACAAAGACGTCTATATATGTAAAATAGTTGCTGTAAGAGTTAGATGTGTTTATTTCATTAAGATTTTATATTTGAGGCAAAATACAAACATTTAAAGTTTATTAACATATTTGTGATATTTCCTGAATATTTTTTTTTAATTTTTGCCTTTAGCAAGGCTTAATTGCGATATAATTTAAAAATTTTTAAGTAAAACTACCTTTTACTTTAATATCATGAGTAGTTTCCCTGAGAGATCGCTTAAGAAACATTTTGTATTTTACTATTTTTTTTATAACCAATTTGACTAAAGAAATGTTGATTAAAACCCGATACTAAAAAAATAAATACCACAATGATGAGCATTTCAAGTGAACGACACTCTAATGCTTTTTCATGTTGAGTAAAAAATATTCAATACTGTTTTGTTATATCTTGTTGAAAGTGTGTGATTCCACTTTAGCCAAAAGGTTATCAAATCCAATAAATTAAATTAAACAGTAAATTACATTAAAATTTCACAAATTGTTGAACACAAAACTTAAAAAGGGAAAAATAGATACAAATAAACAACAGAACCCGAACCACTTGAAAATAGGATTCTGGCAATTAACTATTTGCTTTGAATTCAATTGAATGAAACAATAATTTTTTTATTAACAAAATTATTTGTAGGAAAAAAATTTAAAAGAAACAAAACATTTGCAAAATTTAGTTGTACATAGAAATGAATGGTAAGTTAGTAGAAAGTGCATTTTAAAATGGTGAAAACATACTCCTAATGGATATAATTTTAGATGTGAAATATTTTTTACAAAAAACAAAAATTAAACTGTAAACCTAAATAAAAAAATATCTAAAAATATTTATAGTAAAAAATCATTTTAAACTTCTTAATTTTTTATTATGTTCTCTATTTAAATTTTTAAAAAATTATTAAAAACAAAATCTAAGTATAATAATAGTAAAATAAATAGTAAAATTTAAATCTCAAATAAACTAAGAAGCTTAACAAAACAATCAGTGTTGAAAACATTTAAAATATACAAAAAAAAATCTAAAAATTGCAAACAAAGAAGTATATTTGTTTTTTATAAATTCTTTGCAAAACTATAATGCATTTTCCAATTATTTATATATTTATTCAAACTCTACAACTGAAACAAGCTGGCAAAATTAAAACAAGTTGCCGTCTGCTTAATACAAATCTTCTAGGGAATAAATAATTTAAAGCACCTGCTTGTGAAAAAGGATGTAAAATGTGTGAAAAAACTATATTATTTATATTTTAAGCAAAAAAAGTTAAACTAAACTGTAAAATTTTTTATATACATTAAATCATAAAAAAAAATTTATTGTAAAAACATCCTTAATTAAAATTTAATTCAAAAATAGTTTTTCAGTTCATTAAGGTTTATTTTTTATCAAGCAGTAAATTTTTTATTTTAAATTTTTATTCAAAATATATAATAAACAAATAAAATTTACATATCACAACTGATTGGATGTTAATTAAATTGAAAACATATTTACGTCAAAATAAATAGTTTATTCTTAATATTTCTCTTGAGAAACTAAGGTTTCTAAATAAAAAAATTATAAAGTTTGTTCCTAAGTCCACGTGTTATATTCTGTTTTAATCTTTCATTTTTGTAAAATCGACATTTTGTCATCTAAATAATAAAAACGTGTCACATATTATTTACATATATAAATCTATGAGAGTCATTATTATTCAAAACCGAAACTTTGAAGCCATTTCATAGAGCATTTATAGCCACAAATGCTTTTCAAAGTTAAACTAGAGTTGCAAGTTGCATGTCTTTTTGAGGAATCAGTTATTCTTACAATCCTTTTATGTAAGTTCAAAAATCATTCTCTAATTGTTATTTTTAGGCCTTTATTTTCCACCAGCGGCATCATTTACAAATCTAAAAAAAAATTCACATCAATATATTTATGGACACAGTGTACTCTTTTAATTGCATTTACATGTTTCACTTTGACAAAAAATGCAATAAATAATTAATGTAATATTTAGCTTCCAGTCAAACTTTATATTCAGTCGTGTAAAGTATGAACATCAGTCAATTATTCGCAAAATTCACAATCTAAATTTTAAAAAAACAAAAAAAAAACTTTAAACTGAAGCAAGATGTTAATTAATAAGCCTTTGTATTTTAGTAATTTAAAGAGCACAAAGAAGATTAAAAAACGATTAAATTAATCGTAATATTCGAGGTTGTTATTCATATAGAACATCTTTATGAATATCTTTTAAACTTTCGCTTGTAAGCATTGCATTTTGATAATGTTTTAAAACCCCATTCGGCCAAAATTATACGCGAACTTTAAAAATATCGGCATTTTGAGGGCATCAAAACTATGTTACGATATCCATGTAAAATTTGACAAATCTCCAGTAGCTAAGATATTTTCGATATAAAGTGCTTTGAAAATCTACAACTTCGTATCGACAAACTTATTAAGTATTCTGTTTTTTTTTTCAATTTAAAAAATCCCTTAAGTTAAAAATAACGTCCAATCAACACTTGTTAATTAGAAATAATAGTTTTATGATTGAAAAGTTGGATTGTGTGAATAAAATTAAAATTACATTAAATAAAATATAATCAAATATTATTTTTTTATGTTTTTATTTTATTTAAAGTTGTATGTTTGTTTAAAAGTCAAGTAATAAATATTATTAATTTTTAAAAATTTTGAATGTTGTATATTGAACGAAGAATGTAGGAAACCAAATGTAGATAGAAAAATATGTATATTCAGAAGCTGAAAAATACTTGTATAATTTTCTAATGTATAAAACTACTTAAATTACGAATAAAAAAATGACAAAAGGGGATTTAATAATTTTAAATAAAATTACTATAAAAAATCTTTAAGATGTAACAGAAAAATAGTATATTTTTAAACGCTTTACATGTCTACTTATAAATATAATTAATCATTAAAGAAATGTAACAAAATAAAACAAAATTAAAAAAAAAAATAAATAATTACTATATAATATGGAAAATATAAAATATAGAGGTACAAGTGTGTTTGTATGTGCTTAATATCATACTTAATTATAGTAAAAAGATAAATAAATTATAATTCAAATAAATATAAGGTGTGCGCAAAAGTAATAAAATAAATAACGAATTATTCAGTACTCTTAAAACAAAACAAAAAAAAAAGATTTGTGTTACTTTAAATTTAAGACAATAAACTTATTGTCCTTGCTTAAATGCATAGTGCTGTTATAATAATTTTCGATCAATTGTTTTAAAAATATCAAAATAATTCTAAGGGCAGTTTACTCGTAAAAAATAACCATTTTGTTTCTTAAGAGACAAGTGGTTTAGAATTTAAGCAAATTGCCATTTTCAGTTTCTCAACCATACACAATTTTTTGGCTGCTGTCAAATAACACAAGTTCATAACATTCATTCTTTAGCAGTGACATCTTATCATGCCTTTAAAGCTTAATCGTTGTGGTCTATTATTTAAGTCTAAAATTTGAATTTCGTTGCCGCCGAATATTGGGTAACTGTGTAACAGAACAACTCTGACAATTACTTCTAATGTTTTCTAGATCATCATTATAGAAATGCGTTTTTATTGCAACATGTTTTTCTGTTTGATTAATGATTTTTTATACAAACCGCTGATGTTAAACTTAAATTTGACTTTGCAAGAATAGTCCAATAAAAGGTATCTTTGTAAAAAAAATACTAGTTCTTTCGTGACAATGTAACGTAAAAAAAAGGCAGACCGAAAGTATATTTATTTATTTGTTTTGAAATTTTTCCAATTGTTTTAACAGTGAATATATGATATATCTTGTCTTAAATTTATTGTGAGTAAACATTCAAAACGTTCTTCACTAAATTGTTTTGTAAACGAATTGTATTTTAACATAATTTAATAATAATGTATTAAAAACAGAGGTCGCATTAACAAACTCTAAGTGCAAGAGAAATTAATCGACCTTACGATTTTAACGCGCATCTTATTGTATGTTTAACTTAGTTAAATTAAATTCTGAATTAAGAAATTTAGTAAAATTAAGAAAGTAGTTTTAAAACTAAGCCTGCAAAATAAAAAAATATAAAAATGAATAAATAAATAAATAAATAAATAAACATATTTTCCTAAAAATTGTGACGTAGTTGACTTTTTGTAAATAAAAAATCATAATATGGTTGTTTAAATTAATTAAAGTAAAAATAAAGATGAACACACAAATTCAAGGCAAGAAAAAAAAAACAAATAAAACTTTAGACAAAAACAACCGTATTTAGAGAAAAAGAAAACCAGCCATAATTTCTAAAATGAATGTTTAAAAAGAAGAATAATAAATTTGAACTTCTGTTTTAATTAAAAATAATTCTGTATCGTTTAATTTTTTTGTACAATTAACTCTAAAAGAATAATAATAAAGATTACAGTCATTTTTATACAGTAGTTAATTAAAAACATACAATAGTACTCGTATAAGTTTATAATGTTCTCTTGAAAGTTTTATTTAAGTTTAAAAATAAAAATATAATACAAACCAACAAAAAAGATTAAAATAATTACAAAGAAATTAACATATAAAAACCAAAAATATGGCTAATATGTCTTATGCAGGTATTGACGTCTTCCTATGCTACGCTGTCTATTATTAACTAAAAAGAAAAACATAACAAAATATATTTAAGTATAAATATTAAAAACACAAAACCTAATTTATACATTTACAATTTAGAAATTTATATTTATAAATATTTATACAGTAAATTACTAACAAAACAAAACGACGAAAATTCGTAATTTTTAAGAAGAAAACAAATTATTCATATATTTTACAAAACAAAAAAAAAAAAAAAATAATAAAAAAATACATTATAAATATGTTAAAAAAGCAAACATTTACTTGCCTTTATAATAATTTGTCCATTTAACAAATTTTTCGACACAGATCTTATGATTTATACCACACTACATTTTCCAAGCTCCTCAAGTTTTATTACAGGCTTTGTTCGCCTTGTTCGATAAATATGTGCAATAATATCTCAATCTTGTATTAAAAAATTGCTATTTTCACTTCTTCGTAAAAGAATCTATGGATCTCTAATCCAGTTTAAGCGTTTTAGATGATTTTTAGAAAGAAACGTTTTATAAGCGTGTAAAATTTTCAAAGTTTTTATTATAACAAAGTAATTATTTGCAATTTTCGAACTGTTGGTTTGTCCAACTCTGCATTTTTTTACTTCTTTAGTTCAATTGATCATATACACGTGGCACATAGTTTATTTGAGTAATTTATTCTATTGCAAAATTTAAGCTAAATTTTTGATATCGGGAAACATTTTTAATAAATCTTATTAAAAAAACGCAAGACTTAACAAAATAAAAGTGATCGAGTAGCTGTACTGGGTCCCTCAAAAATTTCTGTAAGGTACAAATATGCGACTCGCATGCAAATTTATTTCCAAGGTTCTAGCCGTTTCCAAATTGCTGTGAAATTTCGTTTCCGCCTCAATGAAGAAGATAACAAAGAATGCCTGCAGTTTCAAAGGTAAAGTATGGTAATATAGTAGCGAAAAAAATCAATGTCAGAAGTTTAACGGATTTTTACGTTTAGAGAAGTCCTAAA
The DNA here is from genome assembly GCA_937654795.1 of Cistogaster globosa. NCBI lineage: Eukaryota > Metazoa > Arthropoda > Insecta > Diptera > Tachinidae > Cistogaster > Cistogaster globosa. The sequence goes on from OW569403.1 coordinate 79,425,756, forward strand.
TCCACTTTTACTATTTTCGCGATGATATAAATGGGTGGGTGGGTGATGCTGCATGGCACTATTTATAAACGCGCTACAGGTAATACCGTTGGCATATCAAAATTAAGTTTAGCATGCGCCGTTAGTATATCGAAATGAAGAGCTGTATAGCTTTTGGTTATAATCGGCTATTGGCGAGGGGTAATTTAATTAACACCCGAAAACCAAAACAATTATTGTTTCGAGTCGAATATTCTTTGAACGTTTATTATTTATTTATATATATAATAAAACAGGAACGGGGTAATTTCTGTACATAAAATAGTAATCGATCTAGTATTTTGGTCTGTCTTTCTGTCCCTCGGTCTGTTTGTGTTCGCATCACGTAAAAACTGGTGGATGGATTTGGTTCAAAAATAGAGCACTTTAGTTTTATAAAAATATATCATTTTGTAGAGAAACTAGAGATAAAAATGTGAACGCACCAAATTTTGCAGGTATAATGGTACTAGAACAGTTGTCAGTATATTTTATTTTTGCAGATGGAAAATTTTTAGCATTGTTTACGGAACTCCACAAAAAATGTATAAAAATATATTTTTCTAAATTATAATTTTAAGTAAAATAAAAATGATAAGCGAAAGAAGTCGTGGGCACTGCTAGTGTAATATATATTAATATAAATATCTGTTTTTATATGATATGAAAAAGTTAAGTATAGGCCACCTTGGTTTTTTCACGTCAAATCCATATTAAACATCATCTAATTAAACAGCTTTAAGACTTATTTATTTAAAATATTTAGTTTTAAAATATTTGACTTTTACCCTTTATACATTTTCCAGAAAAAAATGGATGCCTCATTTGTCTTTCAGACATTATCTCAGACGAGCCGGTTTTAAACTGGGCAAACTGGTTAACAAAATAAACTAGAAACTTATAGCGCGATTCGCGGTCTAATTAATTACATTAGAAAGCATTTTTACAGGAAAAAAATTTGTTATACAATAAAACTGTAACGGGTTATTCCTGTAATATATATTTTGTGAAAATTTTAATGTTGGAGTGAATACTAATCAAAATGAAATCCAAAACATCTATTTTTGGAATTTTTATCTGTCTGTCTTCGTTTACATCACGTAAAAACTGCTAGTTGGATTTGAATAAAATTTTGTCAGGTGCCTTGGATTTTAAGAAAATTAAAATTACAGGTAGACAAAGTCGTAGGCACGCTAGTGAAATAATTAATTTTTAAGCATTTATTCTTGACTATTTAGTGATTAATGAGATTCAAAAAACTTGACGCTTTGGGTAAACAATAGATATTCACCAGTTAAGTAAAGATTTGTGTTTTAAAAGCAATTTAACAAGCTTCGTATTCGTAGTAAAGTTTCATATTTTAGGCAAAGTTGTAAAAAATAATTTGAATAAACAATCGTTGTTATCTCTTCCTTCTCTTAACTCAAAATGTGAAAAATTCATTTTAACTTTAGCATTTCGAATTTTATTAAAAGTTTTTTTTTAACAAGTTCTGTCTTGCTCGTATATATATATAGTTTTTATAAGTATTTTATCATTTCAAAGTTTCACTCCTGAAAAGTAAAGGGAATTAAAAAATCAGAATAAAAATGTGAAATAAAAGATATTCATTCGGGTACATGAGCAATGCAAAAACTATTGGTTATTGAACATCATTTCAAATATTTTTTAATAAAAGATGTACGTACACAATTCTTTATACGTACCGCGTTATTTGATCGTTTCTATGTGAACAATACTTTAACTTAATACGTTAAAGGAATTATAAATTTATATTGTGAATACCTATAAATATTTTCAATTCTACATTCTTTCTTAATAATAAAATATAATTCTTAAAAAATTTTTACTCTATAAGTGACTTTTCAAAATAATAAAAAAGAGAAATTAGTATATTTATCAATTTAACAAAACAAAATACAGAAGATTATTAAGTGTCATAGCAATACGCAAAACATATCATAAATGTTGTAAAGTTACTGTGTTATTGTTTATCTGTATGCGGATTAAATACAACTTAAAAAATAGACAACATACATATATAAAAATTACCTGTACACAAAACCCAATACATTAAACATTGAAAACAAATTAATATAACAAACATTATTCATGTAAAATAAAATTAAAAACATAATTTAATATTTTTTTTTAAATCAAAATTCAAGGGAAATAAATTAACCATTTAAAAAAAAGAAGAAAAACAAAACCCTCTTACAAGCGCATACACAACAACATGTGCAAAAAATATATGTTTAGAGCCTTAATATGGTTATGCAAAAATATATATGTTAAAATAATAAAACATATAGTGTCATACATGTATATTTTAATGTTGTGTTTTTTGTTACAAAATCATCATCATATCATAAAAAATTTAAATTTATTATACATAAATTATACATACAAAATTTTTTTATATACAAATATACATATACATAAAAATGAAAATAATTAACCAAAAAAAAAATTTATGTATAAATATATATTTACAAAATTCGACAGTTAAACCAGTTAAACAAATTTTATTTATTTAATTTGTTGAAATTTTGTTTTTCAATTTTTTGAAATTACTCTGTTTTCAAATTCTAAAAAATTATAAACAAACAAAACGTATTAATTGATAAAATAGTCGACAAACAATGATGTTTATTATTCTCTGATCACTTTTCTAATTTTTATAACCTCCTCAAAGTATGCTACATAAAATTGAACAACAACTCTTTATTTAGCCCTGCATAACACGGTTGGTTTATATTAGACTGTGTCATATAGTTCAATTTAGAGAACGTTCTTTTTAGTTCAAAGTTTCAAAATGAACTAGTTCAAAATTTAGATAAATGGTTCTCTAAGTTCAAATTTTCTTTTGAGGTATTGTTCGTACTTTTAACTTTTAGCTCAAAAATATGATGGCAACAACACCGTAGCATTGACATAACGAATGTTAAACAAAATGCGTGATATCACTAATTCAAATACAAAGTATAGTTTAAATATGAACTACGTGTACTTAAGAGCTTGAACTAGTTCTCTAGTTCACTCGATTGGATCGTTTAAATGAACTAGTTTGCTTATGAACTACACAAGTCTAGTTGATATTAGTTCAGGTCAAATTTAAATCCCTTAGTTTTTGAATTAGACATGTGTAAATAAAAAAATTCCGAATTTATATTTTAGGAAGGAGGCACAAATTAATCCAATTTTTTTCAAAATTCCTAAACCAAAAAGTAATAATAAAATGGTTATTATAAATCGTTATCCTATATATTTATAAAAACATATGTATGCATATATGTATGTTCATACAGCAAATCGGTCACATCCAAATAGATTAAACATATCTAGATCCTCTTCTTCAGCGTTTTACATCTCCACTGAAGTAAATAGTAAATTAGTTGAAAAATGCAATAACCTTTAATATAATTAATTTGTAACCCAACAATTTTTCTCAAATCAAAAATTTTCGATTAAAAAACTATTTGATTGCTTGAGCGCAAACTCAGTATAAGGGGGACACACGTGGGAAAAACATGAGTAGTGGAAATGTTACAAAAAGCGATAAAATTTTGCTTTTGAAATATCTATCATCTTAGTAAAAGAAATAAATGTTAATTCAAAAGGTGATCAATACGTTTTAATAAAAAATTGTAAGCTTTCAGTCTTCGTTTTTAAAAAATCCTGATAATTAAAAACTGGATTGTTTCAATTTTTCTAAACCAAATTCGACTATACTACAATTTTAAAACTAGCTTAAGACATCAAATTAAAGTTATGGTCAAGTTTTTCTAAACCTAAAGCAACCGCAACATGTCGAGTTTTTTCTTTCTTAACTGAAAAAATTAATTTTTAACCTAAAAATTAATTTACAAATTTAAAAGAGAAAATATTCAAGATGTTTTCTATTTATTTTGTAGGATAAATTTTAAATATGTATGGAATATATTAATTATCCTAGTTGGCAAGCTCTAGGTTTGAAAAATAAAAATAAAATTTGATGAAGACTGCCTATGAAGACCGTACCGTGATTTTTACGTAAATGACCAATTTTTTGAGCTTGAGACTATAACTTTACACAGAGTGCGTATTTATTTCTAGTTCGCTATAAAAGCATGTATAATAATTAAAATTAAAAGGTATCCCCAACAGTAACCTTATTTACAAGGCCTTTACTTTCAATTTATCCAAATTTTATATTACCAACGGTACGTAACCCTTCGTCTGTAAGTCCAACTCGAATTCAGCGCATTATTAAACAAATTTCAGAATGAGAAATTTTAATTCGACTTAAGTTTTTCAAAAACAAGTAAAAGTAAGGTAAATCAATGGAACGATTACTTAAACTTAGGGTTGTGTGTGGACATCGTCCAACCAGATTAATAATGATTGATTATGAATCCGAAGAAGATCCGATTCATCAAATGCTGCATTACATCTGTTAGTGATTTATTATGTGTTTTTTTTTTGTTTTTTTTTTAAAATGTGCACATCCCTTATCAAAGTTTTGTGTCCGTATTCGCTCCAGTTTAACGTATCTATATAAGAAAGTTCACTAGTACAGAACCTTGCATTACATAGGCAAGTTTGAAATAAAACTGCAGGTCGATACGTAATAGAATTATTTAACGACCAACGGAGCCTCTGCTCTGGCATTTTTTAGCAATTTTCTGATCTTTTTTAAAATTTAAAGTTAAGTTAATAAATTTTCAAAAAAATATCGTGCTATTTTCTATCCCGAATAAATTGTCAAATTACCGATATATAATATTGGGGGTGAAAGCACATCCAAAAGAGTTAAAGCTTTTGCACTATAGGGATAATGGCTAGAGCCCATTGTAGAATCCAATTTAGACACCATTAGTTATCTTTCATACTGATTTAGGGACCACTGAAAAAGGTAACTGCAATATTTTTATGTTTAGCTATAAAAACTTATTTTTCATTTAAAAAGGCAGGTGTGATTCAAAATTATGAGTTAAATTTTGCCCTAGCTTAATCAATCTTTCTATTTGCTTTAAATTTCTGCAGGAAATACACGATATATTTTATACATTATTCTTGATTGATATGAAAGATATGGGCTAAGCTTTATCCCGCTTCATACGAATAGCTCACACGATTAAGTTTGATCGACTCAAGTTATAATAATGTACACTTGGTCAGGGAGAATAATAAACAGGATTGGATACAATTTTTAGCTATAAAAACTTATTTTTCATTTAAAAAGGCAGGTGTGATTCAAAATTATGAGTTAAATTTTGCCCTAGCTTAATCAATCTTTCTATTTGCTTTAAATTTCTGCAGGAAATACACGATATATTTTATACATTATTCTTGATTGATATGAAAGATATGGGCTAAGCTTTATCCCGCTTCATACGAATAGCTCACACGATTAAGTTTGATCGACTCAAGTTATAATAATGTACACTTGGTCAGGGAGAATAATAAACAGGATTGGATACAATTTTTACAGAGAATGAAAAGAGATTAAGCAGCATTTACTTTCGCGTCAAATACTACTGTCAAACAAAAAAAAAAAACGTACTAGATAGGAAATATGCTTAAAAAACAAATTTCAAAACCTTTTTTATTACAGCAACCAATTCTTTAACTTTCTGAATTAAAATTATTATAACCTTATAAGAATACTTTAATAAAAAGAACAGCTTTATTGTCATAATTTTCACTTAAACATATTATTTTGCATAATTTAATAAATTTTTGAGAAATAAAATACATTCCATCAAAAATAATTAAATTAAAAATCATGAGAGTTTACACAAATGTTATAATGTTTAATCAACAAAATATCAACTAAAAATAATTCTTTTAATTATTATTAATTAACAAAAATATTATAATAAATAAATAAAGTATTTTTTTATATACAATAAATAATTTCTTAACACAGATACAACTACCAATACTAAATTAAATATTGAAGAAACAAAAGTTGTGCAAAAAAATTCAAATAAATACAGATCGGAAAATAAAAAAACTATTTTTCCCAAAATTCATATCGATAAAATGATGTAACAATTGCATAATTAAAAAATTATAAATAGAAGAATAAGCAAAATACATACAGTTATCTAAATGTAAAACTTACAATTAAGTAAAAATAAATTTAAAGGTACTTCAAATTTTATATGCAGAAAAACATGCAACACAAAAATACTATTAAAAATAAAGAGAAATCTAATGAGTATTTTGAACGATATAAAAGTATTAATTTTAATAATCTATATAAAAAAATAAAAGAATCCTATATAATACGATGGCAGAATATAGCATACATAAAAAAACCAAGATGACAAAATTGAGTAAAAATAAAACCTAATGAAATTCGAAATTTAAATATAAAAAAATGATCTACTATCCATGTACATTTCGTGACTAACAACCAACAAAAAAATTAAGTTACAACAATAAATTATATGAATATTTATGAATAAATGACAAAATAAAAACAAAAATTTATGTTTAAAAACTTAAAATATTTTTGGTTTTTTATTTAAAAACTTTACATAAAGAACAACAAAATGTGTATATTTTATACTTATAGAGAATAATTTAAACACATAACGGTTTAAAAATTTTATTAAAATATGCTGCCTGACTTTAAGCAGCCAAATTACAACTTAGAAATACAACAGTTACTTCCTCTCGATACACTGGGAAGAAATACAACTTGTAAATTGTTTCGCAAGTCAGCAAAACATTTTGATTGCTTTTGACGACACAAAATGATTTTGATTTTTTGTTTGTAAAAAATTATTTTTGTATTAATTATGTCCGTTTGATTTTTCGTTTAATGGAAATACATTGATTAAATACCACTGAAAGCGGTGGAGTTACCTTAAATCAATATTTCTTAACCTCATATGCATGCTTATTTCAGCTTCACTTTAAGAACAGGAAAATGATCTCTAGTACAATCAGTGATAGTATTACCTATTTTAAATAAAGTTACGATCTTGGATTGTATTCACTACTTAATTATATCGCTGACTATTTCTATTTTCACGCAAATTGTAATTTGCGAAATTGAAAAGTTGACAGACGCTTTTTTTTCCTAAAAAAAAACACACACACACAACCTGTAGCCTTTGAAAGTTTGGTCTTTTTATGTAATGCTTTATTGATTGATTGCGGTATCGTGGGACTGGCAGTTAATTTGTATATGCAGAAATAAAAGCTTTTTTATAAACTTTTGGAAATGATATTAACAAGGTGCAAATAGTAATTTTAAGGCAATCAATAAAATCCATTTAAGTTTAAACTAATTCAATCAATAAAATTCATTTAAGTTTAAACTAATTCAGATAGTTTTGTAAGCATCAAATGACTAAATTCAAAAAATTATTTTGTCCACTTAAAACTTTTATTAGAATTATTTAAGTTTTTGTTGTTTATATCTAATTATGTAATTAGAAAATTGTATTAAAGAAAATGTAGGGATAAATGCGAATGTTTCTCTAGAACCGTAAGTGTGTGTTTCATTGAAGAAAGAGTTATAATGAACTTTGAACAGAAAAAAAGCCGCTGCAAGCTATTATTGTTGATTGCTTAAATTTGTAATATTTAAATTACGTTGATAAATTCCATATTTATTCTTTAAAACAATATTTTATAATTCTATTTTTTTTATCTAAAATGAGGTAGTTTTAAAGAAAAGTGTTGTAGGCTCTAAGTTATGCACCATTTTTAACACTAACGTGAAATTCCATTTCCTTTTTGTTAACCCGACATTAGATACGAAGATTTGTTGTACAAAAATAGATCGAAAAATTGTAAATTTAAAAAGTTTTGTTTTACTTAATATTTAATTTTTTGCGCAGGTGTATGAATGTAGTCATGATGTTTAGATCCACATGAAAAGTTTCATTAGAAAAAGTGTTTCTCTTAACCGGATACTGTCATTTTGCTGTCAAAAACTTTTTCCGCGGTGAGGATATTTTGAAGTTAAATATTTTTCAGCGAACATTTGTGGGACACTTTCCAATATCCACAACATGTAAGACTAAAGAAGACTAAAAAAAAACACAAAGAAAACTTTGTCACTGATTGAATTGTTGTGGATAAAATGAAATACAAAGTGTCAACAAGTGATTTTAAGGAAAGTTTGTACAGAAAGTTTTTTCGTCCTTTTTCCATTATAAATGTTGGGTAAAGAAATATAAATCGATGCTTTCAATTACAAATAAGACACTTTAACACACAAACTGAGCAAATAAATTCTTGAAAGTTTACGTTCAATTAACTCATTTTAAAGCTAGTCTACAAATGTATTCTTTGTTTAAAAAAGAAACGATTGTTGGATCATGAGAACGATTTTAAACTTTTAATACTACGTCATCTTATAAATTGTATTTGATTAAAATAAGAAGAAGTGTACACTTGGTTTCGAAGGAAGTTACATAAGCGATACGCCTGATCTAAAATTATTTAAATCCCAACCTTAAAGTTTTCTTGTAAGCTTTTACGTTTTACTTTAAAAAAAGTGGGACCCGTAACTTTACAAAATAATACTAAAATATTGGATGAAATAAAAAATATTCTCGCCTTTAGTATGCTTAAAAAATTAAGGATAACATAATGAAAAGCAAAACATATCAAACATATCAAAATTTAAAAATAAATTATTTCTCATACACATACTCATATTCATTTATTGTTTAAAAGTTCTCAAGAATTTTATTCTTAAATATTTATCCTAATTACTTAGATTTTCAACAATTATGCAATTACATATTTTTTAATAAAAAATCAGCGGTTCAGTAAAGGTTTTAATTTTTTTTTAATTTTGTTAGGAATGGAATAGTAAATAATTCCGGCATTTCAATGTGGTAAAAAAATACGCAGCATCAGTACCCAGCAAAAAATTCCAACTGGATTACCAGCCTAATGATTTTAATAGGGCACGAGAATCTTACAATCAACTACAGAGAATTGATTACATTGACTATTGCAGGAAATAATAATAATCATTAGAATGTATTTTAAGTGTTATTTTTTAACTTAAAGAACTAGTTAAATTACTGTTTCCTTTATTTGCGAACTAAGATAATGAGCGAGTACCAAAATTTGGCAGTCAAAAAAGTATGTCATTATATGGCAAGTTATTTTTAAGGTAGAGTCTAACTTTTGCTGGGTAATTATTATTATTTTTACTTCTATTTATGTGTTGATATTCTTCGATTCTAGGAGCGAACGGATGTTTTGTTTTGTATTCTCTTTCATTTTGTTAATACTTTCAGTTTAAAACTTGCCAGGAAATTCAAAAAGGAATGACAGCTATACAGAAGAAAAAAGCTTATTAAAAATGAATGAAAGAACAAGACGCTATAACAGAGTACTATTTTTATATATGTATCTACATACACATCAATCTAAAGCTAACAATTACATTAATAAAATTCAGAAATTTATGTTTCTGTATTACAAGCGATCAACTTAATTAAATTTGTAAACTTAAATATAACTAAAAAAATTATATATTTTCACCAAGCATTTCAGGCGAGTTGATCGCTTCTAATTAACAAAGAAAAAAACTAAGTATTTTACCACTATAGTGACAAAAGTCTTTTTATCAGGTTTGTAAACTTATTTTTAGCAAATTTGTCGAAATCATCATTAAACCAAATCATTAAAATTATTATTTGTTAGTTTTTTCAAAATATTTTTTTTAGGACTAGCACTACATTACCTGTAAAACTTCAATAGAAGAGTATTAAAATTTTTAAGTAACTCTGCATATCTAGAAAAAATTTTCTGCATTGACAAAATGCCATAAACATAACTCAGTAGTCGTTATTTTTTTAAAAAATAACAAAAAACAAAAATACAATAAAAAATGAAGAAAGCAACTAACTTCACTACATAACGCAATGGCAAAATTTAATTGTCCTGCTGACAGAACTTGTATTTTGATACATTTTAAACTTAGCGCGCTTATTAAGTTTTGACTGTAAGAAACGCAAACCAATCAACAACACTATTATTGATGCTACAATACATATTGCTTTGAAAATATTTTATAAACATGAGAAGTATCCATGATTCGTTTGCCCAACTGGCTGGTTGAATACTAACTTTGCTGAACGAACCATAGACATAAATATCAAGTTATTTACTCAAAAGTAGTCAATCATTTCACTTTTTTAATACCATTAAGATCTTTCGATAGATATTAAAAGAGTGTGGAAAACTTGATTGACAATAACAAAAGTCTTTTATTTATATTTTTTGTATTTGAAAAATAAGGGCAAAGTAGGAGTAGCAAAAATGTAGCAGCAACTAATTTTCCACTCTAATTTATTACCTAGAATTTAATTGTAAGAAAATATACAAATTTTTAAAATTTCAGCCCAAAATTCAAATTTGCTTCGAAAAATCTAAAAAAAAAAAAAAAAACTTTTTAAATGATTTTTATTATGGCAAACATGTATTACGAGTATTTGTAATGCAATGTACCATTTATTACATGAAAATTTGTTTAATAGTAGCAGCTCCTCATAGAATCCAGATTAACAGATATGTATACTGCGTTCGTAAAAAAATAGTGCATCTTTTTAATTCAATTTCAGTTTCTCCTGCGAAATAGTGAAGGAATGGTTGCTATATCACACACCAAACAACTAGATCACACTTACCAGTCACTAATAGTCAGTCTCGAACTTTTGTGAAAGTATCTGGGTCGCTAAGTAAGCAAAGCAGATATTACCTGTAAAGACTACCTTAAATCTGTGCTTGTGGAGGCATATAAAAAACCTAACTTAAGTTTGGTTTCTCTTAGTAAAAGAACAAAAGTGTAAATCTTTTTTGTTCTATCCTTTACGCTCACATAAGTAGATTAATAAAGAATAAACCATTTATCCAGCAATCGTTCATGTTCAAATATTTTTATCATTAAAAATGTTGTTTTTTATTTTAGAATATTGGCGCCTAAAGTTTAAGTTAGTCAAGTGAGTCTAACGCCCAACAAGAAATTATTGAGCGAAACTAGTCATACATAACCTTGCGTTAACGCAATTTTATAATGAACGGTGTTACCGTTGTAACATTTTTGTTATTAAATTTGAAATAATTTTTTTTTCTTTTTGTAAATTAAATCCAAGTTTTGACTTGGGATTACAAAGACTAATTTAGCAAAGTTTAAAATGTACATTGTAAAAAGTTTTGTAATTAAATCTATTTAAAAAATCAAATAAAATTTTCATTAAGTTTTTTGTAAACAAAGTTACTGGCAACATTGTGAACAAAATTTCATTAAATATGTGATAAAAACTTTTTTCTATCCAATAATTGTTTTACTGTTCTGATAGGATTAAACACATGTACTTCTTCCTTGTGCGGAATAGCTTGTTGATTTGTGTATAAGGTGTTTGTTTCAATATATATCCGATGGAAATAGACAAAATGGTTTAAATATATAGATAAAAACAAATATTTTATTTATTTAATTTTACCTTGATTATTACACTCTAGAGAAGCACGTAATGCTTCTTAGGTATAAAATCAACGATTAAGAAACAAAATGACTTACAAAACTTAAGTAAAATTGTCAAACAATATTTAAGTACCGTTAATTGATGAAGAAGGACAAAAAGACCTTCCTGCAAGGATGAAAAAATGGTATTAATTCGACACTTTAAGAAAATCAGAAGTTGTACTAAAACAATGATGGTATTGAAGCGTTTATAGTTTTCAATAATGAGCCGGACCTGCCATATGTAAAACGGTAGTACTTTTTACGAATGCGGAGAATTAACCAAAATAGTTAAACATTTCAATTCAGCAATAATTCTCTATAATTTTATTTAACTAAAGGCCTGTTACAAAATTTTACTTTCTTTTCTTTGTCAAACAGAACACGCTAGCATTTTGACCAACACCTAAAACTAATTATGTGTCCAAATAAGCTTTTAATCCCAAAAAAAAAATCTGCTTTCAAATTGTTTTTACATGCCCTTTCTCTCTATGTTATATAAGTAGCAATTTATATTATAACATTATTATAACTTTAGGCACATAAAAGTAAAATATGTATAAATTAAGTTTTAGTTTTCTTTGACCTGGCAACAGTGTGTTGATGTACGAATAAAATTCACCACATTAACAAGAGCCCTAAATGCTGCATTAGTTATTTATTATCTCAGCAGGTTTCTCTCATTAATGCGGCCCAACTTTGTTGGACCATTTATCGAATTGTTAATGTTTTTGTTTCATTCAAAAACTTTATATGTTAAAAAACAAAAACAATTCTTGAGATTACTTGAAGGGAAACACCTGTTCATTAAATTACAGGTAGAAAAATAAATAAATAAAGCTATAAACAACATGATGAAATAAAATATTGTTGCAAAAGAAGCCTGAAGTTCAAGAACTTAATACATTGTATGTAATATTTTAACTTAAAACAAATAGAAAAATACAAAAACAAGAAGAATCTAAATTATTGCACGCGTTTCTCTGATAGGATTATTAAATAAAATGAGGTGAAACCTTATCAACAGTTTTTGTGTTAAATCTTTTCTTATAAACAGAAAAAAGTCTTTGTATTTATAAAAGATTTTCATTGTTTAAAATATTGATAAATTAACAATGAACAGCTGGTCGCAGAATTAACCAAGTAAAATTTATAAGACTCCGTTAAGATTTTCAAGCGGACGAATATCCCAAACAAATTTTACACCTTTGTGCAATTGCAACATTCCCTATCCTTCCAAACCCAATCATTTACTTTGTGAATCTACAAAAATACACCCAGTAAGAAATGAGTAACTAAAACTTGTACATACACAATTATCTACTAACATATATGCAACTATTTTATAATGAAACTTAAAATTAATTAAATCTAAGTTTTAACTTGGGTTCATATAAATTTGATTAGCAAAGTTCAAAATGCAGCTTATAAAAAGTTTTGCTATTATATCTGTTCCAAAGATCATGCAAAATTTGCATTAAAGTTTTTGTAAAAAATGTCACTGGCAACGCTGTTTGCTAAAGACATAACACATATACAAATGCTTACATAATTTTTCTCATTTTCCCATAAAGAATGTGATAGAGACTTTGTTCTACGCAGTAATGGATATTTCCATGATTGTCATTTGATAGATCAAATGATGGTCACTGTTCTTGTAGGGCAAGTTTGCCGAAGCACAATATATCAAAACTCAGATCCCTTAAAACTTTTGTCCAATCCTTCATTTTCTTATATGTATAAAATAAATAAGTTTCTGAAATCGACTAATCTCTACAACGAAATTTAATAAATGTTCTTTATCTATATAAAATTCATTGCCAAAAACAATATTATATTATAAAATTATTAATTATAAACCTAATAAATAAATAAATAAATAATTGTTTCAAATTGAAGTTTTATTAAATTTTTAATTGATTTTTATAAATAATTTAATTATAAATTTGTTGTTTAATACAATTGAAATAATTTAAACGAGATAATTAAAACTTAATAAGATTTCAATCTGAAAAAGAAATAAAATTTTTAATAGGAGCAAAGACAGTGAAATATCTCAAATAGAGTTTTTGCTCAATATTGCTAAAGTGATCAAGCAGTAAGATCCCTTTAAAAGCTTACGCCGACGTGAGAAATATAACATTCCCTTTTTTAATGTTTTTACATAAATACTTGATGTAATGAAACGGATCCTGTTACACAAACCTTATTCTTTAATATCCGCTTTACAAATTAAAAGTTTATAATTGTGTAAACAGAAAAACAACTTTTTTCAGTTTTATCAAAAAAGTATATTGTTTTTATTTTTTCAATATTTCGCTTCACCGTTGGCTGACATCTTTAGGAAACAGGAAACAAAATTAACCTAAACTAGAAAAAAATTTAATTATGAAGTAAATAAAAACATTATTATTGATTTAAAGAAAAAAATACGTTATGGCCAAAAATCGGATTAGAATCGTCGTTATTTTGCTCTTTCAGCCTTTTAGTCGTACAGTTGTGCAGTGTTTATAACTCGTCGTCTTTTCTAAAGCACATTCAAGAAAAGTACACATAATACTTCACAAAAGTAGAGATATTTAAAAGCTACCATTTGATTGGATTTATCACATATTTAAAATTTTTTTGTGCGCACGATCGATTTTCTTTTAGTTTTTTACTTTGTTTTTTACACTCATGGATTCTTCGCTTTTTTTAGCCATTGCTTACTTCTTCTTTTAACCGACCCCACTAAATGAGAATAGAGTTGTGCCCGGTCGTTCGTTGCAGTTACCAGTCCTTTTCGCTCATTTATCAAAGAAAAATCCGTTCGTGTAATTCATTCATTGTGAACGATTAAGCCAATTTGATCAACAATCCTTGTTTACAAACGTCACTTTCACTGAATCTTATTAATTCACGCAGCAAACACATGATGACAAGTATTTCTTCTTTACAAATATTTCTTTATTTATTTTTAGATTGATTGGTCTTGGGATGAAAAGAAAAAAACTGGAGGATCCACTGGTATGCAAGTATTGTTCCATTTTTAATTAATTTCCATTACTCATCGTTTTGCTTTCATATAGTACGTTTCCACGGCAAAATGGAGCACTCGCTTCGTTCTTCGAATCATTGCAAAGCATGCCGTTTACACGACACATGCTTCGATTGGACAACTGCAAAAAAACTTTAACAGTTTTCAAATAGTTTGTTCAAAAATTTTATTTTTCGTTTCAATTTTCTTGTTTGTAATATATTACATTTAATTTTATTTAATGAAAATAATTGTTTTTTATAAAACACATATCCGCACACCACTTTAAACATTGTTTTTCTCTTTTTGTTTATATTTTATACAACTTGCGATAAAAAAAAGAGAAGAAAGAAATTTTTCATGCTTCACAAGTAGATTCAATATGAATCTGCCAGCTTCGCTCTCATAATTTTGTATCGCGAAGCAAGTTGATTCGCTCATGATTGGAGTGTGAAGCAAGAATAGAGAGCGAAGCAGGTGCCGTGGAAACATATTATATTTTCCGGTACATACTTACATATGTATATACAAGTATATATTGTGTGTGGCAAACCGCATTACTAACAAAACCTAGCTAAAAAAAACTAAACAACAGAAATTAGAAAAGCGACTGGGACTCAGGCAGGACTTGGTCACTCCTTCACATACCATGGGCCCCTCTCTCAACAATTAAAAGAATCATGCACCTTGGCAAGGGCTAGAGCTGGTGCCTCAATATACTTAATTAGCCCTCTACGTTATTTTATGTATGTACATGAGGATTTCGAGGCTGTAGGCACATTTTTTTACCTCCTTCCGATACTTACACTAGAGAGACGTCAGGCAAATTTATTTTTGCTTTGGACCCATGGAACACCCTATCCCCTTATGCCATGTTTTATGTTGATTTTTCTGTTTAATTTAAATAATTTTTAACCGACTTCAAAAAAGGAGATTACAAACTCAACTAAATGTTGATTTTTTATGTTTGTGCCTCCATAATTCAGTAATTGCTGGATCGATTAAAACAAATTTTTTTAATTGAAAGGTGATGCTCACAGATTGATCCTGTTTTAGAAAGAGTTGATAATCTTAAAAATTAAAGGGTGTCCCCATACAACATATTTGTTTTTTACGTGCATTATTAACCGTGAAAGGCACCACTGTAAAACTAAAAAAAAATGCGCGTCACCATAGCTACCAATGGCAAAAAGTAACAAAAAGTAAAGTGTCGTAAGTTCACCTATATGGACCTTTCTTTTGAACCGTTATATACAAACACTTAAAAATAAGGCAGAATTACGACTACTTTGCTTAGTATAGTAAGGAGTTATTTTAGATTGATGTATATGGCCAAACTGTTAAAATTAACAAGAAGCTGTAGTGCTATAGCAAGTATAAAGTTAAGAAATGGAATATAAGGGTGTCCCAATAGTTAATGTAATTTAATGTATGTGGCCATACTTTTGAATCTTTAAAGACAGACATATGAAAATTGTTTTGAGGACAGTTATTTTTACAGAATTAATTCATCTCACTTTCAACAGACAAACTAAGCGAAGCGATAGTACAAGATGGTGTTAAAGTTTGTAGAGAGTAGTATATTGGGTAAGTATAAATATAATATAATTGTATTTGTTTGTTATATTTATTTAAAATATTGTGAAATGGTTTATTTAACAAAAATTCAAATGGGCGAATTGGCATAGGATTTTATTTTGCATAGCAAATTATTTATTTGGTCATCAAACCCAAATACAACTAAAGGTTGTTGACTAAAATAAGTTTACTTAAGCCTTAATGCTATTAAAATTTAACAGCTAAATTTTAATATTGTATCTTCACTATTTTATGCAAAATTTGTCAATTCAATTTCGTGATAAAAATTATAATACGTGCGCTACACAATTTTTTGTTTTATAAATTAATAATTGCATTATTACAAATCTATAACTTGTATTTAAAATACAATTGTTCAACTGTATTATGTTATCTTTATTTACAGGCACTCAAGTGGATTTCGTTGAAACAAAACTAGCAAGAGAACTTGTCTTTAACAACACCAGTATTAAGGGCAGCTGTGGCTGTGGAGAATAATTTTGTATATAAAATTTATATTTGAAAAATTGTTTTTGTTTAAATTAAAAAAAAAGAATTTGTAGAAATGCTCCAGCTTGTTGGATAAGTAGTAAGCTCATTTTATTATAATTATTATTATTATTATAATTATTATTATTATTATAAGCTGTATTTTTTGCAGAGCCGAGGATGACGATGCCGACCACACGTTCTTCTACTGTGAACAGTGGCACGTAGAGAGATCTCGGCTCGAAATGCAAATCAGACAACGCAATTCTGACAACATCATAAGAAAGATGTTAGAAAACGAGGAAAGCTAGGACGCTACGAATACATTCGCGCAAGACATGCTGCGATAAAAGAAGATGCATCTCGATGCAGACCAAACGAGACGAACGAACTAAGCTGCAATTGCGATGACAACAGAAAAGTTTATCTTAAGAAAGGCACATATCGAGGCCATTACACCACAATCGAAGCAAACTTCAAACACATAAAGCCACACCTCGAAGCAATTATTTTTGAAACGCGATGAGGTATATTGCGGAGGCCTGGACGCAGGCTGTAACAGAGGAGAGGATGACAGAAATGTCAGAACAGAGGGTTTCCTTTGCGAAGTAAAGCGCAAGCGGTCCCGGAGGGGATTCGAACCCTGGTTATGAGGTACGGTAAAAGATGTTTCGTAAAAGAATTCCACACGCCTTACCCGCAAAATAAATTATTATTATTATTATTATTATTATTATTATTATATTTCAATAAATAAAATTAAAGTAAAAATGAATTTAAAATTATTCCTTAAAAATCTAAATTAAGTAGAATGCAGAGTCCGACCGTCCACTTTTTTAGACTGAAAATTTTTATAATTTTTATTCAATATTTCGATACTTCTCTGTGTAGCATCATTGATATCTGTGAGAATTTCAGAGACTCATAATTCGGAAAACAAGGGCGAGCGCCAATTTTTTCACTTGAATTTTTTTTCTTATTTGTTGAATCTTTATCGTCCCATGTACATTTTCTCTTGATTGGAGTTACTTCACTTAACTAGATTGATCCAATTGATATGGAAAAAGTAGATGCAGGCGTTGTAGTTTGCCCGTTGCCTCGAAGTACATTGACCGACCTCGCTGATTTTCAATAGTAAAATTTCCGTAGCTTTGTCTGATCGATTGACGTATTTAAATTTTCTCTAGCTCATATAGTGCCTTGGCAAAGTTGATTTCAGACAGATAGCGCTCAATCGACTAAACTATGCATAAGAACCCAGATGAAACAGAATAGCTAACTTAGATAATCAATTTTTGTAACTGTGGTGAAGGGCATAAAAAAAAACTGTGTATTTTTTTACTATTTAATAAAGGCATTGAAAAAAGAATAAAAATTTATTTTTGGTTTATGTTCATTTAAACAAAAAAAAAAAAAAAAAAAAAAAATAGACGCCAGCAGATTGTACGGTGACAAAGATATCAATATCGGCTGAATTATCAAAAATAAGGTTTTCTTTCGTAGCATGTCAGAGAATATTATTATGCAAATGAATTTAAGTAAAGGAAACCGGAAACTAAAATATTTTTGACAGAAAATGTTTAAACATATAATCAAACTAGAACTTAAAAACAAAAATACAGTGCAAGAGCGAATTTAAAATGCCTGCAGAAAACTTTAAGGTATAAAAAAAAACCTGATATAAAAAAATTTTCTAACAGGCCATCCAGGAAACTTACAGAAATAAGATTTTTTAAAGTACATACCAACCTTTTTTTGAAGTACCTTAATAAGCCGGTCCAAGAATTTTATAACTGCCAATAATGTCAGCTAGTGAATTAAAGTTAAAGATATAAAGGAAATTTTTAGTTAAATTTATATCAACTAGTGGCCCCAAAATGGTTTGCAACTGAACATATACAATTTTTAACTGTAGATATTCAAGCACAATAATTTTATTGCCGATTTACATAAATGTCAGAATGCGAGTAGTTCATATACGAGTATATTCGTAAGTAAAATTAAAATTCAATATAAATATACTTGTCCATCTGTATACATGCCAAATTGTATATAAATGTAAATATTTTACATTCTTACAGTCATATGTGTATGTGTATGTTTAAGCTTGTAGCTTTATACATAGTTGTTGTCAGAATTATTTTTATGTATGCGCTCGTTAAGCTCCTAAGGTGAGGCACCTGCTGGCTTTAAAAACAATTTGTTAACTTTTGTTTAAAATATTTCTTTTATACATCTGACTTTTATATATCTATTTTATGACTTCCCAGTTTTGTTTTTCTATTTAACTATATATTTATGTACTAACTTGACTTAATACAAAGAGACACTTACTAACACAGTTATGAGACAGACATTCTTTGTTTTACAAACTATTGTAAAGGACAATAAAGGATTTTTGTATAAATATAAAATTTAGCAAACGTGTATGAGTGCATGATACATAAAAATATACATATATTTTGTTGTGTGGGCAGCACAATTGAAATTACGCAGTAATTTTTTTAATACTTGGCAAAATTATTTTTAAGGCTTGTATAGTCTTAAAAGAATACATTTATTTAAGTCAGGGTCGATTTTATATATTCGCAATCTGTTTGTATAAAAAAAAATATTATATAAAAGTAGGAAATGAAAGTGAACTTTAAAAAAATTATAAAAAGCCTATATATTAAAATAAAAAGTTTGCATTTAAAATATTGTAAGAATATTTTAATTAATTATTTAGTTGTTTGATTTGGTTTATAAATCCAGAATTAATTACAAAATGATACGGAAAATTTTTATATTGTGGAAAAAACAGTATTGACATAAGGAAAAAAAATTTATCAAAAAAAATTTTATTTAACGGCGACTAATATGTAGATAAACGGAGAGTACTATAAATTAAAATAACATCTGAATTAATAAACTAATAATTTAAAAAATTAAAAATAACACAAACATAAAGGAGTTTGATTTCAAATAATTAGTTTTAAGTGAGGTTATCAAATCACTTTGAATTAGATTCCATCAAAATTTTTAGAAATTAAAACGTATATCACGTAATTCTCTTGTAATATTCATTACAGAAAATAAACAGGAACATAGAAGATTCGGCAATGACGAATCCTAATAATAATAATAATAATAATAATAATAATAATAATAATAATAATAATAACCTCATAGTAGAGTTTATAAATCATCTAAAAACAGATGTAATATTACATGGTTACCTTTGTATATTCACTTATATGAAAACTTGTATTTGAAGGAATGACGCACAATTAAAGTAAATTAACATTTGTAAATTCACTGTAACCATGTGCAAAATAGCGAACGAACGCTAACGCTTAGAATTTTAAAAAGAGTTTCTAGTTCGTACAAATACATATGTAAATATTATCTTAAAATATATATTTGTTTTACTTTTGAAAAATGTGTGTATCATTATAAATGTCAATTTAAGTAAATTTTCCCATTTTATTGGCATATATATGTTTGTTTTATTCATTTTAAATTTTGCCTCTTTTAGATATTGTTTATGCAAATACTTTTTTCATATAATTAAGGGATGTGTTATCTACAGAACATGGAATGACTAAACTTTTCTTTACTACAGAACTTGTAACTATTTGTGCAATTTTATAAGGATTAATTTATTCCTGTCATCATTAAGGATATTTTACTAAATAACCGCAACAACTCACAATCTAATGTTTCTATTTTGGGCCTTCATTTTCACACACTCATACCCACAAAAATTTTAGTTTTCACAAACACGCATACGTGTGAGCTACTTATGTTAATTGACTTTATATATTTTTTTTTTATATCAAACAAAAGTATTTTCAGGCTTCGTATGCTGCCAGACAAAACTAGTTGATAATATAGAAAAGTTAAAAAAAATTTATGTATTTGGTCATAAGGTTTATTTGGTTTAATATTTGTTTTGTCTGAATATACCTTACGATACACAAAACCTATACACGCACACACTCTCACAAATTTTAAAACAGAAACACAGCGTGAGATCTAAATGAGTTTCAATTTCACGTGATTTTTTTGGTAGAACATGGGAACTGCTTTTCACATTTGATTGAGGTAAAAAGTTTTTTTAGGATTAATTGAATAAATGCGTCCAAAACAATAAAAGAAAAATCAAACAAAAGTTAAAAGACCAATAATGGCTTAAAATTGCTAACTTCTGTTCAAGTTCGAATGAAACATTAAAAATAACTTAAACTAAAACCTGACAACATAATGAAAAACTAAGGCTTTAATGTATCAACGGGGTTAACAGAGGGTAACCGAAATCACTAGAAAGTAAAAAATAAGACGAATTTTGACTTTTATAATTAATTTTTTTCCAATAACAATAAATATTTTGATTTTGAAAGTAGATTAATACTGATTATGATTTTCTGAGTCTCCGTGAAACAGTAAAATAGTTATTTGTTTCTGGGTAGATTTTTTGGAACTGAGAGTTCGCATTTTATTAGACTAATAGCACACAGCAGCCTGCATAAAAGCGAGACATTTTTATGCATAAGCACTGTTATAAATGCAAGCACAAAAATTCCTAAAACAAAAGTGTATCTTTGTATAATTTTCAATAAGAAATAAATAAACGCAAAATGTCATGTATTTGAAACTTTTGCTTATAAATAGTTTTCAAATATTTTTTTCGTACTAAAACCTGAAGCAAAGACAATAGTTTTTTGAAGATATTGCACTTCCATACATTATTGTGCCATTGGTAAATATTTGTGGGGATTTTCCGGAAATCCACTTGTGTCTCACTAATAAAAGATTTAATTAATTAGAGAGTAAGATAACAAAATGGGAATAAATTCTCATGATTCTTTCTTAGCACAAAGGAAGTTTTTAAAACTTACCTCTTGTTTGAAAGTAAACATATTTCAAATACGATATTTTTGTTTAATCGGAAACGTACTTCAATGACTTTATATTGTGTTTGTTAGGTTTTTCGAATTTGTATAATAATGTGAACACTTTGCACGCTTATATATTTTGTTATTGTACGAAAAAAACTACATCAAAAGTGATCAAATTTTAAACTTAATTAAGTTTATTTAATTTATAAACAAACAAAATTTATATAGAGGGGAATATTTTATAAGATTCAGTTGCCTTTACTTCTTTAATGGACTACAAAATAATTAAACAAGAAAATGAAAATGATTATTTTTCTAACGCATATATATGATTTTTACCAATTCTGCTGTATGAGGCTGCTGTAGTCGAAGTGGTAAACGCGTTGGCTACAAACCTGGTTGACCAGGGTTCAACCCCTGCGGCAACCAAAAATGAAAATAAAATGTTTTTTCTGTTTAATGGCAATAAATACATATTCAGAATTAACATTAAACATGCAGCCTCCTTCGTCGGTACTTCTTAATAGCAGGCGAAGTAAAATAACTAATAAAATGGCATAAGTATCCTTCTCTTTTCACCACCTGTCTTATCTCTCATCTATCCCTTTCCTAAAAGAATGTAGTACGGTTACAAAAATAACTAAATAGGCATTATTGCCTGAAGTTCTACTTCTCCCTTAACAAAAAAAAAAAAAAAATCGTGTTTTCCAGAAAAGTTTTCGGAAAATTTTAAAGACATATGTTAATGTATGAAGCTTTAACATATTCATTTGGAATAACAAATTCTGTCCTACCATAAAGTTTTTTTTTGTTTTTCTTGAAGTTGTTGTCCCAACTTAATTTCATTAATTATTTATCATAAACAACAACCACCTACAGGAATATAAACGAAAGTTGAAACCAACTTTAGAAGTGCTATCAAGTTTTTTTATCTTTCATCATAAAAAATAGCCACCTACAGGAAAACAACCGAAATTTTAAAGTTTTGCCCGATGCCTTGAAACATTTCAAAACTATATCCGATCGATTGGTGCAAAAAAATTTTTTCTGTGGCTCATCTAGTGCCTTGGCACAGTTTATTTAAACACGAGCACGGATGGACAGACATACAAATCTTAATATACTTCGCCAGGCATAAGAACTCAGAAGATACACATATACTTTATGGGGTCAAAAATTGATACTGTAGAATTTACAAACCATCCGTGGTGAAGGGTATAAAAAAACGTATTTCTTATGTCATACTATCGCAATTGTCTGAAGAATTATTGTACCAAAGTGTTGCACATGTAATTAATTGTGCAGCATCGTTGTCATAGAAGTGGTTGCTTTTTTATGAGTGCCAATTTAATCATACAAATAAATTAAACCGATTTTTTCGTTAGTTATTTTAATATAAATTTTTAAACGATTAAACACAAATATATAACATCTTAAAATGCATTGGTTTTATAACTAAGTCTAGAACGCGTATAAAGATTCACTACTAGTTAAATTGTCGCCCTCTAAACACGTTCTTCAAATATGTTGTAGTGCTAAAGGTAAAAATATGGAATTGCAAATGGACTAAACAAAAGCTGTAATGTACTTCGTAGATCCTGCGTAACTAATGGGGGCATAATGGACTAGCTTCCTTAATTATCTTCATCACTTTGCTACGCTACATAATCACCCTTATTCTAGTTGTCGGCGTCGACGTCGTCGTCGTTTTAGTATCAATATCACTTCGTATCAATGTCGTAGTCAATTCAATAAAAATTTTGCATTCTATAACACAACTGTGACGACGTCGACAGTTTATCGATTTTTATGAAATAAAAATGCACATCCCTAAGATTTTTTTTTGGTAAATTTTATTTATTTTTATTTTATTTTTTATTTTATTTTTAATTTTATTTATTTTCTTAATTTTTACTTTCTTTCGTGTATCTCCATTTCTCTTTTGTTTCGAGCTCTATCTATCTCTGCTTTCTTTGTCAATAATTTGAGCTTCTTATTTTCAACCTCCAATAATGCTTTTGTCGCTTATCAACATCTTTAAGGGTGCCTTTTACTGGGGACATCGAATTTGTTTAACTACTTACAACGGAACAAGCTGAGCAGAACTGGTATCATTGGTAGAAGCATTAGACGTGCAAGGATTTTCCCTTAACTGTTGTTTGACTTTCCCTGATTCTTCAACGACAATTTTGACTTACGGAAGTTCCATTTCATAAGAATCGTTTTCCATGTGAACCATTTGAAGTCTTTGAACTGCTCCTTCAGGACTCAAATGCTTCTGAAGTTTAAAAGGTTTGCCACAGCTACTTCCAACGGACTGAGTGAAAATTTCTTTAACATTTCGCCACCAGCGGCTTTACACTCCGCTTTATTAGCAACCATCTTTTTCACTTTGAATTTTTAATCTCGCCATATCTCAAAAGTAATTTTTACAAACTTTTTTATAAATTACTATTCGATTCTTTATTAATTTATTTTTTTTTTTGCCATCCATCTGCTAATCTTCCAGATGGACCAAGAGATTTTAGTATTTTTTTAATTTCTTCCCATTTTTCTTGAGCAATCAATCCACTAATTTTTAAAATTGATTTGCAATTGTAACCTTCACTTTTTTACTTTTTTCCATTTTTAATGTTATGTTTGGTTTAAATTACTTCCATTCGTTATGCAAAATGGCGTCGACAAAAAAGAGTCACGCCAATACAATATCGCCGTCACATTTGTTATAGAATGCAAAAAATCTTTGAGCAGTAATCGATAAGTGTCAATAATGACAAGTAGAATAATAATTCGAATCCGTCGACACATATCAACACTGAAATGTGACGACGCCGACAACTAGAATAAGGGTGAATATTATAAGATCCTTGGCGGAGCCGATAGACTTCAGTGGTCAACTATACGGATATCGATTAGGCTTAAGGGGTTGACAGTTTACTACAGGGTAGATAATTAACCTTAGGAAATACCCAGCAGACATAAACCAGTGAAAGATATTCGTTATGACATTCGAATTTGGTCATTTGTGCTCATTATCTAAAATTCGGGTAAAAGGACTGAATAAATATGGCACTCCTAACTAAATCCAAGCATTAATTTCTGGACGATAAAAAATTCTATTGTTGATTTGAAACAAGACTTTCTTATATTTTCATTTCATTTTCATTTTTATTTTTAAATTTGAAATTTTCTATACAACAAGGTTATATCTTACATATAAAGTATGGGAAGGCAAATTACAAAATACTAAGATGCAATTAATAATTAAATTAAGTAAAATAACAATATAATCATTATAACTAATAAATTAAAAATTAAATACAAGGCACATAGTTGCTAAATAGTTATCAAAATCAAAAACTTTCAAGTACGAGTAAAAAAGTTGTATAAGAATTTTTTAAAGCTGTTTGCGTTGCTATTTATTTGATGTTTATTTGGTAAGGCATTTCAAAGACGTATTCATAAAAAAGACATCTGTGTTTAGGTGTTATTATTTGTCTACCGCAGTGAGGCAAACAGATAAGGTGGAGTTTTAGTATGGATTATTTTGAGAAAGTATTCGAATGGAACACCGAGAAGTTCGTTGGCAAGGTAAGATATCCGATCAAATCTTCTAAGTCCATATACATATCTTAAGATATTGTTGAACAGCATATAAAGCTTCCGTTTAGGAAAGATTTCGTGAGGAGCATTCTTATTGTTGAAGGTGTATAAAATTGTATTTACCAAAGAGAGTTTGCCATATGTTTGACTAATGAGAGAGTTAATGTGGTTTGTCCATGTTAAATGATTGTTGAAAATAATTCCGAGATTTTTGGCTGATAGTACAAAGTTGATTTTTTCATTGTTTGTAGTGATATCATCACTGATTACTGTAACAGTTCTTTTTTGTGTATAACCAATTATTTATATTTATGTGGGTTACGATAAAGCACATTTGCTGTTGCCCAAAGATACATTTTTTGAAGATCATAGTTTATTTTCTTAATATGTACTATCTTTAACCATGTGCTTCGAGCTACTAAAATGTAACTGCACATCATCTGCATATCTATGAATATTGCAGTGCGATATTTGTTTCGGCAAATCATTAGCATACATGGAGAACAGCAGTGGTCCCAGAACCCCACCTCTATGCAGATTTAGGGGATGACACCACGTGCCGTCAACAAATAATGCTTGTGTACGACCGCTTTAATATAATGATATAAGTTTGGCAGAGGTTGAAGACATTTTAAAGAAGTTTTTAAGTTACCATATCAGTGTGGCAGGATCCACTGTATCAAATGCCTTTAAGTGATCGAGATGCACCCATTTGACCATTATCAAGTTGGCGACGAATATTTTTAGTAACATTAACCAGAGCTGTGATACAACTTTAGTTCGGTCGAAAGCCGGATTGTCTAACAAACATAAGATTCTTCTCGTCGATAAACTTCCAACAATGGAAGTATTATGGCAACAAATCTAGGATGCACTTCATCACACTCAGTAGCATCATATTTAATGCTTGCGAACGCAGAAAATACACCTGATTGACTGACACAAGAAAACCCAAATGATTCCCTCATACTGAGGTTTGTTATTCTGATGGAACTGTAAAACTTCAAGTTAGCTAGAGTCATTGGCATTTTTGAGAAATAATGATTTAGTTCATTGGCGTCAACATGAGAGTGGTTAGGTATACTATCCACTTTACCATTTCCGATTTCGCGAATTATTTTCCAGTTTTTTTTTGAGTCTAATGCAGAACCAAATCGTTTGGCATAATACTCTCTTTTTGCATATTTTATTTTGTTGTTGACAAGACCTCTAGCAACACGATAGTTGTGCCGTAGTTCAGAAGTTCTAAATCGTTTCCACCTGGTATAGGCAAGATCACGTTCATTAATTAATTGAACAATGGCAATTGTAAGCCACGGCTTAGTCTTCTTGTGCAATTGACGAGTTTGTGAAGGAGTAGCATTATCAAGAAGTTGTTAAATATTTCCCTCCAGAAAAGACAATTGCTCATCAAGAGAAGGCATAAGATATAAATTACCCCAATTGACAGAAGTAACATTATCATACAGGATATTGTAGTTAATACTATTAACTATTCACGACCGACTGAGTGACAAAATCATACGTTAAATATATCAGATCATGCCTGGGAAAACCAGGGTGCAGAAACTTGATTATAAAATTTTGCCCTTAATTTGTTACACACGAAAAAGAAATCCAATAGTGTATTAGAAGTGTTTGAAAAGTGGGTTGGAATAGTTGCGTTCGCAGGCAAAAGTCCTATCGAATACATTTCATCAGTAAAATACGATTTATTAAGAATGTTTGAATTGAAGTCTCCAGCTATTATGATGTCATCATAAGCAACGGTAGTCATCTCCAACAGAATTTAACTTTATCCTCATTGGATGATTAATTGTATAGTTTATAGGATATGTTATTTTTCACGAAAATGGAAACTCCACTAGCCTATCCGTTTCGACCCACTCTAAAAATCCTGTATCCAGCTCAGCGTATAAGATGGTCAGAAATATCTTTAGACAACCAAGTTTCAGAAACACATATGACGTCTACAGTTTAATCTTCAAACATTGACATTTATATGAACGACCTTTAATCCTTCTGTTTGCTTTTTGGAATAACCACCAAAATAACACAAAACCATTAACTTAGCAGCAACGTAACGCTGCCCCTTTTTTGCGTTGCGTTAAATAATTTATATAATAAATTAGTAAGGCATCATGAGGAAATGAATTAAAGTTGATATTTTATCTGGATGCTTAAACTGATTTATTAAAAAACTGCTTCAGATGTTCAAGACTCTTAACTCTCACCGGTTCGTCTGATTCGGTTGCTTTAACAAAAACAATGCTTCGCTGAGTAAAGGCAGTAATGAAAATTACATAGTTATGAGGCATCAGACTTTCATTTATAAAGAACTGCGCACCACTGCACGAGTGTACCGCAACCGTATATTTGCTCTTTATTTTTCATACCCTAGTATTTTAAACACAGCAATGAAAAGTTGCGGTGTTTATTTTACCCATCCTGCATTTGTTAAACGCATATTGCGATTATATCATTATAAGCGTTTTTTGTTGTAAAGGCCGGGTCACATAGAATCCGTCATACGTTTAACTTTGACATATTCAACAAAAGTCAAAGTAACGACGGATGAGGTTGGCACAATGAATACTTTGCTGACGGATGTTAAACCAAAGCTTGCTCTCTATTTTTATTCACTTTTAAATTTAATTTGTATATTATTTACTTTTTAAATTTATTAAATTTGTATTTTATTGTTTGGCACCAAAATTGTTTTATTAAAATCACAAAACACAATTGAAACACAGCAAGAGTTAAAAGAAAACAGAGAAGAAGAAGCAGTTGATATATGTCAAAGTATTCAAAAGTTAAAAGTTGACCAACTTTCGTACTTTGCGTTGACGGACACGTATTGATTGTGACAACGCTCATAAGAAAACATGTATTTTAACTTACTTGTCAGTTGAATTTGTCAAAGTTTAACGTATGACGGATTCTATGTGCCCCGGCCTTAAGTATGTTTAAAACAAAGAGCGTAAAAACGAATCTCAGTAATATTGAAATCAGAATTTTGAGTGTTTTCCATACTCGTACGCGAGAATTCGTTACTTCTCTTTATTTGTAAGCAGCGTTACCATATTTTGTTTGATAGTAAGACAATTTAGGCACTAATAAAATTGTTGCTGCCGTTTTATGAAATTTTGCATTGCATCCAAATTTACTTACTATTGCTTAAAAAGCAGGAAAGCAGGCAACAATCTTTTTTATAGGTATGAAATGCAACACATATTTTATGAATTAGTTGTAATAAGAACCCTTTACAGACAATAACATTTATAAAAAACCGACAAGCACTAAACACTTAAATAACGTAGATTTTCATTCTGCTTGCATCCTTTTGAACAGTTTTTTACACTGTTCAAAGCAGGTATACTTAGTATGTTGCTGTTTTTATGTACAAATATTTTTAGATGTTAATGGCCCCTGTTGTCATAAACCTGTTACATAACGGTATTTAAAAAAACAAAATCATAAAAAATAAAATAAATCTATTTTTCTAATCCGAAAACGAAAGGATAATTAGTTATTTGCTTTAGTTTAAATACAAAACTGTAGATAAGCAGATGTTATATTGCCTTGATTTCTTGTGTGTTAAGTAAACTTTTGTTGTGTGTTTAATAAATAAAAAATTTTGGCGAAATTTACGGATTCTATTCATTTTATTTTTTGTGATATATTGAATATGCTTTCATAATTTTAAAAATATATGTGTGCTAGCATATTTTGAAATTGGCGACTTTAGTTATTGTGTTTGGCTTAAAAAATCTGATCTGATAACTCTACACAGGTTAACATGTCTGTCCGCATATTTCTATACAAATAAAATTCTTGTTGTTTGCTTTAAGCATGAGTACGATTGCCGAATGTGAGAAATATTATTTAAAGAGTAAAGTAAAGTCGACACCGCAAATATTATGCTTAATGTAATAAACACAATCAAATCCACCAACCATCGACTACAAGATGTCAAAAATAGAATACATGCGTGCGTATGAGAATAATTCCTTTAGCCGCTACACGACTACCGACTACACTGCTACTTTTGTAGCCCGTAGCCAACTTAGGCTAATTTTTATTTTTCTTGATTACAAAAAACAGATTAGTGCTGTCAATACAATAAATGCGTGAATTGGTGTTTTTAAAAACGCAATACATTAAATATCGCTATAAAAAAACGCGAAAAACTATTATAATGGCACCATTGAAAAATAATAATCATCTGTTCATTTGTTTACATTTTTCATTTACTTTATATTTGGCGCATTTTTTTTGGTTTTTTTGTTGTTTTGCTTAACTTTAATACATATGTCAAAACAGATGTTTATTTTTTGTAGTTAGTGGTCGGTAGTCGTTAAAAGAATTAAGTAGCTTTCGACTTGGCTATTTTTGTAGCCAGCTACTTTTGTAGTCGGTAGTCGATGGTCGGTAGCCTTTGATTGAGTTTATAGCATAAGTATGCTGGAGCCTCAAACTCATCAATGCTCAAATGTAATAGGTATAGTAAATACTCGCACAAAAGAAATTCGGTGGCGATCACACCGCAACCGCATTTAAGGTAAGTATACTTAAGGCCGGGGTACATAGAATTCCTCATACGTTGTACTTTTACAAAATCAACTGAAGTCAAAGTAACGACGGATGAATACTTTTCAGACTGATGTTAAATCAAAGTTTGCTCTCTATTTTTATTCACTTTTAAAATAAATTTGTATTTTATTAACTTGTTAATTCAATTAAATTTGTATTTTATTTCTTGCCACCAAATTTTTTATTAAAATTACAGAACACAATTGAAACACACCAAGAGTTAAAAGAAAACAAAGAAGAAGAAGCAATTGATAGCCATGAAAGTATTCAACGCACGTCAAACGTTAAAAGTTGACCAATTTTCGTACTATGCGTTGACGGACACGTATTGATTGTGACAACGCTCATAAGAAAACTTGTATTTTAGCTCACTTGTCAGTTGAATACGTCAAAGTTTAACGTATGACGTATTCTATGTGCCCCGGCCTTAAGAGTAACAAAAATAGACATTCTAGCAGTTTTCTGCTGCACATCAATATCGAAGCCGAAGAGGCGTTCGATTATTACGACGGAAAGCGGATACTGTTTTAAGAAAGTAGTTCTTTTCATAAGAAGAAATAAATTTGATGACAATAGAAGGGCTTTCAATGTCACGATTGTTTCTCATATGTTAAACTCGAAAATAGAATTAAAAGGAGGAATTGCTATGTTGATAGAATCACATATACTTCCAAAAATATTATTTAAATTTTCATCATTATTAAATGTGTGCCAGTTATACAAAACTCCGCTGCCACAACCAAATTCCCTTGCTTTAGTATTTTTTTGTTTAAGTTGTTTAAATCCGCTTTAAGCTGTGCAATAACCATATTCTCAGTTTCAATTTTTTTAACCCTTTCATTTAGATCAAATAATTCATCTCTGACATCACCTTTTATTTTGTCTAGCTTCTTATCAATCTCAGAAATCATGCTGTCTTAAAATTCCTGAAACATATATTTAATAAGCTCAGATTGTTTACTTATATAAGAACTTTGCTTGAACTTTGCAAATTGATTATCCAGCCAATTGTACAATCGGGTGCCCGATATGTTTGGTTCATTAAATACTAGTTTTGAAAAACCAACATTTAGAGGAGGCATGGAAATGTTATCAGTGACACGTGTTGTTCTTTTTGAACTTCTTTAGACATTTTGTAAGAATTTATAATATTTTATTTATTTCTGGACTTAATAAACTGGCATTTACAGTGTAATTGTCTATAATTTCTATTATTCAACAGATGGAGCAACTTTTACACTTATGAATTAATGCAACAACAGCTGTAGTTGCATTCGCTTTAATTATTGGCGGTGTGTTAAATAATTTTTGTTTATTTTTATCATCAAGATTTTTGTTTTAATTTGCACATACATTAATACACAAATTTAATATTTTAACTAAAACTTTACATAGACACACGCGCTGTAAGATTTCATAACAATTCGAATGTTTTCAAAAAGTAATTTACTGCCGGTCTCTCTACATGCGAACGATCATTTCTTTCGCATTTAAATTAAACAATGGGAATTTTTTCTAAATTAATTTACTTTGAAAAAATCTTTTTTTTTTGTGCTATTTTATATTATCCCAATTTTATAATTAAATCACCGATATTGGTTATTAGGGGTGAAAGCGCGTCTCGATGGCCATTTCCCTACCGCTTACTTAGATCTTCAGGAAACTTCTCACAAACATTTTATATAAATTAAATATTTTTGTCCAAATAATAAAGTAAGGACAAAAATAAAAATTTAAGCAAAAATAACAACAACCAACAATGATTTTATTTTTCTTTCTCCACTGACTTTCTTCGGCTCTTTTATACAGTTAAAAGATGATGAAAAACAAAATATGAAAGACACTGCGATAATTTATTTCTTTGCACAGGCATTTTGCAAATTATTAATTTAAATTAAACAATGGGATTTTTTTTTAAATTGGGGTAATATAAAATAGCACAAAAATAAGATTTTTGCGCAAATTTATATTGAAAACAAAAACATTTTTTTATATTTTGATTTTGTTTTCAATACAAGTATGCGAAAGAAGTATTCCTTCGCATGTGAAGAAATCGGTAGTTAGTGATTAATTTAAGTTCTGAGTAAAATTAAATAAAATTCTTACTAGGCCTTAAAAGCCTGGTTCGCGATGCAGCTTCTTTGTAAGTTTCAACCTTCGAGTTCTTCATATTAAACATTTGTTAATTCAAGCAGATTTTATAAATTTTATATTAAAACACTATTAGTTTTATTAAATTGTCTATTTTTCCAACAATTTTCGTTATCTAAGATTTTGAGAACTGTTTCTTGTTTTCGTTGCAAAATTTCCAGCAATATATAAAACCCATTTACTTTCTACTGAGGTAAGTTTTGTTGTTAAATTTTGAATAATTTTTTTTTTTTTTTTTTTGTGTACAACAGAACCCATTAGCAAGGTGGCAGTCTTAAATTGGTGATTTTTTGATTTTAGTGTTGCTTTTTGTTTTCATAAATACAAATACTATTAGAGGAGATAGGTATCCACAGTAGTCAAGACTTAGACCACGGGAACAGCCAACTTTCACTTTGACAACTTAGGTTTGAATTGGCGCTATGGGGTCCATTTACTGCTGGGATGCTTACATTTTTCTAACGCGCCAATATTGCGCTTTGGTGTCCATTGGTTTATTTTACAACTGTTAAACTCTTTTTGCGTCGTTAAGCTTCTCCGGTTGTCCATTGTTTCTTTGGGCATTCCTAGTCCTCTCAAATGTCCATAAATGGTCATTGTCTGTTGGTCACGAATTAACCCTTCTCATAAAGTGACGTACCTTGGACTTAAATTGCTTCTGAGAAGGCTCAATTGGCTCCTTGGGCGACTATTATAGTTTTGGGCGTTCGCTTGCGCCCTGTTCATTCATTGTCGTTTTGATCATTAATTACCGCCATGGGCATCAATAAGCCCTGGTTATCTCTACCAAGTTAAAAACGACTTAAATTAAGGTCGTTTATCACATTTAATATACATCTTTATTTACTATAAAAATATTTTGTCGCTATCTGAAATCAACACGCTGTTAATTATAAATGCTAATTTAAAAACTCTATTAAATGCATTTTTCTGCTTCATTAATATGTATTTTACTTTCATTAAACTATCAAAAGGAAAAATTCGAGTAATGTGAACAAAATATTTTGTTTTGATAAAGCCCAAAAAAACCTTAAATGCAGTCAAATTTTGACAAAAATAATATCTATCAAAAGGTAAAATATATACGTGTAAATCTGTGACGCCACACTCTCATAAATATGTAATGTTTCGATTTCATACATAGAAATTGTTTATAATGACTAAACGTTATTTTCATGCGTTTGTGTTTTTTTTTAGTTTTAAGTATTTTTGTTGAACTTGTTATTGGTTTTTATATGCGCTGGTCTCTGTTATATGCTCAAAAACCTTTTAAAATACCAAATATATCAAAGGTCGAGGCTGCATGATTTCATAAACAAAATTAAAAATAACCAAAAGCCATGTGCAATATGTGCATATCTCATGAGAAAATTAGTAACTTAACACTCAGGAACCTAATATCAGAGTGCAGTTTTTTTAATCAAGCGAATTAATAGTGAAACCACAACATTAAAAAGATTAAAAGATTGGGGGAGCAATTAATTTATTATTAAATTAAGAAATTTAGTTGGGAAAATTTCTTAAGATTATGAGAATAAAAAACAATCATTGTAAGATATAATGTTCATGAACATTAGTTCGCTTTGAAAAACGATATAATGTTCTTGGACATTGCGTCGTTTTCAGTATAGACATAGTGTCACTTATGAAAATTTCATAATGCCTGCGCTTAAAACAACAACTGCTTCGCTTACAAAAGATTCCCTGTATGTTCGGTCTTCGGTCGTATTCAAAGATAATCTCCTCTATTAAATAATAAACACCGGCTTCGCTCACCAAAGATTTTCCGCAAGCTAGTTTATTAAAACGTTACAACTTTCTTACATAGAATACAATAAAATATACCTTTGATAGTAATAAACGATATGACTCCTATTTTCATATTTGAAAACCACCCTATTTTTATATTTGAAAACTTTTCTGAGAAAAAGTGTACAAAACCTTTATATAGAAGGTAGAAGAAATGTTTACATATAAAGAGTAAAAGTAGCTCATGTTATTATAAAAGTGATTTAATTTGTGGTTTTTTTTTTTGGTAGATTAAATTGTATTTCGTTGTCTGTCTGTTATGAAATTCGGTGGTATAGTAAAGACTTTATACAAATTGATTTTAAATGTTGTAAAAGAAAAAAATATTTTTATTGCTGTGTATAAATTAAAATATTATTGTTTTGTTTTAAGCACTAAAAAAATTTTTAAACACTTCTAGAATATACAGTAGTTAAACTTATTTAGAGAAAATATCCTAAAAAAAGCCATTTTTACTTTGTCAACATTTTTATGACCTTGCGCTCGCTGAAATAAATACATATTTTAAAATTCTTATCTTTTATTTAAATCAGGAACTGTTTCAGTTGTTTCGTAGGTATGAAAAGCTTTGCCCACTCATCTAATTACTAAAAACACAAAAAAATTTGAAAAAATAACTATAATATTAAGAAAAATTTGCTTTATTATAAAGTTTTGCTTTGGCGATTCTAGCAATCAAGTGACTGTAGGAATTTGAAGTTGTTTTAATAAGAAATTAGTGAAGCAGGCCTCAGGCCTCTTCTCTAATAAGTAGGATTAGAGAGATACCACTAACCCATATGAGTTACTTTTTCTTAATTAATTACCAGTGGTATTAAAAAAACAGGAACACACCCTTTTTTTAGGTTTTATTTAACACTTAAAACTAAAACTATCCTTCATACTAAACAACACTTAAAATTATAAAATGAGCCATATCTAATACGAGTATGTATTACAATATCGTATTAAATGTTTTCACGCTTCTCTAATAGAATACGGCCTGCATCCCCCAAACAAAGAAGGCCTCCATCATTCTAACGCAAAATTCTAACTGGCGGAAGGTTCTTATTTTTAAGCACAAAATCCTGATTTGGTTTTCTAGAAACTTTCTTCAACCAGAGCATCGTTTCATGAAGATGATTTTTAAGAAACCTGAGTATAGATCTTATAGGAAAAGCGTCAATCCTTTCAAGGTCTATACTACCATATATCTCTCTACAAGAAGGTCACCGCAAGGTTCCGTTAGGCCCATCTTTAGATGTAGCCTAAAGCGGAAAGAAAACACGTCTCTCCCTCATCCTAAGCTAATCCATCCTTTGGGAAGGTAATCCAAGCAAAACTGGAAAAGCGTAAGGTATAAGAGGTCTTATGATCTACCAGTAAATAAAATCCTACGGTTCAAGAAATAAGGCTTCGTAGCACCTTCTATTATAAAATCAAGGTGTCTGTAGAAACAAAAATGTTTGTGTAAACGAAAAGTTGACTGCAAGTCAACCACATTAATATTGAGTTGAGTCTGAAAAACAATCACATCAGTAGTTTTGCTTTATTTTCACAGTGTCTGCTAACAACATGTCAGTAAAATTATTATACTTCTTAGTGTCTGTCAAATAACACGTCAGAAAAATTCCTATCATTTTTGTTTGTTTTGTTTTGTTGTAATGTACCATTCAAACGCATCGCAAGTTTAACACTGTTCTAACAGAACGTCATATGAAAGTTTTAAAAACCGCAACGAGCCAATACGACATTGGTTGGAGGAAAAGAGTAAACATGAGTTCAGCGATATGGATGATGAATGCAATGACTCGAATTTTCAGCTAGGAACTGAACTTTGAGATAAAGATGAAATATCTAATGATAAAGACGATAAAGAATAATAAGAGACTACCTCTGGGCCTACTGAGTCAAGACCCAATAAGTGAAGTACAAGAGAGATACCAAAAGCATCTAGAACAGCATCCTATAATAAATTTGGTTTAAAACTTTTGGCGCAATGATGTTGGAATGCTAGTACAATATACCAATGCTGCTATAGTCAAAGTTGTAAACACGTTGCTACAAACCTGGTTGACCAGGGTTCAACCTCCGCGGCAATCAAAAAATAAAAATATTTTTTTCTGTTTAATGGTATAAATTCATATTCAGAATTAACATTAAACATGCAGCCTCCTTCGTTGGTACTTCTTTATAGCATATTCGCCGGCGAAGTAAAATAACTAATAAAATGGCTATATCTATCTTTCTCTTTTCACCACCTGTCTTATCTCTCATCTCTCCCTTTCCTAAAGAATGTAGCACGGTTACGAAAATAACTAAATAGGCATTATTGCCTGAAGTGCTACTTCTCTTTAAAAAAAATCCAAAACTCTATACTTACCGAGAACAATTTAAAAATCCAACTCATGGATATACATATAACAGATGTGAAAGCATTCAGTGGTCAACTGTACTACACTTCAATTTTTAAATGTAATGACAAAGATCTTCGAACAATGTTCGCCACCAATGGCAGTGAACGTGAAATATTTCGCTGTGGGATGTCCAGTCTGCACTTTGGTTCTTGAATAATGATTCACTTGCACCAGTTTCGAATTTCTGCAGCAAACTTATCCTAAACAGTAAATCTGAATATACTACCGGGCCTTACCTGTGCATCGATGAAATGTTACTGCCGTTCAAAGGGAACTGCAATTTTATACTTTACATGTCGCAGAAATAAGCCGAAAAACTCGTCGATGGATTTTGAAAGTATTTTTAAGACTACTAGATATGATTGGTATTAATACCTTTGTCTTTATCATATGCATACTAACTGCAACGCGAAAATGAGAAAAAAATTTTTTTCTCGTTGCCAGAAACAGAAATAATGCTCACCAAAGTTCTTGGTAAAAAACCAACTATTCAATCAACTACACCAAGTGTTCAATTTGTCCTTCAAAAATAAAAATATATTACTGAATAGGCTTGAGTCATTTGCCTCCAGTGCTCCAAGCCTCTTGTCAAATTTATCAAGAAAAGTTACGTGTGTACCTTTAGTAATAAGAATGAATAACTTAAGTGAAAATTAAGCAAATCATTAACATGAAATATTTTTTGTTTGTTAAGTTAAAGGCTTTGATGTGCCGACTGAAATGTTTGTATGTTATTTTTACCACAAAATTTATTTTTTTTTTTTTCTTAGCAACAGCTAAATTTTGTCTAAATAATACGAAAATACAGGTCTTAGTTTTTACGAATAAATAACATAAAACAGGAATTTTTGCATTGAATTAGAAAAATGACTATATAAATAACAATTTACACTCATATGTCATGGATATGGTGTCTACCACGTCATTAGACGAATTAAATTCTGTACCATATAATATGCTAACAGATATCGATCTTTCATAAAAATTTTTAATCATATTTATCATGAATTTCCAGCCTTATCGTTAAAAAAACAGCACAATCACGCTTCTAGATCACATAGCGCACCATATAGTGACACGTTGAATATTCAACACCTTTTCAATAATCGGTCATGGATATTCAGAAGCCCAAGTGTGGCAATTTTTTCTCACTTGATTTTTTTATTAAAAAATATAAAAAAATTAATTAAATAATTTTAGAATTAAACATAAAAAATAATAAAAAAGAAATAGTTATTTAAAAATATCAAATCGAAATTATTTCAAAGACCGATATCATTCTTTTTATCTTATTCGAATACATATGTACGTTATGAGTTCTGAACAACAATAGCAGTTTCGAAAATAGGGCTTATCGACTTGGCAATTGATGGAGTCCGTAGAAATTGAAAATTTTTTACGAACGGAAAGAGTACCCTTTAAAGAAAAACCATAATGATGTAATATTTTGTTTATGCATCAGTAACGAATTAATGAATAAAAATTAATTATGTATTACCATTAAAGCTTGAAGAAGAAGAACATAGGCATAAGAATTCAATGACTCTATGTAAATATTATGATAATTTTGCAATAAAACTTGTTTTTCCGAAATGTTAATATTAGATATTATTCTTTAGCTTCTATAGAAAACTAATATAAAAAATTGAT
This sequence comes from Cistogaster globosa, assembly GCA_937654795.1. Taxonomy (NCBI): domain Eukaryota; kingdom Metazoa; phylum Arthropoda; class Insecta; order Diptera; family Tachinidae; genus Cistogaster; species Cistogaster globosa. The sequence goes on from OW569403.1 coordinate 79,463,430, forward strand.
TTAAAGACAGCTGATATTGTTGCTTCAATTGGTGCAGTTTTCTTTATAGTTAACACATTGCGTACGGATCACGAGATATCTCGTTTTTAGCAAATCGAACGTTGCGGCCGGGTCACGAGATATCTCGTTTTCATGTTTTTTTTTATTCAATCGGCAATTTAAGCAACCAGCAACAAATATTTTTGTTACGTTACCATGATAACGAAGCCTCTCGCATTCCTAAGACAAATTTAGCGAAACAACTGAATTTTTAACATTCCAAGCATGTAGAAATAATCAGTCATTATAGCCAGTGCATCAGTAGATCTGTGCCGATCGTCGTACGTATTGTATCTTATAAAGTTTACTGATTTATTACTGTACATTTTGGAATTTCAAACTTCGTGTTTTAAATTTGGAAGGTAACAGTTTTTTAAAAATCATCTATATTTTCAATCTGTTACTGATAATTTATAACAAAAATTGATTGAAAATGTGCGGGCCTTGAGGGCGTGTTGAACGCGCAGAGCGCCGTACGCAATGTGTTAAAATTCTTAGTTGTTTTAGCTTTTTGTTCTACAGTTAATTAAATCTGGTTATAATTCTATTACACCGAACCGTTGCTGTCGGAGGGTCATAACTAAAAATGTTTGGTTTTTGAGTTGATAATGCTGAAACATTCTTTAAGAATTAACCTCTTTCTCGGTGAAAATCCATAACTTAATCCTTAAACTTGTGATATCTTCAGATGAAAATATCTTAATGGCCTCGAAAAGTAGAGACAAAAATAAAACGTTCAATACATCTCGAATTTGAATTTCTTCAGATATGACAACCTTTGCTGTAAAAGCTCGATCGATATTTTCAAGTGCATTTCATTGAAACGAAATGAAATTTAGAAAAATTACTAACTGTAAAAGCCCCTTATAAAACAATTTTATTGTTATCTCCACATATTCAAGACTTATTTGTTAGTTGTTAATTTTAGTATTAATTAAAATCAGTTTTATTAGTATTTTTTTATATTTTTAATCGAGTTTTGTTAATTGGTATTACATTATATTCAAAACCGTATGTAAATGACTAAATATTTTATGGAAATTATGAAACTGTGGCGTTGTCGGCGTTTTGACTGTTTACTGGTTTTTTATGTTTTATTTCATTTGTGTAGATATTTTTAAGTCTGCAGTTTAGCGTCTTTTAGGCTGCTAACAAAAAATTAAAATATTTATTTGGTTAAGGTCAGGCGCAGACAAGAGCTTGATGAAATTATAAAGATTTAATGTGGGCATTGGTAAAACAAATATTTATTTTCCTAACCGGTGTTTTCATAAATTCACCTTTAAGTCTTCTTTTTTTACAACAATTATATAAAGCCAATAAGAATTATAGCAAACACCTTTTTTAATTTACTTTAAGGTCACATTATAATCTAGTGTCTTATTAATCCTTTTGAGAAACCAGGAAAAAATAAGCCCGATGTTGTTTGTATTTATTTATATTGGATTACTTTTAAATAAATTATTCAATCTTGGTACTTTCGATACCACGCTACTTCATTGGATAGCATTAGCATTAATACAACAAATATTAAAAATAAAATCAAACAAGAAAAGTAGCAGTGTTGAACGGGATAATTAGTGTTTCCAATTAAAAATTATGAATGAAAAGCACATTATTATTAACCATTAATTGTTGTTAAAATACTTACTCTATGTTCTAACTTTATTGAATAAAGGCAGCATTAGTCTTTACTTTCCGTTCCGTGACGAATCAGCTGATCAATTTCTGTTAAATGGAAAATATGTATTTGTGGTTTGTTATTACTTTGACGTTCTGTTCTGTTCCGTTCGAATCAGTAGAAAATAGAATTCAACGTTAAGTTACTTGAAAGTTGTTTGGTAGTGTGAGTGCAAAATTGTAAACAAACCATTTTTGTCATTGTATTGTAGTTGTTTTTGTTGTGTTGTGTATTGTGTGTTCTTTGTGTATTATAAACGACTGGTTTGTTGTTGCAGAAAAACTAATTACAATAATTTAAAAAGCAGAACGGCACGGCACAGAACAGCAACAGAAAGTAAAGACTAATGAGGCCTTAAGCTTCCTTAATTCCAGAGTACCGAAATGCTCTCTCACTTCTAACACATGAGAGAGCAGTGAGACATTTTAGTTTTTGTTGCTTCTTTTCAAAAACGAGTGAGAGGGTAGAAAATATTTGTGTTTTTTCATTCATGAGAGGGATGATTTATTTTTTTTTTTTCTATTTAAGAGTGAAAATATGAGAAAATATTTTTTTTTCACGCCAGTGCTCATTTATGAGAATTTAAAATTTTGATAATTTTTCATAAGTGAAAAGACCGTCCAAAAAATTTTAATTGAGCGTTCACTTCTCAATCATGTACATGTACATTTAAATTTTGATTTGTTTTTCACACAACTGCAGGCGTGGAAAATTTAATATGGTGAACAAATTTTACTTCTTAGTTATCATAGTTTACTATTTCGGATCCATTTAGAACTTTAAAAAGTTTTCTATATAAGTTATTTTTAAAGAAAAAACAATTCCTTAATTGTTTATTAACATTTATTTATTTGTTTAATCGAAAAGGAAAAAGGCACATATACATTAATATGTTTGAAACGTATCGTAAGCTTGCTATAAATGTATTTTTGTTTTAAATTTATATTTTTACTTTTATTAAAAATTTGGTTTTCATAATACGGATTTTCTTTGTTTTTCATCCTTACCTGTATCAATGCTAATACACACATTCATATGTAATTGTAGGCAGACAATTTTTTGTTGGTCGTTAATGACCGTCAAAAGAAATAATTTTTTTTCTCATTTATGAGAAATTTCATAAATCTCTTTTTGAATTCTCATTAATGAAAACTTTTCAACGCTGAAAAAAATACCCATTCGTTTTTGAAAAGTAGCATTAATGAGAATGATATTATTCATCCCTTATCATGTATGAATAATAGGGATATTTTTTCTTATTCACTTTTTCACATATGAATACTCAAAAATGAAAGAGACAGGCACATTCATGTGTGATCGCAGGCAGAAAATTTTCGATGCTCGTTTATCAACGTGAAAAATAAGAAACAAATCGTAGAATTCTCATTTATGAAAAATATCAAAAATGTTTAAAATTGAATTGAATTGAAAAATTCTGAACTCTGCTTAATTCACACCCTAGCACCTTTAACTGGTTTCTTACTAATGTTGAGTCTTCGCGTCGGTATTTAATTAATATTGGGCTTATGAACAGAAATAGTATTTATATATTTTATATAAACTCTCTTCATTTAACTAAAATGAAAAGTTTATAAATTTAGATAATTTAAAAAGAGCTGCAAAATCTACCTTTGGTAAAATTTAAAAAAAAAAAATTATTCGAAAAAAAAGCTGAAATTTTTTAAATCACTTTAAGAAAATAGAACCAAAAACAGGAAGATAGTTAATATTTAAAAGGAATGGACCTAAATGAGTTTTGCGAAATCGCACCACTGATTAGTTGTATGTTGTTTTATAATAATTATGTTTATATGCGTATGCGTATTTTATAGCGTATTATTTTATATCAGATTTTTATAGGTGATAAAAAAGAATGTGGTTTTGCCTAAGAATCGTTCCTTCTTTTGAATAATCTAACCTGCTCCGAATTTATGTTGTGGTGGGTGCATTTTCATTATGGCTACTTATACGAAGCTGTATCTTTTGCTTGTAGCAACGCTAAACAATAAACAAGGTTTATTTGTAGATTCTGTTGGATTATATATGTTCCAATAGATATCTGTGCTTCAATTTCTTTTCTTCTTATTGTCATATAAATTCTACTTCTTTCCAGCATTTTACCGAAAGAAAAAAAATTTCATTAAAACAAAAGATCTCAATTAAAAAAAAAATATTTCGCGAGATTTTTTTCACAACCGAATTTTAAAATATTACAAAAAACCACACAAACTTTCTCAAAACATGCTTATTTAAAAAAAATCTTAGCTTTAATTGTAAAAAATATACAAAACAAATAGGCGATATAAAGAGAAAATAGCTTTATTTAAAATATTACCGAAGCATCTAAATTCTCTCAGCCATCCTTAAAACAAAACAAGTAAATGTGCCATATTCGGCTGTATCGAATCTTATATACTCTTCATCATATATGTAAATCTAGTTTGGTGAACTCCAATAAAAATGTTTGCATTTTCTGAAAGATCATTTCAAAAGCTTTTAAATGATACCCATATTAATATCTTTAAAAATATGGTGCACAATTGTACTTATCTATGAAAGTTGAGAGGCCTATGGACCTCCAATTTTTGGCGAAAGCCAATTTTTTTTTAATTGATGTTGATTTTTTTTCTTATTTTTTTATTCTCTGTTACCCCATACATTTTTAATTTTAATTGGACTTACTTCAATAAACTAGATTTGTTCTAAATGGTAGGCGTGGTATTTCGCCCACTCCCTTGAAGGGCATGGACCAAGCTGATTTTCAAAAGAAAAATTTTGGAAACTATGTCTGATCCATTGGCGTAATTACCTTTGCTCTTGCTCATCTAGTGCCTTGGCAAAATCGATTTTAACCCGAACACGGGCGGACATACGGACATCACTCTTTGTGGGGTCGAAAATGGATATTGTAGAAATTACAAAAATAATTACAAACATAGTGATGTGGTGAAGGGTATATGAAATATACAAAAAATTAATATTTTTTTATTTGCTTACAATAATCTTTATTTTCATCTTCAATATAATCCTTTAAATGGAATTCTATAATTGAAACCTTTTGCCTACTTTTCGGATAACATTTTCCATAAAGTTCAATCATAAGTTTGTGTTTTTGTTAACTCGTGAGTGTTAACCACAACTTAAGAAGCATAAATTCATCAACAAAACTTGTTTAATTAAATCTCAAATTTAACACTAGTAGTGCTACTGCACAGTTACGCCTAAAACTGCACTAGATAATAAGGCTCTTTTCAAAGAAATAAATTAAAAATGCCCTTACAAAGAATTTAATTGAGAGTAATAAAATTGAGTTTTCTTGTTTGGTAAATGGCGATTTTGATTATGGCGTTCCCCTTAACCTTTAACCCAACATATCTTTTTCTTTAAAACTTTCATTTACTAAATGAGAGTTATTTTGAAAACTAAAATCTTTTTTAAAAGTTTGCTTACAAAATAAATTTTATTTCTTGTAATTTATCATTAGGCAACAAAATAAAAACTTAACAAAAACAATTGTACTTAATTTACAATGAGACAAGATTCAGCTACTTTGAGATGTACTTAGACACGACGAAATATTGAAGAAGGCAGGTAGGAGTTACCAGGTGCATGAACAGAAGCTGATCTGGTGGAAGCCTGAGATGCAAAGTTGATGACGGGAGCAACACCTCCATTGTGAGATTGAGAAGATCCACCCAAAGAATCATATTGACTTTGAATAGCTTTTTGAGCATTTGCAGCATCTTCAGGGGTACGGTATTTAACGAAGTGTACATCGGGTCTGTTGTTCTTGTCCTTGTTGATGGCATTTAACTTATTTGCCAAATCTCCAACATCGGCTTGCTTGCTGAGAACATAGATGGCCGTTTTTTGTTCAGCAGCATGTTTGGCCAAGGCAAGGGCCGCATTTTCCAGACCTCTGTTTTCCGGGGACTTAATAAAAATGACACGTAGTCCTTGTTTTATACTACTGGCAATCTGTTGAGAGGCTTGGGCATCATTGAATTCCTCTTCGGGAGCGGAAAATGTATAGAATTCTTTTTCTAACTCAGCAGGAGAACTGTATGATAGGCCATTATAGCGATTGTCGCCAAGATTACCCACACTGAGATCTCCTAATCCACGACCAATACTACCAACTCCAACACCACCTAATACACCATTGCTGTTTTCTAAAGCACCACCGATACTTCCAGGAGCAAAAGATAAGCCACTATCAGAATGGGGAACTGGATGATAATTGTAGCCCAATTTATCAGCACAAACCACGGCAACTGAGCACAAAATGACAAAATAATGCATTTTATTAAAATATATAAATTTTTATTGGTTAATAACACTTGAAGTTTCGAAATAAGAATGATAATATTTCTTGCCTACGGCAGTATTTTATATACGTCATCTAAGAGTAGATATTTAACTATTTTCCATTAGTACAAATGAATTGTTGTTAGTTTAACATCGACCACACTTCTGCTTACTTCGATTACAATAGTATTTTTGTCTGATGAGCCGATATTAAGTCAGTTAAAAGGTCATTTATTTGCAGCTCAGAAGTGTGGTGGTGTTTTCGTTCATATTAAATGGTTAAAATGTTTAACCGTTTTGTATTAAAACAACAAATAAGATGGCACGCGATTATTATCTAGCAAGAATGGTTACGAAACTATTGATTTAAGTTTTTGAAGTTGTAAAACGATATTATGCAAATTTAATATTTTACTGCTTTTTAATATGATATTTATACAATCTCAAATTACCTTTAGTTGAATTGATAAATGTATGCGCGGTAGTTACAATATGGTGGTCTATCACGCCTAAATGCGGTCACAGTCGATAGATTACTTTCATGTTGAATGTGGGATCTAAATATTTCATATAATAGGATGCAAGCTAAGTTTTTTTTGTTTTAGTTTTATGCTAATTTTAAAAATTTTTTAATAAATGATAAAAATAAAATTCGAAAATAAGTTTTTGATTACCGTTGAAAATAATTGTTATGGCTATTTACGTAAAATGTTTAGAATAAATAAATTAACAACTCTTAAAAGTTGTCACACATGATTCATACGAATAGAATATTTTCATCAAAGAAAAAAACAGCAGTTGTTTTAACTGAAGAATTTAACAAAGGTTTCGAGGCGAAAAAACAGCCATTGCAATTATCTAAAACTGATATAACTGATATTTTGCTGGTTTAAAAGACATATTTTTCTTGAATAAAATGTATATGTATGTTGGGGTGTATTGGGCAGAAAAAGAAATTTAAATAGGAAAAACACAATTGTTATATTTTTTGTGAATTATATTTTGAATTTAAATATTTTTACCTTTATGCTTGTATGGTGTGTGTTCTCTCAATGCAAAACAAAAAATTACTTTTACAAGAAGAAAAAAGGAAGATGGCGAAAACAAAGTTTAGTTGAACCGTTAACGGTTTTAAGTAATGCCATCAAAGTAATACTCCCAAAAAATACACCGTTTTCTAAAGGAGTAGAATTTAGATTTTATCAAAGTCACCAGAATGTAAAATTAGGAATTACATAAAATTTACGTTTAATTAATTAACCGAGCAGTTCAACCTAAACAATACCGCCCGCCTTGCAATAACATAGTTAGATGCAACATACATAACAAGTAATTTAATCAATTGATGTTCTTTCTCTTTTTTATTGTATTATTTTTTTTTCCAATTTACATAAGATCCATAAACTGAACCCAACTAAGGGATGTTTTTGTGCAGACCCATGAACTGATTATCGTAGAACAATTAGGACTGAATTATAAAGGCGATTGGCCAGATATAACCCACCCGAAAATTGTATACTGAGATAGTGGACAAGAATAAATTTTTCCCGTAATGATTTGGGAACTTAGTTCTGGACCGAGAATCAGTGCAAGCTGACCTGAATGGTAAAAGGTCGGATCCGCCAACTGCAATGCCCCCGAACAACCTCTGACACATTCTGCATTGGGGGTCTTATACCCCGCATTTTGAAACCTCTGCTGTCAGGGTAATTCTTTCTAAGGGATCATACAACGATCGAACGCTTATACGGCATACGACCCCGTAATAGGAATATTTAATTTTTTAATCAGCTGGCCGCTGATGTAGCTGACGCTACAGCAGAGGTCTATTACCGCACGAACCTGTATCTGCCGGTCCCCTAGAATAAGTTTTGCCTGCGAGAACGGCGAGAAATTCACCACATGGTGCAGTGGTAACGAGGTTACACTGACCATATGTGACGGCACAATAATCTTTTATTTCTTAACTTTTGTGCCCTTTTATTCAATACGCTTCGGGGAATGCAGCAGGGTGTTATGATCCTTCTGACATTTTTTGCACTTTCGGACGCTTTGTCAGTTTTTCAACGTGTGATTGCTGGCCAAACAACATGAGCAATGGCCCCAAATCAGCACGTGACGCAATTTCTTTTCATAAATAAGCTGCCGAAACCGAAAGCATGCTCTTAAAGGGTGAGGTTTCTTGTAGAGGCTGCAGTTTAGCGCACTGGAGCCTATCCCTCTTTTTGTCAGCAAATCGTTTTTCGGGTCAGAGCTGTCCACTAAGCTGGAGAATCCAGTTGGTGCAAGATCCGTTGTTGCCGGTACCACAGCGACAGGCTCATCCACTATAGAAAGATATTCAGGTAATTACGATTCCACTGCCATTGAATCCGTTGTTGAAGGTATGGTGCTGGGTGCTTTAATTACCGGAAATGCTACTTGCATTGCCTCCTTCTAATCCTCTAGTAGCGCATCTTCAAAAATGGTCGATAGGGTGGCCATAATACTAGGAAATAAGAAGGGTTAATACGTTGTAATTATAAGTTAATTGGTCAAAATTACTAGTTTTGTGATTGGTCGTTTCACAACACCGTTTTCTGCTCGAACGTCGGTGACGCGCACATGATCATCACTTCCTGGATACGTTCTAATTACGCGGCCTCATTCCCAGGAAGTTGTGGATAACTCTTCATGACGAATAGCTATGTCCCTGTCGGGAAATTTCCATTTGTAACGTTTATGCAACGTATGAAGATATTCCTCTTTGCATCGGCGGCAGAAATCACGACCAAACCAATGGGTGACTCATACACAGATAGTTCAGGTGGCGCCAATATTGGGCCACCCATCAAAAATTGGCCAGGAGTCAGTGCCACAGGCTCGTTAGGATTGTTCGACATAGGACATAAGGGTCGAGAGTTTAAGCAAGCTTTTATCTGCGCAAGTATGGTAGGAAGTTCTTCGAAGGTATGTTTTACCGATTGAGCTTCCTCTCTAAAATGAAGTTTATAGCTTTTAACAGCAGCTTCCTATAACCCACCCATAAGAGGCGACCCAGCAGGGATAAAACGCCACGAAAGGCCCTGAACGGCAAACGCAGAGCATAGTCGAGCCAGACTCTCCGTCGGAAAAGTTCGAAAGTCCCTCTCAATCTCACGAGAAGATCCTACAAAATTGGTTTCATTATCAGAAAATATTATCAATGGGCAACCACGTCTAGCAATGAACCTATGTAAAGCCGCCAAAAACGAATCTAACGTTAAGTCAGTCGTTGCTTGGTGGAAAAACAAACGAAGATATACACATATGCCTTCGATATCCGCCTAGATCCTCCAGTAAAATTTTTCAGACCAAAGAGACCTATAAAATCAAAACACGTTATGGTAAAAGGTCGCTCTAAAAAGGGCGCTCCGGAGGCAAAGCAGCCATTATCCAATATACAACGCTTACAACGAATTATTATAGTTCGAACTAGAAACTTAAGTCGAGGGACCCAATATTCAACGCGCATAATCCTCAACATGCCCAGGAATAGGAATTAAATGCACGAATTCCCCTAAAAGAACTGTAAGCCGTCACGAATAAGGTAAAATAATCGGATGTTTCTCCGCGTGAGACAAATTTGGCGATTTCACCAAACGACCATCCAAAAAGGGATTAAGTGAATGTTGCAAACTTTTCGATGAACTTTTGCCAGAGAGCAATCAAGTATAGATTTGGTCACATGTTTGACACGAGCATAAATCACCCCTACGTATGTTTTTTCTGAGGTATCAGAAAACACATGAAGTTCCACTAATGTCCCAGTTGCATATTGCACCCATCTGGGTATCCGGATGTCATTTATCTCATATAAAAGTTAACAAATTTTCTCCACTCCCGGTCTGTAGAAGGGACTTAAAAATCCTCCCAATCAATATTATCTCGCCAGATGCTCTGCATAATAATCTTGGCAGTAATCATCACCGGGCCTGTCCATCCTACAGGATCAACCAATTTGGCGATTATAGGCAACACTTTCCTTTTACTGTAACGTGCTCTTTCGGCTATAGGCTCTACACGAAAGTAAAAGGAGTCCAATTGCGCATTCCACTAAATAACCAATGTTTTCGAGTTACTAGATTCAACAAATACCAAAAGTTTAGAATCCACAAAATATGTTATTGCGATGGAAGGCCTTTTAGAACCCCGATGTCGATCGAAATCCTTTTTGTTAACTCAAATTTAGCCGAAGACAAAAAAGATATAAGTTGATCACGTGCCTTCAATGCAGACAAAACATCATGAGCCCCTGTGAGTACGTCGTCAACGATTCTGAGTGTTCTGCGAGCTATAACATAGTCCGTATCGACAGATAAGGAACACAGTTAACACCGAAAGTCACAGTCTGCAAGTCATACGTGTTTACCTCTTCTGCTGGAGAAGATCGAAAAAATATATGCTGATATGGCGTATGAGCAGGATATAATCGAATTTGGCTATACATCTGAGTAATATCGCAATTAAAAACAAATCGAAATAGCCTCCAACGAAGAATAAGCAGAACTAAATCTGATTACAAAGTAGGTCCCACATAGAGACAATTATTTAAACTACTTCCGTTAGAGGTTCTATTTGATGCATTAAATACGACAGGCAATTTCGTAGTTTTGCTATCCGGCTTAAAAAACCGGGTGATGAGAAAGATAACAAAAGAATGAAGGACCAGTAAAAGCATGCAGTACAGGTCTCATATGACCCAAACTCAAATACTCCTTAACAATAGGCTTCCGCAAAAGTGAGGCCACATTCCTTAAGAACTGTGCCATAACATTCAGTCTTGAAAAGCCTTAATTAATAGAATGAGGAAATTTCGGCCTAAAGGATAGCGTCACTACATATTTGCCGTCCGAGTCGAGTCGCGTGGTTCTCCTAAAATATTCCTCACAAAATAAGTCAGCTGGTGATACTATTTTCGCTTTAGGGGTTTCCTCAAGTTGCCAAAAGCGAAGCAGATTTTTATTCAAATCGTCCTCTGCAGAAATCCCTACAGTACTCGGTATTCTGAGCCAGCAATGTCGCTAAAACATCACGACGAATTCCGCCCAAAATCAACTGAGGATATAAATCCGCCCCCAGAAATAATTCAACCAGTCTGGATTGATAAAAACGGGGGTCAGCTAGTTGTAATTCCGAAAAATTATCCCAAAGACTCGATCCCAATAAGAAAGAGGGTAAATTGCCCGATATATTGGGTAATATCAGGGTCATGGTTTCCAGACTTTTCTTGCAGCAGCAATCGTTTGATTAATACCAGAAACTTTGACATTCATCGAATGTGCAGATAATGTCAACCGATTTCGTAAATGTTTACAGATAAAAGAAGATTCTGAAGCAGGGACAATAAGAGCGCGAGCAGGGTATGTCATACCCTGATGAATAATATTCACCATAGCTGTTCTCAGAAGCACTTTTCGATTCTGAGATACATGAAAAACCTCTCGATTAGAGTTGCCATTATGATATATGCCACTCGATGTAGAAGGTAGGGAAGAGTTAATATTAGCACCCTGTGCGATGTTACCCGAAGCCGGTGCCGAATTATCCCTAGTCAAAAGTTTTAAACTTGTTTCATTACGACGCAGTAAGGAATGATGCCTTTTATTACACGTCGTACACACAAAAGAAAAATTTGTTTGCAGTTGAAAACCTTCCGAAATCGAAAGATTTTTAAAAAAACGACATAAAACGCAGGAAGATGAAGCTGAATTCACAAGATGAGCCCTGACCGTCTGTCCAGAAGATTTCACAGATGGCTGTGAATCCTTAAGATCACGAACACACTCTAGAGTCTGAATTCTTTCCGTCAGAAAAGCATCAAACTCGTTCCAAGTAGACAAGACCTATTTTTTTCGAACACCATGTTCCCACAGACCAAGAGTAGACGTAGGCAGACGCTGAATGCACATAAAAATTAAAATTGGATCCCAATTATTTGTTGCCACCTGATATACAGAAAGCAAATTAAGGCAATTATAATTCCGAGTTGAAGACTTTTAAGCCCGGCACTAGATTCCTTATCCACCGAAGGAAGGTTAAATAACAATTTCAATTGGTTATTAACCAACATACGAGGTTTCTCATATGCCTCTTTCAAATTTTGCCACGCCAGGTCAAACCCTTCATTACTCAACGGACACTTCGATACTATCTTATTTGCTTCACCGGCGGTCTTACGTATCAAATGACAAAGCCGTTAAACATTACTAAGGCGCGAACTATTAATATATATTGCAGTAAATAAATCCCTAAATGCGGGCCCTGCAATATAATCACCTTCAAATGTTTTCACATCTCAAGGAAGCAAGGACAAATTATGGCCATAACTACCCGTATTGGAATTCACCGACGTAGAACAACCAGCCTTTGGGACCGCTTGGAAATTATGAACTTTTTCATTTATAGCAGCTGGACATTTCAAATACGCTTACATTTCAAATAAAATTTTTCCTCATAAACTCTTTAGTTCGACACCCTGAATGTCCAGAGTATAAATGGTATGCATTTCGTCACGAAACTCGTAAAAATTCGATTCAAATTTAATAAGCGCATCCGATGCTTTATAAATTTATTTAGTGGTGATTTCGACGTTTTTCTTTCTTTAATAATTAATTCAGGTATTTGTTGTTGTTTTAATTTCTCTCTCAAATATAATAATTTCAATCAATTACGATTTGTTTAAAAACAGAAAATTTTTCAATAAAAATTTATTTAATGTACCAACAAACCGAAATACAAAAAATTACTTACAATTAGTTCAAGAAAAAATAAAACTTTCCGCAAAATATCACCAAAACTTTTGTCGATTAACCTCAGTCAAATTGGCTTTTGGGTTTCAGTTGGTTTCACAACAATTATAAAAAAAAGAAAACTAGCTGATTGTAAGTTTATAACAAATATATACTTACGCATGGATATATGCACTCTATTACACTTAGTAATTATTTTATCAACTTATTTATTATTTATTTAATTAATTGAATGTTCACCCACTAAATATTCTATTTTAATATAAAAAATTGCGAATATATTCTATTATATTATTTATTATCTGCGGTTAATTAAATCTCTTAGTGAATATATACATATACATATGCACATGCACTTTTTCTTTTTCTTCACCTTCTTTTTTACACTTTGTTTTATTCACTTCAAAATATAATAAATCAAAACAATTACGCAACTTTAATCAAATTACAATTTTCCAAAGCAATGTAGGAAATAAGCGTTGAAATATAAGAAGAATGGTGATGATCCTTTGAAGAAAAAAATAATATTGAAATCTTCCAAATAATTTCTCTGGATCCGACTTGAATGGACCAAAATGTTAGGGTGTATTGGACAGAAAAAGAAATTTTAATAAGAAAAACACAGTTTTTGTGAATAATATTTTATTAATGTTTTAACCTTTTCGCTTTTATGGTGTGTGTTCTCTCAATGCAAACCAAACAATAACTTTTACAAAAAGAAAAAAGGAAGATGGCGAAAAAAAAGTTTAGTGGAACCGTTAACGGTCTTAAGTAATGCCATCAAAGTAATACTCCCAAAAAAACACCGTTTATCAAAGGAGTAGAATTTAGATTTTATCAAAGTCAGCAGAGTGAAAAATTAGGAATAACATAAAATTTACGTTTAATTAAAAACCGAACAGTTCAACCTAAACAATGTAGGTAATTATATTCAAGTAGTATTGAGAATACACTAAGGTAAGTTGAAAAGTAAAAGGATGTTAAGAAATTGACTTGATTTTGACAACTATAAAGTTATCTCTTGAACTATAAAAGACCAAAACTTTTAATTTATGCTGTGTATGTTACTACATCGGCTATGATAAACGTTGTAGAAAAGTAAGAGGGTGTTACAAAATTGACGTGAATTTGACAATTATAGTCAATTCATCAAAGCATATATGCAAGTTGAATTTACACATCATCTTTTATAAATATGATATCAAAGAGTAAACATTTCAAAAAACGATATTGCCAAATTCAACTAAAATTTTTCCACAAAAGTTCAGTTGAGTCGACATAAAAGTATATTAAATAAAATGCAGTTATTCAATCATGGCAGATTTCTCTTAGTTTTGCTTTGTTTATATTGATGTTACGTTTGTTATTCAAATTAAAGTTAATGTGCTATTAAACATTTGAGAAATTCGTATTTAGATTTATTGCTAGTTTTTTATTTATTATTGCTGTTTCTTTGTTCATTGCTTTTTGGTTAGCTACGAGTTTTGTTATTCTTTTTGGAAATGACTTAATTTTTTCAATAATGATTTAAATCAAAACCAGCTTTTTAATTACTGTCCTTGTCTCTAAAGAAGTCTCACAACACACAGACACATCAGCTTTTTTTAATTTAATTTTTGCACATTTAATTCCCATTTTTTGAATATTTTATGTGGTTTTAATATTAAGCAAAACAATTTTATATTTATAAAAGAGACAGATTCAAAAATATTTTAACCTTGAACTTTAGCTTAAACTTGATTTCCGTTCGATAAAAAATATCAAATAATGCAGATACAAATTTCAGCACATAGAATAACTTTCTATGCAGAAGAGCGTTAAAAGAAATCTTTCAAGAAAATAGTAGACAAATGGATTTGCTGAAAAATTCAATTCTTCATGTTTCGCTGTAATGATGCTTATAACATACTTCCAAATTATTTAATATGAAGACAATCTTTTTTTTTTAAACACATTTAGTTAATATATATTTATTGCATTGATAATAAATAATAAATAGAAAAATTACACCAAAAAGGTATAAATATCATATTCGTGGCATTTTGCTAGAAATATACATAAATTAAAATAATTACTATAAAACGAAACAAAATAGTTAATATAAAACAACAATAAGACCTGTATCCAGCCTGACACAATTCTATTTTTAACTCACTTTAATGACGTTACGCTGGAAGGTAGGTAGAGCTGGGGGCTGAAGGAGGAACATAAGAGTTTGATGGGACAGAATGTCCAGACGATCCTACAGATCCAACAGAGCCGGAAGAACCTGATAATCCATGTGAGGCTGTAGATCCAATGGAACCAGAAGATGCACTGAAACCAGACGATCCAAGAGATCCTTGAGAAGCATGAGAATCATGCGCTCCATTATGGACCTTTGAAGCAAAATTTAAAACTGGAGCCTCGCCACCATTAATGTTATTAGAAACGCCTCCTAAATTGTCATATTGACTTCTAATAGCCTTCTGGGCATTTATAGCATCTTCGTGGGTACGATATTTTACAAAATGTACTTCGGGCTTGTTGTTAATGTTGGTGTTGATGGTTTTGAATTTGTTAGATAAACTGCTTAGGTCCGCCTGTTTCTGAAGAACATAAATGGCCGTTTTTTGTTCAGAAATATGCTTAGCTAAGGCAACAGCAGCATTTTCCAATCCATTATTTTCAGGACCTTTAATAAAAATAACGCGAATGCTTTTCTTTGCTGTGTTAGCTATTTGGTTTTCAACATGAGGAACGGTAAAATCATCTTCAGGGGCGGTAAAAGTATAAAACTCTTTTTCAAGTTCAACGTGAGGTGCATAAGAGGCACCTCCATTAAAGCCAGTAGAACTACCACCATTGTGTACACTTCCATCGGCACCAGTTCCAAAACCTTCCTTAGAACCACCAACGCCAAAGCTACTAACTTGTCTTTCAAAACCACTACCACCTGGTGAAGAACCACTAATGCCATGGGATCCAACAACACCAGATACATGGCCAATTCCATAGCCACCATTTAAGCCCCCAATTCCAAATCCACCAACTTGTCCGCTAAAACCTCCACCAGTTGATGAATATCCACCAAGACCATGGGATCCAAATCCGAAACCTCCTCCAGAACCCCCTCCGCTAAAGCTTCCAACTTGTCTGCCTAAGCCACTACCAGCTGATGAAGATGCACCAACACCATGGGATCCTACAACACCGGATACATGACCAGATAAGCCACCTGGCGCAAAAGATAATCCAAAGTCTGAGTGGCCCACTGGCTTATAGTTGTAGCCCAATTTGTCAGCACAAGCGACAGCCGATAGACAGAGTATCATGAAAGCTCGCATCTTTCTTAATTGGAATATCACCGGTCTTCGATGAGTATAATTTTAAGAATGTTTTTAGTGACAATTCAATTGATCATTTTATACAAAATCCACAAACAAATAAAAATCTCAAATTATATTTTATCTCTTTCTAAGCTCTCTATAAATATAAGCATTTATACATAAAATGAAGTCTTTCGTTTTTAATTACTTTATAAACTAACTTAATTTGCTTTGGTTTTTGTTCGCAAAAATTATACAACTCTACGCTGAAAACCAGATTTCATTTTGTTTATAAAATAATTCCGGATGTTGTATGCGAAGTTTGTCTTAAAAGGTTTTTAGAAATAATTGAATCTACAAATCCGTATTCATATGCAAATAAAAAGTTAGTAAAAAACTGCTTGAGAATCCCAAACAACGTTAGCAAAATACCGTTAGATAGGTGTGATATTTGCAATTTTATAGAAAATTATATTGCATTACGTCTTCATTACAATTCTGTTAAGACGATACTTTAATACATTATCTTTTTTTTACCAAAAGTTATATACAAGGCCATATAATAACTTTGATCAAAAAGCTATACAACTTTTGTATTTTATTGCAACAACATCTCTACTGTTGTACAGCCTACGACATCTCACCTCAGTTCTCCAAAGGTAATGCTCAAACATACTTTTCCTATAAGACTTAAATGGCATATCAACTTTCGTATATCGCACTGCTTGTCCCAGGTTGTCACCTTCGTTTTGTTTACAAATATGTTGCTACCCTAAATGCCAGGCTCAATGTATTGACTTGATACTCTACGGTGAACCACGACCTGCTCTTGCTCCCTTACATGTTTATTATCAACTTTCTTATATACTTCTGAAAGAAAACCTATAGAACATGTCGGATAACATACGCCGACAGATTGTTGAAGCTCCTCTATATTTAAAAAGGAAACCAATATTTATTCCTTTTTCGCGAGAATAAAGAATTCGTAAGCCACGGACTTTTTTGCGCTTCTTTGCGTTTTTCCAGCGACGTTAAGCAAGAGAGATGACAATCTAACCGCACATTAATTCTTTAAATACTTATAACTTCTGAACTCACTATTTATGACGAAAAAGTGATTTAGCTTCCTCCAAATATTCGGAAGTTCCTACAGTCTCTGCGGAAAAACAACAACTGACCATTAGATTTCCATCTAACAAATTCTGTCTCCAAAGAAACTCACCAGGTCGCAAAAGCTGTAAGTTAAACGATAGGATGTCTCTTGTACTCAAAAAAAGACAGGAGTTATCCATCTTGCCAAAAGATTTTCCACATCCTATTTTATGAGACATTCTGATGGTTATTTTATACTTTATTGACAACTTCTTTTGTTTTGACTAAACAAGACATATATATATATATATATATATATATATATATATTAATCTTTCTTATTATCCTAACATTTTCAGTATTTTAACCCTTTTTTAGAACCTAATGTGTACAGCTTATTATAGTATTGAAACCCATATATATATATATATATATATATATATATATATATATATATATATATATATATATATATTAATCTTTCTTATTATCCTAACATTTTCAGTATTTTAACCCTTTTTTAGAACCTAATGTGTACAGCTTATTATAGTATTGAAACCCAAATGCTGAGATCTGTAATTTTGAATCCCATAAATAACGATTTTGATTTTAAATATTGTTTCTGTTGTGCCTGGTGTTGAACTGCAGGATAAATTGGTTAAAATGTGGGTGTTAAACAAATGGTCAATGGCAATGTAACGGAGACTATAACACTTCCCTTATACATATACAAAACTGGTGGATGATTTATTTGTTGTTGTAAATGTTGTAATAAAAAAGCCTTCATGACCAGTTAAAAAGCCTTCAACTATTATATGTTATAACAAGTAAATTCGATAATAGGTACGCTCACGCATTGACGAGAGCAAATAAAATAATAAAATTAATTATTATATATATATATATATATATATATATATATATATATATATATATATATATATATATATATATATATATATATAACCAAGCAATAATAGAATGGGTAAAATGCCCGTAATTAGAAATAAGAAATAATCTTGAAAATATATACTTTAAAACTCTGGAACATATCAAATCACAGTTTTTAAGAGGAAGCAGACAACGAACGATATTAAAGAAAATGTCCAAAGGAACAACTTGAAAACCTTTTAACAAACACCGAAATATGGTCACTACGCCTTACTTAATGAAGAAACATAACAATAGAAATAATTATACGTTAAAGTCTTGCAGTAAGAAACGCAGCCAACCCTAAAATGACTTCCAAGCCATAGATTATTTGCGACATGAAAATTGCATGAGCTAAACCTTTCCTAACATGTAAGGGAATATATTTGAATAGTTAAGTTGTCGTAGCAAAGATCAAATCCCAGGCATTTAAGGCGATCTACAATTTGGATTCTGTCATTTTCAAGAAATAAATCATGGTGAAAATTAAGTCGCAGTGCAAGGCAAATTTTTATTGTTTCTCTCTTAGATGGATCTTTAACAAGATAGTTTTCTTTAGTCCAAGCGAACACCTACCCCAGAGATGAGTTCATGTCCCGCCCAAATAATTCATAACTAGTTCTAAACCTCTAAAGAAGGAAAATATCATCAGCAAAGACAAAAGGAGTACAGTTCAAAGGAAATTGTAAAAGTTAGATTTTCAATACTTTGGATAAATGAATAAATTTGTAACTGAATACCAATCTAGCAGACTCGAACTCTGTAAGAGTGAAAATGTTTCATATAAAACACAATTTTTTTATTTAATGTGTCAAATAATTACCAGACATTGAAGGTGGAAATATGACAGTAGACTCAATAACAAAATTACTTTTTCTAAATAACAAAATCAATAAAGAAACTAATTAATAATGTCAACGTAATCAACAAAACAAACGTTTCTGTCTGCCAAGAATATTTACGTTAATTAAAAGCAAGAGAACCTCTTACACATGAAAAAAATAATTGAAGTAACTACTTGAAGCTAATAATACAACCGGAACATGTTAATGATATTTCGATAATAACAACAGAAATGCCATTCGACATTAAACTGTTGCAGTAAACACATAATGAATTCATTTATATTTTTCTTTAAGCTTACATTTGGTTAGCAAATAAAGCATTTAGAGATTGTTCTTCATTCGTAACAAAAAATAATGACTTTTGTAAAAACATAAGTGTTTAAAGTATTTAAAATTTATTGTATACTATTTGTTTTAAACAGTTTATAAATAGAAAAATTTACAATTGATAACTAACATGTAAATAGATACGATCAATGCTGATGAAGGTTTTGGCTAGGTAAATATTGAACATCTATTTGTATTTAATAATTACTTCCCTTTTTACAATTACCTACTATCAATAAAATACCTAAGCCAGAAGTAAAAAATCAAAATTTACTTATAAAGAAATAAAAAATAAATTATAATCTAAAATAATAATAGTAGTAGTAGCAATAATAATAAAATAACAAGCCCAAGCATTATTTTATATATATTATTTTTTCATTATATTTTTCTTTTAACAAACGTACGTTTTTTATGGAAATACCTGCATGCCAATTTCTTCTGTGTTTAATTTTGTTTATAATTATTCTTTTGTTCTAGCTAGATTACGAGTATTTCCAATAAACTTTTGCAGCAATCCAAAAACGTCTTGCCCTTCAAAATTTTTTCACAATAGATGACTTACTCCCGGTTGCAGTGAAACTTTAATAACTAAAACCGAACTTCAAAATTAGAAATGAAAAAAGGTGAATCAAGTTTTAAAACTGAACTGACAACGCTGTAAACACCATCAAAAGCTCTCAGTGAAACTTTAACGTCTAGACAAAGTTTCCAGAAATTTTAAAGCGCTGATAATAATAATAATAATAAATTGGCCGCTATTTATTGGTGAATCACTTTGAGTCAAACTTCGTAGTCAACCACGATTTTTTCTTCTTTTTTATTTGATTTTTCTTAATTAACATTACTTAATTATTCATAATCATTTAATTTTGAATAATATAAAAATAAAAGAGAGGGTGGATTGACCTTTAGTTTTGTCACCGGAAGTTCACCTAACGATATTTAAATTTATTTTAAAAATTAAAAAAAACTGTCAATTATTAATTATTTCGCAATAAAGATGAATATATTGCTAATAACGCATCTTAAAAATAAAATATTTTTATAATTTCCAAGAAATTATACAATGGATTGTTTAGTTTAATAAAAGAGAAACTAGTTATCTTCTTAAACGAATCGCAGAAAAATCTTACAATGAATTGAATAGAATAGCTTTATATCTATATTGTTGATTTTGGTAACAAATTTGAATTGTCAATAAAGAATTCGCAATTAAAACATTAATAACCAGTTTTTAAATTAAGATGCACATAATCTGTTTGGGGAGACTTTGCGGTATTGGAATGAATTAGAATTAAATATTAACGGCTAAAAATTTGAAATTTTAAAGTTAAAGCAACCATACACAAACATGGCGCTAAACATTTGAGAAAATGTGAATTTTTAACAACTTCAGTATTATTTATTTGATTTATCTGTCATAAATTGAATCTAAAAATAAACCGAATTTATAATTATGAAGGCTTTTCTAAATCAGATGTAAGCAAAAAACAAATACAAGACTTAAGTTTTTAGATACCCTGAAATAACCTTAAAACAGAAATAATATGATGAAAACAAAGTTTTTTTTTTTTTTTAAGGGGGTGCAAGAAACTGATAGAGACCAAAAGCAAGTTGCTGAAATTATTGGGTCTTTATGAAGAACGCAATGGTTTCTTAATAACTTCTAAAGGCGAGAAATATTTATATTGTTACACAAAACAAGCTTTGAATTAAATGTGATATCACACTTAATTCTTAACTTTTTTTCTTGTTCTCGTTTGAAAAAATTTTTTCTTTGTAGGAAATCTTCATTAGACCGCTTGGTGTCGCTTAATTAGCACGGCTCAAGCATGACCCAAATTGCGCTAAATTGTATGTTAACACTTCAAACCTTGTGCAATTTTGTCTTTAGGAGGAATGTCACTTTTAAAATATGCATACATACATAAATAAATTTTTGTCTGTCTATCTTTGAATATGTTAATTAAAAATTTTGTACATAACTTATTTGTCATTTTGAAGAAAACACTTAGCTGCTCCTTTACTAATGATATTGAAATTTTCACAAGAGCTTAAAAAAACTATACATTAAATAAATAAATCTTAACTATTTTATAGACAGATATACACGTATATATGACCATTTTAATATACATAAGAATTTTAGATGAGAGAGAGAGAGAGAGAGAGAAGGAGATATATTCTAAAACATCAGGTAGCAGTTCAAATTACTTACAGAAACACAAAAATATGTTACAATTGTGACTCGTTTTTCCTGAGAATGTTCCAACATATGTATATATTTCTTAAAGTATTTGTGATAAGCATATCATTTTAAAATAATGCTGTTCAATACTTTATGACGTTTATTTTGTAAAGTAAAACACAAATTATTATTTTTATACAATTTGATTATTAGTAAATCAGAATGCTTTTGTTGTTTAACTAATTATCAATCAGACTTTTTTATTAAAAAAGCATTGCCATTACTTACCTTTTGCAATTAAAAAAAAACACAATTGAGGACACCTAAGGTTTTTTGTGTCTGGTATTAAGCAGTTTCTTAATTAAAAAAAAAATTATTAATATCAATATAAATGCTAGTTGGAGTGTTTTAACATCTATTTATTCTAAAAGCAAATAACCAAATAACCAAATGCACTTATTTATTATTTTCTATCGGGTTTATGTGTCCAGTGCTAATAAAATGGGCTACAATTAAATAATTCGTCATCTTTATCATTGTTTGTATGTGGAAGTTGACACGGTTTTTGAACAAACCACACTTCTTTTTATGGTTCCTAACAACATTATGCCGAAGCTTCCTATGCTTCTCCGTTCTATACTCCTCATGTTGTTATTGAAACGGAATTTTATACATTTACTGCCAAAGATGATGACTACGACGAATCTGATGCTTCCAGGCAACATCGTTATATAGTAAAACAAGCTATTTGCGTTCTCTTTTTTAAAGGCCTGCGTTCTTAGCAAATAATCCGACTTAAGCGATTAAACTTAACTATTCTAACAAGAATAACAATAATAAGCCTGTAGTGCATTTTGCCAAACCCCACACCCTAGACTCAAGCTTAATATGATTCTCTAAAAGTTTCTTCTCAATCTTATTATGGTTGCGTTTTTCCCGTTTTAAGTTGTGCCTCAATGGCTATAAACACTGTGTCATCATTTATAACATCTGCGTTGAGCAAATCCTATTTACGGTGCACAGTGGTTTGAAACGACTTATTTTAAACAAAATTCGGTATCTCTTGTACCACTGAGATATCTTAATGAATAGAGGTAAAGCAGAGCTGCTTTTAATTAGATTTTTAAATTCAATAAGACCTTGAAAATATCTATAAAAATGTGCTTACATAAGCAGGTTATCTCTTTAATTTTGAAAGAAAATTGGTTTATAATTCTTTTTTTTTTTTTAATTTTGGCTGACCTTTACTTTTTATTTTCGGCGTAGTATACTTACTGTTGATCGCATTATTATTTTGAGACCATTGCTATAATCGTTGTAAAAATTACAACAAACAAGTTGACTTTAACGTGATTTTTCAGTTTATGAGATAAATATCATTTAACAAACTCGTCAAACTCATCTCCTACTGTTTTTTATTGTTAGCTATTTTCTTTTTCAGTTTGGCACAATATTTTAATTTTTAATACCACGGCTTGTTTACGAATAAGAGTATAACATGTTGTCTTATAAGTTGTTTATTTTGACTTCCGCAAACAGTCAATATTAATTGTAAATAAGGCATTAAACGCTGCCGTTCTCTTAACGTTTTTATTGTTTTCGACTATCAGGCAACACAACGAACATAAATAGGTCAGAAAAAGATAAATTCCAATTGAAAACAAGTAAGAGTGCTATATTCGGCTATGCCGAATCTTATATACTCTTTACTATCTATGTAAATATAGTTTAGTAAAGTAACTCCAATCAAAAACGCAAATATTGAGGTGACAGAGAATTAAAAAATAAAAATTATTTGTGGTACTGCATATACATACATATATAAATTTATATAAAACTGACGTCTGGGTTAATGGGTTGAGCATTTTTAAAAAATTATATTATTTCCCTAAAAACCTCTTCAATAGCTTTAAAATATTTGAAAATTTCAAAGCCCCGTAATTAGAAAGCTACAGTCGCGCGCCAATTTTTTCACTGGATTTTTTTTCTTATTTTTTAATTCTTTATCGCGACATACATTTATTTTTTTTTATTGAAGTTACTTTATTGTTTCAAATGACGTGAAAAAGTTAGAGGTAGGCGTGGTGATTTTCCTGCTGCCTCAAAGGACATGGACCTATAATGCTGATTTCCAATACCACCTCTTTCGAAACTATGCATGATCGATTGACGGACAGACGGACGGACGGACAGACAGACATCGCTCAATTGACTTCGCTAATCTTGCTGAATCCTTATTTCAGAATATATATACTTTATGGGGGATATAAAAATATTGTTTGAAAAAATGTAAATGTGTGTAAAAATTAAGTTATAAAATTATTCTGCATTTATCAGTTCATTTCCATATTCAGTTTCGTTACGGAATTCACAGAAGATAACAATGTTATAAAATTAATAGCATCACTGTGGAATGTGGAAATGAAATAGCAAAATAAGCAAGTTTGTTATTATTTTCATAAAAAATGTCAAATTTAATACAAACAGTTGTATGTATAAATAATTAAAAATAAACTCTTGATAAAGTTTAATACAAAATTAGCAAATTAAATTAAAAAAAAAAAATAAAAACAAAAAAAAAAATTAATTGTTCATGGCATTTTTTGCGCTGACATTTTTTGTTGGAGGACCTAGTGCGTTGAGGATTCCTGCAACTTTCTCTGATCGCTGGTAGTATCAACATGTAATGTCTGCTTTAGATGCCACTAAATTTGCCAGTTTTTCATACTACTCTGGTGTTATTAATTTTGACCTGTAATACATAAAAAACTACATCAGATTCGGGTACAAAAATTAACAATTAAAACAAAAAAAAATAATTTAATTAAATTAAATAAATTCTTTAAAAATAATTTTAAGTGTTTTTAATCCGTTTCGGAACATTTTATCTCATTTCCTACTTAAATTTTTTTCAATTATTTAATCTTTAACAAAAAAACACAAATAAAGAAAACTCCTCCGTTAACAAAAAAACAACTGAGAAAAACGGAGCTACGAACGTAATGCAGAAAACATACAATTGAAAGAAACTTAGTGGAATCGAAACGCAGAATACCAAAGTTGTCAGACGTAAAAATTTCAATTCGTATCGAAATGCAGAATAGGGGTGAATAAATCGTTCACGTGTCAGGAACTTTTTCTCAGTACTTGAAAATAAAATAAATTTTTTATTGTGTTTCCAATATCGTTCAGACAAACAAACACATATTCATTTCTATAAGTATTATATATTTTTCTAATTATTAAAATATAATAAAGTTTTAAATTGTTTTCTACACAGAGAAAAGAGATTCGTTGTGACTACCGAATTTCTTGCTAATCGAATTTTGTCGGTTATGAGAATTATTTGAAATTCGGTTGAAATGACTGAATGAATATAGTACTCGTAACCAATTATAAAATTACATTTTATTATTTTATTTTTATTTTAAAATGTCTTCCATTTTCCATCTATATGGAAGTACTATACGTTTGCAATTGTGATCCCTGTAAATAAAACGTTTAAAATTATTTTTGGATTTGCCTTTTTTGCTCTTGCTTTCTTGCTATTTTCTGTTTTTTAATAATATATCGTTTTGTGTTTTTATTTTGTGAATTTCTTTCTTTCTTTATTTTTTAAAATGTCAAAAAAACTTTCTTTTTGGTTCTTGCAACCACTAGTTGAGTATACGTATTAATGTGCTGCATGTGTTGCGCTTCCTAATTAACAGAATGAATATAGTAATGACACAAATCGGTCGAGCATACTTCTTGACAGTTTCAAGAATAAAAAGTAAATTATGATGTTAGTGGGTAAATTTTAAAACGATTTTTTACCAATCTATTTTCTGTGCGTATATAAGTTAAGTTGATTATTATGCGAAAGATAAAAACACAACTTTTAATGTTTATTATCTTTATTTTTCCAAAGATAAAAACTGTAAAATAATTTACTTAGCTATTTATTCTACAAATAAATAATTGCAGCAACTTATTTTTTATTAAACTTTGCAATATTATCAGTAATCGACGCTTGCGCAATTCGTCGGTTATTTAAATTGTTAACAATTAGCTTAAATTGTAACAAAAGTTTTAATGTGAAGTCAGCTATTTTGGTGACAATGCACTTGGTTTTAAGTGAAGTGAAACTTGTTGTAGCTTAAGATTCAATACACTTAATGTTTTGGAGATATTTATTGTTTACAAAAGTATTTAAAAAATATATTTTTAACTTTATTATCATTTACTCCTCCCTCCCTAGAATCGATTGTCATTAATTGATCAAAAATATGGTAGATTAATAATATCTAGTTGATGGGGTAACTCTATTTTTTCCGTGCCCTTCGTTATGACTCGCATATTTGTCAGTGTAGCTAGTAGGAGAACTGATCGTAGCACAAACTGTAGCTTTTTTTGTAACAGAGTAGGATTGAAAACCCTGTTAGTGTTAATAATTCGAAAATAGTTATAAGGATTTGGTTGAATTTGGAGTTTGTTTGTAATCGA
Source organism: Cistogaster globosa (assembly GCA_937654795.1). Taxonomy (NCBI): domain Eukaryota; kingdom Metazoa; phylum Arthropoda; class Insecta; order Diptera; family Tachinidae; genus Cistogaster; species Cistogaster globosa. Next base: position 79,489,406 of record OW569403.1, read on the forward strand.
CCTAAGCGTTATATGTTGTTAATATAAAGTTCGTTAATAGTTTCCAGTGAGAGAAGATGAATTTTTTCTTTTTTCTACTGGAGTAAACTGAATTCTGGGTGGTTCTTCTTTTGTCGTGTAGTCCTCCCCGTTAAAGAAAGACTCGTTGTTTATTTTTATCGTCATATTTGTGAATTTTACAATGTACGTGTCACTAACTGTTATTTCTTTTACAGTGTTGTTAATAGTGCCTTTAAAATCATTCAAAAGTATCATTCCATCTTGTAGTATTTCTAATGATTTGATGTGATGTGCATTGCAAAATTTGCAGGTTGGGTTCTTTTTACTGCATAGTAGTTTTGTTACGCAAGTTTCGTTACTTATGTTAATAATTTGATTTGATTTTTTTTTACAAATGGATATAGAATATACTGTTTTACATTCACTTATTACTGCAAATATGCTATTTTTATTTTTTAGTACGTTTTCAAAGGGAATATTAATAATTGAATTATTTCTTTTTACTGGTTTGACTAATATACGGGTATAAGAATTGATTTTTGTTATTGGTATTTTTATAATATAGGCTAACATTGTTGCATTATATAAAACACTTGTTTCGGCAAAACCCAAAGCTTCCTCTGCAGATGCAAATGGCATTTTTCGCTTGGCAAGTCTTAAGAGTTATATCTAATTATTTATCATTAAGTAAAACGCTATTAATCGTTCTTAATTTTGACCATTGCACGGCATACCTTACATTATTAATCTTCTCTTTGTATACTTAGTACTAACTCGTTATTAAAACTATTACTACTCCTAATGGAGTTAGTCAGTTGGTTGGTAAGTACCGTCAAATTATTCATTCGTTCAGTTAGAGCTTGATTTATTAAAAACTATCTATTGTTGTTAAGTTCGTTAGCATTGTCTTGCAGTGCCGTAAAGTCGTCATGGTCTGGAGAGCCTGTCAGGTACTTCCAAGCTGTAACTGTGGCTTGTTGGTTTTATTGATTCTACAAAATTTTCTGTCTGCAGTTCCTGTTTTAAAGCTGAATAAAAAATTTAGTGTGGTGGTATGTTCATACAGTTCGAAATTAACGAGGTGAATCTAATTCAAACAAATAAACGTTCCTTCTTGGATTTTGGCTTGTCCTTTATTTATCGGAATTATGAGGGTTGATGAATAGTCCGTTGTAGAAAAGCTAGTTAAGGCCATTGTCGTCATCGTTAGCATTAGTCTGAAAAAAATTGTTGTCTTTAGCCCTCAGTATTACTTTTATGCACTATTCGATTAGATTCAGTTAGAACTGTAGTTGCTCTATTTTCCTTAACTATTTCTTTCTTGAATCTAGGTGTCATTTCGTACCTTATCTATTATGTATCCTAGCGTATATAATTTCGCCTTTTTTATAGTGAATAATTGGATGAAGTTTTTTGTTATGGATCTTTATGTCCTGTTGTTGTCTTTTAGTCTTTAAATATTATTGAGTATAGCTTTTTCAAATTGCTTGGTATCCGTGATGACTGTCCTACCAAAAAAAAATTTCTATTGGTCTGCCCTTTATGAAACTATGAAAAAAGTAATTATATTTGTAAACTGCTGTGTTCAGAAAGTTGAGTAAATGTCTGATCTTTGTTTTCTGCCTTTAAACAGAGCATAACCTCAAATAATGTCGAGTTGAATCTCCCGACTTTTTCATTAACAGAACTTTTATAAGGTGGAGATTTGTATATTTGTATTTTTAAAATGTTTTCAGCCATAAAAGTAATAGACGCAGAATTAAATGATTTCTCATTATCAATGTTAATTGTTTTAACAACACCAAATAAAAAAAGAAGCTTCCTAAGTGGTTCTTTTATATCCTCAATAGCCCTTTACTGTATTTGCTTTACCTGTGTATATTTTGAAAACTTATCTATAGCGGTAAGCTATGTGTACTGTTTGATCAGGCTGTGAGGGCATAGGAGTTTCCTATATTACAGGTTTATTTGGGTGTCTGTCAGACTTGTTCGCTTTGCAAATTGTGCAAAGTTTAATTATTTTATTTACTTTGCCATTCATGCTAGGGAAAAAAGTATTTTTCCAAAATGTGCATCTTGTTTTCTTTAGCATTGCAATGTGCTCGCTTATGTGTTTCGATGATAATTTCTTCTTGCCTTTGATCATTTATTATATCTTCTACTTCCCTCCATGTAAATCTAATGCGATACTTACTATAGTGAATTCGAAATATTTCTTCAATTATTCCCATTATTGGTTCAGGCACCTTAATACCATTTATAACTGACAGATTAAGGTACCTTTTTAACAATGCAATGAGCTTGATTAAATTCTTAATAATGTGGCGATGGAAAGTGGGGAAAATTATCTGAAAGTTATAACTGGGTTTCGCTGAGAAGGCTAAGATTCTTAAAAACATTTATTGGCACATCCGCTGATTGTATTAAATTTTGCGATGAACTATCATCGCTGTGCGTGGCAATCGATAACGAATTTATTTGTGTTTGTGCTTGCATTCTTGACAAAGCATCAGCCACTACATTTGTGTGACCAATCTTACAAAATATTTCATAATTGTATTCCTCTAGTTTCTCTTTCCAGCGTTTCAATTTACAGTTTGTATTTTTTGCTCAAAGCCGCATGTGTAAATTTTTGCATGCCCGTACAGAAAGTTTCGCAATGAGGATAATGCCCAAATTATAGCGAGCATTTCTTTTTAGTGGTGGCGAATGCTCTTCTGCCTTTGTCAATGTGGTCGAAATAAATGAAATGGGTTTTCTTTTTTGTAAAGGACGGGACCAAGGGTAAAATTAGAGGCATATGTTGTAAGTTTAAAATCTAAGGCATAGTCGGGAAAGGATAATATTGTTTCTTCTGAAACTAACGCATTTTTTATCTTAGAAAATACTTGTTTTGCTTGCAGATTTGTTTTTTAAAATTTTACCTTCTTCCCCTCTTTGTAGAATAGTTAATGGTTATGCTAATTTCGCGTAATCGCGAATGAACCTGCGGTAGTATCCCGACCTTAAAATGAACGTAATTGTTTTATATTTACCGGTTCCGGAAAGTTTGTGATTACCTAAACTTTCTTTGGATTTGGTTTTATGCCCTCTCCTTATATAATAAAACCGAGAAATTCGACGTCCCACTGAAAGAAGTGGCATTTGTCCAATTGGACCTTCAAATTAGCTTGTTCTAATGTTTCAAAATTTTGTCCAAGATTCTTAATATGTTCTTCTTCAGTTTTACTGAAAATTCTGATAGCGTCAAAATCTTGCCAATGTGTTCATGGAGGATCACGCTGGAATATGACAGGCGCATTCTTGAGCCCAAATGGTAATCGAACAAATTTAAATTTGCAACTTTTTACAGAAAAAGCAGTGTTCTCCATGTATAACTTTTTTAATGGGATCTGGTGAAATCCACTTTTAAGATCTAATGCAGTGAAAAGCGAGTAATTGCTAAGCTGAGTCAGCATACTTTCTATTTCGGGTATTGGGTATGTGTCGGCTATTGTTACAGAATTTAACTTTCTATAGTCGATCACCATTCTGAACTGTTTGTTGCCCTTGAATTCAGGTTTTTTTGGTACTATCCATACTGGCGAGTTATAAGGTGACCTGGATGGTCTTATTACACCATCATTTAGCAGCTGTTTGACATGGCTGTCTACTTCATTTATTGAAGCAGGGTAAAGATAAAATTTGCTAGAATGGTGAATCTGTAGAGGTTCTAATTTCACCTACCACCCTGGTAGTGTATGCTAATCTTACATTTGGTTCTAAAAACAATATAGGATGTTTGTCAAATAACTGTACTAAGATTTGCTTTTTATGTGGCTTTATATTTTCATCGTGTATCCTAATAGTATTTACTGCTGCAACTGGACTGTTTTATTTTTATGTTAAAATTTTTTGTTGCAATTTATCTATGCTTGTATTTATTACAGCATCAAGCCGAGGATGCCATGAAAAGTTGTGAGGGAAGGTAACAGAAAAAAATTTAAAAGGTTCTGCCCGATTGAACAATATTAGAACCGTAAATTAGTGAATTTTCATATTGTCTGCAATAGTTTTTATCAAAAAAAAAAAAATCTTTATTTTGTATGATTCAATATATCTCCGCTCCTCGAACGACATTCTATGTAAGGTAGCGAAGAGCATTTAAGACTAAAAAATTTATATCACAGTATTCTTTTGTTTCCTCAGTGTTTTCTGATAATACGTCCAAGTATTCGTTGAGATGATTGTCGGTTATTTGCCTAGCACAATTGCTTTATCCGTTCGTAATGTAAAAATTACGCTGCTCTTTTCGTGTTCTAACGTTTTGCTCGGCTGGCATTTGGGACGGCCTTTTGCTGGTGAACCTATTGAACTGAGATCTATTTATATACATAATTTATACGCCTTGAATTGAAAGGTTCATCTACGTGCATTGGACGTAGCGGAGGTTGCAATGTTGGTTTTACTGCATATGCATTCGTTCATTTGAGTTACTAATTAATTGTTGGCCTGAAATATTTTTTCGCGAAAAACTTGCTATTGCGACCATGGTTAAAAGCCATTTCTGGATAAGATTGTTGTTGTCCACCGTGTCTTCGAAAATTTTTTTGTTGCAACGGTGGTGAATTGTATTGCTGCCTGATTTTTTGGCTGGGACTCATTGTACTATGTGCGTATTGTTTGCGGTATTTTTGATTATCAAATTTCAAGCATAGGTGGAGTGCTTAGGAAAGATCTGATTGTTCCCTCATACCTGAAAGTCTAGACATATCACCGTTACGGCCGCGCATAAAAGTATCGAGTGCTTTATTTCTGTATGACTGCGTGAAAAGGTTTTGAGCCTCAAAACCTACGTTCATAGATCCTACTTTATTAAGAATTAACGACAGATTTGAATAGACTGCTTAGTACAATTCTTCTACTGACATATTACCCTGGACCAATGAGGTCATTTGATATTCTAAAGTGGAAACGTCCTGTTTGTCTGCATAATGTAAAGACAAACATTTACAAATCGAGCCCCAGTCTAAAGGCGTATTGTAGGACTCGAGTAAAAGCCTGCATTGCCAGTAATTTTGTTTTTGATAACATTTATAATGCCATTAAACGTATTTTTATAAATTTTTAAGATGCGGCCATTTTTTTCCAGGAATTGAATTCTCCCGGTTGACCAGACAAACCTCTCAAACATTTGACTACATCTGGCATCTTGTCGAGACCAGACAAATTGTTTGCATGCTTTGCATTAATAGTTTGGTCCGCAATGTTTGCTAAATCAGCACTTGGGTAAATTGTTGCTCTTACTACAACTAGCGTAGGTCTATTTACAACGTCTTCTCTATTTAGCGGTTGCGTATTTGCTACATTATTTAATTATGGTGGACGAATAATATTATCAGGGTTTGACATTTTTCTGATCTTATTGTTATTTCCTTTTATTTGCTAATGCTAGTTTCCTAGTTTCAATAATTTCTTTCTTAATTTCTGATTTCTTTTCACTATTGCCTTCAAAATGTAGCTCCTGGTACAACTTAGCAATTTTCCTACGAATTTGTACCTTTATACCTTCCCTCTTTTTTATCTTCTTTTCCGTTTAATTCAGTATTTGGTTTTATATTTTTCCTGTCCTTTTCTGCAAGTTTCTAATGTAATTGGCTTTGGCCCAATTATATTTTAGAATGCATTTTTACGCAAGTTGTTCTAGGCGAATATTAGGTTCCCGGCGAAGAAAAATATTTCTTGTTGTTTTATTATTTTTTAAACTGTGTTTTTACACAAATTGTTATAGGCGACCGTTAGGTTGTTGGAAAAAAAGACTTATGTTATTTTCTTCAAAAAAAAAAAAAAAAACAAAGTCCATCCTTGTCCGCTGGCTTGCGGCTTACGCGTCCTTTTTGCTGCTGGTGCTATTACTAAGGGCCACTTCGAACACTTGCCTGAATTAGCTAGGTGTATCACTACATCTTGCCCTTGGGGCAAGAAATCTTTGGCAAGCGAAGCCGTTGCTAGACACACCATAGAGGATAAAGTCTTTGTGTCAGGCCGAAAGCTGGTTATGGAGAAAATCTTTGGTAAGCGAAGTCTGCCTTGGTTATACAGTAGAGAAAACATTTTTTGACTTGGCATTTATTACTTTTGTTTCCTATTTTTTACTTAAGTTTTGTTTAATTTAATAGAAATTTTACTACCATTTCTACGATAAATACTTTACGGCAGAATAAGGTAATATATTCCGCCATAAAATATTTGATATATTCCAAATTATATCTACAAATTTTAAACGTATGTAACTCTGAAACTAAGGGTTGGCCCCAAATTTGCCCCTAACGTTTTTTCTGAAATTTGTTTTTTACTGGACTGTACTAATAAGTTAGATTTATTCCAAAAAAAGTGTGTAAGCAAAATCGTATATTGCCTTTCTCGTTTTTAAATGCGGACATTAATACATTCTAAAAATGACACTATGTCCACACTACAAACGATGCAATATTTATGGACATAATGACGTTATTCAATTGGCATATGACGTTATTCAATTGACATGTCCACGGACATTGCTTTCTGAAAAGATTTTGAAGATTTTTATTTATTTGACATGTTATGCTCAGAGATTGGTCCCGTTTTAAAACAATTCATAATCCTAAAAATTAAAGGGTGTCCCCATACAACATATATGTGTTTTAAGTGTATTATGAACCGTAAGGGGCGTCAGTTTACAATAAAAATAAATCTAAAAATTAAAAGGTGTCTCAATAGGTAACGTAAATTGACCTATATTAGCATATCTTTTGAACTATTATAGATAAACGCTTGAAAGTTGGACAGATTGTCGATTGCTAGGGTCGTTAGAGTAACAAGTGTAAACCTTAAAGCAATATAAATTAAAGGGTATCCCATTAGCTTATTTAATTTAATTTATAGGCGCTTGAAATTTATAAAGCACCTGAATTGCTCAGTCCGCTATAACAACAAGTACAAAATTTGGTTTTAGAAGTTAGAGGGTGTCCCAATAGTAAATATTATTAATTATCATTATTGTTAATCCCGCTAGGTTGACAAGTATTCATTTTAAATTTAGAAATAAAAGGGGGTTCACATATATATATATATATAATATATATATATATATATATATATATATATATATATATATATATATATATATATATATATATATTTTTAGCCGTTATATGCAAATGCTTAAAAATTATATTTAATATATGAATATGGCCAAACTGATGGGCAGTTGTTGTCACAGAGTAAAAGTTAACAAAGAAAGTGTATTGCTAAATGCGCTATAACAACAAGTACAAAACGTGGATGTGAAAATTAAAAAGTGTAAATTTCATTAAGACATAATGTAATTTGATATATGTGTCAAACCTTTTAACCCGTTATAAACAGTCAAATGATATCTGTTTTGAAGTCGTTTTTTTTGTGAAACAGAACTAACAGTTGACCCTTAAAAGAAAAATATCCTCAATTTTTAATTTTGTATAACAATTTTAATTTTGTTTTTTTTTCTGTAAATTATTAATTATGTGATATACAATTAAAACGTAGAGTTAATTTAAAAAATCAAACAAACGTCACTTTTTCAATAAAACAAACATCTAATACTAATATCTAGCACAGAGTTAAACGTTTATAATAAACTTACAAAAAATTCGGCCATATACGTTGTAAACCAACTTAAGGGACACCTTTTATCTTTAAAATTAAAATTTTACGCTTGTTGTTGTAGAGGAATTAGCATTGCAATCTCTTTGTTAATTTCAACCTTCTGTCTAATACTGTTCAAAAGTATGGCCATACACATCAAATTATATGCACTTTAATATATAATTCTGGATATTTATACTTGTTGTTATTAAGAATATAATAATTGACATTCGGTCTATTTTCTGAGCGTTTTTCTATAACGGTTGATAAAATAGGCCCTATATGGGCCTATGGGTCAACCTTTTGGGACAGTCTTAATTTTTAGATTTATTTTTATATTACATTTTGAAATTAAGAGCTAAAAAGACAATCTTTTTTCTTGATTTTGAAGTGGTGCCCTTTATGGTGCATTATAGACGTTAAAAACATATATCGGGACACCGTTTAATTTTAAAAATTATGAACTCTTTTTTAAAAGGGAACAACATGCAAGCATAACCTTTCAAATAAACAAATATTTGTTAAAAGCGGCTCCGAAATAAGTGAGTTCTGCGAGATCAAACTTAAAAAACAACATTCGGTCGAATTGATCACCTCATTTTTTTCTGGTAGTATTAATAATGTATGCGACAACATGTAAAAGTCTACAACATGATATCGCGAAAAAAAAATTTGTTGAATGCAGTAAATGCAGATCAGCAATCCGAGGAGAAAGTGGAATAAGATCTAATGGAAAATGTAATAAAGTATACCAATTAAGAAAAAAATGTGCGGGAATAGACCAATGTTGGCAAAAATGTAATGTAGTGATTGTATTCAGTATATTCTAAATGTAGATCTTGTGCTAAAGAACATTCAAGATAGTGTTAAAAAAAACAGGTATTGCAAGAATACAAATATGAAATTGCGAGAGTATTACAGCAAAATAAAAGTGAAATTAAATTTTTATTGAAAGCCGTTAAAAAAATTATGATGAAAGATTAAAAAATGGATTATTATATTCAAAAATAATGTTAAAAATATGCAAGAAGTTAAGAATCTTTTTGAAATATAAGCGAAATTGGAAAGAAAGACAAAGATGTGTGTAAAAAAGTTGAGACAGCTAATTGAAATATGTGTAATAAAATAAATAAATTGATCAAAATGATCAAAATGTAAAAAATATATCATATGCGCAAACAGTTGCAAATAACAAAGCGATGCCAGATGTTTAGAAAATTGTCCCCTTTATTATCAAGCCAACAGATAAATAAAGTACTGAAAAAACTAAAGCGGAACTAAATAAAAAAGTCGATCCGATAAACTTTAAAATAACGAACGTTGAAAATATAAAAAATGGTACTTTAGTAATTCATACTGAAAATATCAAAGAAAGGGAAAAAATAAAAGAAGCAATACAAAATAAAATAAGAGAAAATAGAAAAATAGATAAATTAAAAAAACAAAATCCAATACTAAAGCATAGTCAAATTGAAATAATAAAAATATACGAAACCAAGGGATATAATAAAACAAAAACAAACTAAAACTCCTATGGGCTAGATGCAGAGTTTATGATGGTACAATGGTGATACAATGTCTAAGATGTCTTGGATACAACCATAAAGCTTTGGAATGTAAAAATGATGAAGTTTGCAACAAATGTCGCGGAAACCAAAGAAGTAAAGAGTGTAACAAAGAAGTAGTATATTGAAGTTTTAATTGCATTAAAGAAAATAAAAGGCTAAATTTAGATTTTGATGAAAACCACAGCACACATTATCGCAATTGTCTAGCATTCCAAAATAAACTTAGTTTAAAGAAAAAAATGTTAGGCTTAGCCATCTAGTAATCAAGAAGCATTTCGGGAAATGTTAATGTAAATTATAAAATAGTTGATCCCGAGTTAATCGATATATTAATTGAATATGAAAATTATTAACATGAATCCACAAATAATGAATTTGTCATTTTTAGATATAACGAAATCATTTTTAAAAATAAATTGAGGTCGATGTTAATTGTGAAGAAATATGTATGTAATTTTTGTTTTTTGTATTAATGAAACAGTGTTACATTGTACAACTGGAAAAAGAGTAAGCAAACAAAATAAAAATTAATGGCTTAACAATGAACGAACATCAAAAAGCGGTAATCAAAAACGCTGATAGTGCCTGGAACAATTATAAAACAACAAGAAATATATACAAAGTTAAAGTTGATAACGCAAAAAGCAACTGTGTAAGTAGCAAACACAAAAAACCAAAATGAAACGTGAAGCAAATCAGTACTAAAAAACCAAAAATTTTATAAAAAATGTGATATTTGGAAACGTGGATTACTAAAAATTTAACAATTGCTAAAAACTTTAATAATTATTTGGTTAACAGCATTAAGGAAATACGTAATAACACTGTTAGTGTACAATATGAAAATAAGTACCAGTTTCAGTGCAATATCTTTAATTGAATTAAGAAATATATAAAAACATATGAAAAAAAAGCCGGACTACAAAGGAATATTAAATATAATTATATAGATAGTTAAAACACAATTGGTTATATATTATTTAAAATTACAAATTTTAAAATTAAAAAGAAGTGAAAAAGATTAAAAGAATTAGATGATTTTTTTTTAAAGATTTTTCTATGAAAATTTTTGGCAGCACTGTTTAATACCTTAAATTTTGTTAAAAAATGAAGATGGCATAAGCAACTGAACTGAGGAATGCCTTGGATTTTAGATTGCACCGACCAAACACTAGTGCAATGCGAAAATCATTGTGTTATAAGGTGCTGAATGTATATAATAAAATGCCGAGCTTTCTATAGAGTGAAAATAATACTAATGCCTTTAGAAGAAATATTGTAAATTTTTTAAGGAATAATAATAATGAGCTTAGCTTAAAATATAGGAAAATAATTTAATATTTATTTTTTTCTTTTTTTGTGTGAAAATATTTCAAATACTACTAAATAAATAAATATACAAATTTTTCTGAAGAGAATATGTATAGAAACAGCACATAAGTTTTAAGAACATGCATGTCTAATACATTAATTATTACTCTTTAACAGACATTTATGTTGTAAAATAAAATATGTTATTTGATGCATTCTGCCTTCTGAATAAAAACTTAATAATAGTCATATTAGTCTCATTCTGTTTATCATAGACAGATAAATATAATTTTTATAATAATTGTCTAAATATGCAAATCAATGCGTGAGACATTGTTAAATAATAAAATATTTTAAAACAAATTTTTTTCAGATGTCACAGATGACAGACAAACAACTACCATAAACTAACAGATATAATATACTATATGTAGTATGAAGCAGCCACAAATTTGTAAAAGATTTCAAACAACTCCCGCATTTTTTATTAGCAATCAGAATTATTCATTTATACGAAGTATAAATAAAGATTAGTCACTAGATAGATTATATTAGCAGAAATGTAAGGGGTTTTCAAATTAAATATTAGAAATAAGACACATTCTTTCTTGTTGCATATTTTTGTTATTAACTTGGATGAAGTAAAAAATTTCAATGCACGCAGCTTTGTTAACAGGTTTTATTGTAAGTAGTTATACACATAATTTTTATTTTTAACGACTTCACCAAGACTCTCACGCTCTAATTACATATTGACATTTGATCACTTTTTGTGACGGCCACTGAATTTAGTATTACCAAACATTATTTCACCTATTTTTGAATTATAAATTGAATAAGAAATATTTAAAATTTTAATTTTACTCAAAACAATTTGATTCAGTTTTGTAGGTTAGCCAACAAAGCCAATGAAGATATTTTTGGTTTATCTTATAACGAGCTGTGCCCACGACTTCGTCCACCTGTCATTTATAATTTTCTCAAAACTCAAATTTAGAAAAATGTGTTTTTAATTTACTGTCGAGATCTGTATACAGTGTTTAAAATTTTCCATCTATAAAAATAAAATGTGCTGACAACTGTTTTAGTACCATTATACCAATAAAAATGGGTGACTTCACATTTCTATCTTAATTTTCTCTACGAAATAACTTATTTTTACGAAACAAAAAGTATTCTATATTTGAACCACGATTCTAGGGGACCTCCACAAACAATTTTACTAAAATCGAATCCAGCAGTTTTTACGTGATGCAAACACAGTCAGGCAGACAGACAGACAGACAAAAATTTTAAAAATAGGTGTTTTGTTTTCCATATCGGTTACTATCTACACCAACACCAAAATTTTCAAAAAATATTTATTGTTGTTTTTGCTTAAACTTTGATTTTTGTCTTTACTTTATTGTTTGGACAAAAATCTTTAGTTTATTTAAAATGTAAGTGAGAAGTTTCCTGAAGAGCTAAGTAAGCGGTAGCGAAATGGCCATCGAAACGTGCTTTCGCCTTCAATAGTCAATATCGGTGATTTTAATAATTCGGTCGGAATAATCAGAACGATTTTTAAAGTTTAAAGTTATTTTATTACTGTTTTATTATACATATGTATAGATTGCAATTTCTTTATTACTTAGAGTTTGTCTTTTCGATAAATTTAAAAATTTGTTTGCTTAGTTTTATGTAAAATCAAATGATTTTTTAAGATAATCTGATTATTTTTATAGCACGAAATTGTAACTTATTCTGGGGAAATATGTAGGTAAAAGGTTACAACTTATATTATTCATAACTGCTTTCTGCATCAAGTAAGTTTTTTATGTACATGTGAAGAAAAATATGACTATAAAAATGGAGGAGATGAGAGAAGAATTATGTTCCTTTGTATACCCTACACCACAGTATATATATTTCATTGATATAAAGTATATGTATTTTATTGATTAAGTATATATATTTCATTGATCCTTAAGCGATGTCCATATTTCCGTTAATTTATTCGTAATCTTATAAGAAATTTATGGCCACCGTTCATCAGGCATATATTAAAAACAAACAAACCAAAAAAAAGAGCGCCTCTATTCGTTTCAACTTTTTCAGATTTAATTGGAAATCACTAAACCATCCAAAATATTTTGTGTTTATCGTCCCTGGAATTTTGAAGAGTTTAGGTTGTTCAGCATCATATGGTTTTAAAGATAACAAAGCTTTTTTCAATTGAAAATTTTTAAATAATTGTGTTTAATGCGTTAATAGTTATCCTATTACTACAAACACGCCAGTCCGCGCTTTTTTAAAAAATTGCCATTGTATTCGAACAGCTCTTAAAAAAATACATACAGTACCGCAAAAATTATAGCACTGGTATTAGTTATATATTTTTTTTTTTTTAGGAATTGTACAATAAAACGGATGTGATTAGAATCATTTCATAATGTATAAAAGGTTCTCGTTTATATATTAGAAGATCTCTCTCTCCCTCAAGACCATAAAGCATGGAGTGAACCTCTATAATGTTGTGTATATGTGGTGCTACTTTATATAGAAGGAGAAATCTTTTTGTTTTGAGCCTTTCAACAAGACAACAATAAAAAATCTACGAGCAGAAGACTGCTCGTCAGTGGTTTGAAAACAACAATATTAACATCGTTGATTGATCCACTTCGCCTGACTTAAGGCCGATTGAGAATGTTTAGACTGACGTCAGAAAAGACGCTTGTGAACTACAACCTACTTATAGCAAGAAACTTTTGGCTGCATTTAAGAAGTCATGAAAAAGAATTCCAAAAAAAGCTGACGTCTTGGTCGGCTCCATGTCAACTCGTTACTCCTTCGTATTTACTAATAAGAGCGTATTTAGTAATTCAATTAATTAAAATATTATAAAAACAATCTTTAAAACCTTTTTCATGCAATTAAAGTATGATTTTATAATTTTGTTAAAAACATTTATTAAAAAAAAATGTCAAACAGAATTGAAATAAATTTGACTTGCCCTGTACATTGCGTTAGGTTTTCAATGTCTTCAGAGTTAGATAATTTAAATGATAATAATTATTATTATTTTTTTTTCTCTATATGTAAATATTTAAATGAATCCAAATAACGAAATTTCTTGTTTTGACTAAATCATCAAAATATTGAAAAACATGCTTGTTTCAGAAGTCGCAGACGTCAAACACCAACGCACACAGAAACCAACAATGCACATGCAAGTATATACATACTTGTATGAACTACAAAAATGCAACATCGGTCCTAATTAGCCATTGAAATTTTTGTTACATTTAAAGAGGTTTTTATAATATCCAGCATATTTACTAAAAAAAAATTACAACAATTAATAAGACATTGTCATTTAAAATGATGTCTGAAGTATAAATAAAAGGGGTCAGCAAACAGATCTACAGAAACAGAAGCAGTTTAGATTTCAAAACGTAAGAAGCTCAATTGAACAACACTTAAAATGCGTGCCTTTATTGTAAGTAAAAAATGCATCAAGTGAATATTAGAAACTCTTAAACAAATTTGTTTTCTATCCTTTAAGATTATGTGTCTTGTAGCAGTCGCTTGTGCCGACAAACTCGGTTATAACTATCATCCCGGAAAATCTGAATCTGATTCTCAGTTCGGAAATGGCATTGGTATCGGTCATCTAGATGATGATGCTTCTAATGATGTTACCTCCTACTCAGCACCTCCTGACTATCAAAAGGAGTTTTTCACATTCTCTGCTCCCGATAATGAGCTTGATGATGCCAGTGCCTCCCAACAGATTGCCAATAGTGTTAAACAAGGTCTACGTGTTATTTTTATCAAGGGACCCGAAAACAAAGGTCTAGAAAACGCTGCCCTCGCGTTGGCTAAACAAGCAGCTGATCAAAAAACTGCAATCTACGTCCTTAACAAGCAGGCTGATATTGGAGATTTGGCCAACAAATTTAATGCTATTAACAAGAACAACAACAATAAGCCAGAAGTACATTTTGTCAAATACCGCACCGCTGAAGACGCCGCTAATGCTCAAAGAGCCATACAAGGCCAATACGACTCCCTGGGTGGTACTTCTCAATCTCATGCTGGTGGTGTTGCTCCAGTCATAAATTTTGCTTCTCAGGCTTCAGTGCGCTCCCCCACAGCTCATGCTCCTAGTAATTCCTATTTGCCTTCCTCTGTGGTCCGGCGTCGCTATTAAATGGTGAAGTGCAGTTATTCAAGCAGACTGATTAGGTGTTAATTTTTACTCTATTGCACTTTTTTATGTAATTAATATTAAATCGAATAAGTTTCTCTTAAAGTTTCAAAACATTTCCTTCGTACTTATTATTTCTATATCAAATATGTCTAACAGACACTCACTTCAAAGTTAACATAATCATAGGGACCCGTACTTGAGTCTTTCACTTTAGTTTTGTTTTCACAACATATAAAAAATTATCCTTGAATGATTCTTTTAAGGATGTATTATATATAACCAGAAAAATTACATCTCACACTTAACTACTAACGACATGTTGAATGTAATAGTGATCTTCAAAAATCTTAGGTCGCACAGTGGCGTGAAATACAAAAAAAAATTGAATAAAAGTCAGGAACTTCTAAACTATTTACTCGATTTTCATAAAACAAACTGCGATTTATAGAAGAGGTCATAAGCTTTTCGTCTGTTGCATTTGGATACATCCGGTTTCAGTACAGGGTAGTACAACAGGGCGTCAAAGTATGTATCCTCGAATTTGAATAATGTTTCAGAGCTTAAAACCTTATCAAAAGTGAACCGATGCTTGGAATTTGCATGGTATCTTTTATACTTTTATTTTTAAAATACAAAATTTTTACCTTGGCATTTTTAAGTTTATAATAATTTTTTAATTTTAATTTTCATAAAAAGTTAAAAAAATGTGAAATTTTGGTTAAAAAGTACTTTCAGTTTTTAAGTAAATTTTTAACGTTTTTAGTAAATTTATAAAATTTTGATGTTTTTCTTTAAGACAAAGCCTATTGATGTGTTTTTATGGAATTCTTGCTAAGCACCCTACAGTCATCATTGTTCGAGTACTTACAATTTTTTAACACAAATATAATGTTCGAGACTGTAAAAAATTGCACGCGGATTTTTATTCCTTTTATAACCAACTATTCTATAATGATTGGTTTTTAGTAACTTGCCAAATTTTGTAGGCTTCTTGCGCATAAATAGGGTCTGGGGAGGCGATTGAAGAAAAAATTAAAATTTTCGGTAAGAAAATTTTTATCTAAACAAAAAATAATAAATTTATCTATTGTTTGGCAAAATTTTTATTGATGTTAGTAACGTACATATCGACCTTTAAAGGGATGAAAACCTGATTTCATGAATAGTTGAAGTAATTACATATCCACTGATATACAATTTGTACACCCTTTTCATTACAACAGCTGATGATTATGATACGTACATCGCGCAAAAAATCTATTGTTTTATTTTGTTCTTCTAAGAAGTGCTTTACTTTTTATTACTTTCTTTTTCAAAATCATTGATTTTGTTTTGCAGTAGACTTCGTTTATAATTTTCATAGTTGGAAGGGTCAAGGGATAATTTGAAGTAAATAAGTAAACAAATCTGTGTCGTTCATCAGCACCCGAATGACCACAAGTTTAAGGCTTATCTAATAATGCATCATCATTATTATCCCTCTGTTTTTTTTTCGGCTTTAAATATATTCATCTATTACATGATATAGAATGTCTCCTTTTGACATTTTTAGTCAAGTTTCTAAAATCACTCCTTCGGTTAATTTCTAGAGAGATGAAGCGATGCAAAAAATTCTGGTCGAGACCTGGTCGTTTTTAATTGGAAAAAAATTTGTTTCTGAAATTTTGTGAAGAGGTATTAAAGCTTACAATTTTTTTGTGCTTTGTTACTCTAATTAATTATTTTAAAACAGTATAATTACTCTTGACATACTATGTATCTGCTGGCTGAAGGTTTTACAAACGATTTGGTTATTTCTGATACGATCACACATTGCTTATTAATCTGTATTTACCTCAAAGAGAAACTTAAAAGAAGAAATGTGTTTTTTTTTTTTTTTTTTTTTAGTTTTAGTATTATTTTTTATTGTTAACAATTAAAAAATTAAATTACAACAAAAAGTCAAAGAGTGTTTACAGTCTGCAACACACACATTGTAACAGATTTTTTTTTAATAATCTTATTTACTGGTACAAATTGTCCCTTGAATTTAGATCCTTTAAAAGCACGATATTTATGCGTTTAATAGAAAAAAAATTGCTAATAATATGAATAGTAGTTTTTTTTTAGAAAAATATTTTCATTTTCTCTATTAGTTAATTGTGTACTTGAATTATATATGTACCATCAATGATGACAGAAAAAGAAACTTCTAAAGAAAAAAATAGTCCATTAAAATATAAACTTGTGGCTTAAAATTTTTATTTTCATCTTAGTTTGTTTAAATATTTATGTTTATAAATATAATTTGTTTAATTTTTTTTACTTACTTTTTCTTAGTTTTAATCAATTACAAATATCAAAATTGTTAAGATATTAAATATTATTTTTTTATTTTCTAATAAACCTGTTGTTTCAAATGTATAATTTAATTTACGGTTTTGAAATTACCAACTTAATTATAAACTGTCAGATATATGTGAAAAATATCCGCCAGCCATATAATTAATTTTAATATTGCCAGCCACCAGATAATTCCACAAAAATTTTATTAGATTCAACAGTAAATTTTTTTTATCAGCCATAATCTTCGATGCAATAATTTACGTATGTTAACAAACAAAACAAAAAAATTCTAATTTTCATTTAATCAGTATCTATTGTCTTTAATTAAGTCAATATTTTTTATTCCGTATACTTGAAGCAATTTATAGAAAGAGATTTTAATAAACACTTTACAGGTAATAAAAATTGCATAATATGTAACTATGTATGATATGTACATGCTGTAATAATATATAGGGACAGAATCTAAATATTTTGTAGATAATTCAGCTATTCGTCAAGGGCTGTGATGATTGATCCAAAAGCCAGCATAACAGAGGAGTATATGAGTTAAGTTTTAAAGCTGGATATTATTCACTTGCCAGGATTCGCACTATTAAATTTTAGAGTTAGGTACCTCGCACCAGCAAATGTATAAATTTATATTTAAAATAAATTTATAAATAAAACACAAAGGTCTAATTAAAACCTATTAAAGCCTACTTCAGTTTTTTAAAATATTGGGTACAATTATTTTAATGGACTTTCTAAAGAATGATTTGATTTTCTTACTGGAATGTTCGCAACAAAAAAAATTTTTTTTAAGCATATGAAAAAAAGATTTTGGAGTTCAATAACGCGATATCTAAATATCAAAATAAATACGAGATTTAGTTTAATACGGCGATATCTATGAACATCCAAAACAAGAATTATGTGCGCCCAAGTAAATTTTGTGACATGTTCTTTATAATTCTAAAAGGATTGAAGCAAAAAGTAGACTTTAAAAAAAGTAATAAAACAAAACTATTTTTGTTCTTTACTAATACTCTAAACTAAATAACTAAAGAATAAAAGTAATTTCTCCACCAAAAATTACTTCATTATCCTTTTTTAATTTTTAAAATTACTTGGACTTAAGTTCATTTTAGTTTATTAATAAAAGAGAAAAGAAATTATCATTAATTTTTGTAGATGTTTCGTAAAAAAGCAGGAAAAAGAAGTGAGATGTTGGCATAAGGCTGATCATTTATTTGTTTTATATTTCGTCGGCTGGCAATCGTTTCTATATTTTGATATAGCTTAGCGCTTACGAAAACTCATGACCTTATTATACCATTGGAAGAAAAAATATACTCAGCATAAAAAACGAATTTAGTGATTTATCGTTTCGCAACCCTAATAATACTAATTTTTTAAATGTTCTTTGATCTATAATAAGCACTGTAGAGCCGATTAAAGTTATTAGAAACAAAATAAAGAAACCGCCATAAATGATTTCACATGTACATGTACGTACATACATTTATTTGGTGTATTCTACAAAAAGCAATCTTTTCATATTAAAAATTTATTTTTTCTACTTAGAAGTAAAAACTTCTATGTAACTATTCGATATAAAAAATAAACAATTTTAAATTGAAAAACCCAAATAACTAGAATAAAAGTTTTCGTTGGTTTGTATTCCAAAACTACGTGTATGACAAACTAAATTAATTATGTTCTCGAACCATAAGATGTTGTGGCTACGTGCAGATTTTGGTAACTGTTAAATGAAAGCAGCAGACTTTACGTTTTAGTCCGGGATATGTTATGAGAATTTAATTCTTTATAAATACATATTTTTGAAAACAACTTGACGAAGTTTTGATTATGTTTAGAATTGTTTATGATAATTACGTTATAAAAATACTTTGGGAAATAGCAAAATATTTAAAGCTTACGGTTGTAACATCTCCGAACTAAAGGAATAATAATAAAGGTTAAGATATTAAAATTAATGTATATTAAATAATATACATATTCAATAAAGAAACTGGTCTACATGAATCTTTCAATAAAAAAAAACAGAAGTGTTAAAAAACGTCTAGAATCCTATCAGCATAATATATTAATTTGATTCAATTTTTGTGGTGCTAATAACACAAATGTTATTTTCTAATAAAATCCGTTGGCCAGTGTTGCCAGTTTTTTTTAGCTTTTTCGCCAAAAGGCTTGTCGGATATCGTTAAAATATACGAAAATATAAAAATATTTAATATAAGTTATAATTTTTATTTAGTATATTTTATTTAATTTTAGGCAATTGGTCTTTTATTTATCGTATATATTTTCAATATTTCGCAACTCCATTGTTTAGCATAATCAAGAAAAGAAATATTTATTGAAACAATATAAAGCAACAACAAAAATGTAATAAAATTTTTTTCAAACTAACATATTTCGATGTTTTAAAAACACTCGATGTATTGTGTCGAAACATCGACATAATCCGATGTTTTTTTTTGCTCTAAACAATCGGAAAACATCGATGTTTTCTCTCGATGAATCGAAATGGAAAATTGTATACAGAACGTGTGGCTTGATATATAAACGTGTTCATAGAAAGTGGAAAAGCAATAAGAGTGAAGATATATTGTCTGATGAACTTTCAGGTTATTTGAGGACTCCTGTTGGAAGACTGAACGAAAATCCGTCGGATATTTGGAATGATTATAAATCGCAGTTTCATACGCTTTACAAGATTGCTGTTAAATATATTACAATGGTGGGAACATCTGTTCCGTCTGAAAGACTATTTTCACAAGCGGCGCAGGTGATGACTCAACAAAGAAACACATTGAGAGGTAAAAGACTTGTTAAACTTTTATTTCTAAACAGTATTAAAAAAAGTATTGGGAGATGTAATTTTTTTCGAAAATATAAAAATAATAAATAAAAACACATCAAAACTTCAATAATAAATAATTAAAAAAAAAAACAATCGATGTATAAAAAACAATGATGTATTTTATGAAATATCGATTCAGCATCGATGTTTTTTTTTCAAGCGAGTATTTTTTTCTTGTTTGGCACTGATTTGATTGCTGACTTTAAGTTTTTTTCTTACAAAAGAAAAATGTTAAATATTCAATTTACATATGTATGCTACTACTGCCTGGAGTACTTAACATTTTAAAAATAAAACAAGTAAAGCTACATGGTTATACAAGACATGTTTTTAGATGTGACATTTGACAAAATTGGTATTTTACAGAAGACTTTTAATATTTGGTTACAAACGTAAAAGAACATTTACGTCTGACATAACTATTATGTGTTTACAACAGCTGATTTGCTCGCAAATTTAATAAAAATAGTTATTTGAAAAATGGATTCAAAAACTAAAACAACTTAGTTGTGTAGTGCTGTTTCAATTACTTCAATAAACAAAAAATAATCAAAAACAAGAAATTAAATTTCCTTTTTTAATTAATTCGCTTTCTTCACTGTATATACATATATTCAATCCGTTCAGTTTCGAATTGGCTTGTTGCCGTCTTAAAATATTTTTGTGTGCGTTAGGGAATTACTGAAGAATTGTCAATTTTAAATAATATTTTTTTTTACTTTAAATATAAAGAAGATCAGTTTGCCTTGAATATTTGAATTGTTATGGAATAGTTAAAAACAATTTCAAATTAAAGTCATATAATACATTACCTGCAGCCGGTTAATGCTACCGCCAATTAAGAACCGCCGTTGATTGCTTTCATGAGGCATAGATTTTCGGCAATACTTCTTAGAGTGCTATATTCGGCAATGCCGAATCTTTTATCCCCTTCACCATATGCACATAAAAATCGGCATAAGATATTTTTCCTATCAATATCCTGTTCTGTTCTTTTGTTTGTATTCTTAGTACTTAGTAAAGAAAACCGTCTGCAGAATTACAAACGAAGGTTCTTAATAAGTACTAAGAAATATAGGCAACCAGCTACAGTAATATAAACGAAATTTGAAAAAGTATATATTAAAATATTTGATGCGTGAGCGGTGTTTTAACAGTTATCCTCAAGCAACATGTATCTACCTCGAAGACTTCACCAAGTTTCAGTTATTTTTTCAGTTTATTTAAAAAGCCATTAGTAATCCGTTTTATAGCAGCTAAGGATTATAACTCATTCTAGAGTTACGATTTGGTTTGAGTCTGGTCTCCTGTGTATAACTAAAATGCTGTCCTACTAACCGTCAAAAAATAGCTTAAGTTGTTGATTTTAAGGCTCTGAGGGTACCATTAAAATGATAAAAACTGAAGCCTTATTAAGTTATCTTCAGTCCTTATTCTAATCGTAATATTATGGAACCCCAAGAATATATAGCACCAAGGGAATCTACTTTCATAGGTTGGCTAAATTGTAAAAAATACTTTAAAAGATACCGCAATGGTTGTGTTTTCTACTTATTCATCTCTTTTTATTTATTTTTTCACGATTATATTAATTGGAACTAGTTGGAATAATTTTCGATGCTTTAATTGAACAGAAAAACTTGGTGGTAATAATGAATTTCCTTTGCTGTTTTATATGTACAAGTGGTAATATATCTATATAATATAATAGATTCGGTTTAGCCGATATGACAGTCTTACTTGTTTAATATTAAATTATTATAAATAATAATTATAAATGTATAATAAATGTATAATAAATGTGGGAATGAGTAATGACCTGGGAATGACCGCGATGTTTAAAATCATTAGCACAAAAAACAGTATACTGATTGTGTAAAAAGTTTTTCTATTGTTGGAAATTCTGCAATGAAAACGAGCAACAGTATGTCTAGTGAATTGTTTAATGCAGTTCTAAAATCATATATTTCATAAAAAATAATTTATAAAATATTTTTCAGTATTTTTATCTTTGTTATCTCTCGCTGTATAGTACAAATTCGCATCTGTATGTCTTGTCACCTAAATTGTTTTTTTTTTTAATTTTATAAACTGTTGAAACTATTATTAAACAATTCTTTTTATTGTTTGTTTATACTTAAATTGAAATATGAAACTTTTAATATTATTTTATAAAATAATCTTGTTTTTTTCAAGAATTGCTTTTTTTCCGGGAATACCAGGAAATCCATAGTAATGACGGATGTGTAGCTGGAATTGCAACAATGACGAGTGGCTTAAAGCGAAAAAGTGGGACAAGCAGTATTTGAAATAATTTCTGCAAAAAATCGACTACAAAACAGACAAACATAAGCTTTTTCTAATCACCTGTGAAATTGAATATCATTTAAAACACAACATAGTTTAGGTAAAAATGTATCTGTATCAAACTGCAGTTCACCTTTTTCAATGTATTTTTACTCTTCTGTACCCAAGCTTTTGAAAGAGACTGCCTATTGTAATGGGCAGAAATAACTTCAACCGCAATTAATGTTGTCGCATGGGACAACGTTTTTGTATTTTTTTTCTTAAAGGTTTAAAAAATTAAGGTTTAAACAACACCCTTAATTTTTTATAGTATTTATTGCTGACGAAGTTCCTTAATATTCATTAAGATTTATTAACGGTTCAGAAGATAAGGCAGGCATCAAATTATAATCTATTTAATAACCTTTCATTTCCAATGTCATACTTATTATAGGGGACAAAGAAACTAACCTTCTATTTACATAAAAATAACGGTCTACACCTATAAATATAGTCCTTAAATTTATTTTTAAATTTTATTGTGGGCATAGTAAGGGTCCAAATAAAGCATTTTATTCATAATTATTGTGTAGCAGACGTAGAATACATGTAAGAATAAACATTGTTCGTAAACATCCAGTGCCTCTCTAAAACTGTACAAAAATAAATTGTAAGCTGTATTTAGGAGTGGCAGCCTCTCGCGACGAAGCTCACTTGAGCACAAACGAATGGCCCGTTGTGATAAGCTGTATTTAAAACGGGACCAATCTGTAGGCCTTTCAAACAAAAAAAAATCAAATTAGTTCAGAAATGACTGAATTCTACAGGCACAAATGTTAAAGAGCAACATTTATGTTTTTCATCAAAGTCTGGTAATCATGTTTTTTTTTTTTTTTTTTTTTTTTTTTTTTTTGCAAAATCAACTTGTCACTTAATTTTGATCAAATCTGCTCAAAATCTCGTAGTACTTAGTGATCTAACTAGGAAGTTTTTGTTTTCTAATTGACGGTCAAAAATCTGTATCTTTTGATTGAAATTTTGATATGCGGTTTTTTTGTTTGGCAGGTGAAATTTTAAACCTTAATTTTAAATAGAAAGCATAAAAGTCGACTGACTTTTTCATATCAAGATTGATTAAATTAAATAAACACGAAGTATTTAGTTAAAAAGAAGAGAAAAATGAAGCTCTTGCTTCACTCCGTAATAAAATTTTTACTTTAAGAAGTACAAAATCATTTTTGGGTCTACCATAGTTATTTTAAGTATAGACGAAAAAAATCAATTTTCTCGACAACAAAAACCTATAAATAATTATAAATGATTACTGATTTTTACACGCATTAAAGTAATTTTTTTTTTAATTTATATTCTAGTTTGGATAGATAAATATATTGATGCACACTTAACTAATATAATTCATATATTATATATATTCTTCAATTTCAAAGATAGTTTAATTAATTAATTTATTTTTTTCTTATTATTTTTTTTAAGTAGTAATAAACCTTTGCTACTTTTAATGCTGCAATATATTTTTTTCAAAACCTATAATCAATTTATTTTTATTCTAAAAATTTCTAATATTTTAGAGATAAATCTATATCATGCCATTTTAACTCTGTTAAATACTTGAATCATAAATCACTACTTTTTTTTGTGTGTATTTTGCTAAAAATGACTTTCAAGGTCATGGATAAAACGAAAAACAAAAAAAAAATACCAAAAAAAAAACAATTTATTTTGTACCTTTATGACAAATATGCGGATGGCGTCGCACCGCATAACTACATAAAATCCGACAGATAACCATTAGTTTATGGAAATTTATTTAAAAAATAAATTTGTAGTATTAAAATGACGTATGTGCGATAACCGCAATCAAATGAAAACTATTTTAAGTAATTTATGCAAAAAATTTCAAGTTCAATTCAAATTTTTCATTAAAATTTTGCCGAAATTAACATATTCTATGCTCAAAAATAGATTCCGAATTGATGAAACGTAGCTGATGCAACAAGAGGTTTTAATTAAATTGTACCTTATGCGAAGGCATGGATATCAGGTCAATAATATAAGCAGATGCGTTCACATTAATAACGCAAAGAATGCGCAGTACTATTGCGCCGTATTTCCATCGCTTTAAAGAAATATTCTATTCATAAATGTAGACATAAATAGAACATAAAAAAGGGAATGTTAATTATAGCTTTTAAATGTCTTGCATTAGAAATAAAAGCGAGCTATGCCGTTAAGTTGTAGACAAAATGCGTATTAAAAAATGTAAGCAGCTTTCTTATGGCGTTTTATTTTCTAACAAAAATGTTACATATGTTCAACACTTTTTACACCTTTGTGTTCTTTTCTAAAAAAAAGTATGTTCTTTTGAAAATATGTCGCACGAAAAAGTGTAAAATATGTTGCATATTTTATGTAAGGGTAAGCATGCTACACTTTTTTTTAGTAGTTATTACTGTAGAAAAGTGATGTTTGCTTTTGTTTCTAAACGCAGTGTTATATTGCCTTATGATTGATAATTCAACTTTACTAATATGAAAAGGCAGTTCAAAAATTCTACAAAACTTTTTGTTCTATTGTGGCTATAAAATGTGTAGCAATTTTTCAGGGTTTAGGCAACATGCAACACATTCTATATGATTGTTGGGTAACATTTATTTTCAGAAAAGAAAACGCCATTACACAATAACAGCTATCTTGGTGTTCTACTGTTTAACTTAAAATCACTGCCTTCTTATTTAAAATATATCTAGTGTCTACGTTATTATAACGATCTTCCTAAAATTTTCGCAGTTTATAAGTTGTTCTGTAAATTTTTATCAACCGTTTTTTCATTTTAAAAAAATTTTATTTTTGTCGTTTTCAGACCAAAAACAACTAAACTGCTCGCTTAATAGTTACAGCTGTAATTATTTTTTCCTTGCGACACAATAAAGGTAAAAAGTAATATTTCCTGAATAACTTTATTTCTAAAGTGCATAGCTAAGCAAAAGTCAATATCGTGTAGTGGAAGTGACCCTTCCCACATAATGTATATTATCATATACATTTTGCTAAAGAACTGTAACATGTTCCTTACTTGACTGGATTCGACCAGAGGCTATAGTAGATCTCAAGTAAAGCAAAGTAAATGATAGCCACCGGATACCTAGATAACTGTATTGGCAAGAATCCTCAATTTGCAACAGATACTTTGTTGTTTGTTTCACGCCTTCTATAAAATGTAAATGTAATAAAATGCATAGTTAAACCTAAATTAGACTAGATCGAAGAATTGGGCGTGTTGCCTTTTCTAAAATTTAAGAAGTATTAAGAATCACAAAACTTAGCAGTTTGCAGAAATATTAGTAACAGTGAACATAACATTTTCCGTGCATTGTATGTGTTTGGATTACAACACCAAAATGTAAGTTACAAATACGTTATTAGTATTGCTTGTGAAGTGTGTATAAAATATTAAAAACGACAAAAAAAAAAATAACAAAACAATGTCCTCAAGTTAAAATTTTTTCTTGAAAATAAGCTTTAAAAAATAGGATTCTTATTTTATTATATATTTAACTTTCTTGAACACTGATTAATGTTTTTATAATTTTTTTAAAGAAATCATGGAAGGTAGAAATGTTGCTTGCGTCGCTTTTTTATTCCCATTTTTTGTTAGAATTTTATTTAAGTTTATGTATTTTATCAAATGTACTTAGAAACAATATTTTTTTGAATTATGTAAACATCAAAAGAAAGCAATCGAGTAAAGAATTTAGTTAATTTTTTGTTCTAATTTTTTTAAGTCCATAAGTTGTGTATGCACACTGTTGTTCATATTTTTTATAAAGCATTAAAAATATATTCCGAATACAATAAATCATGAGGACATGCAATCTATATCAACGTATTTTTATTATGTGTAATAACTAATTCTTAATAATTTTGCGTTCAACTCTGGCTGCAAGGATCAACTACGATAACTCATTTTACATGCATCTTCACTGGCTAACAAAATATTAATAATCAGTTTTGCTTTACTAATAACAAAAATATTTGTTGTATATAGTTTATTCAATTCAATATCAAAAGTTGCAAGACAGGTTTTTATAAAGTCAAAAAAAAAAAAAAAAACTACAAAAATAAACGTGTTGGGAGAAGCAAATTAACCAACATTATTACCATATTTCTCAGATAAACTCACACACCAACTAATTTATCATCCCACTACTAATTAACACAAATTTGAATATAAATTAAAAAAATAAAGTGAACTAAAAAACCCCAAAAATTGAAGTAAAAAATCACTTTCGGTTTCATTGTACTTTTGGAAATTTTCAAAACCAGCATAAAAAATTCTGGTTTCTACTTAATGAGATTTCCCCGAGATACAATAAATACATTTTATATTTTATAATTTTTAAAAATATAAGAAACAATGTTATGACTATGGCCATGGAAAAATTTAATATTTCATCTTTGACACAATTTTACAAATAAAAACAAAAGGGGCCACCGCAACAAAACTTCGCTTAATCAACGACTACTGATTATAAATGGTGCCATCGTCAATAGTCTCTCTACCAAGTTCACAACTACTACCATTGCTTTTCTGTTTTCTTATTTACTTGTTTATTTTCTGTAAAAAATATCAAATTACTGTGTGAAAGGCTGTAGTATTCCAGAAGAAACTTAGTCAAAATCTAAGCAAAGTTATTTTCAAATACATAAAAACACAAACAAATTATTAAAGTTTCAGGTTTTGAAAATATTAATAAGTTTAAATATTCTGAGTATACAAATAAACAAAACAGAAATGCGCAGAGCGGAAACGAAAATTCCTTGTTGTATGTAAAAATCTTCGAATATCCGAAATGGGTTTAAAATTTTGAGAACACTCTAGCTTTGGTTATTTCACTAAATCTTTATTTAAAATTTTAATGTAAATTTTGGTTGCAATGTTGTCTTCTTTAATGGAAATAAAACATACTTAATACTTCAGATTGAGTAAGCGATTAAGAAATAAGGTGAGCAAAGCAGATCGATTAATAGGAGTCGAAACCTTACCGTAACCTTAGCCTACTGATTTACCCTTGTGGTTTATTAATTAAGTTATAAAATAGCATTTCAAAAATAATAATTTATTATTCGAAAAACTTTAACATAAAACGTAATGAGTTAAATTGACTTAATGTGTTTTAACAAGCACATTCTCCACTTTTTATAAAAATTATGCTTTAGAGCAGTTTTATAGGTATTTTTTTATATAACTTCTGTGTGACTTTATTCGGCATTATACCATTAAATTTATTTAACTAAAATTATTTTTGTGAACTTTGAGCCACAGTCAAGGACTTAAGTCTTAAACTTTGTCAAAAATCAAGGACTTAATAAATCAGAATTCTTATTGGTTACTCTGTATTTTGTTAAAAATTTTGAGTGATGAGTTATGTCAGCAGTAGCGAAATGTTTATATGGATATGAATTCCTTACAATCTCATATTTACTTTGAACAAATGAGAACAATACTTTATCAACAAAATTTTTAGTGACACTACTATTAAGTACCAATGGTCATTTTTTACAAAGTTAATTTCTAATTTGAAGCTAAATCATATATTAATAACCAGATTTTAGAGAAAAATACCAGAAACTTGAATGCAAATTTTTTCTTAATCTAAAGATCTGGGACAAAAATTATTTGCTGTCGATGAACAAAAAAAAAAAAAAAAAAAAAAAACCGATATGATAAAAATTATTAAAAGACATTTTCGAAATCGGAAACTTCACTTTGTATTCTTAATACATGTATTTTGTATGATAATTATCTTTGTGCATGCGCTACAAATCCCATGAGTTATCTGATTTTTGAATCAAGTGATAACAAATTTTATAAAAAAATATTTATGATCGCATGTTTTCTTCTTTAAAATAGGATTCTTTAAAACATAAAGAACTCTCCATTTTTTTAATGCCAAGGGATTTGAAAAGATCATTTGTAGAATATGACCTGCCAACTTTAAATTTATTCTAAACACGTTTTTGTTTGTGGTCGCTTTATAGGAAACGCTACACTTACAGTTAGAACTGAGTGTCTACTAAAAAGTAATTTTTTTGTTCGCGTTTTACTTTAAGATATTTTAACTTCGCTTTTATATGACTTTTTCAAGTTAAACGCCTATTCCGCCTATGCACGTAAGTTTTTGGTATAACTGACTCACTGCGCGAAATGAATTATACAAGCATACGTCTTTCTTCATTTATTTGAGAAGTCAAATATACTCAACAAGTAAAAGACGGGTTCTAAAAAACTTTCCAGAGGAACAGCAGTAATCGGCTAAGGCGAACTTCAAGGACCTTCTTACTTGAGTAAAAACATATGACCAGTTAAGTGTAGGAACACGTCACATGACGGTAACGATATTTTTATACAAATTCGATATACATTACCCTTCAACGGCAGTGCCGCTGAAATAAAATTAATTTTATTTTCTTGTAGGTTTGCATTATTGCCTCACATTTAGTCTCTCACTTTTCTAACAATATTCCCATATATTCCCAGAAATATTTGTATTTTATAAGCATTTTGAAATCACAATAATAGCAAAGGCACATTGAATAAATAAAAATATGTGTAACAAACTTTCAGAAATACAAATAATAAAAAAATTGATAAGAGAATATTAAAATAATAAATGAAAAGGTAATTTCATATTTTTACCTTTTCATTTATTATTTTAATTTTCTTTTATAAATTTTTTTATTATTTGTATTTCTGAAAGTTTGTTACACATATTTTTATTTATTCAATGTGCCTTTAAAATTAAATTTTTATGATTGAAAAAAATAACTGAAAAGATAAAAACTACGAGCCATTTAAATGTTTAAATCAGTTTTCATATTCTTCGTCCCTATTTTCAATATGTATTAGGGTTTTGAAAAGTATCATTGAGTCCGTTGAAAGATTAACCAGTCCAACCTACTATTTTCAATAGATTCTAATGCCAACTATATGTTAAATGTATTTAATATTCTTTTTATTTCATTTAACTTTTTGTAAGAATTCATCTAATTCATTTGAATGTAATAAACTATTAAATATTTTAAAAACAAACACAAAACTAAAATGAAAATAACTCTTAGTAACGACAAATCGTTCTGTTACCGTCGTCTGTTGTATTGCTGCACTAAATTACTTTTTGAAAATCTACAGAAACTTAGGTACATTTATAAAAAAAAATATTAAGAAAAAGAAAGGTGGATTAATGTATATATACTCGTATCGTTAGTCTCCTGTAGAAAAGCCTAAACACAATAGAAACTGCATTTATCACAATGTAATATTTAAAATGTAAGTGTTTATAAAACCGTTATTTTTAAAACCATAGCGTTAAACTTTTTTAACGAAGTGCATCTTTTTGACATTTACTAAAATAAAATAAAATAAAACTCAATTTCGTAAAAATTCGAGTAGAACCCTTTTACATGACACCAGCGACATGTATATTAAATATATATTTTTTCGTTTTGTATTAATATCCATAACAGTATGTATCACTTCTACTTGAAGTAGTAGGTCTTATTAAAATATATTTTGGTTTAAATTTTAATTTGTAGTCAATATAAGGTTAAGTATTTATGTTTAATTGTTACGGGTACAATCGCAGCCCTTTACGTATTGTATATAACGTTCTAACGTTGTGTTTTGTGTTCACTAGCTTTAGAATCTGCTTTTTTTCAAAGTCACAATTTGTGGATTCTAAATTAAAATTTAGCATTCATTAATGATTTGAATTAAACACTTTTTCCCTTTTATTAAAATTATCTATGTGGAATAGCTTTTAAGGTAAAATAATCAAAGTTTTTGCACGTTTTAAACTTCTAAGTTTTATTGTTTTTCCTGCCAACTGATTGCCTATAATATTAGTTACCAAAACGTGCGTTAATTCAAGCAAAAAGAATAAAAGTTTTTTAATATTAACCAGGCATTAGTTCTAACTGTTGACCTTTGTATGTTTTATTGTGTTGGTAGAAAATGTTAACACTAATTATTCCAACGACTGAATTTAGTAAACGCTTAACAACAAAAAAGAATGTTAAAAATGATATAAATATATATTTTCAGCAACAGATGTCAGAAAAAGCTTGAAAAGATGCTCAGATCTCACAGCATATAATTTAAAGATAAGAGACTTTTGAAAGCATTTCCCAATTTTATAAAAATAATCGAAAAAAAGATCGTTTTCTTAGAAATAAATTGTCTGTCTTTTTATAAAGTGTTTTTGACCTGCAAGTAATTTTTCTCAGTAATATTATATTCCTTAATAAAAACTTTTTATGTAAGTGTGGTAAAATATTATTCTATAAATTTCGATATAGTTTAAAAATAATAAATTAAGTAAAGTTATATATTCCAGTGAATTATTACATTGACATTTCAATATTTATATACTTAAATCTACTGCTGTGTTTTTGTATATAAAACCTGTTGAGTTTTTATTGTGTTTCGTTTTGATGATTGAATATAGTTCTCATTTAATCAACTTGGCAATAGATATAAGACTTTCTAGTTTTGAATACAAAATGTGTGTAAAATCCACTAATGAGCTATATGAGCAGTAACGAAATGGCCATATGGATATGGTTTTCACGCAGTAATACATTTCATTTTGTAGTTTTAAATAATACATATTTCATGAGAATATCATGAAATATTTTTATTTGACGGAAACAAGCACGATTAAAGTAAATTATTATAAAAAAGATTCCGAATAATAAATTTTCATATAGAAATTTTTTTATTTGTTTGGAATAAGGTTCCTTACAATACTTTAGATTGCATCATTCTGAAAACAAAATGGCTAGACACCAAGGATAGGCGAAGATTTTCTATGTCAAAATTGTTTGGTAGTAGAGCAGAGTTTAGCTCACGAGTGAATAAAATTGTGTATCATAAAGGCAATTGTCTTAACTCATCTAAAAACCTTTATAACCATTTGTCCGTATTGTTCACTGTCTTTTTTCAGTGCCTACAAGAATTGAAAGTTGAAAAGACCAAAGAGCTGTTTCTTAGTTGTGTTATTTATTTTTCTTAACATTGAAAAGTATCTTTACACCGTTAAATGTTAATTCAGTTCACGCACTACGAAGCTATGTATATTTAATAAAAATGCTGACTGTTAGCTTATTGCATCTACAATTAAACGGTGTTTTTTTATTTGTACATCGTTTTGTTTATAGTTGTAAAAGTTTATGCGTAAGTACGTTTCAAAGCACATCTTCTTTTATATATGAATACCCACTTGATATTATAACAATTTTGTTGTTATAAATTGAAATATGATCCCATTGTCATGTACAACGCATTAATTATATTTGACTAAGTTGTGAGAAACAAAAACAAAAACTTAATGCGAAAACGTATTTCAACATATATTTCTTCGCTTACTTTCTGACTCCTTCCACCGGTTTATAGTTATAGTTTAAATTTTGCACCCAAAGGCATCTCTGGCTTGTATATACTTTGTAACATACGAGGGAAGTCATATTTGAATAACATCTCTTTAAGTTTATCTTTTTTCAATAAATTGTGTCATATATTGTCCAAGATAAAACTTTTTTTACTTATTTAAAATGTGTAAAATTAATTAAAAAAGTAAGTCCCACATACATACAAATAAAATATTTAAGCTGAATTATCATGATATTTTTTAATACGTTTTTGCGATTTTATTTACATATTTCGTTGACAGCAAATTCATTCCTGAGAAGCCAGAAAATATTAGCAAAATCTAGGATTTAAATAAAAAAATTGTAACCTTGACCTGTAGTCAATCTATAACATTCTTTCAGATAAAATAGAATGACAATTGCCAAAAATTTGTTTTTCATAGCTGGTGCTCTAACTGATATTCGTTTTCCCAGTAGTGTACTGCTGCCTCAACTACGTCACTAAATACTTCATTATTTTTGCTTTAACCAACGGTATGATCAAATCGAGGTCATTGTTTGATTTGTTTTACCAACCATGGGCAGGATCCATTAATTAGATTCCATAACAAAATATTGATTTTAAAATTAAATAATAAAGTAAAAATTTTCAGTCTTAGTGTTTGTTTAAGTAAATCAGTTTATTTGCTCTTCTAGAAATTGTTTCAGAGTAATAACACGTATTCTCTACTTAAAATAACGGCCCTTATTTGTATTGATGAGGACGTTCCCACATATTCATGCATGTGCTTAAAAAGTATAACTTTACCCTAATAAAACGATCCGTCTCATTAAAAAGTCTCCATCTTTTATCAAAAATCGTTAAACAATTTTCCTTACAAATATTTTAAGCAGGGCTGATTTTTTTAATTTAAACTATTTTTTGTATGTTTCGTTTCTAACTAACAAACTTTTTTAATTTAATTAATTTGCTTTTATTAAAAACGGTATAGTTTTATAAACAATCGATATTCGAAATAAAGGATATAAAATTACACTCTTCTGGAAAATGTATGGCCTATAATAAAGCGATGAAAAACATATAATTCTTTCCATCAGTGAAAAACGGTAGATCCGATTTAAATAATTAAAACGGCAGAATATACGATACAAGACTAGGTTATTCAAATACAATATTTTGTCTAAATTATTTGAAGCTAAATTAAAAAAATTTTCCTTGAAAAAAAAAAATAATTCGTAAAAATTTAAATTAATAATAGTTTTTTTCATTAAGCGAAGAATCTAACGAACAGCTTATACATACTTGATATTTTTCATTTTTAAATTTGACACATTAAATTAGAGAAGAGAGTGATACTATATTTCTTGTCACTCCAATCATCTCCCAACAAGAAACGGTTATTAACTCTACTTAATGAAATACATAAAAAATATCTGTTCTATAATTAAACAATCTAATATCTCATATCTTTTTACTACTTTTTATGAGAAATGTTGGTTTTTAAATGTTGGTTTCGTAAAGTTAAAAATCTTTACACTTTAACTTTACTCTTTTCTTAAAAATATCTGATAATTTAAGTAAAGTTAACAGTAAAATTGTAGGCGAAAGTGAAATATGTAAAATTAAAGATTAAAAGTAAATAATAGAAGATGAAATAAATAATGCTCCCGATTTCTTCTATTATTAGTTTTAGAAATTGAGAATGCTGAAATCTTTTAAGTATTTTACGCACTGATGAGAAAAACTTACGCTTAACTAAAAAAGTTAACTGTTTTAAGGTTATATAACTGTAGTTGGCCAAATATGTCGAATGTAAAGGTCACGTGGAGTTAAACTCATAAAAGTGTACACAAGTTTGTTAAATATTTGCTTTTTTAATTTTTTTTACTTATAAAAGTACCAGTGGCAATCAGTTCATAAGTCAAAAGAGATTTTATTCCGTTAATTTGCTAAGCACAGAGCGTGAGTGTAAGAAGTCATTTGTACAAGAATAAAATTTAAAACGCCTTGACAATTATTATTTTGGCTTTGTATAACATACATACATATATGTAGTGAGTACGATAACATACATACATGCCTACTTAATACAGCTTTTCCAACATGGCTAATATACAAAACCATATATTCAAAGGATTCGGTGAATGAGAAAATAAAAAAGAAAATGGAGCATGGTTCACTAAGAAGACACAAGTTGTTAACGTAAAAGTGTCTTTTTGTGTAGTTGAAAAAGATTTGATTGTATTTACCCACATTAACGCATGAACATACATGTTTAAACATATTTAAGCAAAATAATACAACTAAAAACATACATTGTTTGCTGCTTTTTGCGTGTTGAATTTAATGATATTTTTCTTTGTTTTCTCGAGCATCCTGGATGTTTGTGTATTTATATTGTTGTTATTATTTTGTTTCTAATTCTTCTGGCTGTATTTGTAGCTTATGTGTAAGTGTTATAAAAACTAATAAAAATAAATAAAAGATTAACAAGGGTATTATGGGAACGCTTGCATGAGGAAAAATACAAAAAAAAAATATATGTTTTTAACAAAATGCCTAAATTTGTCCAACAGTATTTTAATATATATATATATATATATGTATATATATATATATATATATATATATATATATATATATATATATATATATATATATATATATATATATATATACATATATGTATTTATTTTGTTTGTTGCATTAATATTTAAAACACAAAACACCAAAAGAGGAAAATTTAAAAAAAATTATTTGGGATCGCATAAGAAATTTCCTTAGCAATATTTTATAACAGTTTTTTGTTGTTGGAAATATGCAAGATTTATTTTGTATTTTGTAAAATACTTATTGTTGTTCGATAAAATCCGACGCTAACTTTTACATACATTAACAACAGGAAGAATATGTTTTCAATAATATCTCAAATGAAATAATTATTTAAATGTATCGACTTTCTTTAACTAATTGGGGCTTTTCTGTAAAATTCTTTTTATTATTTACGATTAAGACAGTTTAATATAAAAAATTTTGATGTTGTTTTTTGAGAGAATAAAAACATTGTTATACAAAAAATTTTTTTGTAACGTTTTTTTTTTTTTGTATTATTGAGCATATTAAAAGTTTAAACAATAGCAACGAAAAAATGCTTAATATAAGTTTTTAAATAGTTTGGCGCAACCCAATGTTGTAGTGTTCTGAACAAATGTGAGTGAAAAAGACATTTAACAGAGTGAACGATAATATAATTTTACCACATCAGCGTCATCAACTTAAATAGATTAGCAAACTTCTCGGAAAAGCAGAGGAGTTTCAATAAAACTATACTCACCCAGCAAAAAATTAGACATTACCATAAAAAGTACTTGCCATAAAACGACTTACTTTTGTGATTACCAAATTTTGTTGTTACAATTGAACTAATGCTTTATGTGAAAAAAGAGTATCTTATAATGCGAACTTATGACTTCTATTATTTCCTGCAATAATCAATGTAATCATTTCTCAGTAATTAATTATAAAAGTCTTATGCCTTGTTAAAATCATTAGGCTGGTAATCTAGTTAGAAAGTCCTTCCGCCAAAAATGCTTAACTCCACACTCGATTGCCTTTTTTTAAATTTTTGCTGGGCAGTTTTCATATTGACATCACATCACTTCTATTCGATCTAAAAAATATATGTCAGAAATCTCCAAATAAATGAACATACATATTTGTGTATTTTTAAATACACACAAATTACCATTATTAGGTTGGGTTTAAATCCAGTTTTATTGTGGATCCAATCCTCTATACTTAAGCTTCCTGTATTACCATCATCAAAATATCATGCAGTTCGAATGCATCAATTCAATATTAAAAATTCTAAATTATTTAAGTAAATACTTCTCACATCATTCTGTTAAATTGAGCTTGTAGATCCTGAGAACTGTAAGTATTTTGTCAACAATTTAAAATAAGATACATATCTCAGGTTTATTTGTCACTGTTTGGTACGAAATTTTTGAACACATGTTGAGGTATGACACATATTAATGTTTAAAAGTATATTTTTACATTAACAAAATCATTCTGAGTACATCTTATAAAAATATGCTGTAAATTGTTACCTGATAACTTTTTTACCTATAGATATTTTGAACTCCATCAACTTACAGTTAAAAGTAATAATTAGTTAAGGTCACTAGAAGGTTGTAAATGAAAACTGTAATTATCTTCCTATTTTTTAGGTTTATAATATTTTTTCTTCATTGTTAGAATCAAGTCTGTAATTAAAACCATTTTACTGAAACTACAATTTTCAATTTAACCAATTCTTTGATTATTGATTATTTCAAACAAAAGTATTATTTTTTTACTTTTCTTCATTAAAAAGTGAAATTTAAATAACACTGTAGGAAAAAGAATTAAGGAAAATATTTTTACAATATAAATACAAGTAAAGATATACGAAATGGTAATAGAAAAATTTATAATTTAAAAAATGAACAGACTCAAGAAATTAAAAGCTATTTGAAGTTAGTTTATGTATTAGTGCTTAGGGCTTTTTCCAAACTCAGCTTTGGGATATTTGATCAAAAATCAAAATTTCAATGTAAAATAACTCAAATTAAAGGACCTCCCTCCCTTTATCTTCTACAAAAAATTGTAAATTTTAAGCAAAACTGGGTTTAGCTTAGACAAAAATATGTATAAAATTTTTATACATATATTCCTTAAGAAAATTTATTTCTATAAAAATATTACGCACAAAAATTCAATATATTTTAATTTTTAAATTGAAAATCCTCTAGTTTTTATTTTTGAAATTTTGCTCGCTAACTACGATAAGAATAAAATAAGAGTTTGTAAAAAAATTCTACCCAATATTTAAAAAAAAATGAAAATGCATAAAACGATCATTTAAAAACATAAATTGTAGATTAAGGTACTATTTTGTACGTATTTACTAGAATTTTTAGATCGTATACTACATAGCGCTACCCTAGGAAAGTGGATGGTAACCAGGTTCAATACTTAAGCTTAAATATTTCTCTGAAGTGCTCATGTCATGATTCTGCCCACTGTGCAGTGACATGTTAAGGCCTTTGTAGAGGTTGAATTTTATTTATGAATCGTAAAATTTAAATTTGAATTGATCTGAATTTTCTGAAGAAAAAAGCGTCCCATATTCAATAACACCTGGTTTTAGAATTAGAAGAAGCTGCAATCAGACAGTTGGGTTGTACTGCTTCTAATTTTCTCTACACCATTTTTCAGATCTGCCAAACTGTATTCTCAGTTGTTTTTATGTTAACTTAGAGAAACTAAAGCTTCTATTATAGAACACTTATAGAGATATCATTATTTAATATCATTCTGCGTTTAGAATAAATTGCTAAAACCGTTTTTAATATTAAAAAAGAATTATGCATTAGATTTTCATGTTGAAAAAGCTAAATGTGCTCTAATGTCACGAAAAATACTGTGTACCAATCGTGGCTACAGTTCTGCGATATAGAAATTATAAATAATACAATACATCTTTAAAATGAAGACATTTTTAATATGTAAGCCTTCTTTCCAACGGCCATAAGCAATTATTAAACAACTAATAGAGAGGAGAATTGTTCTCGTCTCAAAAAAAAAAAAATAATAATAATTGTTTTATTAATCGAGGAAGCTGTAGTAACTGTAATATAAATCTAAGATAAAAATATGTCAGCTGTACCTACAGTCTTCTACCTCCTGGTATAAATTTTCCACTTATTTCAGTAAAAATATGTATGTTTTTTAGACTGTTAGATAAAAGAATGAAAGTTCCAGTTCTTAAAATTTTTAAAAACCAAAAATTGGATTGCATACATATTTGATTTACGATGCTTTGGAGTTAGAGATACTTTGTAGAAAAATTGGCCAATTAAGTATTGTAAAGATTTTAAGGTTTCTTAAATAGTATAAAATAATTTTTCATTAAATCTTTATTAGTTTTGCTCGTAGTATTAATACATCGTTACTATCACATATGTACATATATAAGACTATAAGGAAGTACTTTTTTGTTAACCATTTTTTTTAAATATTCCCTTCATTGGCCAAACACCCAATAGAAAATAGTATAAACGACCTCGTTACAAAATTTTGATCTGGTAGTCGTGTAGATTTTTTAAGAACATTAATTGCAGCAGCAAAAAATCAAATACAAATACTTTCTCCCAGGGTTGTAATATTTATTTATGAAACCTTCAGAATGCCCTGCAGTGAGTGTCTCTTTGAGTAGGCTTAGTTCTCGATTAATGCTAACTAATTAACTAATTATATTATGAACATAGACCCAGCAAACAAATTTCAAAAAAAGCAAGTGTGGAATTAAGCATTTTTGGTTGAAGACTTCCCAATTGGATTACCAACCTAATGATTTTAACAAGAAGTTAGACTTACTAATTACTAAAAATTTATTACATTGACTATTGCAGGAAATAATAATAATCATTAGTATGTATTTTAAGTCATTCTTTTTGACTTAAAGAACCAGTTTAATTACTGCTTTCTTTACTTGCGAACTAATGTAATGTGTGTTGTAAGTGAGTAACAAAATTTGGCAATCACAAAAGTAAGGCTTTATATGGCAAGTTCTTTTTAAGGTAATGTCTAATTTTTTGCTGGGGAATGGAACTATTTATCTTAAATCGGTTTCAGGAATGATAAAAGGACTTTTTTGCCTGTTGGGTGTTCAAATATTTACCAACACATACAAATCTATTAGCAAATATCAAACATTGATGTGTGGTGGTGTGTGAAAGTATCAAAAAGAGGCACGTGATAGCCAAGCACAAGCTAGAAAAAAATGTAGAAAAGAACACTTGTTTGCCTGCTATAATAATATTGTGTTGTTTTAAATAAATTTTAAATATATTTTCTCTAGAATAAAAACTATTTAGAAGCAACAATCACAAGAAGTGTACTTAATAATAAAAGATTAATTTTTTTAGCTGCAAATGCTAAGTCAATTCACTCAACAACTCAGTCAAGTGCTCTTAAGGATTTATATGTTTAAGAAATGAAAACGCTGTAAATCATATCGAGTAAGTTTTTTATTCAGCATTGTTCTTTTCATTTTATTTAAATTTTCTTTCTTTTTTAGAAGGAAGTATTGAATAGAAGAATAATTTTGATAAGTAGTAATAGTTTTTATTGAAGAATGTTTTAGTGAGTTTGTATGTTGTGTGAATTAAAACGCAAGGCCACAATTATACTGACTGCAGTTATCTAAAAAGCTTTTAATTTAGTCAAGTTTTGAAATCAACAAAAATTCTTAATAGCTGCAATTTATAAGTAAAAGTCTATAATTACAAATTATGTACTTAACATTACTTAAAAATTCATCAATTAAATTGTTTTTGTCCATACCCTGTATTACTTATATATAAGCAGATGTTAAATTTAAAGAGGTTTTCGATGTGAGTTTTCTTTAAATCTGATTTCAAAGATTAAATAAGAAGATTTGAGGGAAGAAATTCCTAAGATAAAATACTACACATTTTTTTCTACAGCAATTGAATTAGTTCGATTTTTATAATTTTGATATTATAAAGTCTTCGTATAAATTAAAATTAGTAAAGAAATTAAAACAATGTTAAAAAACATCAATTGAGTAAAGAACATTTATCTATTTTTTTAATTGTTATTATTTGTTTAAGAAATAGCATCTGAGGTGCCAACAAACAGTAAAAATGTTTAACAATTTCATAAAAATTAAACTTGATTCACTACAATTCAGTGACTTTTATTCAACCATCTTTCAGTGCGCAAATTAGTGACCTAATCGAGATATAATTTATTTTAATCGAAACAGCCCTTAACTCTGGATGACGCTTGATATGAAAGTATATATCAAAAATAAAATGTTTTATTATTTGGACAATGGCTGATACGAGTATAAAAAAATACTATTTTATTTATTTTGGTAAACAACACCCGATATTTTATCCTTAAACATTTCTAATACATTAGAAAACCAGTGTAATTGAACTAAAGGTACGATAAGGAGGCTTACGAATAAACAGGGGCTTAACCTTAACTACAAAGCAGCCTCAAATATATTCTTAGTACACAATCTTCTATAGATATAAGAGAAATAAAATGTTCGCTTCTATAATGCGTTTATTGCTAGCTACAGCCAAGCTACGACTAACATTTTATTTTACGTTGTTGTATTTATTTTAATATTAAAATACCAGAGCTGTAAACGAATGATTCTTTTTTGAATCATTCCTGCGAATCATTCCCGCATTGAATTGTGATTTTTTTAATGTATTCATTCCACACAAAAAAGAATTGAATTAAAATTTGAATGCATTCACAATGAATTAAAATTCTTGATCGCCATTCACTTACCCACACGAAATGAATGAATAAGAATTTAAATTTCATCATGAAATTACTTTTTATGAATGCATTCCTTTCATCAGCCAAAAAATGAATTAGAATCTGAATGGATGTATTATGAATTTAAACGTCGTGAATGCATTTACTCGCCATCGAATTAAATGAATTAGAATTTGAATGCAATTATTGGAAGGCAAAATATATTGAAGGAAATCATTTTTTTTTACAATAATTCTTTTAAGTTGAAAATTATACAGTGTGTGTTTTACTACGTCGGCCATGACATAAGCTGCAGAAAAGTTAACGGGTGTTATATCGGGCATGATAAACGCTGTAGAAAAGTTAAAGGGTGTTACAAAATTGACATGTTTTTTACGATTAGAGTGTTATCTTTTGAACTACAAAAGATAAAAACTTTAAATTTACGTAGTGTATGTTACTACATCGGCCATGACAAACGCTATAGAAAAGTTAAAGGGTGTTGCAAAATTGACGTGATTTTTACGATTATAGTGTTATCTTTTGAACTATAAGAGGTAAAAACTTGAAATTTACGCAGTGTGTGTAACTACATCGGCCATGATAAACGCTATAGAAAAGGTAAAGGGTGTTGCAAAATTGACGTGATTTTTACGATTATAGTGTTATCTTTTGAACTATAAGAGATAAAAACTTGAAATTTACGCAGTGTGTGTAGCTACATCGGCAATGATAAACCCTATAGAAAAGGTAAAGGGTGTTGCAAAATTGACGTGATTTTTACGATTATAGTGTTATCTTTTGAACTATAAAAGATAAAAACTTAAAATTTACGCAGTGTGTGTAACTACATCGGCCACGATAAACGCTATAGAAAAGTTAAAGGGTGTTGCAAAATTGATAAAACGCAGTGTGTTACTACGACGACTATTATAAACGTTGTAGAAAAATTCGTGTTATTAATTATTTACCAAAAAAAAACAAAAATATTTCACACCTTCGCAAACCGTTTACATTTTTTAAGAAAAAAGCTTTGAAACAGTTTCCACGTAAAATCTCATAAGTGTAATAAAGAAAGTACCTACCCCTTAATTTAGTGCTAGCAACAAAAAAATGGGTCATTGAATGGTCTGTTTGTTGGCCACGTGCTACATTGTGAAAATGGCAGGTAACAAAAATTTAAATAATCTTGTTCAATTGGATTCTTTTAACTACCATATGATAAAAATTCAAATGAAATTTTAGAACTAAATTCTTTACACTGCCAAACAAATTAGAATTATTATACCGACTTTAAATACTAGACAGATTTTATTGTACATTCTCTATTTCACTCACATTTACATTTGTCATGGAAACTGTAACAAAGTTAATTTCTTAAAAATTGTAAACGGCTTGCGAAGGTATGAAATATTTTTGGTTTTTTTGGTTAATAATTAATAACACGAATTTTTCTACAACGTTTATCATAGTCGTCATAGTAACACACTGCGTTTTATCAATTTGGCAACACCCTTTAACTTTTCTATAGCGTTTATCATGGCCGATGTAGTTACACACACTGCGTAAATTTCAAGTTTTTATCTGTTATTGTTCAAAAGATAACACTATAATTGTAAAAATTACGTCAATTTTGCAACACCCTTTAACTATTCTATAGCGTTTATCATGGCCGATGTAGTTACACACACTGCGTAAATTTCAAGTTTTTATCTTTTATAGTTCAAAAGATAACACTATAATCGTAAAAATCACATCAATTTTGCAACACCCTTTAACTTTTCTATAGCGTTTGTCATGGCCGATGTAGTTACACACACTGTGTAAATTTCAAGTTTTTATCTTTTATAGTTCAAAAGATAACACTATAATCGTAAAAATCACGTCAATTTTGCAACACCCTTTAACTTTTCTATAGCGTTTGTCATGGCCGATGTAGTTACACACACTGCGTAAATTTCAAGTTTTTATCTGTTATAGTTCAAAAGATAACACTATAATCGTAAAAATCACGTCAATTTTGCAACACCCTTTAACTTTTCTATAGCGTTTATCATGGCCGATGTAGTTACACACACTGCGTAAATTTCAAGTTTTTATCTGTTATAGTTCAAAAGATAACACTATAATCGTAAAAATCACGTCAATTTTGCAACACCCTTAACCTTTTCTATAGCGTTTATCATGGCCGATGTAGTTACACACACTGCGTAAATTTCAAGTTTTATCTCTTATAGTTCAAAAGATAACACTATAATCGTAAAAATCACGTCAATTTTGCAACACCCTTTAACTTTTCTATAACGTTTATCATGACCGATGTAGTTACATACACTGCGTAAATTTCAAGCTTTTATCTTTTATAGTTCAAAAGATAATACTCTAATCGTAAAAACCACGTCAATTTTGTAACACCCTTTAACTTTTCTATAGCGTTTATCATGGCCGATGTAAAAACACACACTGCGTAAATTTCAAGTTTTTATCTTTCATAGTTCAAAAGATAACACTATAATCGTAAAAGTCACGTCAATTATGTAACACCCTTTAACTTTTCTATAGCGTTTATCATGGCCGATGTAAAAACACACACTGCGTAAATTTCAAGTTTTTATCTTTTATAGTTCAAAAGATAACACTATAATCGTCAAAGTCACGTCAGTTATGTAACACCCTTTAACTTTTCTACAGCGTTTATCATGCCCGATATAACACCCGTTAACTTTTCTGCAGCTTATGTCATGGCCGACGTAGTAAAACACACACTGTATAATTTTCAACTTAAAAGAATTATTGTAAAAAAAAATGAATTCCTTCAATATTTTTTTCCTCCCAATAATTGCATTCAAATTCTAATTCATTTAATTCGATGGCGAGTTAATGCATTCACGACGTTTAAATTCACAATACATCCATTCAGATTCTAATTCATGTTTTGGCTGATGAAAGGAATGCATTCACACAAATTTTGTTCATAATAAATTCATTCAAATTCAAATTCATTAACTTTGTGTGGCCAAGTGAATGGCAGTCAAGAATTCAAATTCATTGTGAATGCATTCAAATTTTAATTCAATTCATTTTTTGGAACAGATGAATGCATTCAAACATTTTAATTCACGGTTAATTAAAAACCAAAAATGAATCATTCGTTTACAGTATTTTAAAAATACTTTGTTGCTCCAAATGTTTCCTTTTCAGCATTATCTTCTTATCTTTTCCGCGTACATTGTACATGTATGCACATCTGCTATTTCAATATGTCTACTTTAAATGACAAAGTATTTCTATCAGAAACTCACTTTATTTTAAGATTGAAGTGATTTCTTTCATCAGTTTATAACAGATGCAACATGTTTTTGTATGCAAATTTAAATTTTTATTTTTTTTAATTAGTGTTTAGTAGAATTTATAATACTTTAAAATTGCAATTTACATTCATATATAACAAAAACTAATTATTAAAAGCATTTTGATTATTTTTTACAAAATTCACACATTTTGTTTTAAATACGATTTAATTTTGTTCTGTTTTAATATAATTTATAAGTGTGTTAAATAACTGAAGTCCTTTATTAAATAATGATCTCTGCATTTATGTTGTATTCGCTCTCTTTATCCTAAAATTATACACATTTCGTAGTTGATATGGCCGACATATTTGATTTGCTCGCATAAATATTCTAGTGCTTTCCATGTTTAATTTTATATATAAAACTAAAGTGTTAAATTCAAGTCGTTGTCAAATATTTAGCCATTTAAATGCATCGAGCATAGCTCATGATGATGTATATCTGTTGCATTTTAGAATATTCCGCATTGCTTTATTTTGTAACATTTAGTCTTTCCAATTGTGATTCA
The DNA here is from genome assembly GCA_937654795.1 of Cistogaster globosa. Lineage (NCBI taxonomy): Eukaryota > Metazoa > Arthropoda > Insecta > Diptera > Tachinidae > Cistogaster > Cistogaster globosa. Next base: position 79,533,259 of record OW569403.1, read on the forward strand.
TTGCATCATGTAGATATTGTTGTTAATCCGAATTCAAAGTGCGGTTTCATACTCGTATTGTAAATAATTATTGCCGTCATTATAGACACTTTTTTTCTAATTCTTTGGAAAAACCCAATTTTTTTTTACCAATTTTCCTACATATGTATTCTATATGATCCTGAAATTTCATATCTTGACCTATTATTAATCCAAAATATTTTATAGTTTTAACTTTCTCTATAACTTCATCATTAATTTTGAATGTGTCTTCGCTATTCGTATTTATATGAAGCAGTTTTGTCTTTTTTTCATTCAATTTCAATTTGTTCAATCCAAGTGTTAACATTATTTACGTCATTTATCATATTGTCCCGACATTCTTTGTTTGTAGACCCTTCTGTGTATATGAAAGTATCGTCTGCATATAAAACAACTTCACATTTATCAAGTATATTTGGCATATCATTAATATATATAATAAACAGTAAAGCACCTCATATTGAACCTTGTGGGACACCGAAATCATTAATAATTTTATTAGATTTTATTCCATTAACTTTTGTAATTTGCTTTCTATCCTTTAAATATGATTCAAACCATTTGAGCTCTTTGCCTTGTATGCCATACATATATAATTTCTGAATTTATATTTTTCTGTCGATAGTTTCAAACGCTTTTCTGAAGTCTAAAAATATAGCCATGATTTTTCTATTTTTCTTAATGTTTTTCTAACAATTAATAACAAAATTTACAGCAGTTTCACAGGAAAATTTTGTTCTAAACCCAGATTGGTACTTTGAAAGTAAACTGTTTTCTTCTATAAATTTTTCCAGTTGTTCCTTTACAATTTTTTCTAATAACTTTTCGCATCTTTTTAGCGCATTTATAGGACGATACTCTTCACATTTTCTCGTTTTTGCCACTTTTTGATCTAGGGTAACCATAGTTTCCTTCTAGTTTTACGGGTACTGTACTGTTTCAAACGATTTGTTTACAATTTTTGGTAACAATTTTCCCATTATATGACAGTTATCAAGTATAATTTTTGTTGATATTTTACAGTAGTCTGGTTTGTTTTTTAATGACTTGACTATATTTTTAAGATCTGAAATTGCAGTTGTATTAAATTTGAATCTTTGGTTGGCCATAAGTACTTTATTGGTATATTGCCTTTCTTCAATTGAGTCTGTTATCATTTTAATACTTTCAACAAAATATTTTTTTTAAAGTTACTAGCTATTTCAATATTTTATCTCATTTTGGTTTTTCTTTATGATTAAGAATTTTATTTCTCTTCACATTTGTTTTTGGTCCTTCGCGTTATTTATTTGATTGTTAATATATTTACATTTTTCTATTTCAGATTTAGTCTTATATATATTTCTAACTGATTTTTAACTATCCCATGCTTCGTTAGTGTTTTAAAATTTGGCAATTTGGTATTTGGCTATTTTCCCCGTTTTATACACTGTAGTTCATTATTAAACCATTTAATAGCTTTATTTTGTTTATAATTATTTTTTATACGTAAATTGTTGTATTGTCGCCTCCAGGCATTAATCAAACATTAGTACATTTTGATTAATATTCGTATTTCCTCGAAAGCACAGTTTTTTATTCAGTTCCCTTGCAAATTGACTTTCGTTATATTTAAAAAAGTCTATAGTTTTATTCTCATTTTCGGTATTTTTCCTTTTTTCCTTTATCAATATTTTAATCATTTCGTGATCTGATATTTTATTTTCATTACAATTTTGCACAGTTATCTCAATATTATTTGTCATAACATAATCAATTATATATCTGGACGTAATTGTTACACGAGTTTACTATTTGTTTAACACCATTGTGTTAAAATCTCCAGTTACAATCACATTACCACTTGCCTTACAGAATTCTTCTAAGGTTTCCCGAAAAATTTCACAAAATTCTGATTCAAAACCACTGGGTGATCTGTAAACTGCTACAATTATCAATTGAATATTTCTACGAATAGCTGTACAAGCTATAATCCAGTATTTCGAATTTGCCTTTTTTACTCCTCCAGTTTTTGAAGAATTTGATAACAATGCACTTTGATTATAATTTTTTAGTTTTATTTCATCTTCAGCAATATCTCCTGTCATATGTGTTTCCGGCAATATAAAAAAATCTGGTGTTTCTGTTGCAGCTAGTATTTCTACCTGATTAAAATTGTTTGTAAGGCCTTGTACATTTGTATATAGTATATATCTAATCCCACGTTTAACTTTTGATTCATCATTGTACAATTTATGCATTTATTCATTGTTTCTCTATTATATTCCTTGGATTTATGATTTCCATGGTATTTAACACATATTTTCTGATTTTTACAGCCGTTTTCTACATGATTAAATTCCTTGCATTTAAAGAATCTCCTTACTTCAGTGCCATCAAAAGCTCTGCAACTTTCCCAACCTATATTTAGCTTTTGTGCACTTATTATTTTTGCATATGATTCTTTATCTGTTTTTATTTTAACATTGTATATTGTTTTGTTTTTATTTTTATATTCAAATGTTTTGTTTATTTTAGTTTCATAATTGTTTATAATTGGATTTTGTTTTTTTATTTTTTCAATAATTTCTTGTTCCGAATATTTAAACGAAATATCACTATATAAAATTCTGTTGCACTTTAATTTCATAATTTACACTTAATTCATTTTATATTGCAGGTTTTATTTTTTCCCTTTCTTCTTTGTTTAGCTCTAAATTATTAAAGTTCCATCTCTTCTGTTTTCAACATATTTTATTTTTAAATTGACTGGATTAACTTTACTATTTAATTCATCCTTGGTTTTTCAACATTCTATTTTTCTTTGGGTTTTATTATTAATGTCACTTGTTTATTGGTATCTGGCATCATTGTTTTGGATTGCACTGCATCAGCATATGACATTTTATTTTTTTTTATGTTTATTTCTGTTACATTTTTTTAATATCTTTTCACATCTTTAAATTGTTCTCTTCCTTTATGTTGCATATTTCATAAGCTTTATTTTCAAATTGGTTTACATTTTCATACAATTTTTTCTAATGCATTTTTTTAAATGATTTATGGACATTATCTACTTTTTTTCAATCATTCTTCATATCGTTTTTCGATAGCCTCTAGTAGTTGCTTTATTTCATTTTCATTTTCCTTTAACGAAATTTTGAACTCATGTTTATACTCTGTTAAGTTTTGTTTGTTTTTATTGACATCCTCTCGAATATCTTTAAGCACTAAATCAACATTTTGTATGTACTGAAGACAGTCATTACATATAAAACGCACATAGTTGTTGCCTTCCAGAACTTTTGCTGAATATTGGTCTATTTCGGCACATTTATTTGTAAAATGATATTCTCTATGTATACTCCCATACATCTTACACATGTTTCCCTACGTGTTGCTATCTTGCATTTACTACAATTAGGCATTGTGGTATTTTATTTATATTTCGCATTTTTTTAACTTAACTAACAACAAATTATTTAATAACATGGATTTTGAAGACTTAATTTCACTTTTGCTAAATATTTTATATTTAATTAATTCTTTTAGAATATTTTAGTATTAATAAAAACACTTATATTTAATTAGATCGAAGTCAATTCTCTTAGTTCTTTTAGTTTATGTTTTCTAATAAACTAAATAATGAATTAAAATAATAAAATTTGTACTGAAGACTTATTTTTGAGGTAAAAATCATCGAAATACTCTGGCTCATCTAACTATTTAACTTGCCAGTGGTGCGAGACTTTAACACGCTGAAAACCTCTATCGCCGACCTAAGAGTCACTGTGGAACTACAGCAAAACATTGCTTGACAGGGTTGGGAATGGTAAAAACCCTATAATAGAATACTTCGATTCTTCTTTTAATCCTTTCTTTCCTACAAAGTTCTATTAGAACAAATTTCTGAAAATTACATACATTTTCTCAATTATCTAAGGCTGACAGCATAGTATATACTTTGTCGGGCTGACACTACCTTTTACTAACTGCTTCAAGTTTGCTCTCCCAAGAAAAAATGGAAAAAAGTTTTGCCCGTACAGTATGGACCGAAAGGGTCTCTCTTGATTTTAAACATTGTAGTGATTGATAGTGTTAACTTATTTTTTTTTTTTTTTTGCATTTTAAGTTTTAAATGGAATTTCAAATTTTTTATTGCAAGTACAATTTTTCGCAAAAATTAAAATTTTTGGGAAAATTTTCGTGAAAAGTAATATTTTGGTAAAATTTTAATCGTTTAGTGAAATTCTAATTTTTCGGTTATCTTTGATATTGCAAAATGAAGATATTTGAGGTGAAATTGAGTTGCTTATTTATCACCTTGGCGTTTGCTCTGCACTCTCCTTCATTAAAGAATATATTGATATATAAGCGCGAAAGGCAAGGCTCTTAGTAAGCTGAACGTTCGCTGAAAGAAATATTCTGAAGGTGTCAGATATTTGGTTTTCAGCTTCACTTGTACAATTATAAAATAAAAAATTACTCAAAAGTGAAAACGTGTTTTTTTTATTTGCTTATATGGGGTTTTTTTTGGAAAACTTTTAAATAGCTAATAGCGTTAAGTTATTTTTTACGGATTTCCGGTTTTAAATAAAATTTAAAATTTTGATTGCAAGTAAAGAATTTCGTAAAAATAAATACTTTGATGAGATTCCAATTTTTTATTTCAAAACAAATTTTATAGCAAAGTATAATATGTTTAGTGAAATGTTCTATATAAAGTTTTACATAAAAATGTCGTCGGCTTTTAATGGGATAAGCATTTTTAATAAATTAAGTATGTCCTTAAAGATATCTTCAAAAGCTTTAAAATAATACCCATATTAATATTTTAAAAATTTTGAAAATTCCAGAGGCCCGTAACTCGGAAAATATGGAATACATATATAGAAATAGATATAGAAAAATTAGAGGTAGGCGTAGTCTTTTGCCCGTTGAGTCGAAGGACAAACGGAATGACAAAATTAATTATACACTTTTTATAAAGCAGTTAGAAAATGATGCGTATTTTCACTGCTTTTTTTAACTTATTTTCTAGAATTCATTTTTAAAAAAGTTCGTTTACCAATGAAAAATTGCTTAAAAAACAACGTACTGAAGAAAGTAAAACAACTTCCTATTTCGTCCTTAGATGATTTGCTGCCTTAACGAAGCAAATGAAAAAGAATATGTAAGTATAAATAGTTTGAAATATCAAATATTGTATACATACATCTGTATACTAATTGATTTTTTAACCAATTTTTTAGATCGCATCTATTAAAGCATTATGTGGGCAACGAACGAAATTTATTCGACTGTATTACTTTTTTTGCCTTCTTAACTTCCAAATGAAATTGTTTCACTAAGTGAAAAAATTGGCGCTCGCCCATATCTTCTGAGTTATATGGCTCTGAAATTTGAAAATTTTTTTTGAATATCAAAGCTTTTGAAGAGATCTTTAAGAAAATTCTAAAATTCTTTAAAAATGCTTAACTCATTAAGAGCCGATGGCATTTTTATGTAAAATTATATAAATGTATTACTTAAAGAAATTTTATTTGACTGTGTTAGTTTTTTTGCCTTCTTTACTTTCTTTTACGGAATGTTTTGACTTTTTTTTCAAGATTTCACGTAATTTAAACCAGCGTTGCCAGCTGATCAATTTAAAGTCAATAAATGAAACTAAATTACTAAATCTTGTTTTTTAATTAAGAAAGAAAGCATAAATTTTTTGAAGAATAAATAAACCTTAAAAAATAGTATTTATTTTTGAGTTATATTATAAAATTTTAAAAATAAAAATTAAAGAAAGTTATTGTTTAAGTGAATAAAATGGTGTTCTTCTTATGGATATATTATATCTTGTTTATTACACTGTGATTGTTTTCGACCCGAATAAAAATTAACTTCGATAAGTCCTTTTTGAACTATTGGGAGGAGTCCCCTGAGTGCGAAAATATATTTGGAAATTTCAGATCGGCTTCAAAAAAAATGTTATTATAAGGAATGTTAAAAATAAAAGCAGTAACAGCCAAGCTTAAATTAGCTCGCTAAACGTAATATATCTGTCAAAAATTCTCATGCACATACAAGATGTATGAAGCAAACCGAAATAGCGATATATAAGCGCTTAGCCATTAGAAATCAGATTTTGTGTTAGAAGTAAAGTTGGCTGCTTGTTTGTTTTTATTGTCGAAAAGTAATGATTGACAATTTGGTTATTTTTAGAGCAATTCAGCGGTTTTATCTCTTTTTTAATTCTATATAATTGGTTTTATAAAATGAAAACAGTTAATATTATTCTTCAAGTCGCAAAGTTAAGTCTTTGACGCTATACTCATTGAATTAGGTATCCCTCAAATATTGAAATTTAAATACGCAGTAAAACAGACTGCAAAATAGTGAATTTTCAAGACTTTTGCTTAACATTGTCGTTTGATACACTTTTACAATCAGGGAAGCGTTTTTATTTACTTTTTATTGTTTTGCAATAGATTTTTTGTGGCTAACGAATAAAGATTTTGTATTGATTTTTTTGTGAAAGTCTATATTTACAGCTACTTATATTAATTTTTAAAAACATTTTATTTTAAATTTAGAAAATAAAATACATACTTCTTTTGAAATGTTTTTGTTCACCTTTTTGTTAAAAAAAAAAAACAGTTTTTGAGAGTGAAGGCAGTCGTAATCCCTAAATTATTTTTTCTTTTACACGTAGCTTTTTCATTACACATTTTTGATCCAATTTTTTTGCGATTTTTTGTAAATTTCGCCTTTTTCTGTTTATTATTCCTTTGCAGAAGCTTGAAAATTATTGATTAGGCGATGCATAACTTTATATTAATCAATATGAGTGGCAACCAATGATACTTAAATTGCACAAATTTTAATATATGACATTGGTCTGTTATCAGAAGAAGCGGCCTCAGAGATCCTTGAAGAAACAAAAGAAAAAGAATAATGAACTCACTATCATCGTAATGCAGAATAGAAGTTTTAAATAAAATTTATTATTACTATAATAGATTAGTTGTTATTATAAATAAACGGAATAATATAATAACTTACAGAAACTTGTTTTTATTATTATTCTTGCCCGGTGAGATTGGTTAGACATTAAAAAGATACCTTAACTTCGCTATAAAAATTTAAAAATATATACTTCTAAGATATTACAAAAAAAAAAATTCTGAGGGATATTTTGGATGTGGGATTGGAGGGATACCCCCGCCTGCCCATATAATTACATTTCCTTTAATACTTACATTATTTTTAAATTAATTTTTTTATGTCACCCCCCACAAAAGAAGGCGAAGCTAAAATGTAATTTTAGATTATATTTAGTTTACTTGTAGGTTTCCGAACTTTCCTGACTATTAAAGCTGTATTTGCTTAACAAAATTATGGGATGCTTCGGAGGTAGGAATAGTTCTTCTGAGGAGAACTTTTCTCTCCTGGATCCGATTTTTTTTTCTTTCAAGATTTTACTGCTTATGACCACAAGACATATTTCTGACAAGTTTTGTTGACTTAGGTGATTTCAATTTTTTAGAAGAAAAATGTGTAAAATACAAAATTAATGTCTGACTAGATTGCCGTAATACCCCTATGAAGGACGATGGTAAGAAAACAATTTTTGGTTGATCTGCCAAAAATCTAAAAACTTTAAATTAATTAATTGGCAATAATGCAAGAATAATGAAAAAAAACTAAAAAGTATAGTACTCCTACCTAAAATCGATATGTATCAATTTCGCCCCATTAAAAATTTGTTATTCCCTTACATTACAATACGTTAACCGATTAAGCGTAAAATTTATCCCTAGAGTCAAAAAAAATCATTATTATTTATTTACATAATAATTAATAAGTTTAGTACCAAATAAAATCATACATTATTTTATTTTTTACTATTATTCTTAAATTTCATTTCTACTTTTGTGAGCTTAAGGTCATTTTAATAAAAATTAAACTCCACAACACAATAACACTTTTCATTGTGAACGCAAATAATCCGCTATTTTGTTCTCACTACCTGTCAAGTTGATTAGTAATTATGTATTTTGTTTTTTTTTTTTTTTTTTTTTTTTTTGCTTGGTGCGCCAGTTCTATATACAATATCAAATGCCAAATTGTTAATTTTTTTACGAAACGAATACAACTACATTCGAATTATAAAATTTCTTTTAAATTTGTACTTTTTTTCCGAATTGTATCAATTTACCATTTTTACACAACAATCAGCAACAGTTTGAGAGTTTGCATACATTATTATACAATTTTAGTTTTTCTAAATATTTCATTTAAGTTTTGCATACAAAAACATTAATTCATTTTTAGCGTAGTCATGTTGGATGTGGATATACTTGGCTTGAGTGGTGTTTCTGGTGACCGTCGATGTTTTCTTAATGCTTAAACTCATGCTGGCAGCCAGTTCCGCTTGTATGTAATTTGTTCTCAATGTGTTGATTCCCTGGCTAAAAGCTTGCTTCGTTGGCTCAATGCCAATATTGTCACACACAAAACGTAACAATAATAATTGTCGCATTTCAATGTGTATGCCTGAGTGTCATTGAACATTTTCACAAATAAATGCTATTTAAATATTTAACAGTTTTTGCTTCATTTACGTTTCTCCAAATACAACGGCACGAAAAATCAACAGTTGGTTAATTGGACAATTTTTGGTTGCACTCATAAAGTCATTTATTATTGTTGAACACTACTAGCAGACTACTACAGTCTATAGACTATTACAAAAATGAAAGGAAATAGCTTCATTTTCATAAAAAGGAAAATACTCGTATAAAAAAATCAATAGTTAGACTGGACAAATTGCTTTTTTTTTACTTTATTATTTTATTAAAGTATTAAAAGTAAAAAGGCTTAAATAATTATTATGATACTTAAAATTTTACATTTATTACCTAAATTTTTAAAGCTCCTGCATACATTTTTTACAAATTGTTAGTTTCCACGTCTTCGTCAGCACGTCGTTTAGAATTTAGAAAATGTGTTCATAAATATTTATTGTAGAGTACTATAAACAGTGTTGAAAATTGAAATCTACAAAAATTAAATGTGCTGACAACTGTTTAAGAACGTTTTTAGAAGTAGGTGCTTTCACATTTATATATATACTTTCTCTACGAATGACCTTTTTTTTTCTACGTTTGACCTAAGGTTCTAAGGGACCTCCTTCCAAAACTTGATTCAAACACATAACACACAAAATAATTCTAAAAATAGATTACTTTATATTAGAACAATAATAAAATTTTCAAAAATAAAATTTTTAAAAAATATTTCATGTACCGAAATGATCCTTTACAGTTTTATTATTTGTATAAATTAAAATTAGTTTCTAAAAAATTAAAAATTTTATTTAGAAAAAAACTAATGTATTTTTATAACTTGTGATGTTTAAGCTGACTTTTTGTTTTGGAAGAAGATTTATAAAATGATAAGTAAATTAGAAATAAAAAATCTATAAACTAAACCGTAAAAAATAAATATCTGGTTATATAATAAAGAAAAAATTTCTTTCATGTTATTAAATTAAAAGCTTAATGTATAAGTTAGTCAGCATAAGAATTTTTAAGTTATCATTTCTTGTATTGATTTATAAAAATACACTGAATAAAATATTCAATAAATAAGTAAAACTCCTTAAAGTAAAAAATATGTTTTCGATTAGTTTGGATATATTTTTTTAACTTCTGGAATTGTCCTATAAACCAGGGTAAATTTTTTATTTATGAGCAATAAAATATGATTTCACTATCATAATCAAACATCATAAATTTTTTTGCCTGCGATCCCACATGAACGTGTGCATCTGTTTTTTATGTGAGTCTATAGTTAGTAAATATTTAAAACATGCCATCTTTATAACCTTCATCACAGGTAGGAGAAGTATATAAACTTCTTGAACCCCATACATAGGGAAGGCAACATAGCGATGTCCACCTGTCCGTCAGTCTGTCCGTTATCGGGTTAAAAATAGTTTTGCTACGTCCCCAGATGAGCTATAGAAAATTTATAACCATTTTCACTGTTAACTCATTTGTTATATTATAGTTGCACAAGTGAGAATATACTAGATCTTCATAATATTCCATTTAACGAAAGCGCGGCTTACTAAGAGCCTTGCTTTTCATGAAAATATTTCAATAGATCTTTTAGTAAAGTATTGTTTTTGTTTTAAGGTTCTCAAGGTGCACATAAAGTGATGGCGACATTAGTTTGAAATTTTAAAAGAATAATTGATTCCTAAAAAATCTTCTGCAATTAATTTATTCAAAACCATCCGAAGACGAAAATTTGTTTTTGGAAGTACATATATATTTTTCACAACTCACAAGCAAGCCCTAAAACATCCGCTCAAAATTGAAGTCATGCAGGTTTGCATTCCGCGCTTGCTTTTCGTACACCTATCGCCAGCCAACAAAAATTTCGTGGTGTAAGTTTCTTATTTTCTAGCTTTTCACCAGCGGTGCCTAAATGAAGATTTAACCTTAATTTTAAAGATTTTTTAATTAAAATATGATTTGAAGATCCCTTTCCCAAAATAAAGATTTCTTTTAACTTAGCTGCTTGACACCTAATTTTGCAACTTCTTGTTAAAATTTATTTAACACCTATGAGAGCTTTTTATTAGCCTAATAAAAGAACGTATGGGTTGACGTTTATTATTTGTAAATTAAACAATTGTAAATTATACACTATCTGGAAGCGTTGAATGGATATTTGCAAAAGTAAACATAAATATAACGAAATACACATACGCAGGATTATTTGTTAATTAACAAAAGATCATGCTATAATTTAACAATTGTTACTAGTAATTTAAAAATGTTTAAACCTTACTGAAATAAAATATAACACTGTCGAAAGTTTAATTTTAAGAAATGGCTATAATCGTGTTATACAATTCTCAATACTAAGACATGTCAGTAGATTCTAAATATGCAATATATTTCGTCTATTAAAATTGGCATTTTATTATATACTAGCTGCGCCCACGACTCCGTCCGCGTGTCATTTATAATTCAAATTTAGAAAAATATTTTTTAAATGTTTATTTTAAAGCTCTGTAAAAAGTGTTAAACATTTTCCATCTATAAAAGTAAAATTAGCTGACAACTGGTTTAGTACCATTATACAATAAAATTGGGTAACTTCACATTTGTATACCTATTTTCTCTAAGAAATACCATATTTTTACAAAACAAAAAGTATTCTATATTCGAACACAGACAGGCAGATGGACAGAGAGACAGACAAAAGTTTAAAAATAGGTGTTTTGTATTTTATTTTGATTAGTATCTGCACTAATACCAAAATTAAAAAAAATACTATTTTATTATTAGTATAGTTGCGTGTGTTAAGTTATTAGAGTTTGCAGATACATTTTTTTTTTTGATTCTGATGGAACATAAAAAATAGAATTTTAAAATTAAACTTACTAACTGATGTTCAACTTATTATCAATTTAACGAAACCAACTCACACAGAAGGACAAAATTTGTATTCATTTATTGAATACATAATCTTCAATAACCTTCCTACTGAAATAGGATCTATGATACAAAGTGAAAGATTGAGTACAAATTCGTAATTTTTAATTAAAAAAAAAATATGCAAATAAAACAAATATATAACTTGTGGATCAGGCAAATGATTATTAAAATAAAAATACCTTATAATAAAGTTTTTATTAAAAGAAAGCTCTTGAAGTCATTTAACAATCAATCTTAGCATGTAAGGCGATGTCGTGCTTTGTGGTCGATTAAAGATAACACGTAATATTTGTTTTTAGTCTACTATAAAAATGTGGTTCTAGTAACAAAAATGACCGTTCAGCATGCGGTCGTGATCAGCGATGCCAAGTGTACAGATTTATCTATTTTGGGCAGTTGATAAAGCATTGAAAAGGTTTTCACGTTTTTTTTTGAGATATTTTGTGCAAATTGTTCCGTTTTTTTTAATAATTTTATTGTATTAAGTATTAACTTTAAAAACGATACATTCTTTTGTATATTTATATATAGTTTTATAACGATTTAAAGTATTTTAATAATTTAAATTATCTACCAGTACTGCCAAAGCAACACAAAAAAATTTATAGAAAATAATGTATAAAAATAAAATAAATAAATAAAAGTAAATTTAATAATAATAATTTCACGTCCATGCTTTTTGTCTTAAAATTCAAATGACATATGTATGTATTGTATTTATTTAGCTTCTAATACTAAAGCAAGGCGAATTAATTTTACCAGGTGGCATCGTTGCGGCAGCTGACAATTTTTTGTTGAATTTTGTAATGTGTAAAATAGCTGTCAAAAGTGAATCATTTTATATCACAAAATTTCTTTTTTTTATTATTCTTTAAAAAATAATTGTAAGAAGAGTTTTAAATAAATTTAAAAAACGAATCTTAGTAAAAACGTTGTTGAAAAGGGTAAGAAAAAAGTGTAGTAATTATTTGTGTTCTAAAGTTTGTCATACACTTGAGTGCCGGTTTTTCTTTTTATTGTTGTATTGTTGTAGCCGTGCTGCCACCTTATGTGAATTCGCCTTGAACTAAAGTATTTTTATTTAGCCATTACTAGTGCGGCTATTGTACAGTATTTAACCGGCTAAGATTGTCGTCACTCCTTCTTAGTTTCAGTTGACTAGGCATTCTCTGTACATACGCTTTAAATAATGGAAATATTAAATTAAACTTGCAAGTATAAATTTAAATTATTTAACAAAGTTTGGTTAAGTTTTAAATCTATTGTTCAAAACTTATGAGTATTTAAATCAGGATTTAACTCTACTATTCTGTGGTTGACAAGTGCGTGCTCTCGTCCTTCTATAATATTTGTACGGGAAAAATTGTTAGTCATTTAAAGTTGACGCAAATTAGACGATATTAATTAATAACGATATTTTAAAATTAATAGAAAATTCTATTGAAGCTGAATATTAAGAAGAAAAAAACAATAATATATTTTTTAAACAAATTTCCGTGTCAAAAATTATGAAAATTTGGCTAAATATAACAAAACTATACATGTAACGTAATAATTTACAAGAAATTCAACCAAACGGCATCACTAACCTGTACATACATACATTTGTGCGTCCCTTTGTTTTGTTATATAGATAAATACATATCTAATACACGCAACTATCGTCACATAAAATATAAAAGAGCACATAAAATATGAATCGAATTTGTTAAATTTTCTTATTGATTTCTGTGCCTTTAACACACCAATACTACGATTAAAAGCTCATTTTCTTGTTTGTTGCGCCTTTTGCCGTTTTTGATGTCGGAACTTTTAATTTTAATGTTATGCGTGTTATGTTATGACATGTCATGTTACTATATAAAGCTATGTAATTTTTTATACTCTTAATTTTTTTCCTGAAAAACGTTCGTATTAATTTTAAAGGTGCGGTCAGATTATTCAAATATTGGACCAAAAATCGTAAACATATTAAAAAAATTTTTGACCTTCTCAAAACTTATTAGGAAATATAAGATCCTACTCAGTATGAAAGGTAAGATATCACATTTATAATATCTTAAATCGTCATTCAAAGAGATGCGTGTCAGGAAAGATTAAATAGCCATTTGTTAAATAAATGTGGTTCCGCTGTTTTGGTCAAATATTTGACTAATGCTGGTCCCGCATTATAATTCTGTTTTTCAGGAACAAACTCAAGCACACGTTTATAAAAAATTGGTGTTTTTTAAATTGTGTGTAATTAAATTACATTATAGCCCGAAAAATATATTTTGAAAATTCGAAAACAATTTATACGTTTAAAAGAAAAACAAGACCAAAAATATAAAAACTTAACTTGTATGTTCTAAGTAACAACCTCAAAAAGACTTTAGGGATGAGGAGGTTTTTATATAACCCCACTTCCGAACACACATAAACATTTACGTTCATCTGTTTATGCACTGTTTTATTTTGAAACACAAAATGGTAGTTGACATATCGTATCAACCGTCTTATAGAAACATTTCAAAACAACATGTATCTGTAGTTCTTGATAACTTTATTAAACAAAAAAGTAGTTTTTACAAACATTATAAAAATTTCTCTACGACACTTACATAAAACGTATCTTCATAAATATTTCGTAGGTTCAATGGAAGCACTTGATTGAACCAAATAATATATTACAAATGTTTTGTGTAGTGCTGGTACTACAATTCATACGTTTGATGTTCCTTTTCTACAAAACCAGACGTAAATATTTGCTTACACACTTGAAAGAACAGCATAAGAATGCTGAATCTCAAACGAATTGCAGTGTCCAAAGATAATGAAATAAATCTTGAAAGGATGTTTGGAATATGCAGCAGTACTTTGTGTGGCCAGATTTACATACAATTACAATAATGAATTTAAAACTCACATCAGAACAGAATACAAATGAAAAACAAACTATGAAATAAAAATGCAATACAAATATGGCGTTTATCATGTTGGTAGATCAATAAATTTAAATTTAATATAGAAATATTAGCACAAGTGTATAATTTAGCACACTATTTGACTTTTTTTTTAATAACTAGCGTAAGCGAAATAAGTTTTTGTTTAACAGAGAAAATAAAGCTGAGCGTCATTGGGTGCTATATGCACTACATATGACTTATTGGAAATTATCGTGATACGTGTTATACCTCGCAAGAGCTTGATCTTAATTTTGCTCTCATTGCTACTGACAGCCGAAATTTTTGAATTTCGTCTAATTTTGAACTCAGTACTTTAAACGGCCGAAATAAATGCTTTTGTAGGGGATAACAATTGCAAAGTAACATTAACCTCATTTAAGTTCTTTTGTTGAGTTGTATTTTTGAATATCAAAAGCTCTTTTTCCAGTAAAAAAGCCTCCCTTTAACGCGTAAAGAGTTTCGGTTTAATAAAATGTGGTTTGTCCAAGTTAGGCGCTTATTTGGGTATTTGTGCGATTATTTGGGTATTTGTGTGAACAGGAGGGCATAACTTTACAGCTAAAGTTACCTATTTATCTTAATTCTCCATTTTCAAATATTTCCTGTTGAGATGTATGTGTGGGCTTGCAAGTATCTAGATGGTACATATGGGCTTTAAATAGTACTAAAAAAATCTGTATGGAGAACATTTTTGGTTGGCATATGAAATATATAATATTGTTGTAGTGAAGGCGCAGGACGTCATGAAAAATATAAAGAGCTAGTTAAATTGCTTTATGCGGCAGCATTCTGTTTTAATTTTTAATATCAGGAAATAGATTATCTTTATAAGTGTTATATCCTTGTAGTTAGAATTTTGCTTTCAAGTCATAATGAATAATCTAGTTGTGACTTTCGCATTAAGATAAGATTCTAATAACACTGCTCAGCAGCCAAATCCAAAACTATGCGGTTTTTGATATGCTGAACTCAAATCCGGTTTCGGTTTTTCTCTATCACGTAGTGTTTTTTTCCGATATGCGTGGCAAAATTTTCTCTTAAAATTAGTCAGGTGGGCAGACATATTTCAGCCTAACTCGAAAACGACTCATCTTATTTTAGAAAATAAAACACCAATAGATGCGTAACAAAATTATATTTAAATTATTTTATATAATTTGTTTGTATATTTTATCGTTTTGGAATTGTGCAGTGTAATTCCTCCAAATTATCTGTATACTTTTTATCTGGATCTTTTTTTTCCTTTCTTCTTTTTTCTATTAAAAGTCGTTTAACATCTGCAGAATGATTTTCTTTACACTTAAAACATTGCTAACCCACATCATATGGTATTCTTAGGATTTATTTCCACTATAATAATTTGCAAGTTCCACCAAGTAAAGATAGTCAGCCAATTGTTTAAAAAAAAACGTAATCAGACTTTTGTTTTTATCACTTCTTTTAGAATACCCTTTAAAATGGCAAAGTTAATTATGACTGCCATCTAGATCACATTCGAACTGAAGATAATTCTATAACACGATAAATATTTTTAAGTCTTTTAAAATTTCCCACAAAATATTTATAATTCCTCGGACAATTTGTTCTGAGTTTTTATAAGGTCGTGCCGTGAAGCGAAATATTTTACTCTAAAATTAATTTTCCACACAGCATATGGAAAAAAATTACTTTGAAATGTGTCATTATGCTTGTCTGCTACCCATTTGTTGAATTTGTGGTTTTTATAAGTAGAAATCTAAAAAAGGGTACTGCCTGTCTCAACTATAATGAATTGAAAAATCTAAATCTTAAATTCCTTTACCATACGCACGTCAAACTGTTTTATCTTGCTAAGTGGTTACACTAGGTTATCGAAGTAAGAGGCTCATAATGATTTTAAATTTTCCTGTAAAAAATTTTTAACCAAATAAAAATTTAAAACTTACAATTAAACACAATTCACCATTTCATTTGAAACATTAACAGGAAAGTCATTTAATGTGGGCATAAGGAAAATAATTTCTTATTTCTTTTTAATGTTCATTCTCATGTTGTTAAACTTTTGCGTCTTGTTTCGAAAGTGTTTTGAAGATGCCGCAAAAGTTGGCCACGAGAAATAAGCCGAAGCAACGAAAGTTCTGAAGCACTTTCCTTTATGTACATTTCTTTTTTTTCTCTTCTTTCCTTTTTTCAGAAATTATCAAGATTCTTTTTAAACGTAAAGTTACTTAAAAGTTTTACTTTCGTTTGCATATATTTTTTTCTTTAAAAGTATTTAAAAGTTGCTGACACAGTTGGAAAGAGGATCTAAGAGTTTGTTGAAGCAACCAATAACAATAATGACATGATGTTAAAAAGAAAAGAAAATTATAGCAAAAATATGGGCAAAAATATTTACATGGATAATTACTGGATATTAGGCTCTTGAGTTTTCTTTTTAAAAACCAGAAACAACTAAAGATTTTTTTTTAATCTAGACGCATTAAGTTTTTGATTACTTTGAATTTAAAATAAGAAATAAAAACGTACGGAAAACAGGGCTTAAATAAAAAATAGCACACTACTGAATTAATTTGTAAAACAATTTTTTAATCTAAAATCTTACCAGTTGAAATTTTTTACTTGGTATTTGCTAATTTAAAAGAACTTTTTCTATTTTTTTAATCTAATTTTAACAAATATTTAAAAAGGTTATGTACTTGAAAGGAGCTTCCTCAATATAGAACTCGAAAAATTTCTTTGGTAAAATGGCTTTGAAGAAAAATCATCTTATAAATTTCGATATCCGCGGATATTCCTTATATTTTTGTGCTTGTGTAGCCACGTAAAACAAGTCAGTTGACACGTAAACGTTCTCACGATTTTAGGCAAGTAAAAAAACAGTGGAACTTTTTTCTTTTTCTAAAGAAACCAAAGATTATCAAAGAATTTAATATTATTTTAGGTATTATTTATTTATTATTACATATATTTTATATACCAATATTACTGATAATCATTATTGTTAATATTATCATCACAGCCCCCTTCATCACCATCATTATATCCACGCTCACAGAAAAAAGTTTTTACACCTATTTATCATAAAATTTTGTTTTCAAAATATAACTTAAGAAAATTGTTAATTGACTCAATTATATAGTTAATTGAATATTAATCCAAAATTTTTCAAAAGATAGATAATCATGCTCTGAACACATTCGCCACAGCAGGCTACACGAACACACGGCAGCAAATGCTGCTAGCTACATTTGCCGCCATGTAGCCAGCTACAAAATTATTTTGAACGCAGCAGCTACATAATAAAAATATGATTATAGTGTATTGCAGTAATGTCACTTTAATATTTTTTTAGCGTTTTTTAAAAGAATCAGTTCTGGTATTTGATTAAAAAAATATTTAGATTATTGTGTAAGAGGCTATTAGAAGACTAAAACAATATTTTTTAAGAGTGCGTCGATTTTTCGTTTCGCTTGTCTTCAAAATTAATTGAATTATTATTGAACTATTTCCCTTAAATGCAAACGAAGTTACTAGTCTACAGCAATAAAAAAATGCTCGAAACAACACAATGTTGAAAGCTATACAATATCATGATATATACCAAAAACTCAATTGTGTAAAACTAACAGGTTGCCCATACAAGAAACCATCTACTAATAAAGATAGACAAATTGAAATTATCGTAATAAAAAAGTAAATATATATCGAACTGAATGTTTTCTACATAAAAAGAAATTGTAATTTGATATACACTCGAAAACATTCCTTTAAAATATCTCGAGCTATTCTTCGTATATTTTCGCTACCACGATTAAAGTACTTTTTATAAAAAAAAAAACTTAATAAAAATCTTTAAATATATAAATAAATCTTTTAATAAATAACGCATGAATATTTTAAGTTCTTATTGTTTTTTCTTTTTTCCGAATAAGAGATTTTAAGCACTTATTAGTTTACATGATTTATAGTACTGACATCACTCAACTGTCTGTTGTCGTCAACAAAAATAGAAATTAGGTTGATTGGACTGCACGGCAAAATCAGTTTAGACAACAACCTTTCGCCATATTGCCTTACTGTCTTTAAAATAATCATTTTGGTATGCACACATGTTTTCTATTTTAGAAATTTTGCAGTCGGTAGTTGCTGTGGTGAATGTGTTTACAGCTTCATTTGTAACAATGATTTAAGATAAAGAGAATAATTTCCTAATTAAATGAATAATTAAATCAATTCAAAATTTAATATAATATTGACCAGAAAGCAAACAAAACAAAAATTTTTAGTGATTAGATATTTTATGAGTTGTAGCTTCCTTTCTTTTGTAAGCTGAGATATATTAATGGATTACAGTTCACTTTAAGTCAACCTATTGGTTTTAGAGAGAAGTATATTTAGTCTCTATTTCGGGCCTTTAAATCTTCTTTGTATGTCTGGCCTATTGGTAACAATTGTGCGATACTAACAATCCTTAACAATAAATAAACTTTGATTCCTTTTCTGTAGAAATGTATACAGTTTTTTAATAAGATGAGAATCACAATTTTCTCCAGATCTCTTTAAACCAATCCGCCAAATAGGAATTAATTGGAAGATTCAAATGCAAAAGTGTAATATGGCTACTTTGCGAAAAACGTCAGTTTAAAAAATTATTATTTTGCCCACGCCCAATTTTATTTTTTTTTTTCGCTTATTACCCAAACATCAGTGGACATGTATTTCGCTTCTATATTTATCTGCATAACTGTATGGTAAACAGCAAACGAGTAGACAGTCAAGGTATGAAATTTTTTTAAGTGTCACTAAGATACAACAAACATAATCGTAAAAATATCGTTTGTAAAAATAAGTATTTGTATAAAAACATTAAAAAGAAATTGTTGTTTTCTTTAATCGAAAAATAAATAAAAGAATAGAAACACATTTATAACAATTTATTTAATGAAAACTTTTTTTATTTCAATATTTCAAAACATAATATATTAAAAATAAAAAAATCACACACACACACACACACTGAGATGGCCAGACTTTTTAAAACACTCATTTACAGTTATAACTAGTAAAACGAAAATAAAAACTTAAAAAAATTTAACAGATAACCAAAAAAGGAAGTGTGAAATATTTTTCAAATACTCTTTTAACTAAATCATAGATACTAAATATATATGTATTTAATGTTTATGTTTATTTTTATATTTTCTCAATTGTATTTATACGAGTGTGTATTTGGAAGTCGTTCGTTATGTGGCCATTATTAACTGAAAGTTTTGTATAAATACCATTTCTTGAATACGAATATAGAGTAAGTAAAATAATGTGCCTAACTTTGTAGTTGCAAATTTATATCTATGTGTATTTAAGTACATGTCACACTGCAGAATATTTGTTGGTGAATGTATCTGTGTGCGTTACAAACTTTTTAAAAAGTTATTAAAGATATCGACAATGTTTTGTTCGTTTCTTCAGTTTGGCAATGGCATAGTTTTATGAAGATAAATTTTTTCCTTTGTGTTATCAATAGAAAAAGAAAAGCAAAAATAAAAATATAAAGGAACTGCAGCCACAAAAACAAAATAAAGGCCCCAAGACCGGTAAAGTACGCTTTTAAAGAGACTCTAGTATAAAAACACTTTACAGAATAATAATGTAAAGTTCTTCTAGATGATATTTATCAAGAATATAAGAAAACACTGCAAAAACCTAAACATGGCCCAGTGCTTAAACTGCTAAGATCAAATTAAATAATATTATTTGACCAAATAAAGCTTGATGCTCTCATTATTAATTTTCGGTTATCTGATTTCTATTCATTTTTTTTTACTTTCAACAAACATCTGTTAATTCGGCGCGAAAAATATGATATAAATTTATAAACAGAATAATGTTAATCCATAAAAATAAATTTTCAAGAGCGAAGTCTTAAAAGTTAGGTCTACTTGCAAAAATGGTTGAATAGTACAGCACATCTAAGAGATTCAATTAGAATGCCTTGAATTTGTGTGCCGCTTATGCACCAAATTTGTTCTTGGGTTCTTATCTGCTTCTTTCTTAACTAATGCGAAAAACTACTCGCTTGAAAATAATGTACATGATTATAATTGTTTAATTTAGACGCCCCTGTTTTTATGTTATAAAGTTTATAGTAAACTTGTTTTACAATAGTTTAGGTTATTTGCTGGTATTTTGCATTGAAATATAAAATTTTATTTCACTGAATCAAGCTCAAATGTCAAAATTGCTATCCATATGTAATTTCGTGTGTATGTCAAAATCAGTGTACAGCATACGGTTTATAATTTTCATGTTCAAACTTGCATATGTTATGTACATATGACATAATTAATGTAGTCGAAAAGAAAACATAAATACTAAAACCAGTGATATCAACTAATAAATTTTTTTGCGATATTTATTTAAAACTTTACAATTTAAGTTTAAGCATAAGACTGTCTTTCTTTAAAAATTGCTAGAAGATATGTTAGAGGTCTGTACTTAGGTACTTGGCTATGTTCGTTTGAAAAAAACACGAGCTAAAAACTACAAATTCTCAAATAGGTAGCGTAGTTCGTATAAAGTACATCTTACCAATGTATATTTACATTTAAAATTGTTAGTTGCCTTAATAAAGCAATTAACACACAATTCGTGCTCATTGCTCATGCACAAGTATGCTAGTGTTATTTATAAGTTGTAAAAAAGAAAATTATCTCAAAAATTTCCATTAAAGAAAGAATTGTTGTAAACAATTTCATTTTATGATGTTTTCTAAAGTTTTCGCTACCTGAAAGATGCACACACACCTTTATATTTAAAAAACCATAGGAAGCTAAAAAAAATAATAATTTCTTAAAAATATTTACATGTAAAATTTAAAATTATTGAAGCACACTTCTACTAAGATAAAAAATACCAAAAAAGAGGTAATAATGGGAAATAATTTAGATTTCAATTTATTTTTTACCATATACTTTAGCGCTGAGTTTGGCTGACATAGTTGTCGTATTCGTGGAAATGCCTATATATAACTGTTTAGCCGATTATAACAACAAAAGTTAAAAAAATATTTTTTAGAAATCTAGCTTTTATCGTCTTACTATTTTGAGTGGAAATTTTAAAACTAAAAGTTAGCATCACTGAAAACATCTGTTGTCATAAGGTTTTTACATATCATAAGGTTTTACATATCTAAATAAAAAAACTAACACATAGGAAAATAGCATATGTTATGTTTTATGAGGTTTACACTATGTATGTTGATTTGCATATGGAAAATCTGACATTCCATATGACTTGTGCACATAATGTAAACACACCTTAAATGATGTTAAGATTATTTTTGAATTCTATTTTTAACTTATTTTTTAAACACAAGGTCTTTATCTCTTATTTTTACTTTTTCAATATTTCGCTACTCCTTTGTGTAGCATCAGCAAAAATAAAAGATAAAGACTATGTGTTTCAAAAATAAGTTACAAATACAATTAATTAAAATAAAATAAATAAAAAAATAAAAAAAAATAAAATAAATAAATATAAAGCTATATTAATTATTTTTGGATTTGTTAAAATAAAGATTATATTAAAATAAAATGTTTATATTAAGATGGCAAAATAGAAAATTTAAAGAATTAATTGTAAATTTAAGAAATAGCAAGTAATTATTTAAAACCAAGGAGTGAATTGGTTATTTAAAAATTGGCTAACCCTATATCTGCATAATGACAATGAGTTTTTGATTGTAGAAATATTTCATATCATTTTTAAATATCGTATGCATATTTGTGTAAATGTAAATAATACTGTACATCTTACATGTTTGGATACATAAATTTTTCGTTTAAAAGAAAATTCTATTACAATAAATGTGAACATAAGCATCCAAGTATAGAAATAAATAGAACCTGAAGTTAGAAAATGTTATGT
This sequence comes from Cistogaster globosa, assembly GCA_937654795.1. Classification (NCBI taxonomy): domain Eukaryota; kingdom Metazoa; phylum Arthropoda; class Insecta; order Diptera; family Tachinidae; genus Cistogaster; species Cistogaster globosa. Next base: position 79,555,619 of record OW569403.1, read on the forward strand.
AGAATTGGTACTACCATGTTTTATTATGCCAAGATCTTAAATTTGACACATGCTTTAACTGAAATACATATCGACACATCTTGACATTCACGCATTACTTTAAGTTCATGTTACATTACAATACGTAACATTAATGTAGGTATGTGTCATGTTAAAATTTTTTATTTTTTATTTGTTTCTCAGAAGGTTGAAAAAATAAATCGAAAAAAAAATTTCCACAAAAAAAAACTATATACATAAAAGACATCCCTTAAATTTATCCATTAATTATACAGTTTTATTCTTAGAAAATAAAAAGCATAAATTAATGCTACTGAAAATTTATGACCATCAATTTCTCAGACATAGTTTCGAAAGACGTGCTCTTGAAATTCCACCGTTTATGAACTGGATAAATTAAAAAATGTGAGCTTTTCTATTCTCCTTACGTTTTTAAAATTTACTTGGGTATCACTTAACCATCTAAATTTTATCAAAATATTATTTTTTCCCGAATTTTCACCAAAAATATTGAACTTTGCTGAAAAATTCTTTATTGCAATAAAAAATTAAAATTTTCAATAAAAAGAGAAAATTAGAAAAAAAACTGTAGATTAGCAAAAAATTGGAAATTCGCTACAAAATAAAATTTTACAAAATATTTTCACGAAAATTTTAACAGAAATTTTAATTTTTTCAAAGAGTTTTACTAACAATTAAAAAATTGATATTTCATTCAAAACTAAAAATTCACAATGAACAACTAAAAACCATCAACAATTTAAATGTTCTACAAAAATTCCCTAAGCAGTTAAGCTGAAAGTAGACAACTTTATTTAACTATCGAGTTATTCTTAACATTTATATATACGAGTATATATATATATGTATATATATATATGTATACTGCAGTACAAAAGTGGAAAAAGGGTATATATATAAGTTTGTCATTCGGTGTATAATTTCTACAATATCCATTTCCGACCCCATAAAGTATTCCCCCATATTATGACTTCTTATACATAGCGAAGTCGATTGAGCGATGTCCGTCTGTCCGTCCGTGTTATTGTTGAAATCAAGTTTGCTGGTGCTGTTGGAAATCAGCATTATCGGTCCATGTCCTTCGAGGCAGCAGGCAAATCATCATGCCAACCTATAATTTTTTCATGTCATTTGGAACAATAGAGTAAATCCAATAAAAAAAAATAAATGGATGGGGCGATAGAAATCTAAAAATAAGAAGAAAAAACATCAAGTGAAAAAATTGGCTGTCGCCCATATTTTCCGAGTTACGGGGCTCTGAAATTTTCAAATTTTTTAATTTTTCAATATGGGTAAAGCTTTTGAAGAGGTCTTTAAGGAAATACTAAAATTTAAAAAAAAAAATGCTTAACCCATTAAGAGCCGATGTCACTTTAATATAAAATTATATATATGCAGTATCAATTTTTTTTTTATTTTTCAATTCTCTGTCACCCCAATATTTGCATTTTTGATTAGAGTAACTTCACTAAACTATATTTACATAGATAGTGGAGGGTGTATAAGATTCGGCATAGCCGAATATAGCACTCTTACTTGTTTTACTTAAACTGGAGATGTTTTGTTATAAAAAAAATATTTAAATGTACATCATTTTATGTATTTCGTTGTTGTTTTATTTTTATAATTATTATTTTATGACTATTACTTAATTATATAGATACGGTTACATTATTATATTATATGTAAGTATATATATATTTATATATATTTTTTTTTTTAATTTTAATTTGAGTAAACATTATAAATTTTTTAACTTGTATATTATTTAAGAGATACATATTTTATTATAATGAAAATTAGTTTTCAATATTTTTTTTTAATATATTTAATGTTAATATTGTTATTATTATATGTGCGCATTTTGCTTTATATTTTGATATCCTGCAGACATAGTTTTTACTTTTGTTTTTACTTAAAATAGATATGTATGTTTTATTATAATTAATATTTTTAAAATTTTCCTAACTTTACTTATTTCGATGTTGATTTTATTTTATATAGTTTTTTAATTTATATATATATATATATATATATATATATTAATCTATATATTAATCTATGTATATGTATTATTACGTTTACATTATTAATATTTACATTAATTTTTTTATATTACTTAGAACAGCTATTAAATATTTTGCGTTTGTAACTTGTATTTGATTTAAGGGATATATAGTTTATTATGAAGAAAACTGATTTTATTATTATTATTATTTTCAATACATTTAATGTTAATGTTAATGTTAACGTTAATATTAATGTTGTTATTGTTATTGTTAGTTGTGCTTTTTTGTTTTAAATTTTTACAGTGTTAATGTTTAAGAAAATAAATTTTCGCGATGCAAGCGATATTAATTGTTTGTTTATTTCATTTGCTTAACCTATTTATATGAATCATCCTTCAGTAACGGGGTATTTCGCTTAATTTTTGTAAGGTTTTACCAGATTGTTTTTGTAAATTTTCCACGCGTTTTGCTTTTCAGCCTTACGTTTTACCGATGTGCAAACTTTGACTATCCTATATGCTTCGAACTATAACTGTGAAAAGTTGTTTTCTTTGACTTTTCCTTCGCCTGCTCTTGATTTTTTAAAAACTACTGAAAACTTCTCTAAATACTTTTTCTAGTACCTAACTGAAGTCGTCCATGCTTGGTAATGGTGTTTTCTTTAGTGTTGATAGGAACATCTAATTCCAATCTAAATAAGTATCTGTTTTTTTAGCCGGTGGCAAAGGTAGGCCATAAATTGTAGTAAATATTTCATTAATGGTAGCCGCTACCGATTGCAGTTATACTTTTTGGTAGCATGGAATATTTGAATTCGTAGTAAATGTTATATCTGGGAGGTGCCCCACACAAATTTTAGAAGGGAGGTCCCAGGTTTTACAAGGTCTTCGTGCTAGTCAACAACTTACTCTGTGTCGTCACTTTATTTTAAAATTTCTTTAATAAAAAAATCTAAGTCTTCTTAATTTGAAACTTAAGATTAAATGTGTTTTAATTTACATAAGAAGTGATATGTACAATATTTTAAATAATAATTATAATCAACTGCCAGCAGTTTAAAACAAATAATAAAGAATTTAATATTAGCAATTTAGCTGACACTAAACAACTAAGTAAAACTATCAAATTACTCTAGACTTTGTCAGTTTTTTTTTTAATATTTATTATATTTTAAAATATTTAAAAGGGTTGTTCTTAATAGTGCGTGAGTCTTACGAGCATATAAATCGATAATCAGATATTGTTATAAGATCTTGATTGAGCATATCCTTTATATTCAATCGCTTGTCCTGTACCTCTTAAAGACTTGGCCGATTGCCGAGTGAATAACAGTGGCAAATTCTGCTGTCATCTGCAAAGAGTCAATATGGCATAAGGTAAGAAAAAGAACAGGACCTTGTGGTATCCTTGAATTTATCTTAAATTCCCTGAGAAAGCTCAATCTAAATCTAGAAAAGATATCACCGGCACCAAAATCATTAAGTTTTGACAAAAGCGCATCTTGCCACACTCTATCAAAAGCTTTGGAGATATCTAGACCCACCTTATTTTCGCCGAATTGGTGTATGCGATGACCCATTTTTCCGAACGGAAAGCTAGCAGGTCTTCTGCAGAGCGCTCTATAAGAAAACTATTCTAGAGGTCGCTCAGTAAACTGTTATGCTCCAGATGAGAATTAATCATACTCTCCATAACTTTAGAGAGTGTAAATGAAAATATAATTAGGTGCTTATTTTCAGAGTTGTTACCATTACCCTTTTTGGCGATTAGCCAGCATATTGAAAGCTCACTAGCATGATGCAGCGTGCCGACAAGAGCAGCAAATGGAAGAGCACTGCTTCCAGACCAGTGCTGAAATACCATCCGGCCCAGAAAACTTGTTAATATTAAGAACTGCTAAGACCTTTTTGACTACACGTGCTCAAAAGAATATTTCTGTCACGCACTGACTGTTTTTCGGCAAGGAGAATTTCTTGCAATTTGACGAGCCAGAAAGCTGGCCTTATCAGTCTGGTCTGTGAACATTTGGTCATCTTTTAGAAGAGCCGAAATAGCGAAACTAGCATTATCTCTAATTATTTTAACGAATGAAAAAAAGCTGTTACTAACCCGAGGGGCAGTAGGAATTTTAGCACGAAAGCGCTCCTCGTATATGTGTTTTTTACGCCAAACTATCTTGGCAAACAAAGATCTCGTTGTCTTGCGCAGCAAATCGGTATCTGCATTCTTATTTCTATGCCAGGTGCTGAATGCTTTTTCTCTGAATCTGAGTGCATTTTTACACGTTTAAATAAACCATAAGGCTCATGAAATACTTGCAGCAACGATTCGGGGTATTTTTTTTTATCCCAGGGATTTCAGAACATATAAGTCAAAACTTCGATCTAAAATAGTTCAAATTGAAGGGCTTCAAAACTTAACAAGGATGATCAACTTAACACGAAATTTGTTTTCAAAATACACGCATATGGTTAACTTACATAAAAATTTAAAATTTGTATTTATGTATGTCTGTATTCCTTAAGAAGAATTTTTAATAAACAATATGTATGACCCTTTTTAGGTTAAAAAACACAAAAGTTCCGTAATTTTTGATTTTTTTAATTGAATATCGTCTAGTTTCTAAGTCAGAAAAGATATAATACTCAAATTTTTCTTAAATATTTAAGCTTTTGCTCTCTAGCTACGTTAAAAAAATAACAAATAAATTATTTATTTTAAAAAACTAAGCCAGGTTATCGAAAAATCAATTTAAGTTTTAAAATGTTTTAAACTCGATCACTTTCAAATGTAAATTGCAGACTGAAGTATCATGTTATTGATTAGACTTTAAATAACATACGTTTTTAAAAACCATATAAAAACTGAAGAAAGCCAAGCATAAGATAAATTTGCAGGAACTAAGTACCTAATTTTGAGGCCACATATCGCCACCCGTGGAAAGTGGATGGTACCCAGTTTCAAAACAGGTTCAGATGTTTAATATAATCTTCTCTATGAAAACGAGCTGAGGGCAAGATAAGCAACAACATTTATTCTTTGATATGTAGCTGTCGACGACAAGGTGAAAACATTTTCGGTCTTCTGGTCTTGCACGATCTTTGTGGTTCATTTGTTAGGAACTATCGTTGACGATTATTTGTGTTAGCTGTCCTTATTATGTCTTTTACGATTTATTATTGTTTTGTTAAGGATGTCTTAAAGTCTTGGCCAACTGAGATAAATAGGTTTCAGCAATGTGCGCTTTTAAATAAATCTTTATTGGTATATGACGGAGTAGGCTTTTCTCATGAGAAATAATGGGTAATTATCCTGTGGCTCATAAATTGTAATATTGACACTTTCTTACTTTGATACAGAGTACTCAGATACAGCATTTAAGAATAAACAGTAACTGCAATTATTAAATGTTATACATACATATATATATATATATATATATATATATATATATATATATATATCTAAATATAGGTTTGTGCTTTATTTTTATGATGTGGCAACGAAGCAGATTTAATAAACAGGTTGGAAATTTTTTGCTGGAGCCCGCCAGGTACAAATTAAATTTTTGGCAGCAACATATAAAAACTGTATTATTAAAACAGTCCTGTGATTCCGTGCCACTGTGGTACGTTGTATTTATTCTTCATTAATGTTCGTGTGTATGTCTATGTTTATCAGTCAACGCACTTTTGGAAGTATGAACGAATAAATAGGGATGCCTTTCCGCATCCGTTTCCTTTAACAGAACATGACTTTTGTATATTATGACAATCTTTTGTACGATTAAGTTTGTTCAAGTTAAATATGTTATGACTCTAACAAAGTCGTTTTTTAATGTTTTCTCAGGAAATTCTTTAAAAAATAAATGTTTGTCTTGCACAATTCTTTGAATTAGATTTTGTGGTTTCCTTATAAATGCTATTTTCAAAGGAAGAAAGAAGTAACTGTAAGTGTTGCTACTTCTTTCTTTATGAAAGAATTAACAAAATGAAGAGAGCAACTGATTACAGCCTATTACCAATTTTAATGAAGTTTCTATGTATTGTTACTTTACTCGTTTTCTCAAAACCAAATTTTTTACAAAAATATAGTTTCACAGTGACTTTCGTTGAAATAAAATGATGAAAAACTTTAATTTTTCATAAGAAGGTTTGATCAATTTATTTTTTGTATTGAATTCTTTAATGGAAAATTAATATGTTTTTGTAAAGCCATAGAATTAAAACTAAAGTAGGTTAAGGAATACTTGTGGGAAAAATGCCGTTTAGTTTACTTCTTTTAAAACGAGCAAATGCACTGAATTGTCTTACATATGAGCCGAACATAGCAAAAACTGTGGTGGTTGTAGTTGCTTTTGTTTTTTTATACGATTGGTAATATTGGAATTGAAGATAAAGAAAAGAGTCGAGTATGTATTATTTATCATTTTGTACTCACACATGATACCAACAATGTCTTAAATATTAATAAAATAAATTAATTTTTGTTTAACAATCAATTATTAAGAGCGTGTCAAAATAATTATTTGTTTCTGAAATGCTAAGAGGGTGTTTTTAAAGGTATCGATTATATAACTTCCAGAAGAAATGAACGCTATTTTAAAAGAATGGGATTTATAAATTTTAACATAAAAAACTTTTCAAATACTGATAGTTTTAATTAAAATATAAGAAGGTGCAAAACTATTATGCATTTTAAAAAGTTTAAAATAGAAAAATTAATGTAAATTACAGTTACTTAAAATAATGTTGTTGTTATTATGTTCCATATTATTAGTTTAACTTAAACAATCACCGAACAGATTAAACCAAATGACCTTAATGTTCTTGTATATGTTTTAAATTATTCAAGTTACTCACGATCGATTTGAACTTGTGATATTCAAAATATACATATTCGATACCTATGAAATTTACGTTTGCAAATTTTTTAGCAACCAACTAATTAACATCTGGTAGTTAAAAATAAGACTTTTTAGTCTACAGAATAAGGAGCAGCAACCTCTATGTAAAATTATTCTATATAAAAATATGCTCATACTTACAAAATTATCAGACATTTGGTTTACTGTTTTGCTCCTTAAAAACGCGCAATTAATTAAATAAATTTTAACAAGAAAGCTTAGTAAAAATTGATAAATAATTTTTTTTTAAATTGAATATACACACATACATACATGTTTATATTATAACTTGTTTAGTGTTTTACGAATTATCTGTGCATTAACGTTTATTCAGTTCTTTAAATAAATAAACATGTTAATAAAATTGCTCTTAAAAAATTGTCTTATTTTGCAAAAATATCTTAAAAAATCCTGTATAAATTATCCAATTGATTACACAGAAAAGTGTGTCCTACTTTATTTGAAAGAAGTGAAAACAATTCCTGTGCCCTTCGCAGGTAATATTCTGAAAACTTATTTTTGATGAGTGTTATAAGTTTCAAGCAAAGCTGATGAATAGCTTAATGTGCGGTCAGATTAGTCAAATATTTGAACAAAAAAAGCGTAACCACTATTTTAAAAATGTTTCTTCAATCAAGCACAATCGGCTCCATTGTGCTCTGTTATAATAATTTTACAATTAAAAAATCTTAAATTTGTGTCATATCCATGAAGAAAAAGCTTATGTTGAGATACATGAACACAAATAAGAAATTTTAAATTAACATAAATTGTAAACGATGCTTAAATTTTACTTAAATCAATCATTTAAAAAAATCGTCAGCCACTTTTAATTTCTCCATAATTAAAGATTTTCTTTACTGTCTATTTTTCTTTCTTGTATTTGTTGCACTTTATGAATGACTGAATGCGTAGTTAGTTTAAAAAAAAATGAAGAAAAATGCTTTCGCTCATTAATTTATGTATTCCATCTGTCTGATTGTTTGTATCTGTCAAATTAAACATAATTAAAAATTATATGTTTTTTACTGTTTTAACAGCTACTGATTCATGCCAAGAATAAGGCTTCAACGAGTAAATATTTTTGGCGCCGCTGTTAGTTTTAAACCTTTTTATGGAAAATTGTTTTTAGCTCTCAAGAGTCATTTCAATAATGTTCAAGTACTCGTAAGATACATTGTGCTAAGATCAAAGTATGTGTTGTAGTCGTTGACATTACGTTTTTTGTTGGCTTATTCAAATATATACTTTTAGGGGGAGCAATCAGAATTAGGGAAATATTTAAAGGGTATTCAGCAAATCGTTTCACAATCCTATTTTCTAATTTAAAAACAAGGCTTAAAAATCACAAAAATAAAGGTATTGCAAATTTTCAAAAACACTATTACTTCTGTTATTTTGCCATCGTTATACGAAAACACACAATTTTCCCTAAACGTTGCAATTTATTATTCTATAATTTCATCTAAACGGAAGTCTACTAAAACACTTCGTTACAATTGAACCCCCTAAAGCAAATTTTTTGTTGGTTACAAAGAATTTTGCATATTCTAAATGTAAAAATCTTTATGCAAAATAATGTCGACGGTGTTTTTGCAGTTGGTTTATTATCACAGATGACTGCATGAGATATTTTTATTTTTTTGCAGCCATAACAGAGTTGATAATGTATCAATTATTAAAAATTGTATCTTATTTTTTTTTTTTTTTGCGAAATAATTTACAATGATGATGTTGGGGTTTAATGTTAATCGCAGGTTGGACTCGCATTTTTAATCAAAAAGCAGCAATTTTATGTGATTTGAAAAATAAGCGTTTTATAATATAATCTGAAAAAATAAATACTTTTACATACCCTATTTCTTCTAAATATTTATTGACTGCTATATATGGACAAATTGAAAATCATTTCCTCAATAGCAAATTGCTTAAATTTGGCGATTTCAATTTGAAGTGGAAAAATCTAGCAGCTACAAACGGCGATTTGAAAACATGCGTTTGTCAGATTATAAATGGTACATTAAAAAAGAAAGAAGAGACCAAAAAGGTTAACTTATGCTCAGGTTACACTTTAATGAATGTATTTTATTTACATCTTATTTTATTCAGATAAACAAATTTTAAATAGAAAAATAATTTTCCGTCAAAATATAATTATTGGAGTCATATTTTTATACCCTTCACCACAAAAAGTGGAAAAGGCGTATCTGTAAATTTGTCATCTCATAAATTATGTATGTTCTGAGTTCTAATGCATAGCGAAGGCAGTCCGTCAGTCCTTCCGTGCTAGTGTTGAAATCAACTTTGACAAGGCACTAGATGAGCTAAAGAAAGTTTAAACTTTACGCCAACTGTTCGGATATAGTTTCTAAAATTTCGCTATTATTTTTAATTAGAGTTACTTCGCCAAACTAGATTTACACATGTGGTTAAGGGTACATAAGATTCGACATAGCCGAATGTAGTACTCTTACGTGTTTAAATTAAAATTTAGTTTCAAGTTAATAAAAATCACTCTGTGTAATTTTCAGAGTATAAAAAAGTTACTACGAAAGCATACTTTTCAATTCTGCAGTGTGCGAGAACAAAAATGTCAGTGCAATAAAATGAACAAGAACAACAATTGATGCGAAAAGTATTCAACAGCATACAATTTACGCGTGCAGCATATTTAACTTTTGCCTTGTCGCAGCTGCTTGATTTTGTTTATGTCGACTTTCTTTGTTTCGTTTTTAATTATGCACATTTATAAGCAGTCAAATTCTGAAAACAGAACGCCATAATGTTGAGCATTAACAGCTTCCAGGAACCTTCTATGGCGATATTCCAACTTTTAGTACTAAAAAGACCATAAAGGGTAGTAAACTGAGAAGCAAATTTTGACAAGTCCTTGAATTTAAAAATTTGCAACAATATTTTACGACTTTTTGTGCAAGTATCCTAGTATTTTTTATTATGATTTTCAGTTCTTTTTAACTTTTTATTTCCGTATATTTTAAAGTTTCTCGTTTTTTATTGTCTTTTCGCATATAAATTTGCACTTTTTTGACTTTAAGCTACTCTTCTGCTTAAATTGAATCTTTTTATATCAATGATTGTTTTAAAAGATTTCCTAAAATGTTGGAATTTTTTGTTCATTTGTTTTTCAGATTACAACATACCCTAAATTAACCTAAAGGAATATAATCGAATTGTGTATTGGAAAAAAGAGACCGTTGTAGATACCCTGGAAATTAATAAAAAAAAATATTTGTTAATCTGATTCAATTTTATATAGAGTATAACTTGTTGTCTTACCGATAGTTAAATTTAAAAAAAAGATTAGCTATTTTTATGCTTACCTTAAACTTAGTCTTTTATTAAATATTCTGAAATCACAAAAATTCCACAAAAGTTATCTTTCGTACATATTTCTACACATATTGAATAATTTCATTATTTAAAGCTATAAGTGCGGAATGTTCTACATAAATATGTTAAGTCATTTACATGTATAGTACAACTAAAAACAAACATATTCAAATCAGAAAATATCTAAGTTCAAACAATGTAAATATAAAACGAAAGCATCAACGTATACTTTATTATTCAGAAAAATACAAATTAACATTTTTTGTTTTACAAACAAACAAAAATTATATATGACAGCGCTGATTCTTATGCAGAATTATTTTTTTGAAATCATATTGTGCATCGCGAATTTTACACATATAAACAACTTAATTTTAAATTAAACTTTTAGCTGAATATTTTCAAAAGCATTAAAATGTACATATAAACGAATATATGTATGTAAAAAATTTGTACATTTATCTCAAAAAGTCAATCGCAAAAAGACAAAATAAGCAGCATAAAATATGAAACTTCATTTCATCATGGAATAATAATAATAAAAAGTTAAGCAACCCTTTAGGTTCCAAAAACAAACAAAAATGAATTATAACAAGCGAGAATTTCATGTGAACTTTCTTCAGAAGCAAACCAACATACATATGTACTATGTATGAATGCATGTACATATATATATATGTTTTATAACATAAATTAATAAAAAAAATAATTTTATAATGTTTTACAGTTGTACGCCAAATAAAAGCGGACACAAATTTCACAAATTTAATACTATGAGAAGTTTGTTGGTCACTACATGGCAAATAAATTAATCTACTAGAATTATCTTACCTTTGCTTTTAAGTATTTTACTTTTTATTTCTTCTACATAAATTAATTAAATAGCAAAGTTGCTGGCAAGCGAGTTCATTTTACTAAGCCAAATCAATTATCTAACAAACAATTGCAACCGCCTCGAAAAGGAATAACCAGTAGATATAAATAGTGCATATTTATTGTTTTTTATTATTATAAAAGAAAATAAAAAAATTTAAAATAAATTTTAAGGTTTTCAAATACACAGGAATACAAATTATGTTCGTTATTATAGGAGCTAGCGCGCTCTCTCTTTCAGTCTTCCAAAATTATGGATCAACTTTTAAAAACTTCGCTTTCTTGCCTCTTTAACGCACTATTGTTCAGCGATTAACAGCGCACCTTTGCAGCAATGCTTTTAACAAAAGGATAGAAACCGTAAACTAATCTTATGCCTACGAGGCTAATTTAGTCATTACTCAACATCGAGAAATATATTTATTTTTAAATTAGTTTTTTTTATTGCTCTTAAGTTTTTTTATTTGAAAATGGCAAGTAGACAAACATTTCTTTTAATTTATTATCTCTCTTCTGGTGGTTAAGTTTATTAATTTTTAATTTTTGATGAATTAAATAACTATATAATGTTAATATTATTATGTTTCTATTTCGACGACAATTTGCAGCTAACTTCGGTAAAACCACGCTTCTACACTTGAATGTGTAACTTTTATAACATGTAACTACTTAATGGCATCTGGAAAAATTTTGAATTAAGAGATGCACCATCTTGGGTTTTAACTAAAATGACATTAATTAATATTCAAGCAGCCAAATTGATCAGCTAGTACAAATCAAAAAAATATTTAAACAAATAATAATAAGCCTTTCAAAGCAGTCCGCAATAATTAAATTCTACAACACCATATTGTTCTCTTCTAAGCCACAATATTTTTTGTTTTCTGCTCTAATAGCCCTTGACTTTATTCATGCAATTTATAACCTGTGATAACACTCTTCCTGTTTTATATTCTTTTGCATCACTATCTTTCACGAACTTTTGTTTTGCTACTGTTCTGCTAATTAGCCACAGCTGCTGCTAGACACGAATAACGTAAAATTGAGTGTCACTTGCCCTAAAAGCAGTATTTTCAATATCATTGCAGGCAGTCTTTACCAAACGTGTTGCCCGCATTTAATTTAAGTTCTGCTGTCGACATTTTACTGCAGCGATAAACTTTTGGACCAAAAAGAGAAGAGTATTTTCCAACAATCTGTTTAGCTTGGCACCAGATGCTAAGTGGCTCTCGGCGTATGCCGCTCTTGGAAGGTCATACGGCCAGGTTCCGCGTTTGTCTTACACTAGTTGTCCATTTTAAAAAAGAGATAGAATGTAACAAATATATGTAAATTGTTAAACGTTTCTTGTAAAATAACACCATGCGCATACTGTTTGTCACACGAAGTAAATAGTAACGTTCGTGCACAAGATTACTTTTAAAAACTGTCAAGTGCCAAAAAAAGATCGAAAGTACCAATATAGGTAAAGACCAAAATCTTTAACCGTAATTTGTGTGTTTAAATGCGTCAGTAGTACTGCTTTGTGTATTATTAGTCTAATTATGTAAGAAAAATTTTGTGGAACAAAAACGCTAGCACGTGTTACATTTCTAGTTTGAAGAAATAAGTGTTATTATTGTTGTCATCGTGTGTACCCTAAAACAGATTTTAAGCAAAAAGTAATAAGTCTGTAAAATAATTAAAACTAAAACCCCATCTACTTAACGAAACTAACTATCTAACTAGTAGAAAAACCCTCAAAACAAATAAATTTCTTATAAAACATAAAACGAGCGTAAATAACATAAAACGAGCGTAAATATAATTTGCTTATGTGTGGTGTCCACCTTTGTTTTTTTCAATTACGTATTTTAAGCTTACGGTTTTACTGATGTCTTCATATTTATTTCAAAAATTTTAAGACGTTAAATGATATTAAGAAATCAAAATATTTTTTATGCACAAGGAAGTATTTATTTGTTCTTATCTCTACTAAGATAATAAATGATAAAAAATTGTGTACCTTATAACCTGTATTGATAGTATACGGAAGGATGACTAGACATTATTCAAACCTTAATTTAAAGTCATTTTTAAAACATACTTCTTAGGCAACTTAAGGCAGAACTTCTTACCAGATTTATTTTTAAAACTTCTTATGCTAGAATTGGCACATTTATGCATACAAAACCATACGAGAATATTGGCGGGTTTTGTTTCATCAAACACGAAACGAAAGCTGAATTCACGCTGTGTGAGAAATACTTCAACTTTAACTACAAGTGTGAGTAAAATGCCGCATACATGTTTTCACTAAATGATTCATACATATTTTATTTATTTCATTATTTTTATTAAAAAAAATTAAGATCTTATAGAACAATGAACATGACTTTACTATCAAATTATCATTATTTTCATTGCTATTCCTGGCAACACCGAAAGCCATGTTAGTTTGATTGTGTCTGAACTGAGAATACTTCTTCCATTAAAAATTTGAAATGAAAAGGTAATTTATTTTTTGGTAAAATTATTGACATACATATAAAATAAATGTTTGTGTAAAATATTTTTTCCAATTTTTCCCTTATTTTCTCAGTTAAGAAAAAATAACAAAACAGTATTTAAATTGCTATCGTTGTTTTAAGTTTTTTTTTTCTATTCAATTGCAGTTTGACAGGAATTTCAAGGTAAACCGTAAGGCGTAAAGGTTCAGTTAGACGTCCCATACTAAGGCCACAACCATATTAACCTTCATCGATTAGTGGTGTCACAAATACATATATACATAAACTTAGAAAACTAAAAAAAGGAAAGGAAATATATAATTTAAAACTTACCAATACCATGCAAATATAAAACAGTACAATTGAAACTTCAATTCAAATGTCAACTTTATATGTATAAAAAAACATTATAGGTATAAAATTAAAATTCAATTGCTATCTACGGTAACAGTTGTTGCTATTGGATTATATCATTTTATCAATTATGTATGAAGGGTTGCCTAACAGTTTGATTTCAGCAGATTTTTTAATTAGTTATTATTAGGGTTGGTCTTATTGAGCTCTAAATGAAGTCCGATTTAAATTGACACTGCAACATTTCGCTGAACTATGATTTTTTATTGGACAAATTTTATAAGCAAGACGCGCGGTGAATAGCAGCGATTTGCCTAGAAAATTTATTGTTGTGCAAAGGAACGCCAATTTTGTAGATTTTATTAAATGGCTTCTAACTTTCCATTTTTTTTGGATTTTAATTTAATTTTTTACAATAAAATAAAATAAAAATATAAGTTTATTAATAGTTGCAAATTTTTGAACCGCATTTAAAGGGCGAAATAATATAATTTCATAAGGCTTTATAATTATTTGCAGCACACCAACATCAAGTTATTTTATTTCCTTACTTTTACAATCTAACAAATTTAAGGTATTCGGTTGGCTAATCTCTGTAGATTAAAATTTGTATACAGAGTTTATGTTTTTATACCCAGTTATAAGTTTTTAAACTACCAACAGATGGTACAAACATAAAAAATTAAAAAAGTCAACCTTGGTTACAGAATTAATACAATTAAGCACAATAATAAATTTTTAAGCACATGCACTTGCACACACAAACAAATTTTTGATACTGACACAAAACCATTTTTTTAAAACTTTTTTTAATTAATGCTTAAATACCTAATACAAAAATAAATAACACAGGTTCTTTAATCCTTCACAACAATCACTTCAGAGAAAAATTTAAAGAGATATTGACTTGTATCTCTAGATAGAATTAAAAATTGATTTTAAATAATTTTTCTATTTAGCTCGCAGTTAATTAGTAATGGTGGTTAAACGTGTCCTTTTATGTACTTATTATGATAAGAAATAAAGAAGTCTACTATTGTCCTATACAGACAAATCTGTTTGTTTTGCAATCTCGATCAGATGAAAGTTTTCTTACCTTTTTTATTAATAAAACACAAACTGAGTTCATAGCGTTTTATTTTGTACAGTATTGGAATAATAGTTAAACCCGTAAATAAAAGTTAAAAAAGTTTTAATTTCCAACGTCAAGAACATAAAAGTAGTAAATTAGTTTAAAGTTTAAAGAATAATTGATACACCAATACAGGTGAGACGTGAGAATTAAACGTGAACCATTTATATATGAGTATATCGTGAGTCCTAAGTTTAGCCAGCGAATTCAATGGTAATTTCAAATTTTTATACACACCCACTTTTCTTTGCTTACATATGTTTCTGCTTTGCTTATGTAGATCTCCAAACAAAAATGAGCTAATATTCATTGTTTTTTTTTTTTTTTTGGAAATTATAGGCTTCAATAGTCTTTAATTATCTTGATCAATTACCTCCAAAAAGTTAACCTTTAAGCAGTCAAGTTCAATTAATATTTGAATGATTTTGTATTCTTATATTCGCACACACGTGTCTATCATCTGTTGGCGTTTCCATCTTAAAGTCATTTTTATACCCTTCACAAATAGTGAAAAAGTTTTTTATTTCCTTTCCTAGAACTTCCAACTCCATAAATTATGTATATTCTGTGTTTTTTTTACTTTCGATTGCATTCCTGCAGGTGGGTTTACTATAAAAAACTAATGAAAAAATATCGGTGAGATTCTTCGCCATCTGAAATAGTAACCTTTTCATGTAATAAGCTGAGACAACACCTCCAACCAAAAAGAGCAGAAGTTAATGCTTTTAATTTGTTTTGTCACTTATTTCTAAATCCTGTGTTTCATTGCAACTTTGCACTTCTTTGTTTATTAATTTGTTTCAAGGTTCTAGTTTAAAAACTGTCATACCTCATAATTTATTTGTTAAAGTGACATTTTTATGCGATGTAAAATTTAATTTTAATACTACACAGAAAAAATATTTTGGAATATAGAAAAGTTATGCAGCGAAGGAAACACAGTGTGACAGTTTTATATTAATACTTTAGAAGCAGTCGTGTCACAGAAATATAGAAAGTAATCAAAAATCTTCTTGAAGACAAAATATCTAGCTTTTGAAAATAATTCATAGCAAACTAGTTGTGTTTTTTAACTAACGACTGAAACTGATGACGGAACGTCGTGTCTGCAAACTCCTTCAGCCGGTCAATTTTTTACGTCGCTATTTTAAATGTGTTTGGTAAAATTTTTAATGATTATTTTCAAAGAGAAACTACAATCTTTAAAATTAAAATAAATAATTTAAATGTAAAATTATTGAAAAAAGATTACTACACAAAAAAAAAATAAAACAAAAAGACTGTGAATCCTGCAATTTCAAAACTGTTAATTTTATTGAAAATATACGGTTTAGTTCCTGGAGAAATTATTTTGTTTGGAACCTGGCTTAACTCCCTTAATTTCTTTAGCGATGAGCCATAGGTAATATAAAGAGGTAATATAATTGTTCTTTATATAACTGGTTCCGACGTAGTTTTCTGCATTTTGCACACAAAACGTACCATGCCGAGAAAGGCCACAAATATTTACCCGATTCGATTAAGTGAATTAATTCCCCACTGCAATAAAGCAGAAAAAATTTCATGTACCCAGTCGATTTAGGAGATACAAAAGAAAATTTTACACTTCCCTTTAACATTGATCTGCCTTCCCACCCTTGCACGCGTGTAAAACAGTGGCTTAAGAAAAAGGTAATACATTTACAATGGCACAACAGAAGACATGACCGTAACTTGTCGTCAGTAGTGTTAATAATAAAGAAAACATGTCTGTAGTAGAAATTTTTATGCAAAAAAAAAATATTCTACAAATATAAGTAATGATATATTGTTAAGGAGAAATTTAACTTTAAAAACGAAAACTATAATACTTTATCTCGCTTAATAAGTTTTTAATCAGCCTCTTTTTTTAGTATTTTAGAGGCATTTCTTTTCAAAGTATTAACGTTTATCAGCATTTGATATAAAAAATCTGTTAAAAATTGTTTTTGGGAAGAACAATGTGCGTAAAGGAATTTAAGACTCGACAGCATGTCATTATCTGAAAAAAGTACGTCTTTATTACGTACGTTTTTATTAGGAAGAAAAAACTGTAAATAAATAAAAATAGATCCAAATAGTAATGTATGAATACTGTTAATTAGTGTTTAATTATTCTCACAAAATATTTATTATTTATCATAGAAATTGAGCATGCATAAAGTTAAATATTTTTTCAAATAAATATTGTTTTTAAACAATTAAGTTTCTTATATTTAAATTCAATAATTCACAAATAAAGAATTACTTCCCGATTATATTTTTTTCTAATTTTTATTTTCTTTTATTTTGTCCAATCATGTTTTCGATATGTAATTTAAATTAAAGTTTGAAAATTTAGGAGAGTAATTAATGTCCACATGTATGTCAAAATATTTTCTTTAGATATTAATAATATTGCTTTTTCAGTCTATTGAATAAAATAATACCTTTAAAAGCGATTTCTCAGCCAGTGTTGGAGAATAAATAAATCATTATGTTGTAATTTTAATGACTAATTCAACAGTTGTTATTGTTATTATTGTTACATTTTATAACGGCACCTGTTTTAAAGGTGAAGGATAAATATATTTTCTATTTTGTGTTTTTTTTTTTTGTTCTTGTTACTTGCTTTCGATATAAACGTTGTAAAACTTTATTGAAAAGACTCATATCATAAGACATTTAGGTGCCCTTTCATTCCATATGACTTGAAATTGAAATGGTATAAATAAAACTTAAAATTATAATTGTTAGATTATAATTTCTTTGAAAGTAAGAATAATAGTGGTGCACTCAATCCGCTTCTTATAAGTTTTTTATGTCAATAGTTTTTTTTAAGTTGACGTACATATTAATTTCTTTTTTGTTTAATTAACACGTTTCAAAAGTTTTTCTATAATTAACCTCTAACGTTGACATGCAAGCATATTTTCATTAAAAAATATTTACTGAATCATGTATTTAATAAAATATTGACTGAGATATAAAAGGCAATATGACAAACTGAAGGATCAAACATTACTCATGATGGCTTTATATATTTTGGATCTGCTTCTTTTATTACTATTATTTCTTTTTTTCATTTTAATTAAATTTCGTCTGGGTATTAGAGGTGTAGCCTAGTTAAAGCTTCATTTTTGAACTTTATGCAGCAATGCTTCACAGACGAACACCTCAGGTGTTTGAAAATTAAAAAATGCTGTCAAATTATTATATTTTAACAAATAATTATTAGATAACTTTAAAATATACTTCGTATTTAATACCTTCGTTTTCTTAGTTTTAATGCTGATCGACCCTAATAGTTTTTGCATAAATATATATCTGTATTTTCTATTATCTATGAATCTATATTTTCAACTGATAAGATTGATTTTTTCTCAGGATTAAAAAATAAACAATTATTCCGAATTCTTTTTCTTTTATTTATTGGTTCGACCTGGGATAATTGTCTATGGTTTTAATGAGAAACAAAGACATTTGTGATTTTGTTAGTAATTTAGGAATTTGTAGAATTTTCATAACAAACAGGTAGAAAATATTTTTAATAAAATAATAAAATGTTTTATTATCCACTGGGTAGAGAATTAATTTTGAGTTAGTTTTTTTTTTTTGGTTTTTTGCATAAAGAAAGCTTTCATAGCAGCAAAAACAGTATGCTCTTATATACAACTTTTAAAATAAAATAAAATTAAAATTGTTTTAATATAATTTTGGACCTTGATATTAAAAAATTTCTTAATTCAAAAAATAAGATTCAGAAAAATTTAGTTTTGACTCCATAGAATACAAGGTAGACAAAGGTAGGGCGAAGTAGAATTTTTAATTTCAAAATCACCCTAAGCTTTATAAGGCCCATATTTAAAAATCAAACTCTACTACACTTCTTTTTTAGCCGTGAAAGTTTCAATACAGAATTATTTCCATAGTTCTTTTTATAAAAAGTTCAGAGGCCCATAACTCGGAAAATAAGGACGAGCGCAAATATTATCACTTTATGTTTTTTATTACTTTTTAATTCTCTATCTGTTTATTTTTTATTTGTTGTTTTGATTGGAGTTACTTCATTGTTCCAAAGGGTATGGAACATTTAGAGGTAGGCGTGGTGATTTGCCCGCTGCCTAGAAGGAAATGGACCGATCTTACTGATTTTCAACAGTAAAATTTTCTCTATTTTCTTATGAATTTTTCAAAATGTACTCTCTGGTCTTTTAGTAACACGTTTTAAAAACGAAAAATAATACTATGACATACAATTAAAAATCACAACCACTAACAACCAAACTGGATATGAAACGTCAGTGCGAAAGTATTAAAAAAATAAATTGAATTAAACAGGGTAGCATATTGACATCTTCAGTTCCGAAAAGAAAAATACTTTCTCGTCTGTTTTAAGAAAATTAATTTATTACCAACATAACAAACAGAAGCATGGATTTGACAAATTTTTCTTGACACATTAAAAAAAACACAACACTTGGCTAAAACGAAAAAAGTTAAACAAACCTAACATATAATTGCCGCTCTCTAAATGCCTTAGACTACATTTGTTGATATAAATACAAAAATACTTGACCTTATTTCTAAAAAAAAGTAATAATGACCAAATCACAATAACTTTATTTTCATAATAAGGGTGAAGTGAAAAATTACGCTTATCCACAAAGGTTCATGTTACATGGCCCCTATGTAATTTGTCTTTAAATTAATCTCTAAATAAAATGAATGTCCTTGATTTAGGGGGTTAAATTTTGCATTCTTTCTTAATCTGGCATTTCCAATTAAATGTGAAAATAATACTCGTAAGATATAAAATATTTCGGTAAAGCAAAGAAAATCGAAATCAGTGTATGAGGTTTCTTAAAAATTTCGTTCTTGTGAAAAATTTTAAATAATCCAACTATCTAATAGCAAAAGGTTTTTTGAAGTGTTTCTAATATGCATACATATTATAAACACAAAAATATATGATTAATCTATGCAGTAACAGTAACGGGGTCATTTCTGTAAATGAAATATTTTTCGAAAATTTTAGTGTTGGTGTAGATAGTAATCAAAATGGAATAAAACACTTACTTTTCGAATTCTTTTTGTGAGTTGGCCCCTTAGAGCCTTGGTTCAAATACAGGATACTTTTTTTCATTAAAGTATATCATTTTGTAGAGAAACTAGAGATACAAATGTAAAGTCACCCAACTTTATTGGTATAAATGGTTCTAAAACAGTTATCAGTACATTTTTTTTTTTTTATTATTAATGGAAAGTTTTTTAATGGAAAGTATGTTTACAGAACTCTACAAAATGATTAGAAAATATTTTTCTAAATTTTAATTTAAAAAAAAATTAGAAATGATACGCGGAGGAAGTCATGGGCACTCAAGTTATTAATTATGTATCTTAAATTTTGAAAACTGTGTTCTCAAGCAGTACAAAAAGTACCAAAAGGGTTAGTTGCACAACATTTGTTTTGTTCAAAGGCATTTAATTTACATATTGGTCAAATTTAGAACTTTTTTAAAATTATGAATTTTAAGCTATAGAAATAAATTTACAAGGTGTAACTCAAAACGAAAAGTAGATATTTTTTGACACATTTAGTGGTTTTGGGGAAGAAGAAATAAGTAAAATCATTCTTTCTTGATTTTAACGACAATTTTATAATAACAAAGCAATAATAATAAAACTTTATACGATATTTTTAGCGAATAAAACATTATAAAAGCAAAAAGTGAAAAATGTTAGTTTCATATTTTTTTAATTTTATATCACTAATTTAGTGCGCCTACGATGCACAGTGAGACAACGCCGGCAAAAAATACAAGGAGTCAATGTAGAGCTCTGAAATTTTGCACTGGTTATTTTTAAGAAAATTCCAATAAAAAAAATTAAGAAAATCCGCCCACTTTGACGCCCACCTCCCATACAATCGAAAGTTGTAAAATGCCGCATTGTCCGTAATACTTTAGGTATAACTTTCAATTTTGGTACACTTGAATGTTATACTGCTACAAACATTATCGGAAAAAAATCTTGAACATCGGCCCATTTTTACCCTCTCTCCTCCAATCCCCCCATCGATACAGCCTCATAAAAAGTGTCATATTTTTTAATATATTTTAGATTCAACCTTCAAATTTGATATTATTATCGCGATGCTCCTGACATTTTAAGTCCCTTTAACATGTGCAAGAATACCACATTTTCAGGTTAGCATCCATTCAAGAGTTAGACGGCAGCATAAAAATGGAAATAATTCTAAATAGCTAGATATTATTCTACCGCCGCCGCGGTGCTTTAAAGTAGCATTACACCTCGGGTATGTGAAAAATTGAAACCGTTTCCAAATTCTTATTTAATCTTTCTTCCTGCCGATACCTTTTGTCAAGATCTAAATAAAACTTGCTTAAGATATATACATACATTACCGTTTATAGTTTAGAAGATATTCGGCTTTTAAAATTAAAAATTGAATTTTTGTCCTACCTTTATTTAGCTTTTTGCTTCTAGTGCAACCAAACCCCCTTCCTTATGTGGTTGGACTGAAAAAAAAAATTCCTTAGTATTCCGAAAAACGATTTTTCCAAAATTAAAAGTTTAAAAAAATGCATTTGAAAATAAAACAATAAAGAGTGATATATTCGGCTATGACTAGTCGTATATACCTTTCACCATATAGATATGTATAACAAAATACATATACGTATAAAGCGGCATTAACATTAGCTTTTTCTGTTATAAAAAAGCGTCAAAAATTTTATGTTTGAATGAAAATGATTGTCTTTGCTACTTTATAAAGACTTATTATACTAGCTGGCCACACCTTAATAAAAATATACAATTTTAAAAAGTAAAACAAATCAACCACCTGTAGGGATACAAGCGAAACGGTAGAGGCTGGTGTGGTATTTGTCTTGCTGCGTATTTAAGTTTTCTCTAGCGCATCTAGTGCTTTGCCAAAGTTGATTTAACACAAATATGGACGGACAGGCGAACAGACGAACATCGCTCAATTGACATCGGTAAATATGAATATACTTCCTGGAGCCGGAAATTGATATTTTGAAATTACGAACGGAATAACAAACTTAGATACACCAGTCTTTCACCTCTGTTTAAGAATATAAAAAGATCGATTTTTTTTTAATTTTTTAGCTTAAAAAAACATCTGTTCTTAGTTAGTTAGTCATATAGTTATAACCAAAAGTTTTATATGTTTATACTTCTTTAAAAGACACTTTTTCACAAAGTATTATCAAAAAAATAAAAAATAACTTATACTTTTATAGTGAAATATTAAAACAGTTCTAAAAGACTAAGACCATGCTTAAATTCCGCAGTTTTTTTCTTACCGCGCAAATGAATACAGCAGAAAACTACAAATCCCAATTTTTGGACATTTTTATGTCATTTCTGGCAATTATGGTATTGACGTTCGTCAACTTAGATATTTTTTCAACTTATCAATTCAATTCATTTCATTACATAATATTGATAAATGATTTTATGGCATTAGAAACAAATTTAATTTCGCAAAAGCTGAATTAAAATTATTTTTTTTCCAGTT
The DNA here is from genome assembly GCA_937654795.1 of Cistogaster globosa. Lineage (NCBI taxonomy): Eukaryota > Metazoa > Arthropoda > Insecta > Diptera > Tachinidae > Cistogaster > Cistogaster globosa. The sequence continues at coordinate 79,578,318 of OW569403.1, forward strand.
TTTGCAAGATCTCTTATTAAACTATTTAAATTTAAAAAACTATTTTATGCTTTCCAAAAGACTAAAAAATTTCCTAAGCATTGATATGCCATACATATGTGTGTCTATATAGACTTCAACTAGAAGTCTATGTAGGTTCTTCTGTAAGTTCTACCAAGGAATGTACATAATTTTCAACTAATATGAATTCTCCGTGGCATAAAAATGAGTATGCACTGTTGGTGTCATTTCTTTCGAAGAATATAACGTAACTGTTTTGAAATGTCTCCACAATACCCTAAACACATTTCGAAATTTATTTTGTAATTACTATTTTTTGCTAGCAAAATTATGTTTTTGTTTCAGGTTTTCAGGTGGTTTCAAAATACATAAAACAAAAATCGTTTGGACGTGTCTTTAAGATTTTTAGTTTCATAACATACAAGTGGGTTACCAATTTTAACTCCCACGTGCTTTTCAAAACTTGAATTCATGTTTCATTTCATGAAGTTCTTCATTTTTATTTATTGTTCATTTGTATTATTTATTTGCATGTCAAAAGAAATATTAAAGGAATATTTACATATTTATTTTGATACTAGTTCCGATTCAATATTATAAATCAAATGCTGTGTTGAAATGATGTATTATCGCAATTATTAAATTTTTTTATTCTCAATGAAACTATTGATACATTTTATACTAAAAAGATGTTTGACTTCCACTAACTTGTTTATAATTGGAAAGTAATAATAGCGCGCCATACTCCCATCTGCAGAAAAACTAAAGTTCACAGTTATTAACTTTTTTTAACTGCTTTGCAGTATAGACTGAAACTATCCCTTTTGGTCAGAAATTTTAGTAGGAGACGTGAAGTGAATCATATGATCGTAAAACCCTAATGTTTTCAATTTATCGCGGCCTAGTCCAAGCTACAACAAGAGCAACAATTGCTCCTTCTTCTGTAAAAACTGAATCAGATAATGGTTGTGGTATGCTTTTAACAATTCGCTAAGCCGTCAGAGGAAAGAATTTTTTTTTTAATTTTCTTTAAAAGAAAAAAAAAATGTTGTGTGTTTTGTTTCAATCAAAAAATCTGACTGTTTTAAAAATTCTTAATCTCAATTGAATTAAAAAAAATTCTAAGTGTTAATTTTAATGAACTATTAAGAAATCAACTGTTTAAAAAAGTCTGTGGTGAAATTTAATATAACAAAAGTTAATATTTCAATTCAAGTTTAGTTTTCATCTCAAATATATTAAAAATGCATACAAGTATTCTTGAAAAGAACTATTTCAAGTGCTGTATTTATGCATGGTTGTATACAGTGTTGTGGAAAATTATGCATGATAATCATTTTCTTTTGTTGAATAGTCAGTAATTAGAGAATTTTTATGCGAAGCACAAATTAACGTAATTTTTTTCCAAAATATTTTTAGTTGACATGGTTAAAAGTGAAGTTGATAATCCTTTATTCTCCGACTTTGGGATTGACTATTCATAGTTTTTGTATGGAGCACCAGCTTTAAACTGCAGAATGAGAGTTCAATGTTTTTCCAACTAAGTAGAAAATTTGCTTTGGAATTTTTTACTTCAGCTTTTAACAGTTTTCCCGTTTAGATGAAAAGCTTGTACAAAATATTTTATTTTAAAAATTTCATTTCTTGCCACATTGTCTTAATCTCTATCTTCAATAAATTTCATTTTCAGTAAATTGATAAGTTTGAAAATATTGTAAAATTGATTAATCTCAATCCCACAATTCCCAACAAAGTTTAAAATATTCAGTTCTTTTACTGTATTTACCATAAAACAAGAAAAAGGGAAATTTCAGTTGTGCGGTAAGAAGAGAAATACTCAATTTGACTCAATTATTTTTTTACAAAGAAATTGATCTATTTTTCCCAATTTGGGTCGATAATCACTAAAATGTTTTAATTAAATTTTTTACATGATATTTTTTGGCATCGCGACATCGCTTAGATTTTTAAATTCCTTAAAAAAATTCAAAAATGCTTACGTAATATAAATGACTTAAACGTTTATTGAAATAACGCACTCTAAGATTTTATGCTTTATAGTATTTTTAATGCCCTCTTCGATAATAAAGTATTTTTTTTTTGTTAAAGAAATACTTATTATACCTCGTTTAAAGAAATTTATTTATAGAAACTATTTTCCGATTTAAATCTAAGCACCAACAGAAACGAATAAAGTTAAATCAAAGGTCAAGTTAAATACCCATGGAAGAGCCTTCAAAATAGCTTTCGTATTGTGGAAATTTTGTTCAAATCATCAATTCCTGAAATTTGGGTTACCCGGAAGTAGGATTGGCCGGCAAATGATACTGTTGGTAATCATAATTGAAGTATTTTTTAATGCTAAAACTACCCGATCATACGGGTAGGTGTATGTATGTAAATGAGACTTATGCCGAAAAAACATACAAGATTGAACACATACTCGTACACAGGAATAAAAACATATTATAAAAAAAAATAAAATATTTAGAATACCATAATAAATATATTGAAATTTTGTGATTTTACCAAATGATATATTTCTAAGTAGTTATTTCTTTTACAAACTTCTTTATATTGTTGAAACAATTTTTTTTTGTAGTAAACAGCTTGCCGCCATGTCGTCCTGTTATTGTTTATATAAATATTCTTGCGTATTTAATTTTAGATACACATATTCAAGCTGGCAATGAGCTAGCTTTTATGTGTTTATTGCATAATAAATGAATAATAAGTACGGGGCCAAATCATGTCTTGTGGACCACAAATAGAGTGCTTTAAAATCCAGTTAATATCAAATATATTCTCATAACAGTAGCAAAATAAATTCTCAATTCGTAACAGCAATATCTACAGGGTTTTAAAAACACTGTATTATTAACTCAAATGCTCGATTAAGTAAATAAAATTGTTTCCAATTTTTATTCATCCATTGCATCATTTTTGGTTAAGAAACTTTATTATTCAAATTTGATGAGTTGAATTAAGCATTTCTGAAAATGCATAACCAGAAAATAGTGTGAGTCGTCAATTTTTTTCAATGAATTGATATACTACGGGTTTATTGTTCAATTTATACGTTTACACCTTTTATACCATTAGTATGTGCTATTTGTTGAATATGCACTTTAAAGTTAGTTAATACCGCCGTGAAAGTTTCACTTTTTAAGCGAAATTTTATGAAGGTAAAAATATAAGCAATAACAAACTAAAATTATTTAATACACTCTTTAACCGAATTTACTTACCATATAAGCACATCCTTGAAATTGCTTAAAAAGACAAATTGTAACACTATGCTTACTATTATAATGAATAAATTTTCTTATGTTCTTCTACACAATTTCCCCTTGCATATCTAACGATTTCCTACAAATAGTTTTACCGATAAAGAAGAATTTTTTAAATTACATAAACAGCAGATATATTTTTCCAAAATTTTAAGCTTTTCCCTTTCTCATTTTTTTTAACCTTACGAATATTGCTTGTTTTTATTGTTGTTCGTTTTTAAGTTCGGTCTTAGATCAACATTTCCTTACGCCCTTTAGGTTTGAAAGTTCTAAGCAGTATACAACACTTCAAAGTAAAAGAAAGTGAAGCTAATAATAAGCGGATATCATAGAAGATGGATAAAAAATGAAAAAATAAATGAGATAATCAAATACTGCTTCCCCTTAAGTTTGAAAGATAAAATATGTTAAAAATTTCCAATCATCTTTCCAGTACTCAGGCATGCGCCATAAGCATCGAGAGAACCAGATTTGTGTTTTTGAACTAGAAATTTTATTTTTTGCTTAAAGTTCCTGGGTATAACATTACTAATTCACAGAAGTGGCATTTTGTTGCAGCAACAGGCTAAATGCAAATTTTTTACTTGTACTCGTCGCAGCAACATACAAAGGCAGCTTTTTCAGTTTTTTATTAAGATGGTAGGCCTAGAGCACCACTACAGGCAATACATACACATTAAATTATCGTCTTTTTTCAGTTGAGGTAAAGTTTTTGTTAAAGACTTTTTTTAAGGAAAAGTGTTATAAATTCTTAGTTAAATTTCTAATAAACATGTTATTAATGTTATTAAACTGTTATTTTAGAAAAAATTTCAAGACTCAGGTAACAATTTTGAAGTTTTATAAATTTTACAAGTCGTTTGTTTGTTGAAGAATTTTGTGTAGAATTTTGTTTTGAAGTCGTCGAATTTTCGTAATATTGGAAGCTGCGACGGTGCCCCATAACTGGATACAATAGCACTATATTGGCTTCAAGATAGAGTTGTAGAGTAAAAGCTTGCAATCCAGTCGAAGGACAGAGTTTCTACCGATGAGCCAATAGTTTCAATTGAGTTAATTTAGCATCTATATGTGATTTCCATGTGAGGGATGGTCGAATTGAAAACCAAGTTATTTCACATGCAATTTTTGAGGTATTATCTAGTTATTAAAACGGTTTGGTGGGCAAGATTCCCTACGTAGGGCAAAAGTTACGTGGATAAATTTTTGTTCATTAGTTTATATTCCTCATTGTTCTGTTTTCTCACTTGGATCTTCGTGAATGCTGAGAAAATCAGTATCGTAAGCAAATATTGACGTGTAAGTTGGCATATCTGCTGTATATAAAAAATACAGAATTGTTCCTAATATACGACCTTGAGGGACGTCAGTCTGTGTTGGTAAAGGATGGCTTAATTAATGTCCTTCTTTAATCATAAGCTATCTATCGATTATGTATCTTTGTAATAGCCGTTAAAGATTCATTGCCAAGTTCTGCTTTAATTTAGATAGGAGGCCCTAATGCCACACTTTGGTGAAAGATTAAAAAACTTCACTAAAGAGCGCTGTACAGTATTTCTTTTTCTTAGGTGCATTTGTTATAACTTGTACCAATCTATGTGTTTGTTCGATGATATTGTGTTGTCGTCTAAAGCCAAACTGGCCATTGGGAATGCCGGTGTTTATATTCAAAATCGGTGTCAGCTTGATTATCAGCAATTTCTCGAATAGTTTTGATAAAACTGGTAATAGACTAATAGGCGTATAAAACTCTACTTTCAAAGAATCTTCTCCCACATATTTAATCATAATTTTTAAGGCTATAGCAATTTTGTTAGATAATATACCAAAAAATTTATTTATTTTAAAATAAAATTAATAGTTTCAAACAGTCTAAGAAAATTTCAATAATTTTAATTTTAAAGATTCGTAAAATATATAAAGTGGAACGTAATTACCAATTTTATTACTTTGCCATAAAATTACATATATCTGAAACTAAATATGATATAAATCTTAAAAATCGATGTGAAACTTTTATTAGCAATAATATTAAGTCTTTGTTCACTTGCGTTTTGTGTTATTCTAAGCTTCGCAAAAAGTCGGTTCATGTCGTACCTAAAGAAGATCCCTTTGATATATCTGAGATGATAAATTATCTTCTTTTGTTGTAGCACACGCACTTTTAAGTGCAGGAACTACATCTGAACTAAGAACAGAGTGCAAATATTGCACCCAAAAGCGTTAGGTGAATTCATGTTTTCCAATCCGCTTTTAGTACTTATTTAAAAATAGCAATCTTGGTAATTACTCGGCAATTCTTTTCACAAAACAGGAATGCAAAGAGGAAGAAATAGTTTTAAGAATTTGACCAGAGAATACTTACTGTGATTTTGAAGTCTATATTTTTAAAAATAAATTCACATTTTTGATATATCGAATTAGTTGTCCACTATTGATCTTTATTAAACACATTTTTTTTCAAAGAGATCTTTATACAATTGTTGTATTAGTTCAAAAAAATTTTGTTGAGTCTAAATAAAGTACATGTAAATTTATTAAACTCTTACGTATTTAAAACGCAGCTTACTTGGTCGGATTGTTTTAGTGGTTTTTCAGCCCATAAGAAAATCTCACATTTCGTATTTCTTAAGTACTTATAAGAAATGTTCATATTTTGTGTAAACTAAGTAGCTTCATATTATTGTAAATGAAAGTGACAAAGTATCAAAGTATCAAAGTATATTTCTTACGAATTTCAAAATAAATTTTGTTTAAGTTTAATCGAATAATTTTTTTTACTAAAATTAAATTTAAAAAACTATTATTTATAACTAAATATTAATGTTTGTTTGACATTTATCATAATATATTCTTTTCTAATTTTTTAACCATTGGTCAGTTTTTAAAATAAAATATTAGCCCATAATCATAGAAACAAACTAAAGTCAATTTCTTTTAGAAAATACTTTAATTCTAAAACTTTAACTTTTTTAATACTTTAGTCAAAAATAAATTATATTTCAAGTTGAACCGGCTTTAAGTCGATGACACATTAAATAAAGAAAATGTTTGCCCATAATTTGTAACAAAATAAAGTTAAATAGACTATCCATCTCTCATCAGCTGCCAGTATTTTTTGTTAAAATTAAAAAAATTAAATTAAATTAAAAAATTAAAAATTGAAAAAAAACATAAGTTAACTGAATTTATACACATTGATATATAAATTGTAAAATTAAATAATTTCAACACATAAATTAAAATATAAGTGTATGTCATAAAATTGTTTTGATAAAGTCGGTTCTAAGTTACTTAAAAACAACTTCAGCAGGTTTTAAATTTAAAACTGATTTTTGCCTATAAAATATAAATTTACGTGTCTATAATACAAAAAAGTGCATTTTAAAGAAAACTGACCTTAGAATACGAAAAGTACTTTTTATTTAAGACTATAGTTATGGGCTCTTGTTTTTTATTCTTTTAATAATTTGGGTGGCATCTATATAAATAGGAAATAATTTTTAAGCAAGTAAAAAAAATCCAAAAAACCAAAAAACAAAAAATTCAAACATTTTAACATATACATCATACCTACAAAGGATTAATTAATTAGATGGATTATTATACTAATGATTTCATTAGTATTGAATGATAAACAACCCCAATGATTTATTTAGCATTATTATTTTTTTCAAATGCTTTTTTAGGAAAAGGTTTCATTGATAAATAGTTAGAAAACAAAATAATGATTAAATCGTTACACATCATTATCATAAAGGAATGTACTCCTTTTATTTGCACACTTATACACATCTTAGGATAATGATTAAATCTGGCACAATGGGAAGGCAATGCAGTTTTTTGTAGATTATTAATTTCTCTACATCTTTGATCAGATTTATGTTTTTTTTATGTTCTACCTACATATACCTCATTACAATTCTCACTATCATTACACCTACAAGGTATTTTGTATACTATATTTGACATGTCCCATTTTTATATTCTATCTTTTATTATGATAAATAATCTATTAAAAATATTGTACGCTTTTGATTTTTTGTCCATTCTATTATTCTTGGTACATAAATTAAACACTTGTAAATTTCGTTTCTGTCACATTTTTGTGTTTAAATAATCTATTTATTACTTGCATTGATAATTTATTATATTTCTTTACCTTTATTTCTATTGTGAAATCCCTACCACTTAACATAAATTTTTAGCAGTATTAATAATTATTATTATATAATGATTGGAAAAGTAATTAACTTATTTTTTTAATTTTTCCCAGCCAGGGGATGAACCGGTGATTTTCATAAATCAATTAAAATTTACTTATTCGGCTTTGGTTCATTTTTTAATTTAACTTTTATAAGGAAAAATTATTTTCAAATGTATGCGGATGTTTTCGAAAGAAAACAAGTCTAAATATTCATGTTTTCTTTAGAAAGCGTCCGCATAAATTTGAAAAATAAGTTTTCTTTATTATAATTAACTATACTTCCGGAAACTGTCAGCTTTTAATAATAATCCATTTTATTACCTCTCGCTATTACTAACGTATCTAAATATGAGAGTTTAAAATCACATTCGACATCTATTGTAAATGTGATGCAACTATTAAATTTATGAAAATTTTTCAACATACAAAATAATAAGTACTTCAATACACATGTCACAATTGGAGAAGTTGGGGATCCTATTGGAAGTATTCATAGTTGCAAATATATATTATCATTATATTGAAAGTATCTATTATCTTCTACACAAAAATTTAAAATCCGTTGAAATAAGCATTTTTCTATTCTACCCCTGTGTTAACTCCCATTTTTCTTCTTGGAGATAATGATACTAACTGAAAGCAAACTAATTTTTCTTCAGTCTGAATATAACGGTCATTAGAATTTAAGGAAAGCTCTTATCCTTTCCTTAAATTCTAATGAGTTTTTAACATTATGTTTTCAAGATCATTGTAACATCTGGAGAATATTTAATTAAACAAATAGGTCTTAAAGAAAAATTATATTTATGAATTTTAGGTAACCCATATAACCTAGCAGCTGTAGCAACATTTGTTTTAAGTCTGTTTCTGAAATAGTAATAATTTTTTGTTTAAAATTATTTATCTACTGGAGTTATGTGGTTAAATCTTTATTTGTAAACTTAAATCATAATCATTTTTTGAGGCTACAATAGTGGTACCTATATGTATCTGCTTTTAAGTTAAGTATGTCTCTATCTCCATTAAAAAATCTTTTTACTTTTTTAACATGGAAATATCCCTGTTTAATAATTTTAAAAATTTTCTGGTTTAATTGGGAGTCTCTTAATAAGTCTTATTTACAAACCACTTCTTACTAAATTTAATACCAAATATCTTCTTTTTCTTTTCTCTTAGATATTTAAACTTCTTTTTGTATATTTTTTGCCTTAAATTGAACAGCGACTGGACTCAGACTACAAATATTTCCTCTTGAAAACAGTTTTTTCTAATAACCTTCAATAATTTTCAGCTCCCTTTGAATATACCTCAGTAAATAATTATTATTTTTTTTATAAATTTCTCATTTTTAAATTTTGTTTTTTTTTTAATCAAATAAATATAATTCCATCTTGAAACTATTATTATTTTACAAACAGAAAAAATTATTAAATATGAAAAAAATGGTATAAGAATAAATTTAAGTTAATACAAATAATTTAACTAAATTTTTTAGTTATGTAACGATAATAAATTCAGATTTAAATTGTGTTTATTTACTTTAGAAATTAAAATCAATTTTAGTGTTTGTTTGACCTTTATATATAAATTTTCTTTTCTAATAATTAGAGAAAAATAAAAAATAAGCTAGTGAAAATATTATCAAGCATAGAATTATTTATGGAAAAACGGTTTTTTATTATTCAAGTTTCTGAGAACTTAAAAATTCTTATTCTTCTTAATTGCTTTTTAAATAGAAATATTTTTAATCTTTAATTTGTAGATAAGTTAACAACTTAAAAAATGTATTATTTTTTTTCTAGAAATAGCTTTCCTTATATATCTTTTTCATGACTTGTTAACGTGCATTATTTCCTTTAAATCTGGTTGTTATGTTTTATGTTGAGTATCAAGTTAGTTAAATTATTAAATTTTTTTATAAAAATTTTTAAAAATTTAAAAATTAAGCAGAGCACATAAAAATTAAAACAGAAAATACGTAGGGCAGAAAATAAAAATACATATACATACATATTTGATTTGTAAGAAACCAATAAGTAAAGAAAACTTACCGCTTACACGTCAAAAATAAATCAAGTGATTTTGATTTTGAATTAAGAAAAATCAATCAAAATCAAATCGAATAATAACATACAAATACATTTCAGTTATTCTTAAATTTAATAAAAAGAGCCGCAACCTAAAGAGGCTATAACATTGATTTAAAATATTGTTTGTTTTTTGCAGCTCTAACGTTATGCATGAAAGCATCAGTATGCCGAATCATTTCAATTCTTAGTTACTTAATTATTTTTTTGAAAAATTCAATACTTATAATTCAACATACATACCTCGTAGTCAAACAAAATAAATTTTTCTTTCAAGTAAAATGTTAAAAGAACTGGTCTTTCTTAAAGTTAGCACAACAATTTTTCGTCTCTCAGATGAGCATAGACATGTATATAAATACGTAGAGGCATCCTTAAATTTGTTTTTCAATACCGAAAGGAAGGAAATACTCACAATAACTTTTTTTTTAAATTTAGTTCAAAATATATTTATTTATCTTTTTAAACGTATTGCTTTGTATGCGGGTGTTGTTGGGAGAATGATTTTTATGTATTTTTTTCATTTAAGTTTTTCTAAACTTTATCATGCAATTTACCTTTGTACAATCAAATTGCACATTGGATGTTTTTTATTTCCGTTTTTCTTTACTTATTCTTAATAATATTTGTATTTTGTATTTTTTTTTGTTTTTGCAATGATATCCGTACATTTATTTCCTGTTTTACATTAAAATGTTTCTAGTAGCAATAAGTAAAAAATGTAATTTTTGTTTTACGTCTGAAGGCACATCTGACTTGAGTGCAGATGTTTAAGTTGTTTTATTAAACTCTAAACGTGTCTGCATTCTTTAATGGCTAAAAAGATGAGCTTATTTTGAAATTTAATTATAATAAATAAATTAAAGCTGACTGAAAATACATGACGGTCTCTTAGTACATTTAATATATTACACAATTCTAAATTTCATCAATGATTCAATCTTTGTTAATATAATAAAAATGAACTTAGCAACAGAAATATTGTGTTTAATATCACAACAACTGAGAAAAGACGACATATAGCTTCCACATATCGCCTACCGCTTTTAAGAGAATAATAAAAGCAAATAAAAGATTTTGGGAAAATATTCCTACTTCCTTAAATTTAATATCCATCTTTTTGCTGTGTTATACAAGATTCTGGTTTCCTTAATCTGTGTTGTCCATAGCATTACTGTTGCATTATATCTTGGTACTGAAAACAACATAAGCAACCCTCTGATGGTTAAATCATATTTACGAACATTTTTTTTTTAATTTCTTTACTTTTTACTCCTTGTTTATTTATAAAATGTAAACTTAATGTCTTAGTTTTAGAAAGATATAATCAAATTCGAATAAATATCTTGTGAATGCAAAAAACAAAAGAAACAAATAATGCTTTATTTTAAAATTAAATAAAGTTTATCATTAAAACTTAGTACACATAGAATGATGTACGTAACATTGCAATTTCTGAATTCATGAAATTATTATTCATCTGTTGCTATTATAATAGAAAATTTATCACTTTGAACAAGAACATAACAAACAAACTGTTTTTAAACGCAGAATAGAAAATTGTTGTGAATGGCAGAAATGATTTTACTTCACTTTGTCATTTGATCAAAAATATCACCGTCATTCCTTTATTGTATCCTATTTTCTTACATGGCTGTATAAATTTGAAGTGCAACGTAAAAAAATTAGTTAAGTCTTGTTTACGGAATCTTTTATAATATAATCTTAATAAATTTTATTATTATTATTATTTTCTACTTTTCGAGTATTAAATTTTAGCCATGGCTTGCATTTTATAATTATGTTAATCTGTCTTTAGTGATGTGATGTGTCTTTAGTGATGTGATGTCAATATGAAAACTTCCCAGCAAAAAGTTTCAAAAAAGGTAATCGAGTGTCGAATTAAGCATTTTTGGTGAAAGGACTTTCCAACTGGATTACTAACCTAATGATTATAACAAGGCATGAGACTATTGCAGAAAATAATAATAATCATTAGTATCTATTTTAAGGTATTCTTTTTTAACTTAAAGAAATAAAAGAATAAAGAAATAAAGAATAAAGAAATAACTACTTTTTTTATATGCCAACTAATGTAATGTGTTTTGTAAGCGAGTAACCAAACTTGGCAATCACAAAAGTAAGACGTTATATGGCAAGTACTTTTTAAGGTAATGTCTAATTTTTTGCTGGGACTAAATATAATGAAAAATAGAAGGTAATTTACAAAAATAAAGTTTGTTCTTATAAAAAAGTAAATTTTCGATGTCTCATGACAGAAAAGGTAAGATAAAAATAATTTTTATAAAATTAAATGAAAGAATTAATTCGTCTTAACTCTAAAACTTGTTGTTTCTAAACACGAAAGAAAATTTTAAAAGAAACTTAATAAAAGTTGTCAAGAAAAAACTTTCCTTGTTAAAATCATGGCTTTCTATCAAACTAAATGTATTTCGTAGACTTTACGAACAATGTATTGGGGGTTTCAAAAACAAAGTTGTTTTCTAAAAGAAAAAATTTAGATTAACATGATTCAAACTTTTATAGTATTTTGAAGAGAAGAAGAAATTCAGCAATTATTATAAAAAATTGATATCAAGCAAATGTCTACCACGACACCGCTAACAGATGTTGATTAATTAATCAAGAATATTATTCACTTTTTGGCAACCTAAAATAAAAAGCAGCCCAACCGCACTATCAAATCACTAAGCGAACCATGCATTAACATGCATGCAAAGGCTTTCAATTTTAATTGTTGTTGTCAAGTACAAGTAAAAATGGGCTTCGGGTTGTTTCTAAATGAATTATTATAGTAGATCTAGATCATAGCTAATTAACCTGTGCGACGCGTACCACTTGGGGTAGGCGAAACACTCCCGATGGTACGAAAAATCTGTGAAAATTCGAGCATTTGAAAAATTATATATTATATGCTATTGCTTGCTCTCTTGCCTTGATTGCCTTGCTACGAGTAGTTCGAATGAACCTCACAAAACAAAAAATCTGAAAGACCCAGATCTCCACCACCAGTGCTCCAAAAAGATACAAACATTTGAAACGATATGATGGGGAATACACTAAATTAGGCTTTAGTGTTCTTGTTGAAAAAGATTGTGATGATCGCCCACAGTTCTGTCCAATCAGCCGTCGTTATTAAAGCAGCATATAACAACAAAACATCAGAGTTTGGAAAAGAAACCAAAAGATTTTTTTCTGCAAAAACTAAGTGAAATAAAAGCTAATCAAGCAAAACTTACGTCGTTTTGTGTTACCACTAAAAAAGCAAAAGAAGCATCGCAAGATTGTAAAATGCGGTAAACTTTATAATATAGCAGAAGAATTTATATTTCCAGCTACATAGACTATAGTAAGTTGCATGCTAGGAGAATACCAATTAAAAAAAACCTGAAACAGCTTCTTTTTCAGATACTACAGTGGGTCGAATAGTAAATGATATGGCTCTGAATGTAAAACAATTACACATAAGTGAAATAAAACAAAGCGAATACTCCAAATGAATGAAAGCACTGATATTGCAATTTGTGCACAATTAATAAAAGTTGTCATTTATATATATATATATATTTTATAAATGGACTTCAAGTTAGAATTTTTATTTTGTTAGGAACTCAATAATGGTACAGCGATTGAAATATTTAAAAAAATTAAATCACTTTGTTAAAGAATATAATTTGGATTAGAAGCGATGTGTAGGGTTATGTACAGATGGTGCTCGGGCAGGTTAATATAATGAGGTAGTCACAAAAGTTAAAGTTGTTGCTCCAAATTGCAAATTTACTCATTGTGTCATACATCGGGAAGCGTTGGCCTCCAAAAGAATGACGAGTGATCTCAAAGAAGTTCTTAATACTGCGGTAAAAATAGTAAATATCATAAAATCAAGACCACTTGTTGTCGTCGCTTGTTTAAAAGGTTGTGTTTCGAAATATATAGTTCGTATACTAATCTTTCCATGAATACTGAGGTTAGATGGCTATCTAGAGCAAAAATGCTTACTCGCCTTGTAGAAGTTCAGATATTTTTAACAGAAATGAATAATGGATTTTGCAATAAATTTTTAGATGAAATTTGGCTAGCAAAGTTGTCATATTTAGCAGATATTTTCTCACGTTTAAATTATTTAAATCTAAGTTTACAAGGTTCATCAAATACTCTTTTTAAGGTAAATGGAAAAATAAAAGCCATGACTAAAAAATTAAATTTAATTGAAAATACTATTGAAAACAATAATTTTGAATCATTTCCAAAATTAGAACAATTTATGACTGAAAATAAAATTGAACCCAAAATTGAGTTAAAAAAAATTGCATTACCAATCATTGCAAAATGTTTATAACAACCTTTAATGAATATGTCCCTGAAAGACACGAAGAATATTTATGGACACAAAATCCATTTTTGGAGGAACAATGTTCCAATTTGTGCATGAAATATGAGAAATCATTAATTGATGTTTTATGTAATCCAGCACAAAAATTTTTTTTCCAAAACACGAATCCTTTTTCATTTTGGATTAAACAGAAATGTGAATATGAAACATTATATCGAGAAGCAGTTAAATATTTGCTACCCTTCACCTCCACATATTTATATGAAACAGGGTTTCATCAATGGAGCCTAATATAAGTTTAAAGTTAACAAACATTATACTGGTTTTAAATCTCTGTTATCAAAAATGCAATGCCAGCGATCTCATGAAATTCTGACATATATAAAATGAATTAGAAATACAGTTTTGTTATGGTTTTTATTGCCTTTGAATAATAATTTTTTATATTTAATATCCTCATTATGTTTTTTTTTTATTAGTTTGTGGGGATTTATTAGTCCTCACAACGAATTGAGTTTGGACCTCGTGTGATTAAAACACTTTTATTTGTCTTAAAATAATATTGTACTTTATTTAATAAAAAGATCTGATGTGTTTTTTTGTCACGAGCACGTGTCGTTCTAACTACGCTTGTTAAAAAAGACTCGAATGTTCTTCTTTTTTTGTAATGAAAATAATGAGTTAAAATCTTCTCTGTTCAGAGTTACCGAGTTGTTCTTATTATCTTTTGATGCGAGGGTGTATGTGAGGGAATGTACGCCACATTACTCCCCCTTCCGGTTGAGACAGAATCGTACTTTGCGACCATATCGAGAAGTAATCATTTTTGCCTGGCCCCTAGGGTCGAGAAGGATATTAGCGCGCTCCTTTGAGATTGCAGGTTCTTTGGCTGGCGGTTCAGCGACTGTTTGCACATCGGTTGTTGGCTCGTTGACTGCTGGCTTGTTTGCAGACTCTTCATCATTCAAAATATACGCTGATTTCAGGCGATCCACACTAATATTCATCTTTTTTCCTTTTACGTCGACAGTAAAATATTTGTCGTAGCGTTTTACAACGGGATATGGGCCGTCGTAAGGGGTTTGTAGTGGTTTGCATACCATAGAGTTGCGTATGAATACTTGTGGCGAAGTAAACAATTCTTTTTCGATAAACGGTTTTTGTTTGTCATGTGAGGACGTACTAGTGGGACGTAACTCGTTCATGAATTTTTTTAGTTTGTTGACGAACTCGTTTTGACACGTTTCTTTTTCCTTACTGACCGTTAAAAATTCACCAGGGAGTCGTAAGCTAGATCCGTAGACTAGTTGAGAAGGCGTTGCGTTAATGTCTTCTTTATACGTGACTCGAAATCCTAAGAGAATTAATGGTAGTATTTCAACCCACTTTTCCGATCCGTAACACTTGATAGCGAATTTTAAAGAACGGTGGAATCTCTCAATAAGTCCATTTGCGGCTGGATGATAAGCTGTAGCTCTTAAATGTTTGATGCCGAGGATTCTCGTTAATTCTTTAAAAAAGTGGCACTCGAATTGGCGTCCTTGGTCGGTAGTAACTCTAAGTGGTATTCCAAATCTTGCGATCCACGTTGAATAAAATGAAAAAGCTACATTTTCAGCAGTGATGTCTTCTATGGGACTTACTTCGGTCCAGCGGGTGAATCTATCGATCATCGTTAAACAATAGCGGAATCCTCTAGACATTGGTAGGGGACCAACAATGTCGATATTGATGTGATCGAAACGATCAGCGGTGGTAAAATATTCACAATGTGGTGCTTTGTTGTGGCGATGAATCTTGCTTTTTTGACAAGCTACACAAGCCTTAGTCCAAAGACGACAATCCTTTCTCATGCTTGGCCAGACGAATTTTTCTGCTACGAGCCTGGTAGTTTTCTTTGCGTTAGCGTGACATAAATTATGAATGGATTCGAATGCTGTTCTGCGAAATTCTTTGGTTAAAAAAGGTCTGATTGCACCAGTTGAAATGTCGCAATATATGGAAGTGTTCGTGTTAGGTAGCATGTATGTCTTGAGTTGAAGACTTGAAGCGTCGTTCGACAATGATTTTATTTCTTCATCATCGTTTTGAGCGGATGACAATTTTTCAAAATCAATCGTGTGGCTTACGTGAATGCTTTCTATACGTGACAAGGTGTCGGCGACTACGTTATCTCTGCCAGATATGTGTCTTATGTCTGTAGTGAATTGGCTTAAAAAGTCTAAATGACGAATTTGCCTGGGACTTGCTTTGTCCAACTTTTGTTTAAATGCGAATTGTAATGGTTTGTGATCTGTATATATACAAAACTTCCGTCCATCTAGTAGGTGGCGAAAATGTTTAACGGATTTGTAGGCACTTAAAAGTTCCCGGTCATAAGTGCTATATTTACGCTGCGCTTCAGTTAAACGCTCCGAATAGAAACCAAGTGGCTGGAAACTATCTTTGTCCTCCTGTTGTAGGACGGCGCCTATAGCAGTGTTTGAGGCGTCCACCATTAGTGCGAGTTTCGCGTTAGATTTAGGAAAAGCAAGGTATGTGGCTTCACGTAGCTGCTTCTTGCATTGCTCAAAAGCGAGCTTTGCATTTTCAGTCCATTCAATGACTGATGTGTCATTTTTTTTATTGCCGCGAGTAAATTCGAATAACGTTGCCTGGTGTGCAACGGCTTTAGGCAAAAATCTTCTAAAAAAATTAATCATGCCCATAAATCGTTTTAATTCACAAACTCTTTCTGGCAGTTTGTAATTATTTATAACTTCGACTCTTTCCAATGGTGGGCGTATGCCGTTTTCGCTGACTATGAAGCCAAGAAATTTTACTTCGGACTTACCAAAATTAGACTTTGATGGGTTTATGATGATTCCATTGTCCTGTAGTTTTTTAAATACCATCCGTACGTGCTGTGTATGCTGCTCGAAACTTTTTGAAGCAATTAAAATATCGTCTAAATAGGCGTAAGCAAAATCAAAATCACGGAGTATGTGGTCCATCAAGCGTTGGAAGGTTTGTCCTGCGTTTCTTAAGCCGAATGTCATGTGCGTAAACTCATACATGCCGAAAGTTGTCGTTATGGCTGTTTTAGGGACGTCTGATGAAGCTACGGGGATTTGATGATATGCCCTGCGCAAATCAATTGTTGAGAAAATTTTGCTGCATTCCATCCAATGGGTGAAATCGTGGATGTGTGGGATCGGGTAACGGTCCGGCTCTGTGATGGCGTTCAGCCTTCGATAGTCGCCGCAAGGTCTCCACTCGCCGTTCTTCTTCTTCACCATGTGGAGCGGGCTTGCCCATGGGCTGGAGGAGGGGCGGCAGATACCGGCATCGAGTAGCGATTGGATTTCTGACTTGGCGGCTTTCAACATACTTGGAGCGAGGCGTCGTGGTTTCGCGAAAACGGGCTGTCCGCTTGTGACTATATGGTGTTGGATATTTTGTGTGGCTACAGGTAGTTTTCGTTGAGGCTGTGTGATTTGCGGGAACGATTTTAGTAGTTGGTGGAATTTGTCGTTATTGTCAATCGTTGACAGACCTAAAATGGGCGATTCTATTGTTGCGATATTGTATTTGGTTGCAATATTTGTGCTACCATCGAATAATTTACGTTGCTTCATACTAATTATTAAATTATGATGAGTTAAGAAATCTGCACCCAAAATGGCCCGGGATACTTCAGCGATGATGAAGTTCCATTTTAAATTACGTCGCAAGCCGATATTTAATGTCAAATTCTTTTCGACGTATGTCTTGATTGGCGATTTGTTAGCGGCAAATAAGAATATGTTGCTGTCTGGATATTTTTGTTGTTGACGATCGGGGGGTATTACGCTTACTTCTGCACCCGTATCTACAAGAAACTTTAAATTATTATTTTTATCAAAGATTATTAGACGGTGATGTAAAACCGGTTGTCCGCCATGTACCGCCGATAATGACAGACTGTCTAGTTTAAATGTTCGCTGCATGGCTCCCTACATTTTTTGGCTTTGGGGCCGTATTTGCTGTGGTACCAGCATTTTGTGTTTGTGTGAGAATCTGTACTAGAACTATTTCGGTTTCGGTTGTTGGATGGCGATCTGTTGCGACTACGTGAACGCTGCAGTTGTGCCTTCAAATTGCTTATCTCTTTTGCCAACTGCTGTATTTGCTGCTGCAGAGCGTCGTTTGGTGTTGTATTTTTTGGGGTTGAAATTTCGTTAAGGGACACATTGTCGTTAACTTCGGCAATTTTGTCGGCCATAATCGCAATGTTGTCTACCGACTCGGTGCTGATGGAGATAATGCTGCGCATGTGATTTGGTAAACGTGTCATCCACATAGATTTAAGAAAAGCGTCGTCGATTTGGTTGCCGGCCAAATTTTTCATCTCGCGCAGTAGCTGCGATGGACGTAAGTCTCCTAGCTCGATGTCTTGCAACAGTTTTTTTAGACGTTTTTGTTCCGATACGGAGAACTCTTCCAGCATACGTTTTTTAGAGTTAAATATTGATTTTCCTCTGGCACATTCAATATCACGTCGCTGACCTGGGATAAAATTGCACCATCGATTGCTGCTACTACTGTATGATACTTGGTCTGCTCTGTAGAGACACCTGCAGAAACGAATTGGGATTCGATTTGAGCAAACCAGAGTTCAGGTCGTGCGTGCCAGAATGGAGGAATTTTTACGGAAATGCGAGCGAGCTCCTCCCGTCCAGGTGCCACAAGCGTGCCCGTCGTTCCAGTACCTTGCGTTTGATTGTTTGGCATGTTGTTTTTGGTTTCATCCATTTGTTGTTTGTCGGGGTCACCAAATGTGGGGATTTATTAGTCCTCACAACGAATTGAATTTGGACCTCGTGTGATTAAAACACTTTTATTTGTCTTAAAATAATATTGTACTTTATTTAATAAAAAGATCTGATGTGTTTTTTTGTCACGAGCACGTGTCGTTCTAACTACGCTTGTTAAAAAAGACTCGAATGTTCTTCTTTTTTTGTAATGAAAATAATGAGTTAAAATCTTCTCTGTTCAGAGTTACCGAGTTGTTCTTATTATCTTTTGATGCGAGGGTGTATGTGAGGGAATGTACGCCACATTACTCCCCCTTCCGGTTGAGACAGAATCGTACTTTGCGACCATATCGAGAAGTAATCATTTTTGCCTGGCCCCTAGGGTCGAGAAGGATATTAGCGCGCTCCTTTGAGATTGCAGGTTCTTTGGCTGGCGGTTCAGCGACTGTTTGCACATCGGTTGTTGGCTCGTTGACTGCTGGCTTGTTTGCAGACTCTTCATCATTCAAAATATACGCTGATTTCAGGCGATCCACACTAATATTCATCTTTTTTCCTTTTACGTCGACAGTAAAATATTTGTCGTAGCGTTTTACAACGGGATATGGGCCGTCGTAAGGGGTTTGTAGTGGTTTGCATACCATAGAGTTGCGTATGAATACTTGTGGCGAAGTAAACAATTCTTTTTCGATAAACGGTTTTTGTTTGTCATGTGAGGACGTACTAGTGGGACGTAACTCGTTCATGAATTTTTTTAGTTTGTTGACGAACTCGTTTTGACACGTTTCTTTTTCCTTACTGACCGTTAAAAATTCACCAGGGAGTCGTAAGCTAGATCCGTAGACTAGTTGAGAAGGCGTTGCGTTAATGTCTTCTTTATACGTGACTCGAAATCCTAAGAGAATTAATGGTAGTATTTCAACCCACTTTTCCGATCCGTAACACTTGATAGCGAATTTTAAAGAACGGTGGAATCTCTCAATAAGTCCATTTGCGGCTGGATGATAAGCTGTAGCTCTTAAATGTTTGATGCCGAGGATTCTCGTTAATTCTTTAAAAAAGTGGCACTCGAATTGGCGTCCTTGGTCGGTAGTAACTCTAAGTGGTATTCCAAATCTTGCGATCCACGTTGAATAAAATGAAAAAGCTACATTTTCAGCAGTGATGTCTTCTATGGGACTTACTTCGGTCCAGCGGGTGAATCTATCGATCATCGTTAAACAATAGCGGAATCCTCTAGACATAGGTAGGGGACCAACAATGTCGATATTGATGTGATCGAAACGATCAGCGGTGGTAAAATATTCACAATGTGGTGCTTTGTTGTGGCGATGAATCTTGCTTTTTTGACAAGCTACACAAGCCTTAGTCCAAAGACGACAATCCTTTCTCATGCTTGGCCAGACGAATTTTTCTGCTACGAGCCTGGTAGTTTTCTTTGCGTTAGCGTGACATAAATTATGAATGGATTCGAATGCTGTTCTGCGAAATTCTTTGGTTAAAAAAGGTCTGATTGCACCAGTTGAAATGTCGCAATATATGGAAGTGTTCGTGTTAGGTAGCATGTATGTCTTGAGTTGAAGACTTGAAGCGTCGTTCGACAATGATTTTATTTCTTCATCATCGTTTTGAGCGGATGACAATTTTTCAAAATCAATCGTGTGGCTTACGTGAATGCTTTCTATACGTGACAAGGTGTCGGCGACTACGTTATCTCTGCCAGATATGTGTCTTATGTCTGTAGTGAATTGGCTTAAAAAGTCTAAATGACGAATTTGCCTGGGACTTGCTTTGTCCAACTTTTGTTTAAATGCGAATTGTAATGGTTTGTGATCTGTATATATACAAAACTTCCGTCCATCTAGTAGGTGGCGAAAATGTTTAACGGATTTGTAGGCACTTAAAAGTTCCCGGTCATAAGTGCTATATTTACGCTGCGCTTCAGTTAAACGCTCCGAATAGAAACCAAGTGGCTGGAAACTATCTTTGTCCTCCTGTTGTAGGACGGCGCCTATAGCAGTGTTTGAGGCGTCCACCATTAGTGCGAGTTTCGCGTTAGATTTAGGAAAAGCAAGGTATGTGGCTTCACGTAGCTGCTTCTTGCATTGCTCAAAAGCGAGCTTTGCATTTTCAGTCCATTCAATGACTGATGTGTCATTTTTTTTATTGCCGCGAGTAAATTCGAATAACGTTGCCTGGTGTGCAACGGCTTTAGGCAAAAATCTTCTAAAAAAATTAATCATGCCCATAAATCGTTTTAATTCACAAACTCTTTCTGGCAGTTTGTAATTATTTATAACTTCGACTCTTTCCAATGGTGGGCGTATGCCGTTTTCGCTGACTATGAAGCCAAGAAATTTTACTTCGGACTTACCAAAATTAGACTTTGATGGGTTTATGATGATTCCATTGTCCTGTAGTTTTTTAAATACCATCCGTACGTGCTGTGTATGCTGCTCGAAACTTTTTGAAGCAATTAAAATATCGTCTAAATAGGCGTAAGCAAAATCAAAATCACGGAGTATGTGGTCCATCAAGCGTTGGAAGGTTTGTCCTGCGTTTCTTAAGCCGAATGTCATGTGCGTAAACTCATACATGCCGAAAGTTGTCGTTATGGCTGTTTTAGGGACGTCTGATGAAGCTACGGGGATTTGATGATATGCCCTGCGCAAATCAATTGTTGAGAAAATTTTGCTGCATTCCATCCAATGGGTGAAATCGTGGATGTGTGGGATCGGGTAACGGTCCGGCTCTGTGATGGCGTTCAGCCTTCGATAGTCGCCGCAAGGTCTCCACTCGCCGTTCTTCTTCTTCACCATGTGGAGCGGGCTTGCCCATGGGCTGGAGGAGGGGCGGCAGATACCGGCATCGAGTAGCGATTGGATTTCTGACTTGGCGGCTTTCAACATACTTGGAGCGAGGCGTCGTGGTTTCGCGAAAACGGGCTGTCCGCTTGTGACTATATGGTGTTGGATATTTTGTGTGGCTACAGGTAGTTTTCGTTGAGGCTGTGTGATTTGCGGGAACGATTTTAGTAGTTGGTGGAATTTGTCGTTATTGTCAATCGTTGACAGACCTAAAATGGGCGATTCTATTGTTGCGATATTGTATTTGGTTGCAATATTTGTGCTACCATCGAATAATTTACGTTGCTTCATACTAATTATTAAATTATGATGAGTTAAGAAATCTGCACCCAAAATAGCCCGGGATACTTCAGCGATGATGAAGTTCCATTTTAAATTACGTCGCAAGCCGATATTTAATGTCAAATTCTTTTCGACGTATGTCTTGATTGGCGATTTGTTAGCGGCAAATAAGAATATGTTGCTGTCTGGATATTTTTGTTGTTGACGATCGGGGGGTATTACGCTTACTTCTGCACCCGTATCTACAAGAAACTTTAAATTATTATTTTTATCAAAGATTATTAGACGGTGATGTAAAACCGGTTGTCCGCCATGTACCGCCGATAATGACAGACTGTCTAGTTTAAATGTTCGCTGCATGGCTCCCTACATTTTTTGGCTTTGGGGCCGTATTTGCTGTGGTACCAGCATTTTGTGTTTGTGTGAGAATCTGTACTAGAATTATTTCGGTTTCGGTTGTTGGATGGCGATCTGTTGCGACTACGTGAACGCTGCAGTTGTGCCTTCAAATTGCTTATCTCTTTTGCCAACTGCTGTATTTGCTGCTGCAGAGCGTCGTTTGGTGTTGTATTTTTTGGGGTTGAAATTTCGTTAAGGGACACATTGTCGTTAACTTCGGCAATTTTGTCGGCCATAATCGCAATGTTGTCTACCGACTCGGTGCTGATGGAGATAATGCTGCGCATGTGATTTGGTAAACGTGTCATCCACATAGATTTAAGAAAAGCGTCGTCGATTTGGTTGCCGGCCAAATTTTTCATCTCGCGCAGTAGCTGCGATGGACGTAAGTCTCCTAGCTCGATGTCTTGCAACAGTTTTTTTAGACGTTTTTGTTCCGATACGGAGAACTCTTCCAGCATACGTTTTTTAGAGTTAAATATTGATTTTCCTCTGGCACATTCAATATCACGTCGCTGACCTGGGATAAAATTGCACCATCGATTGCTGCTACTACTGTATGATACTTGGTCTGCTCTGTAGAGACACCTGCAGAAACGAATTGGGATTCGATTTGAGCAAACCAGAGTTCAGGTCGTGCGTGCCAGAATGGAGGAATTTTTACGGAAATGCGAGCGAGCTCCTCCCGTCCAGGTGCCACAAGCGTGCCCGTCGTTCCAGTACCTTGCGTTTGATTGTTTGGCATGTTGTTTTTGGTTTCATCCATTTGTTGTTTGTCGGGGTCACCAAATGTGGGGATTTATTAGTCCTCACAACGAATTGAATTTGGACCTCGTGTGATTAAAACACTTTTATTTGTCTTAAAATAATATTGTACTTTATTTAATAAAAAGATCTGATGTGTTTTTTTGTCACGAGCACGTGTCGTTCTAACTACGCTTGTTAAAAAAGACTCGAATGTTCTTCTTTTTTTGTAATGAAAATAATGAGTTAAAATCTTCTCTGTTCAGAGTTACCGAGTTGTTCTTATTATCTTTTGATGCGAGGGTGTATGTGAGGGAATGTACGCCACATTACTCCCCCTTCCGGTTGAGACAGAATCGTACTTTGCGACCATATCGAGAAGTAATCATTTTTGCCTGGCCCCTAGGGTCGAGAAGGATATTAGCGCGCTCCTTTGAGATTGCAGGTTCTTTGGCTGGCGGTTCAGCGACTGTTTGCACATCGGTTGTTGGCTCGTTGACTGCTGGCTTGTTTGCAGACTCTTCATCATTCAAAATATACGCTGATTTCAGGCGATCCACACTAATATTCATCTTTTTTCCTTTTACGTCGACAGTAAAATATTTGTCGTAGCGTTTTACAACGGGATATGGGCCGTCGTAAGGGGTTTGTAGTGGTTTGCATACCATAGAGTTGCGTATGAATACTTGTGGCGAAGTAAACAATTCTTTTTCGATAAACGGTTTTTGTTTGTCATGTGAGGACGTACTAGTGGGACGTAACTCGTTCATGAATTTTTTTAGTTTGTTGACGAACTCGTTTTGACACGTTTCTTTTTCCTTACTGACCGTTAAAAATTCACCAGGGAGTCGTAAGCTAGATCCGTAGACTAGTTGAGAAGGCGTTGCGTTAATGTCTTCTTTATACGTGACTCGAAATCCTAAGAGAATTAATGGTAGTATTTCAACCCACTTTTCCGATCCGTAACACTTGATAGCGAATTTTAAAGAACGGTGGAATCTCTCAATAAGTCCATTTGCGGCTGGATGATAAGCTGTAGCTCTTAAATGTTTGATGCCGAGGATTCTCGTTAATTCTTTAAAAAAGTGGCACTCGAATTGGCGTCCTTGGTCGGTAGTAACTCTAAGTGGTATTCCAAATCTTGCGATCCACGTTGAATAAAATGAAAAAGCTACATTTTCAGCAGTGATGTCTTGTATGGGACTTACTTCGGTCCAGCGGGTGAATCTATCGATCATCGTTAAACAATAGCGGAATCCTCTAGACATTGGTAGGGGACCAACAATGTCGATATTGATGTGATCGAAACGATCAGCGGTGGTAAAATATTCACAATGTGGTGCTTTGTTGTGGCGATGAATCTTGCTTTTTTGACAAGCTACACAAGCCTTAGTCCAAAGACGACAATCCTTTCTCATGCTTGGCCAGACGAATTTTTCTGCTACGAGCCTGGTAGTTTTCTTTGCGTTAGCGTGACATAAATTATGAATGGATTCGAATGCTGTTCTGCGAAATTCTTTGGTTAAAAAAGGTCTGATTGCACCAGTTGAAATGTCGCAATATATGGAAGTGTTCGTGTTAGGTAGCATGTATGTCTTGAGTTGAAGACTTGAAGCGTCGTTCGACAATGATTTTATTTCTTCATCATCGTTTTGAGCGGATGACAATTTTTCAAAATCAATCGTGTGGCTTACGTGAATGCTTTCTATACGTGACAAGGTGTCGGCGACTACGTTATCTCTGCCAGATATGTGTCTTATGTCTGTAGTGAATTGGCTTAAAAAGTCTAAATGACGAATTTGCCTGGGACTTGCTTTGTCCAACTTTTGTTTAAATGCGAATTGTAATGGTTTGTGATCTGTATATATACAAAACTTCCGTCCATCTAGTAGGTGGCGAAAATGTTTAACGGATTTGTAGGCACTTAAAAGTTCCCGGTCATAAGTGCTATATTTACGCTGCGCTTCAGTTAAACGCTCCGAATAGAAACCAAGTGGCTGGAAACTATCTTTGTCCTCCTGTTGTAGGACGGCGCCTATAGCAGTGTTTGAGGCGTCCACCATTAGTGCGAGTTTCGCGTTAGATTTAGGAAAAGCAAGGTATGTGGCTTCACGTAGCTGCTTCTTGCATTGCTCAAAAGCGAGCTTTGCATTTTCAGTCCATTCAATGACTGATGTGTCATTTTTTTTATTGCCGCGAGTAAATTCGAATAACGTTGCCTGGTGTGCAACGGCTTTAGGCAAAAATCTTCTAAAAAAATTAATCATGCCCATAAATCGTTTTAATTCACAAACTCTTTCTGGCAGTTTGTAATTATTTATAACTTCGACTCTTTCCAATGGTGGGCGTATGCCGTTTTCGCTGACTATGAAGCCAAGAAATTTTACTTCGGACTTACCAAAATTAGACTTTGATGGGTTTATGATGATTCCATTGTCCTGTAGTTTTTTAAATACCATCCGTACGTGCTGTGTATGCTGCTCGAAACTTTTTGAAGCAATTAAAATATCGTCTAAATAGGCGTAAGCAAAATCAAAATCACGGAGTATGTGGTCCATCAAGCGTTGGAAGGTTTGTCCTGCGTTTCTTAAGCCGAATGTCATGTGCGTAAACTCATACATGCCGAAAGTTGTCGTTATGGCTGTTTTAGGGACGTCTGATGAAGCTACGGGGATTTGATGATATGCCCTGCGCAAATCAATTGTTGAGAAAATTTTGCTGCATTCCATCCAATGGGTGAAATCGTGGATGTGTGGGATCGGGTAACGGTCCGGCTCTGTGATGGCGTTCAGCCTTCGATAGTCGCCGCAAGGTCTCCACTCGCCGTTCTTCTTCTTCACCATGTGGAGCGGGCTTGCCCATGGGCTGGAGGAGGGGCGGCAGATACCGGCATCGAGTAGCGATTGGATTTCTGACTTGGCGGCTTTCAACATACTTGGAGCGAGGCGTCGTGGTTTCGCGAAAACGGGCTGTCCGCTTGTGACTATATGGTGTTGGATATTTTGTGTGGCTACAGGTAGTTTTCGTTGAGGCTGTGTGATTTGCGGGAACGATTTTAGTAGTTGGTGGAATTTGTCGTTATTGTCAATCGTTGACAGACCTAAAATGGGCGATTCTATTGTTGCGATATTGTATTTGGTTGCAATATTTGTGCTACCATCGAATAATTTACGTTGCTTCATACTAATTATTAAATTATGATGAGTTAAGAAATCTGCACCCAAAATGGCCCGGGATACTTCAGCGATGATGAAGTTCCATTTTAAATTACGTCGCAAGCCGATATTTAATGTCAAATTCTTTTCGACGTATGTCTTGATTGGCGATTTGTTAGCGGCAAATAAGAATATGTTGCTGTCTGGATATTTTTGTTGTTGACGATCGGGGGGTATTACGCTTACTTCTGCACCCGTATCTACAAGAAACTTTAAATTATTATTTTTATCAAAGATTATTAGACGGTGATGTAAAACCGGTTGTCCGCCATGTACCGCCGATAATGACAGACTGTCTAGTTTAAATGTTCGCTGCATGGCTCCCTACATTTTTTGGCTTTGGGGCCGTATTTGCTGTGGTACCAGCATTTTGTGTTTGTGTGAGAATCTGTACTAGAATTATTTCGGTTTCGGTTGTTGGATGGCGATCTGTTGCGACTACGTGAACGCTGCAGTTGTGCCTTCAAATTGCTTATCTCTTTTGCCAACTGCTGTATTTGCTGCTGCAGAGCGTCGTTTGGTGTTGTATTTTTTGGGGTTGAAATTTCGTTAAGGGACACATTGTCGTTAACTTCGGCAATTTTGTCGGCCATAATCGCAATGTTGTCTACCGACTCGGTGCTGATGGAGATAATGCTGCGCATGTGATTTGGTAAACGTGTCATCCACATAGATTTAAGAAAAGCGTCGTCGATTTGGTTGCCGGCCAAATTTTTCATCTCGCGCAGTAGCTGCGATGGACGTAAGTCTCCTAGCTCGATGTCTTGCAACAGTTTTTTTAGACGTTTTTGTTCCGATACGGAGAACTCTTCCAGCATACGTTTTTTAGAGTTAAATATTGATTTTCCTCTGGCACATTCAATATCACGTCGCTGACCTGGGATAAAATTGCACCATCGATTGCTGCTACTACTGTATGATACTTGGTCTGCTCTGTAGAGACACCTGCAGAAACGAATTGGGATTCGATTTGAGCAAACCAGAGTTCAGGTCGTGCGTGCCAGAATGGAGGAATTTTTACGGAAATGCGAGCGAGCTCCTCCCGTCCAGGTGCCACAAGCGTGCCCGTCGTTCCAGTACCTTGCGTTTGATTGTTTGGCATGTTGTTTTTGGTTTCATCCATTTGTTGTTTGTCGGGGTCACCAAATGTGGGGATTTATTAGTCCTCACAACGAATTGAATTTGGACCTCGTGTGATTAAAACACTTTTATTTGTCTTAAAATAATATTGTACTTTATTTAATAAAAAGATCTGATGTGTTTTTTTGTCACGAGCACGTGTCGTTCTAACTACGCTTGTTAAAAAAGACTCGAATGTTCTTTTTTTTTTGTTATGAAAATAATGAGTTAAAATCTTCTCTGTTCAGAGTTACCGAGTTGTTCTTATTATCTTTTGATGCGAGGGTGTATGTGAGGGAATGTACGCCACAAGTTGAATAATAAATAAATAAATTGCCAAGAAATCCTAATTTTTATATATTTATTTTTATTTATTCTTGTTATGTTTTTTTCATTTTAATTTATTTTATGTTGTTGGTGTCGCCAAAGTTGAAAAACAAAGCTGTTGTTAAAAAATCCTTTATTAAATAGACGTTAAGTGCCGGTTAAGCCCCCGTATAAACGTTAAAACCAAAAAACCAAGAAATATAAATTAAAGCGGTGAATGCCACTGACATAGCAAATTGTTTCAAGAATATAAGAAACTTTACAAACTCTTTTACGAACTGCCTATAACTCATTCACTATACGCAGAGTAGCCCACTTCAGTATGAAGCCTTTATTTAAGTTAAACAATTTAACACTTTATTGTGACGTTGATAATTTTCTGAAATATTAACAAAGGGATTTTCTTTGAAAAACAAAGATTCTCAACTAAATGTCTGAACGGCGATGCATTGTGAACGCACTGTTTTTATGAAAACAATATTTTGATACTGTGAATTCAAAAAGAAGTATTGTTTGCTGCTAAAAAAAAGCGTTAGAAAAACGAATAATGATTTTCGAAAACCGCGCCAACATTTCTATATACATTCTGGAATTTTTTCAGCAATGAAAATGCAACAACGAAAATGCATTGCATTCTCAAATAGTGGTCCATTAATATTTAACCTTAATAGTCAAGCTATTTGAAAGCTGTGCAGCACTCTACAGCATAAAGAAGCAAAAATTTCAATCGTACGTGATTTTTCTTAGCAAGGTTGTACCAAATAAGCAAAAAAACTTCTAGCATAATACTGTTGTTGAAAAGTATTGCGCAAACAAATGAATCTTTCTAAAAAGAATTTAGTGCGCATCTGAAATAATATTTTTACAAAAAATTAATATTATAAATCAGGTGTAAATTTATTTTCTAGGGCATTATTAAACGTCTTATATTAATGTTGGCAGAATGGAATACTTTTTTGAGTCGCCACATCCTACATTTTGCTTGTAAAAATAATTTTAAAAAATATGTTCTCACATATAAAACTCTAAACCTACGTAAAATGATATTTATAATATTTATAAAATAAATAATAAGATTAAATTTAAGAAATTTATATTAAAAAACAAGTATCCCGTGCAAAAGAACATAAGCGAATATATTTGCATTATATTCACTCTTAATTTGTTTGTTGTCATCAAGTTAGGTGTTGAGTAGTATTGTGTGCATAAAAAATTTAACAAAACTACTAAATAGTTAAAAAATAAAAGTACAAAATGCAATAAAAAAAAATCGATGATATTAAAATTATTGTTTTATTTTGATTTAAAAGATTTGATAAACACTTGGAAGGAGCCCTTCTTTTTCCAAAAACTTTGAAAGCATGTATTAGCTCAACTTATACTGAGAGTTTAGTTCAGGCATAACTACACTATAGTCTTACCTACGGCCTATGAATATATTTCTATTAACACGGGAGAGCCCCTACCAGCTATTTAAGAACTATTACATCAATAACACCATTAACAACAACAAGGATTTTTCCTTTAAAACAAACCACAAACATAAGAAGAACTGATGCAATTCGTTACAACTGAGTTTTAAGTTGAAAATCTTCAAGAACATGTTCAGATAATTTTAGACCCTTGCGATTTGAAAGAATAGGCTAAAGTTAAAAACAAGTACAAGAAATAAAGAGATGTGTAAGGCACATTAGGATCATTTGTTCTTTACTTTAATTTTTTGGCTTTTCTATTTTATTTACTTGGTTAGGAAACAACTGAGTTAAAATATGTAGAAGTTGTTACTAAGATTTTATTCAATATTTTCTGTAATATAGTTTCATTGGCCTAGGGAGGCTTTTAAATTAGTATGAGTAAATAAATAAATACTTACAAGATATGTTTTATATCCATTTCTTTAAACTTATCGATAAACTTATCTACGTCGTCGACAAACTGCTAAAGAATAACAAGTTAATGTTGACGTTGCTTTAAGGTAATGTTGATCAAACATTTACGACGCTTAACAGAATAATGGTGATCATCTTTTAAGTAACTAATTGGATGGTTTAATTCATCATTTCTACCCTCTATCTTTTGGTTCTGATTTTTATTCAAGGCTTAGGTATTCAGCAATAATTATGTAGCAGAGTATAGACACATGCAATGATCCTTATGGCACACCCGCATTTAACACATTCTTCTATCGATTTAGTGCCGCGTACTATAACGCAGAAAGTCCTAGCAGATAGAAAACTGGGAACAATTTTACTTACACTTCTATCGAAGACCATGCCCATCATCATCCTAAAAATAATGATATCCTGACAGGCGATATCAAAAACTTTGACAAAGTCAAACTAATTGCAATTGTAGAATATCTCCTGTCAAAACATGCGAGCTTGAATGTCCTTTTTTAAATTCAAATAGTAATCTGAAGAATATCACAGCCTTATATTTTATCGATAATGTTCGAAAGAACAAAAAATTTCAATAACTTGCCAAAATGATATGGAAGAGAATTCGGCAGGTCCGCCTCAAATTGAACTTGGGTTTCAATAGTGGAACACTCCTATGCTTTCGTAAAGTATACCAAGTGCAATTAGTGGTTCATTAATATTGGCTAAAATCTCCAGGTATCTCTTAGGTATAAGATCAGTAACCATTCAAATTTTTATTTGAGTTTCTCCTTTAAGTATTACCAATCGTTTCTGCTTTAATCAGGTGGTTGTTCAACGCACTGCCATTCGCGGTGGTAGTCCGCGTTGAATGCCATAATAGGAATCCTGTACTGAAAAGAGACTCTGCTTACGACATTTTTCAAAACTTGTATATGCTATTGAAGTGGTCTACTAGTAGATTAGCCTTCTCTAGGCCGTCAGACACTGCCATCTGTAGTAGTCAAATGGTGTATACCAACTATTTTACGTTCTACGTTCAACCAATCAACCTTTTTGTATCTAATGTTTGCGCTTGTAAACGGCGACGGCACCTTCTCTGATTTCGGGTTTCACTTCTGCTCTAAGGGTATAACGACTTATTTTCACTAATAAAATGAATTATGTTAGGAAGGCTCAAAAAATCTTTACTTGTCACTAAACTTAGGAGTGGAAAGTTCCGTAGCATTCCGAAATGGACAAGTCATTAACTCAACACATTTGTCAATGTCCTCTTCGGTCCATTTATATCCACTGGAAGCGTACAGCTAGCAAGTTTCGGGTATAGAATCTCCTTCACTAATATATCGCCTGCTCTTTTATACCTATTTTTACTTTAACTACAAAACTAGCAACTCCGGATAGATAAACTGAAAGCGGTTGTATTGACTTTTCTTTGATGCTTCTGCTGATTGTATGATTGATTGTTTCTTTGTGTGCTTTGTCTGTATAGGTGCAATATATTGTTCTATAGGTTTTTTGTGTTCAGCTTTTAAACTACATTTTTCACTCAAGTTTACCTTATCTGTGATTTCCTTTGTATAAAATTATCGTTGCCATTGCAAAGAACACATTCTTTGTTTCCAACTTTTTGTTCCCCCACTTCTGTAATTAAATAAGAATAAAAAATAATGTTGTGGCGAATATTATTCGCTCCCCCCCTTAAATGGATATAATCTATAATGCCAAACAGAACAAAAACAACTGTAATTTCCTTATTTAAAAAAAATTTTTTTTTGGGTCCTTACAATATTAAGCTATTGGTGCCGTATGATTTCATTACAATGATGATGATCTTTGTCACAATGTTAGCATGGGAGAACAAATTTATTTTGTGTGTTTATTGTTACATTTCTTTTCATATCCAGATATTCATAAAATATGCTGCTGACAACTTTGTGGACAAATCTGATAATTGTTGAGCCTTTTCTATTGTGTTATTTGCTTGTTACGCCAAATTACAAGACTACAAACAAAAATTTTGTGCATTTTACATCACATTAGACTTATTTACATTTTTTTTATTTAATTGCACATTTGATACACTGTCAAAAAATATTAAATGATTTCAACGGCACGCAGTGTGCAGAAAACAATCAAAAATTATTACTATAAAATTTTACTTACGTACTTCTTTTTTTGACATTGTGTCTTTTCCATCAGGAATTTCCTACAATTTTAAGCAAAAACAAAATAATTAAACACTAGAGGTGGAAAAGTGTTGTATGGAGCTCCGAAGGGCCAGGATTGGACATCGAACAGTCCTCTATTTGTATGGAGTTAGATTTAAAATTTTTGTAGCAAAATATGGAATATATGGAGTAAGAGCAAATGGTTCCTCATCGGAGTTAGAAGTAGCGATAAAATTGTAAATATTTACAAAACTCTGGCAAATTTTCCAGAGTCCAAAAATATACGACATACTCCTGTTTAAATTTTCCTCCTAACACATTTTACGAACATACCTACCTCTCACCTGAGAACGCAAGCTTAAAATTTGCCCTACCTCAGCAGTTTATTATTCTAAACAACCCTCGTAGATTATAACTTTTAGTTACAATTATAGAGGCTATTAATAAATTATAGTTTGATAAAAGCATTGATGCTGACGAGTGAAGAAATTGTCACATTTGAATCATCATAATAGTTCTTGTTCAAAGTAAAATTTTTGTTAAGAAGAAATTGTAGTTTAGTCTTTGGTATTAAAGCATCTCAACAATTTTAAAAGTTATATTTTAGGTTTTAAAATAAAAAGACCTCAACAATTTTAAAATAAAAACACAGCAACAGTTTGGTGCAGCCGGTTTTCGGTTTTTTTAAATGTTTTTCGAAAGTGGAACGAAAGTTAAGGAGACTACCGAATATAGAAACGAAATACTGAAGTTCTAAAGCAGCCGCATTCCGATGAGCAAGTAATTTCCATTGTATTCGATTGCATAAAGGAAGTATTAAAATATAAATCGGTATACGAATTTAGTTCAGGCGGGAGTCTCCATCATTAACTTAATCTGCAGCAGAAAAAATGGTGAGTATTAATAACTTTTTTAAAGAAGAATATGCAGAAAAGAACAGACAAAGTATGAAACTATTATAACTATGTTGACAGCTTGCAAGTTCATGTCTGGGTAGAACTGCTTAAGTTAAATTTGAAAAACGGTTTTACTGACAACCATAAAGAGACAATTAGGAATAAAAAACTAACAAAAATATAGGAGGAGTGAAATTAATGACAATCAATTAAAAGAAGAAGAAATTTGAATAAGGGATTTAGAAAAAACTAAAAGAGTTTTGAAGGAGTATAATAAAAAGATAGTGGCGCAAATAAATTTTACGAATGAATTATAAGACACTTAAAATAAAGAGAAGAGGACCTTCGGTTACAATAATATCGGAAAGAACTGAGCGAGAAGGATATATCAAAAACATTGAAGTTACAACAGTTAAATATGGAAAAAGACAACAAAATCCAGAGATTATGAGTCGCTTTTTCGAACGCAACAAAAGAGCTGGATATCGCATATAGATTAAGATCACTAACCACATCGGAACGCAGAAAAGGGAATATTTTAAGCACAAAAGGGCGATAGTTGTTGAGCATATGCATCAGGAAGAAACAGAAGGAAAAAAGTGGTTCGAATTTTGGACATAGTTTGGAACGTATTGTCAAACGCAATAAAAGCTATAAACAGGGGATATACGGGTGAAACGATAAATAAGAAATTGGCAAATTTACTAAAATATGAAAAGGAATTTAACAAGCTTGGCCCTAACCCGACTCAAATTAAAAGGGACTTCGGAAATTGTATAGAGGAAACTCGGAAAACTGCTTGGGAGTCTCA
Source organism: Cistogaster globosa (assembly GCA_937654795.1). NCBI lineage: Eukaryota > Metazoa > Arthropoda > Insecta > Diptera > Tachinidae > Cistogaster > Cistogaster globosa. The sequence goes on from OW569403.1 coordinate 79,611,739, forward strand.
TAAAACCCCCAACGTCAGACGACAAAGTTTTAAGCATGGAAAACATGGCGTCAATCCTCACAATTACAAAACAAATTAACAATATAGAACCTTCATTATTATGGCAACGAAAGACCAGATTTGACTTTAGAGGTTCTTCGTTTTATTAAGGATGTAAGTTTGCAGAACGAGGACTGATTACTGATGATAACAGAGCAATAACTCCGGAAGTCATAGAGAGTTAATTAACGATTGATATGATATGCTTACGTACAAATACCACCGCAGTCTTTTAGTACAGTGGATGTCCTGTGTAGCGCAATTACGAAGTTGTATCAAAAGACAAAAATTTTAGACCAGATAAGTGAACCTATTATATAATGCTTTGATAGCCGTATAGAAGCTTTACTTAATGAAGCTAGAGGCATTGCAGCGAATGAATGGAGCGATGTAGAGAGCAAGTAAGCCATACAAAAAGATTTAAGGAGATTGATTGAAAAGATTTATTAAAGGTCTGAGGGATCAGGCACTAAGAAAAAGGTTTACAGGCGATGAAAACAAAGATTTGCAGGTATAAGTGCAAGTTGTGGAAGATGCTGAACAGCTTTTAGAGATAGTCAGATTGGTATAAATACTGCAATAGAATAAACTGCGAATGAAGAATAAACACGTTATATTGTTAAAAACGTGGTTGGTCCATCATTGGTCTGCAGACGCAAATCTAAAAAATTTTGGTTTCTGTCTTGGTTTAGCCATATTGAGAACTGGTTTTGCCAGCAGCCAAAAAACGCAGCTTAATAAAAATTGGCTAACAATCATAACTTCAGGGAAAATAATAATATGCCAAGGAATCAGCAAGACAATGCACAAAGTGAAAAACAGCCCGTTAAAGATCAATTCCACCAGGGGCCAACCAGTAATATGTTTCGACTTTCGAATAGAGTGGAGCATATGAGAATAAATTGCCTGTTTAGAATTATTAGGGGCGAACTGGTAAAATGTTACGACTGAAATAAGGTGGGAATAAATTTACCCATTTTGAAGTCTGGAAAACTTTAAGCGGCCTAGACAAAACACAAAAGCTAGGATGCCGAAAAAATAGATAAAAACCTTTTATTAAAGCTTTAACCAGTGATCTAAAAAACCGTGACAGAAAAGTACACTGTAGTGAAAATATCAGCACGTACATTCCAAACGCCAACGGAAATATTCTTATAACAAATCAGAGCCAGCGATGAGCAGAAACTACTTAAAGAAAGTCAATAAATTAAAGAAAGAGATGACGCATTCATACAATTTCCATGTCTGAGTCGCAGGACCGATTGTTCGCATCTTCAATTGAAAAATTTTCCAAATTGGCAAATCGATAGGTGAAAATTTATGTAGGCATCTACAGTCTTTGTATATATATGTTTATACTTTTATGAGTCCAATTGAATATTGTAGCAATTACAAACAGAACGGAACAGAGATTGAAAGAAATATATAAAAATAAATTCATTAATGTAAAAATAATAATTTTCCCAGTGTATATGATAAAAGTAAGAACCATGGTTCGTATTATACGTATGTTCGAATATCTAATGGATGCCCATGAACATGAGAGTCCTTATTTCATTTACATGCTTTTGTCATTAATGCGGTCTGAGCCTTTAAAATTGTCAAGGCTTGATGTAAAACACAACATAAATATCCATAAAATCATTGCAGAAGAGTTTTTTTTTATCCATTTCACATTTTGTTAATTCATTTTTCGTTTCTGTACGAAAAATTAAAATTAAAGTTTGCACAATTTATATGGAACTAGCTATTCCCGGTGCGCTTCGCTACCCAATTGGGAATAACCGTACCTCGACCATTCTTCCAATATATGCACACTATGAGAAAGTTATTTGTATGGAATTTTAAGACCATTCTTCTTCCAGTTCTCTAGATCAACGACTAAAACTTTTCACTTTGTATGGGAGGAACTACCAATTTATGCTGTATTTTACTACACTACGCACCTTAAGAAGAAAGTTTCTAGTGAAAATATTTATACTAAAGATTCGCTAGATACACGATGTTAATTTTTCATTTTGTATGGGAGCTACAACATCTACTATTAAAATCCAACTACTTTTTATTGGACAAAAGTTTAAGATGCCACTTTTTACTCTTACAAGTAACACGATTATAATTATTTACTTTGTATGGGAAGTACCGCGTCCACGCGAAATATCAAAAAAAAAAAAAAAAAAATAGGAACCCTATTGGTTAATATTCAATAAAGGTCGGTCTACTGGTGAAGGCTACTAAACATTTTCGACTAGCAAACATACAAACAAACACATTTTGTGTTTTATTATGTGCGTAGATAGAAGATAGCTACTGTGTGACACTTACATTGTAAAATAATAATTTTTTTATAAACGTAAATTAAAAAATAACACTTGTTTTAACAATCAAGTCATTTTAATGAATTAATAATTACGCATAATAAAATTGGGTAACTCTTTAGACATTGAAACTCTTACTTATTTGTTTGTAGGCAGAACAATATATTGTTAACATTGTAACTACTTATCTGTTCTATAACTTTCTTAATACACAGATTCGTCAAATTTTGAAATATTTGCAAAAGCACGAATTAAGACTTCCTTAAGACTTGTTTCCACGCACTGGTGGTCAAACGCATGGCCAGCGTCCGTCTGTTCTGTTTTCACATTTTAATATTGTTGTTGTATTGTGTTAATAATTGATTTCTTAAGGACATATTTTGCGTAGGCAGAACGAAAATGTTTTAGAAATAAGGTGTACATTCTTGAACAGTCTCATAGATTAACAAAAAACTTAAAGTGACCATAGAAGAGAGTCTTTTTGGGAATACATACATAGCAGCGAATATCCGATGCATCAAAAATGTCCTTCGTCCTTTTTTCACTTATCGAATTCTTTTTATTACTTTATTTTACTTTTATTAACTATAAAATGATTTTCAGTATTAAGACAGATACTAAGGGCATCATGTTTTTTGTATTTAATTGACAATTAATAAAATTATATTAATTGTCCCCTTTCTCGAATTATTCTTTAAAAGAGAAACGAGCGCCACATTGGTTAAAATAAAGTTAAAGGGTTTCTTTATACAAGGGACTTTGACATTTCGACCTGAGACCAGCTATTTTTTTTTAGATATTTTTTAGTATTATGTCTTTATTTCTGAAAATTATACTGTTGATTTGACTATTTTTTTTTTTTTTGTTTAAGATAAAAAATAAGTATTGCAATGGAATATTTAGAAGAAATCTTACCTTAAGATTATGGCTAAATTTTCTGTTTCAACCATTAAAAGATGGCAGAAGCGAAGAAAGGAACGGGCGACATAATTGTTTACCTTTGCAAGAATGCCTACGTAGAAAATGTTCCCAAATATTACATTTCGAAGAGCTTCAAAATGTCTTTTCAAAATATAGATGACTTATCGGCCTCCCTTCACATTATTGATTTTGAATAAGTTTTATGAAAAATTAGATAAATTTGATTAACATCCTTTTACACACCTTGTGATTGCACAATAAAACAACATTTTGTGTTCTCATTTCTGTAAGAATATACATGACGAACATTAACAAAAACGATGAAATTGTGCTTGCAAAATGATTGACAAGATACGGTATAAGAGAATTTGTTTGAACGTTTAATGTATTTTATTTTTTTTTTTTTCAAAGTTTAACAAGTACTTGCTACCTTTCGAATATTTCACTGAAATTGCGACGAGAACAAACGTGATGTAAAGATGAGACTGTGCGATAGTGTTGAGCAAAATAAATTTTTTCAACGTGTCTTACGTAAAATAAATACACAATATAACAACCTACTTATGCCAACAAAAAGTAAAACAGGAACGGGAAGCGGATACTAATGTAAAAAATAAAAACGAAGATTTGCACAAAAACACGTTTAAAAATTTTTACTCGTTTTTCTATATTAAATTTAAGTGGAATATTCTATTTATTTGTTGAAAAGTATTATATTTTTGTTTTACTTTATTAGCCTTGCCAGTTTAATATCTCGGTGCCTTATGAAAAGTACTCATGACAGACTTAAAAAAAATTTTATATTATTTTTAATCTTGTGAGTGATTTTCGTGTAATGAACTTAATAATGGTTGGTAATAAGATCTTTCTGGTATTATATTTGCTTAAATTGGTTGGTTATATAGATTATATTTACAACGATACTACGTAGATGGAGAGACCCGAGAATAACTGATGAAGAATGTAGCAATACAGTGCATTGCATTTTTGTGGTCTTCTTTTCTATTCCGTTAAAAAATTAACGTATCAATAAAGCAAAATATTAACAAATAATAGTTAGTTATTAATTAAACTGTTTAATATCATAACAAATAAACTGTAGGCGTTTATCGCGATGCTTAAGATATACTCGCTTACTTGGAACTAATTCGTGTTTTATGGAAAAAATTTTACACCACTTTTTAGTTCGTAATATTTGCAAAATGTTAAGAATTTGTTATTAAGTAAATATCAGCCGGAATATTTAATTTTTATTGATGTGCTTATATTATTAATCACACAGTCTTTTTTAATAGTTTTTATTTTACTCTTACCTGACGGAAAAAAATTTAATTGCTTAGTATTTTTATTTAACAGGTATAAATAATTATAAGATTAAAAGTAATTGGGTCTCTTATTAAGCGAAAACACATATATTTGAATTTTTTTAATTTCTGTTTAAATAAAATATTAAAAATCATAACTAATCTGCCATAAAACTAAATTAATTACAAATTTGTATGACAAAATAAAGTAAATTTTATATCAATTTTGTTTGTCTTTTTTTTCAATTGGAAAAATTCAGCTAAGCAAATAAATTGGATTTAAAAATTAGTATATTTGAGTAAAAGCGTTTTTTAAATGTTTTAATATTTTGTTACAATCGGCTAAATGCTCTAGATTCGTGCTGTAGATTTTTTACTTTTACATTATTTAGGTGTCCTCGTTTACAACTGCTAACACAATTTGTTGGCCTATGAGTACTAAATTTGGCTTTTAAATTGAGAAAATATACTCGATTTTTATTTTACATATAACAGTCAAACATACTAAAACCATTTGCAATATTTATAAAAACTTTTCAAAGAGAGTTTTATAATTTATACACATTGGAGGCATAACATTGTTAAAGTTCTTGAAGTTTTTTACTTACGTAATTTAATTAAGATCTACATACTTTATTAAACTTCTGCTAGACTTTTTGTTAGGACTCGTAAAATAAATTTTTGCAGAGAATAAAATATTTATGTGTAATTTTATTTAAAGCAAAAACTTATTACAAATAAAACAACCTTTCTATTGCGGGGAATAAAAGCTGCATTTCTTAATGGATTTCCTGTTGATGCCCGGCTACACAAAGGTGCCTTTAAAATAATGTGTGATGTAGCCAGAAATAAAGAATATATGTTTCCCTCTTTTTATAAAGATGTTACATTTTATTCGGCGGCCACTATTTATTACTCGCTCTCTATTCCATCCACTTTTACTACATTTCAGGATAGATTTCATACAGATGACCTAATTTGAGCTTAAAATAATTTTTGAAGTTTTAATGTTTATAGATGCTGCAGAATATAATCAATTAATAATCAATTATAATTACTAGAGATTCATTCTTAAATTAAAAGTTCCAACAATATGATGAGTCTCAACGTGAATTCTTGACAATTAACCTTGGAAGCATTGTATCAAATTTTCGATAATTGGTCTTTTATTTCTTCAATATAGAAATTTTATTTGACATATCGTGTTTTCAAAAGCATTCATTAGAACACAATCATTTGAAGCTACTCATCGTACAATCATACCATCTTTAGCTTTAAAACATTGTTTACAAGATTTATGTTTTTCCTAGAATAATTCTGCTTCGTAGGTATAACTCTCTATGAAATTCTCACATTCTGAAAGGTCTCTTTAACATATAAATTTTAATTTTGTAAACTGTATTCTTCTTTAGTAAAGAATACCGTCCAGGTTCTCTCAAATTTTAGGCAGTTATAATAAATTCTTCACAGTGCATTCTTGTGGTTTGATGCCGCCAGATTTCCAGCGATTGCGATTTACAGACATCTATTTTGTGATTTCATTTTTTATTTTTTTATTTCATGTATAAATCTTAAGCAGTTTATAACTAACCTAATTTAAAAATAATACCATATAAAACCAATGGCATTAACATGACGTGACTAATTTTGTTGCCCTTATGTTAGTAGAGATTATGCAGGGAATATTATTATTTTCCCTCCGTTATGTCACAAAAACCTTATAAATCATAAAATTAATATGTTGACTAAAGTATAATTTCTCATATAAAACCCTACAGCTCTAAAAGAAACTAATTCAAGGAAAGTTCGATTGAAAACAATATCTCTTAAATTCCCACGTATAAAATTAAAATTAATGTCTTTGGATTTAAAAATATTTACAGCAACAAAAATTTTTTTCCCACCACCTTTCAGAAAATTTCGTTTTTTATTATAATTAGTTTCATTTAGGATTCTGGTATAGCAACTTATTTCAAGTCATCAGCATACATACATTTACTCTTTTACCATTTAATATACAATTAACACAACAACGGTGAAATGCGTTTGCAAAACTTGGAGGTATAAGAACGAACTACAATAGAATACGAGATCAAGTCTCCGTCCTTTTCTTTCAGAAAATAACTTTTATGTCTTTTTTAATTGTCTCCAAGATAAAAAGGATTTATACAGATGTATATCCAGAAACAGAAATTTACAGTCGGTTAATCGAATAAGTGAGCTGAAGAATCAAGAACCTGTAATTCGGCGGGCATCAAACAATTTCAAAAAAAACGTGTTGTTTTAATAACGTGCAAAATACGAAACTTGGTACAAAGTAAATACATATTATTTTCCTAAAAATTTTGCCAACTTAAGACAGTAAAGTTTTGAATTTTATGTTTGTAAATAAAATGAAAAGTCACATGCCAACTAATTACTATCTAATGTTAATTTTTAAAACATAATTGCATCATCGTGTCTGGTGTTGTTTAAATTACTGTAGAGTTATGTAAATTTTTTATTTTTTCAATTTGTTGGACGGCAGTCTACCAGACTTATTGTGAATTTTCGGGTGCGTGTATAAGTGACATTGAAACTATTTTTAAACTTGTGAATCAAAGTGTTATTTAAATCAAAGGACGAAGTACGTGATGATCTTCGTGGACATGATTTGTTAATAATAGTACGACAGATCTTATAGGTTTCTACAGTTAGTTAGGAGAGCTAAGCCAAGGCTGGAAAAGAAAGGAACAGATCGGGGAATGAAATGTCTATTTTGCATGGGAGGTGTTGCACTATGCATCTCGTTACGATGCTGCAAATGAATCTCGTGTTGGAGAACGTATAATTGCGTAGATGGCGAACCGTAAACGGAGGCTATGAATACATGGTATGTCGTGGTGAAGGGAAAGAGTACACATCTAAGGAGGTGGTTGATGACCCTAAAGCTAGGCATGGTGATTTAGTCATCCGTACTTCATCGGTAGAGGAGCGGCGCAAGATTTTTGAGAGCAGGAAATTTGGAGTAGTTGGTTTGCAGGAGGTTAGCCATAAACTGAATGCGAAGTTTTTTTCCTTTAATGAGGGCTTTTCCGACAACCATTATGTGCCGAAGAAGCGAGGTTGCATATAAGGCGTTGTGTTAACGATTTTCCATGTATATTCTCGATAATTTTGTCAATTTGAAGGATGCATTTAACTCTTTTGTCTGGCATTGCTGTCGGGCGTTAGCTTTATAGAGGAGTTTCTTCAACGGAAAAAAACGTGTATTGAGGAACAATGATACGGCTTAGAGAAGCGAGGTACCAGGTGCCCTGGAGCTCTACTTGAAGTCCCTAGTTAAGGCTAGTCGGCGAATCTTAAAAGCTTTTTATAGCAGTGTTGGTGCCTTTGTAGCATACGACAAAGCTATGATGATACAGTATAAGGGCAGGTTTTAACATGATCGTCCATCGCTTCTACGATCTGGCGTTATAAGTCTTAAAATCGTGACCAAGGTTAAGTATCTGGGAAAAATTGTGGGTAAGAGGATGAAGAAAAATTCTTAAAACATAAAACTACAGCACTGGTTAGCGTTTAAATTTTAGAGTAATTTTCTTAGACTCTAAAAATGTAAACAAAGCAGAGTTCAGAAAGTACACACATCGTACACACCATGTTCTGTTCAAAACCGGCTAAAAACGTACATGAAGGATAGAGAATTTTTAGTGTACTTTATTTTCCGTACGTGTACGGAAATAAAGTACATGAAGAAATAAAATAAATTCGTGTACGGAGAAATCGTACATGCAAAATAAAAATAATTGCGTATACGGAAGGCAAAAAAGTACATCTACGGTAGATAACAAATTATCTATGAGCAATAGGAAAAAACCGATTAAATGCAAATGAAAAAATGTTTTTGTTTAGCTTAAGAATGTATAAATATTTAATATACCAGAAAAACAAATAATACATATCAGGATATATAATAAAGCAAATTTTCATTCATGTTCAGTGTGCAAATATTTATTTATTTACATTTAGTTTACATATGTGTAAGGAAAAGGTAACAACTAACTAAATTTTTTGCATTAACGTAAGCAAGAACCAGGAATTCTATAGTTTTGTTCTCAGTACCAATGATTTGGTGTTTTACCATCAATTAAGCAGCAAAAAAGCAATAACAAATGCACAAGTAAACGTCCCATAGCTTAAACAAAGCAAATTTATTGTGTTGTAAAACAACAAATAACAAAGGCAAACTTAAAGAGCACGAAAACAATTGGACAAACAAAAAGCCCAAATAAAAAAAGTTATTTTATGATAACAATAAACATAAAAAATTTCTTCCCTAAATATAATTCCAATAAGATTGCAGATAAACAAACTATTAGCATTAATACTTACTTTTTTAAAACAATACTTATTGCATATTTGCATTAATGAGTCATTCATATCACCGTCACTTTAATTTTCAAGGAACGCCACTACTTACCAATGATCAAAAACAAACTGCAATGGTAGGCATACATTTTAACTAACAAACCAATAATAACAATAATAAATCTTATTATATTTTCAGGATCACTTAATAGAGACGTTTGAAATTATTAATCAAATATCACATTTGACTTATTCTCAAGAGGAAAATGATGAATGTTCTGTTTCGTTGGATAATACTCCAACTACGTCAAGTGCTGCACACTCTAAACTAGTACGATGTGTCCACCTTCTCCTGAATACATCGCATTTAACAACACAAAATCAAAATTATTATATTAAAACCAATGCAACCCTTTGATATTAACGTTTTGGAATATTGGAAACAAATTGTCAACACAATTCAAAATTAAGCCAGCTTGCCGAAGTGGTACTTGCTGTACCGTAACACAAATATCTGTAGAACGTGCATTTAGTGCACTTGCTACAGTCTTGACTCTTTCTAATATATTAATAACAAAATTAAGCTTGAACTTGCTCGACTGCTCAAACCTTAAAATAAAAAACAGTGAGCAAACAGATTTTAATTTTGCCCGAAACAAATAAATTCATATATGTACATATTTTATTCATAAAATAAATAAAATATTATATTAATATAAATAAATATAAATAAATTTCTTAATAGATAATTGATAATTTGTTGTCTATCGTACATGTACTTTTTTGCCTTCCGTAAACGTAGTTATTTTTATTTTGCATGTACGTATTTTCCGTACACGAATTTATTTTCATTTCTTCATGTACTTTTTTTCCGTCCACGAATTTATTTTTAATTTCTTCATGTACTCTTGTCCGTACACATACTGAAATTAAAGTACACTCAAAATTTTCTATCCTTCATGTACATTTTTAGCCGTACACGTACACGAAGAATAGCTGCAGCCGTACATTCACGTACGTACGCAAATAAATATTTCAATAAAGTCCATTCGTTGATGTGCACGGAAAATTTTAAAATTTAGAGACGTACATAATTGGTATGAAAAAAAATATGGACGGGTTGGTTTTAATTCGTGTTTTCTATTTATGTACGAGATTTTGGTACAATGAGTGTACTTTTCTGAACTCTGAAATAAAGGCTTTTTCAGACTACAGCACACGCATCATTTTAAGAGATTTGAATTTCGAATTCATAGATGAAATACCAAATCAAATAACTCCATTATAAATTAGTTAAAATAATAAGAAAATAGCAAATACTTTAGATCTCTTTGCAATAATAATTTTAAGTTTGACACCAAATTTTAGATAAATTTATTTGAATAAAAACTGAAGACTCTAAAAATTTACACTTACAAACAGAATGAAAATGGAGTAAATTGACTTGGCAATTGTAGCACATATATTTAATTTTTTTTATCAGGAATTCTTTAATACGTCTAACGGTATTAAGCAATATTTTATTTTAAATAAGTACTTACCTTTTCAAATTTCAAGTAAAAAAAAATGGAGTGAGAATAAAAACAATGTAATTTTATTTTTATAAAATGCATAAAACTATGTATGTATATATGTATATATTTATTTAAATAAAATATTCGCGTTTCCTTTTCGTTTAATAATTACGATATTTATAAAAAGAAATCAAACAAGACAATAAAGTAACGTATAAATAATGTTACAAATTTTTAATCAAATTGCATATAAAAACTTAACATTATATTTTTACGTATTGAGTTTTCTTTATATAATTTAATGCTTTAGTATTTAAAAAAGTTTAATCCCTAAATTTTACAACAATTGTGCAGAAAATACAATTCCAAAATTTGTAAAAACAATTATATATTTCTTCATTTTACGTTTTTTTTCTTTTACTTATATTTTTATTACAATTTTAACTATCGTACCATTAAATACTTAACTGTATTAAAAACTATCTTAATTTAAGAATATTAGGGGAAAGTTATTAAAAAAATAATAATCATTATAAAGGTTGAGATTCTGGTAACAGAAACATTAAATTAAACGGAATGATTAAACAAATCTATACTGTCAAGTGTTTTTTTTCTCTTACGTTATTTATTCCACTTACTTTTAATAATATAAAATTACAACAAACAATTATTTTTTAAAATAAATGAGATATTAATTTTTTTTATTTCTAGATTATTATTCTTAGTTTTACCTGTTTTTATACGAAATATAAGTTTTTTTCACAAGAGGCCTGTATGTCGATGATGATGGTTGTAGGGATTGTAATTTTGTTTTTATTGATTTTTCTACAAAAAAATAAAATCATAAAAAATAATAATGCAAACTTAACAAATATTTTATTTAAATAAATAAATGAAATTTTGTTCAAGCCACACAAAATTTAAAATGCAATACGGGATTTCCTTTTAGTTGTTATTTCAAGCTTATTTTAAACAGGTTTTTTCTTTAATATTTTCAATACTACTTTTTTATTTCAGACGATGCATTAATGTAGATTGAATTACTTTTCTAGCAGTATTCGATGCATACGAAGGCAGACAAAAAACTAAACTACCTTAAAAAATTAAGCTGTAAAAAATAGCTTTTTTATATAATTCGCATTTGGGAAACCTTAAAGCAGTGATAGAGATCTGAGCCCAAATATTATAAATTAGGCAAAGTTCTTAATTGAGCTATTCGTTTTTAAAATCCAAGAAGTAATAGTGGAAACTAGAAGTAGTGACTGAACAAACAAGTAAGGAGAAGGAAAGCTGTGTTAAAAATCAACATTAAGCCAAAGGTGGTGTTTGCAAAACACTTCTTGTACGGAAGGCAATAGATCCCAGTCTTACGGACAGGTTGATGCGAAAGAATATTGGTGAGCACCAATTGACGGCTAGCGATCACCAAATTTAACGTCAAGCACTCAATTTACAATAGCATCATATTTTTTTTAATTTCCCTGCTACGTCGCATCTTATAATTTTGAGACTGTCCTCATAAATAATTGTTTAAGTAATTTGTGTAAGAATAAAGCAAAATAACAATCAATTAATTAATACAAAAATGTTTTATTACTTACAGATGCTTTAAATGTGGGACTATAAAAATTATTCAAATAAAACATAAAAAACAAGATAAAATATGCATAAACTTAATGTGGGTAAAAATGCACATGATATAATTTAATGTATATTAAAAATTTTTGCAATATTTGATTTTTATTGAAATAATAAATAAGTCATTTTTATGATTTTATTAATTAACATTTGAAACAATTTTTTATGTGAACTTAATTACAATTTAAGCTGACAGCGCTGATGAAAATTTTATATCACCAATTTAAGTTTACAATTCATTAGATTCTTGAAGAGTCCTGCTCCAGTTTCAAAAAACTATTAACTATTCAATGCCACGAAATATAAACTACTATTTCTTTAAATATGATTTTATGTTTATGGAAATGGCTTTTTTATTACAAATATTATAAAGGACTGCAACACGCATTACGATGAATGAAAACATTTACATATGAACTGAGAATATAAATTTTAATCTTATAAAACGTTTATTTTATTATTAATTTTTTTAACGTTTACAACTAATGTGAAATAATAAATAGGTAAATAATTTTCAAAGCATAATAACTCTTTCACCACTCATTAAATTTGTGAATATCTTATACAGATGTGCTTACTCAGAATCACAGTACATAATTGGGGTTAACAAGCAAAAGTCTTACAATCGAGGTTCAAAAGCTGGATTCATGAAAAACTATAATTAATTAAAAATTTCATAAAGGAACTAACGTTTATTATGTTCATTTTTAAAATATATGTTCGCATTAATGTAAGACTCAGCTGGCTTTATTTTCCAGTTCTCTTGAAGTGTAAGTTCTGCAGGGAAAATTCGAAATAACTGTGCAAGGCGTTTATTTAAATTTTACAATCCTCTAACTTCAGTTTGCACTTTTTGTTGATGTAATATTTGGGTGTTTTACAAATTGTCTTTTTAAAACTTTTTTTAATTTTAAATTAATTTAATTAAGGCTTTGACTGATAGAAGACGTTTCAAATTACTTCTTTTCCAAATTATCTAAAACCAATGCTGAGACAATAAAAACGAATCACAAATAGTTCAAACAACAAGATTTAAGAACGAATTTTAGGGCAGAGGGCATAACACCTAGTGAAGTAATGCAGCAATATTTCTAACAGGAGAAACTTTTGATAAAATTATATTCTACATGCGAATTTTCTCTGTGATGCGTAATTGGATACATTTGGCGGGCCTATTTCTTCATTATGGTAATAAGATACCATTGGACAAAGACATCTTAATATCAATGTGATTAGGATATGGTGTACCCGGAAAACATTCATTTACGTGAAAATAACCGATACACATGTGAAGAAAATTATGTTTGTACTTTCTACAATAACAATTCAAATTTAAATCTACAAATATGTGAACCAGAGAAGAATTTTAAATCAGGACCTGTGATTTGATCACTGTTATGAAAAGATTCACTGGTGACTACATTAACTGAGCTTATCGAGTAACACTTCATCCTAATATCCTTCTTTTATCTTTGTGCACGAGCAAATCGAAATTTTCTTATACTTTGTATGAATTGGTTTCCTTAATTTTTTAATAATTCAACCAAATTTTGTTGTTAGTTTTTTTTTTTTTAAGTTATTTAAATAAAATTTTTCCTAAAAGACCCCTAAGGACAACTTGTTTACATTAAAATTAAATTTCAGAAAAGCTTTTCCTTTCTAGAAATATTTCTTTCTGCTGATTAAGCGCTTTGTCAAAACAGTGTAGATTTACCAGAAACAAGAAAAAATTGTTGGCCTGATAAATTATGTGTTCAAAATTCTTTACTACTCAATTGTTTTCAAAATCTAGGAAATACTTTTTTTTATTTAACAAAACAATTTTGGTTTAATAAAATATTTAATCGATTTATTTCTTTATTATTCAGTAAATATTATTCTTAGTTAAGATAACAGATTATTATTTTAAACATTTCCTTTATTCAACTAATAAATTGTAGAAAATGTATTTACAACTCATTTACGTTCTTCTGTCTATGACTGAAAATAATCGGTAGGAAGCCTACTACAAATAATTATTTTAGGGGAATTTGCAGTTTATATTATGACATTGGCAAGCATTTGCGCAAGAAATAAGTTGTCATTTAGAAAACGCGCTCATTTTAAACTTGGTTCCGATTCAGTCTTTTCACCTGTATAACTTCAAAAACCTATGCGAAATACATATGTCAGATATTGAAAATGCATAACTGTTATTTATTAATAGTCGAAAAATGAAAACGTTCCAAACTTAAAAAAAACCGTATTTAAAAAAGCTCGAACCAACAAAAAAAAAAAAAAAATATCGCATGCTAAAATCCCATACGATCATCATGTTCCCAACGAAAGCAGGTATAAAGGCACAACCATAAATCGTAGCAAAACACAAAATTTTCTAGGCATCTTCCTCTTTATTTGCTAAAAATTTAGCATGCTTTGTTTTGCGTGGTATGCCACTTGTTGTAATGTTGGATATGGTCGTTGTAGTGGTCGTTACAGTTGTTCCATTGTCTTCGGTAGAAGTTGTTGTAGAAGTAGTTTGGATTTCATCGGTTTCTTGGTCGAATATCTGTTTGCGTGAACCCCCAGCCTGCAGTAGACGATTAAAAATTTCTTCGCCTGTTTCAGATGCTTTGCTATCGGGTGGAAGTTTAATAGGTTTCGCTTTTGATAATTTTTTTGTTACCACTACCTTCTTCTTCTTTTTGTGTTTTTGCTGGGGCTCAGTGTTTGTTGCAGTAGATTTAGAAGTGGCTTCAGGCTCATCATCATCCACTAATAAATTTTCTACAGATTTTCTAAGTAGTTCCGAAATTTCAGCATATTTCTGCTGTTTAGCTAATAGTTTTTCTAATGTTACTTGGGTACTATCTTGTTGCTGTTGGTGACTGTACGATTCCGTCAGGTTTTCTTTTACAACCGTCTGGATCTCTTCATGCCTTTCAACCATCGTTTCAGCCGCTTCCTGCATGGTATTGTATGTTTGAGACCGTTGCAATTTCATGGGAGTATTGGTATTGAAATTTTCAATAACTTTGGCACCATCTACAAAAGTGATATGTATGGTTTCATCATCATCATCATCATCGTATTCATCATCTTCGCTATCACTACTTTCACTTTCTTCCGTATCTTCTGATTCCTCTTCTTCTTTTGCCTCCTCATTTTTATCATCGTGGTCAATAATATCATCGTCGCCACCGTCCATCATTCGGCTTTTTAACTTTTGCAAGGTATTTCTGTTACTGTCTCTAATTAATGCATTTAAAACACGACGATTGCCGTTGTCGTCCTTTGAAGTTGTTGTGACAACATAATCAGTTTCATTTTTTATTTGCTTATCCTTTTCATCATCGCTATCACCATAAGCTTTGTTTGTATTTTTATCAATATTGTCTTGTTCTTCAAGGCTTTTTTGCAAATTGTATTTAACACGTTCATTTTCCAATAATTCTTCTAAGACATTTTTCATTTTAGCATTTAGTGAAATTTCTTCACGGCCCTTGGATGCAGGCATAACAAAAGTTTCACTGCGAAGAATTTGTTGGGATGAACGCGAATTTTCATAATCCTCATATCTTGTCTTCTCTACCAGCTCATCATCATTATCAAAATATGGATATTCACTACGCTGGGAACGACTAAATGCAATGCGCTGAACGTGACCCTCACCTTTGATTAAGGGATTTACTACTTCAACTATGTTTTTGGTTTGAGTTAATGTAGTTGTTGTAGCAGCAGGTTTTGGTGAAGAAGCTTTGTGTTTGCGGTCATTAGTATCCTCATCGTCATTATCATTATCATCGTCATAATCATTATCATCATCGAATTTATCGTCAGGTATTTCCACGCATTCTCTCGAGTGTGTGGTCGTTATCTTATTAGTTGCTGGTAAAACCACTTCTTTTGCCAATGTTTGATGCAACATTAAGGTAGATGGTTTTATGGCGATTTTTGAGGAAGAGCCTACTTTGCCCATTGAAGAAGACCCAAAGATACCCCCACTACTTAAACTGTCTAATTCAATTGAGGGAAACTCATCATCATTACGTAAATATAGTTTTTCTGTATTTTGTTGCACTGTTACAATTGAAGCAGAGTCTGTCTCTTCTTCCTCTTCCTCCTCCTCCTCTTCAAACTCAATATCTTCATCCTCTTGCATCGTTTTATCAACAAAAATATGTTTCAAATATTGTTCGCGTTCTTTGTTTTCTTTCCTTTCTTTATAATTTTCGGTAAAATCATCATATTCATGTTTAATGTGCAACTTTTCCACGGTCTCTACTAATGTTCTACTCGTTACTCCAGGCAATTGTACTATTCCTTTAATTTTCTCATGTTTTTTATGTTCTGACACCTGGGTTTGTTGTGGTATCATCTGTTCTTTACTATCGTTTTCATTTGCTGCATATACACCCTTGTCTGTCTCAATTACCTTTTGAACGTTTTCATGCTGCTGTGTCATTAAGTCTATTGATGCTTGTGGAGTTTCGCTCTTTTCTGGGTCCTGCAACTCTAACGAGATTATCGTCTCTCGACTAGTTTCCACCTGAATGAAGTTGTAAGTAGATGTAAATTTAATTTTATGTTTTTTTTTTTTTTTGTGTAAAAAAAGTGGAAGATAAAGTAAAAAGGAATATACAAAATTCTAGTAATTGCAAGTGTGTTTTATTTTTGCTATTTATTTTATATGAGTTTTGCGATTGTGTAAGTAAAACATTTTAAAAGAAAATTTAATTAAATTTGCGTAATTTTCTTGATACGAATAAAATGTAGAAAGTAAAAGAACAGAAATACAAAAAGTAAGTTGAAGAAGAAGAAGTTCGTTTATTTCTAAAAATTATTTAAAATGTTTATCTTAAAATTTAAACAATGTCATATGTAGTGACTTATACAGTGTGACAAATTTAAAGCGATACAATAAATTTAATTCAACTTCAAGTTTTTATAACTTGCCTACTAATCAATTAGAACAAGTTTAAGTTTTTCTAATACTGTTCATTCATTAAAGCCGTTTATAGAGGCAATTTTTTAAGACATGTATCTCTTTAAAATTTATCACACTGTACTGTAGGAAAGTGTTACTTAAATAACTCCATTAATTTTAAATGACATAGAAAAAAAGCCCTTAACATAAGAATCATGCTACAAAAAAAGCATTAAAACAAAACAAAAACCAATATATAGACTAAATATAAGCATCTTTACAAATAGTTTACCCCCAACCTTTTTCATGCATTTTCTATAACTAATAAATTTTAAATAAAGGATTTTTTAAAAACAAAGCCAATGCTTCGGTGCTTGTGCTGAAATTTTTTTAAGTATATTTTATTTTACAAGGGATACAATATGTCTGCTCTAGTGTTTACACGATAACATAATTCTCAGAAATTTCAAGCCGCTTAAGCTGGGCTTCCGATTTCCCATGAAATTGTATTACCCATAATTACAGAATTTTTTTTAACATGTTCGTTCATACGTATGTGCGATAGCATGAACCACGACACACTTGACCCCACTCATACATTTTGATAAATAGTAAACAGGGTTGAAAGAGGTTCAAAGTATTAAATTGTCTTCTTCACCACAAGGTGACTCGGCTTGACAAAACCTAAATGTGTTGGCCTTCTTCGTCATGAAATAGGCGATAGCATTTAAGACAAATATAGCTTTATTCCTTTTCGGGTTAAGGCTTCAATATAGAAACCCAAAATTTAAGCAGTGTGATCAAATCTTAAAATTTAATAAAGAGACAAGTAATTTAAGGACCGCCCGTTTTTATGATTGCCGGCACTGGCACACAACTAAAAACTTATGTACAACGCATCTCCGTGAAAAGGACTGATCATACTTTCATAAAATTACCTATGCGGGCATTACGAATAAATACCGAGTTTTACATTTCACAAACGATAACTCGTTCACATTTGCTTTATGCAATATTATTGCCATAGTTGTACAACATTAAAAGCTGTACGAAATATTTTTCTTGAAACTGGTTTAAAAGTTACCGACGATCAAAAAAATTATTAAGGAAATTTTTAAGGCACAGAGTATTTAAAAAGAGTCAGCTAAGGCTGTAAGTGGTTCCTTTTCATAATAATAAGTAATAAAAACTGATTCAATCACTACCTTCAAGTCTTTAAAAATAGTAATTTGTTAGTTAGAATCAATAAAAGAAGTAAACAAGTTTTGTCTTTGTTCAACTTAAACAACTTTTAAAGTCTTCTGTATTTTATTGGAGCTCACTCCAGGCAAAGAACTTTTATTTAACATATTGTTTTAGTAAAAGTTTTTCATCTCAACGCATTAAATATAATTCTTTAGAAACAAAATCTAATCATGATACCATTAAACTAAAAGGTGCTAGACGGTATATTTTGCTGACAATAAAACATATTTGTTTAATATGTTTCCATTCATTCTAAGGATTTTTAGAAATCTTTCTTAAAATGACTTAAAATCAGAAATTGTGTACAAAAGGAAAAAAACTAAACACGAAAATATTTAGTAATAAACAATGGGAAAGAATATGTTGCAAAACAAATGTTTGCCTTAGCAGGTGTTTTTTGTGAGCAAACTGAAAATTATATTTCTTTGTTAAAACATATTGTATCTCAGCCTAGTGTTCTAGTTACTTAATGCACGGGTTAAAAGAGTTCAACAGGAAGGATGTTTTTTCAACAACACTGTTGTCATTCAAAAGAAATTATTATTTTATAAATAAAGAAAGTAAATACTTTTGAAATAAACACAATTGATTAGCAACCACATCTATATATTTGTAAAAAAAAAAAAAACATACGTAAAATAACTAAGTATATTCGTGAAAGTTCTTTAAATAGTTTTTAAAACTATTGATACTGAGGATATAATTCAGAGAGCAAAGTAAAAGAAACGCAATTTCTTTCTGAAGTGACTACAATAAAATTTCTTAATTAACTTATTAAAGAAATTCTCCTTAACTCAGCTCTTTCATCAAGAATGTTCTTAAGATTTAAATAATTTATATGTTTCGAAACCAGTCGCAAGGAATGCATTTATATTTGAGTTTGAATAATTGTGCCCTGTGCTCTTAATTTGAACACAAAGATTGAATTTCGAATAAAAGCAAATAAAGAAATGATGTCCTTCTAATAAATCACAACAAACTTATGAATACAAGAAAAACTTTTACAGGGCTCATAAAACATTTATTATTATTAAGTTTTTCATTAAAATTTTATTTCGGTTTACTTCTCATTGTCCTTATCGTTAACCCATATGCTAGCAAGTTGCTAACAAAAAAAAAAAAAAAAAAAAAAAATCCAAAGCAGAAACCATTTTAAATTATTTTCTTATTTTTAAAGGCCCCTTAATTTGCTCTACCTTTTTTTGTTTTTGTTAGCACAATCATGCATGTACGCGAGCAATTGTATGTGAGCGAAATGTATAATATTAACAATAAGTAGAGAAGAAAACATATAAAATCTAAAGAAGTCTCGTAGCCCTGAGGCAGCAAACTTGTCGTCGCTTCAACAACCATTAAAAACAACAAAGTCTTCAATAATATTTTTTCCTTTTAGTTCATTTTTTTATTTGTGGACGTGTGTGTGTGCATGTGTGTTTTTTTCCTACAAAACAAAATAGCAGCATTAAAAATATTTGAGTTCGGAAGCAACTACAGTATGTACATAGTTAAAAAAGTAAAAAAGAATAAGTAAAAGAACACACAGTTGTTGCTGCTGCACTTTAGTCTTATAGTTTTTGTTGACGACATTTTGTAAAAATCTTTCCATGGTGACTGTTTAGCAACTACTGTATACTTTCTTGCAATACAATACAAAGTCACAATCATACACTCGCATACAAATAAACTGTTGTAATGTTGACATTCTTCTGCTCCAATTTGTTTTCTTTCAATGCATTTTCACCGCAAAAACAACACTGACAGCGCGCAACAAGGCGATGCTTCAACAGATTATAATGCGTATAAATAGCAAATAGAATGACAAAACAATTTTTTAAACAACTTTTGAGGTTTATAAACAAAAAAAAAAAGGGACAAAAAAAAACAAACATCGTCTTGCACAAGTGAAAACAGAGAAGCACAAACAAAGCATGTATTTTAAAATTACTTTTCTAACAACATGATTTTCTTAATATTTAAGCATAAAAAACTTACTTCATGTTAAGAACTTTCATTTATCATTAAGGACAATTTTTAGTTTTTTTTTTTTTTTTTTTTTTTTTAATAAAACTTTAAAGAGTTGGACAACTTAAATTATCACTTCTAATAAAAAATGAGTGAGGAAAACTTATACATACACAATTATCTACTAGCACATATGTAATAATTTTATACTGAAATGGCATTGCGGTTGTACGGCTTTTAGTATTAAATTCAACTGATTCTTTTTTTTTGTTAATTAATTCTAAATTTTAACTCGTGTTTATATAAACTTGATTAGCAAAGTTCAAAATGCAGCTTATAAAAAGTTTTTTAATTAAAACTGTTCCAAAGATCATGCAAAATTTGCATTATATTTTTTGTAAAAAAAGTCACTGAGATTTGTCTATAGGGAGGCTTTTTACATTAAATAAAAACTGTGTGTGATTTCTTTATTATTTCTGACATTGATTGTTTACAAACTAGTGGACAATTTCAAATTCCTGCCTTTAATTCGCATCACGCATTAATATACCTTTCAATTTTACTTGCTATTAATAGGAGGTTTTCTATTACACAAATGATAGTAATTGAGTGGTATGAAAGTAATGTTCAAGTAAGAAGGAAAATGGTAAAGAAAAGAGTTGTTGGCTCCATTATAATAAATTAAGAGAAGCCTTTAGGGCTTAAAGGCAAAATATGAGTGACATGCTCTGATAGATAGATAAATATCGAAACATATTAAAATATACCATAAGAAAGGTCAGAATTTCTGGCATTATCTGGGATTAACTTAAAATGGCTGAACTACATGAAAGTAAATATAAAATTTATTTTTTAATTTGAACGAATTTAATCAAAGTTTTGTGCTTCATTTTAAAAACACTGCCAAGAACTTCCAATTTAACTGTGAACATTGTTTCAATTTAAGAGTACATGTCGATATAATTGAGGCATCCAACCAAATCAGGTCTTAGTCTTTACCTGTTACGCATGTTTTTAAACAATAATAATGACTAATAAATACCCTACTACATGGAAAACTACCAGAATTGTACCACTTCCGAAAATACAATACCCAAAATTAGGGTTTGACTTCAGACCAATAAGCATATTTCCAGTTGTTCCAAAATAATAGAGGCAGTTTTGAAGATCAGTGGAAAGGAATAGGAGAAGTAAAGAGCTTCTTTTTTATGTGAACCGTTGATTCAAAAACTTATCGCTCAATTTAACTTTTCTTGGAATGAGTGTGAATTCATGTTATCTTTTGTAAATGGTAGATATTTAATTGTAAAGAAGGACTAATAACATCTGGGTGTAGATATACATCAATTATATATTTTACTTTTGCAGAGCTTATGTTTACGCAGATGATGTTTAGCACCATTCTTCTTTAAATGGACTTATCTGTTTTAGAGCTTTTTGATGCATTTAACGGAGACTTAAGTATTATTTCTGATTGGTCTACTGATAACAGATTGGTGTTAAAAGCGCTGAAAACGTTTGCAATGGAATTTGATGGATATATGTAAAATTTTCCTTGTTTAAGCCTATTATTATTAAAAATGTAGAGGGATTTTACCTCGTTCTAAGGATTCCTTTTCGACCCTCTTCTTTGAGCAATGGGTATAGGTAACAGATTTGTAATTTACGGGCACCCTATCCTCATTGAGTTCTGTGCTACTACCAGCCTTTACTCTTCACCTAATTGATTTCAGGCTGTCGACTGGTAATTGCCGGCCTTATTCCTCATCACAGAGAAATTTGCCAAGGCTTAGGTCCTCCATTGCATCCGCATTTAGAAAGTTTAAACCCGTAGTTATTTTTATGCCAGCCAGAATGGCACAGTCCGCAAATATCATCTCTCTACACGTAGTATTCTCCTTCACATTTAGAGGTTAATTGAGCCCAGCCAATATTGTACCTTTGCTCGCATCAGGCCATTTCCTAGTGCTACCCTAGGTTCTGTTCTACAAAAATTCACAGCAGATCTCCTTTTCGATAGTCGGTATGCTACCTCGTGTGCAGCTGTGCGTATGTATTCTCTTATCTACATCAACGTTACCTCCTTGACCGGGGCACATCTTTTAAGTTTTAGAACCCATTTCAGCACCAGACTAGAATAAAGGTTGTCATGCCCCATGCGTTTTATAATTGATTGGTTGCTAACTGCAATGAGAACCTTCGACTCTTCAGCAAGTGATCCAACTTATGCAGTAATCCAAGCAATTCTGCCGGGCAGACAACAGGATAAGCATACAACTGCTCCCATTCTAACGTCCATAAGGGAACACCAAAAAGCTTATTTCGTTCTCTTTAAACGCATTGTGTATAGCGCCCTCCGCAGTGACTGTCTAATACAGTCTTTCGACTTCTTAACTTCCTTATGCATTTTAAACCCTTTTTTTGTCTGTGATGAAGGGTATAAAAATGCCATTCCACAGAACTTTTAAATCTTGAATAATAGTAGGCAATAATGTGTTGATGACAATACAATCATCTATTTGGAACATTTAAAATTAAAACTTGAGTTCAATAGCACGGCAATTAAAGTTACCGCCGACTAAAGAAACCAATATTCTAAAATTTTCACATGCTTTAAAATTAAAAATCCTACATTAAATGTAATCAACAGACTTAAACCAGTTAATTAAATATCTTGTCAATATTTGACAATTAAAAAAAGCCAAAACAATTAAAAGCAAAAAGAGGAAAAACAACTAAAATTCAGCAATTAAGCAAACCATTCAGTTAATGCGATTACAATACAAAATGAAACTACAGAATAAAACGTATGAATAAGTACTTTGTTCTAGTCTAGACACTTACAATCCTGGAAAATCTTCAAATAAATATTTTTATAAAAGTTGTGTTTTTGTTTACTTGTTTATTTATTTGTTGATGAACAGTATAGAAAAACTGAAACCCAAGTAGATTTTTCTTTAACTCTTGTAACAAAA
The DNA here is from genome assembly GCA_937654795.1 of Cistogaster globosa. Lineage (NCBI taxonomy): Eukaryota > Metazoa > Arthropoda > Insecta > Diptera > Tachinidae > Cistogaster > Cistogaster globosa. The sequence continues at coordinate 79,634,908 of OW569403.1, forward strand.
ACAACACAAGCCAAGTAAATTAAATATAATCAACAAGAACGATGCGGCTGAAAAGTTGTTGCATGATCATAAATAATTTGTGAAAATTATTTATCAAAGAAGGAATAAGTTAACAGTGATGATTTTTTGTAGATGGGAGCATACACAGTGCTAATCAATATAATAGACGGTTACGAAGGGAAAATGTTTATTCTTAAATTATAACAACGTAAACTTTTTTCTTTTAAGATCAAATGTTACCGTTCAATTAAGAAAATGTTGTAGAGCAATTAGACGCGCAATGAGACGAGCGATGCGAAGCCATGGAAAAAATTGATTAGCTCTGACAGATAAAGTGCTGGATTATCGGTACACACAAAAAAAAAACCGTTAGACATGATGGAGGTAATATCATATAGGTCCATTTTTATGGCATGGTCAATAAGGAAATCTACCGTATTATTTTGAAACATTTGTTGCTCCTAATTTTTACCAAATTAGAAATTACAACAGCACAATGATCCTTGACGCGCGTCAATATTAGTTAAATCCTGGTTAAGTTAATACTAGTGTTCTTTTTAATTAAGCGTTACCAATCGCCTGATCTAACCTGATTAAAAACTTGTAAATGGAGCAAACGAGAAGCGTAGAGGGAAACGCTTTAACCAACAGAAATTAGCTTTGGAACATTCAGGTGATTAAAAGGAGTAACAATAATTGGTGGCAAAAATACAGCAAGTTTTTATTTAATTTGTCTTAAAAAACAAATAATAAGATTATTAAAGACATTTAAAATATGTCTATTAGCATGAGCAGCAAAAAGGCAAATATATTTTTTTAATATTTCTTTACAAAAGTTTTATGAAAATATATTGAAAATAAAATAAATAACAAATATATTAAATTATACGAGTATCGGCATTTTCGGAAATAATATAAAAATTAAAATGCCTAAAAATTTATTAGAAATAGAAATCATTTTAATATTTAAGTGAAAAAATTATGAGAAAGTTTATGAGAAATATCTGTTTTGAACAACATTAAGCACAATGGCAGAGGCAGTCGTCGCTAAACATTTAATTAGTTTTAAACTTTATTAAAAACTTGTCTTAATTTCTTGAAACTGTGCACTTGTAATGTTGTCAGTGTCGAAATGAGAAGTAGGATTTATCCTTATTTCTTCTCATTTTTACCTTTTATTTTTTAGTTTTTTATTACATGTGAGAAATATAGTCAATATAAAAATGTTTTTCGTTCAGATTTTTCGATGCTTTTATATCATAAATATGATTAAGAATATTTATCCACTCCCTTAGTTAAATAACCAGATCTGTAAATTTAAAACTCATATTTGGACGTGCTAAGTCACATCTCCATTTACTGTCTTCATAAATGATAAATTAACTATGTGTTTGCTTGCAATAGCGATTGTAATGACAATGGTGTGGGCGGGTAAATGATTGAATGTGTGCGTGAGTATGAAACAAAATTATACAGTTAATAAGCTCTAATCATACGTAACTACAAACATGTGTTGCAGACAATACATACAAAGATAACAAGTGCTGATTAAAATAATGATGCTGTTTGTAAATTGTGCTCTTGTTAAAATTAAAATAATATCAAAAAATATCTACAAAAAAGCTAAGAAAAGCAAAAACACTTAAAGTAAAGCACTTTTGCTATTCACATCTTTAATTGGGGAAAAAATAATATAAACAAAATATAAATCACTGTCGTTGTCCTCAAATTACAAAATAAACCGGATCTTTTTACATGTTGCTATACTCGAATTTAAAAAGAAAAATTAAAAAAGTTTTTGTCTCTAGATAAAATAAATATAAATAATAAAAGCCGCAGAAAATCTTTAACAATACTTCACCCATACATTTGCTTATAAGAAAAAAAATAATAATAATAAAAAACATCTAAGCTAAAGGTGCTAAAAAAACTATTATCATACCGTAAAGTTTATAAATAAATAAAAAAAAAACATTTCTACTCAATATTAAATAAACTTTGAAGAAAGTTTATTTGTTGGATTATTTATAATCTAACCTCTGTTTCGATGATCTTTTCTATGTACTCGACCGTACGCAATTGAGGTCGTCCTGTTATTGGACACGGCACCTCCTCAGTACGTCGAACAACTTTCTCGTCAAGTATTTTTTCTCGTTCACGTACTACAACCGGACCATCACTAGATTTAATGGAAATTTTTGGAAAAACAATCTTTTTCACCTGCTTTATACAAAATATACATAAATTACATAAATTAATTTAAAAGATTATAAAATGTTTACTTTTAGTGCTGCAGAGTTTATGAGTAACGAAAAGAAAAAAAAAATACAAATTGTTTTAAACTTATACAAAAATATTTTGCGCTTTATTAACAATTTGGATGTTAAAATCGAAATTCTTTATTATTGAATAAAAAATAGTTTTCTAATAAAAACCAAACGGAATCTGCCACGAAAAGCAAATAAGCGCTTTTGTTGTATATAGAATTTTGTGTTTCTTATTAACAAAAAATAATACAAGCATTTGTGACTTAAGACCATGGAAGAGTAAAAAAAGTTTTGTTGTCACAAGTTAAATCTTCAGATTTTGTGTATTTAAGAGGTAACAACTTATATTTATTTATTTATCATTATTATTATTATTATTATTATTATTATTATTATTATTATTATTATTATTATTATTATTATTATTGTTATTATTATTATTATTATTATTATTATTATTATTATTATTATTGTTATTATTATTATTATTATTATTATTATTATTATTATTCTTAATATTTTTATTATTATTATTGTATAAGAAGGCACGCCACTTTCAAAAAAATGTTTAAATATTTTCTTTTACTATTAAATTTTACAATTAAATTATATTAAAAAAATGATGATCAAGATTACTAAACCAACGGTTTGGAATCGATATAAACAAAAGCACTCTGCTGAGATTTTAAGATTTAGTAGGTGGCTGTGTATTCTCTTATACTTTATTTAACTAATTCAAATAACAAAATTAAAAGTATCAACTCATTTTTATGTCTATACATATGCCTTTGCGTCTATTTCATAAAGTCTACTAAGAATCAATTAAGTTTTCCCAATATTTGTGTTTAAAGGCAAATGTGAAACACGACAGTTAAATAAAATATACAGTGAAAACTCTCAAAACGGACACCTCTAATAACCGGGCTAGTTTTATGGAACTAACCTTGTCATTAATTTTTCCATACAAAATGTAGTTCCATAATCGGACACTTTAATAACCGAGCGCAGACACTAAATTCAGAAAATATTTTTCAAAACACCTCTCACCAGCGGAATTGTGTTTAAATAGGAGTTCCTCTGAAGAGAAAAAGCTGCTGTTAGTTTTAAGTAAAACAGCGCGCCCTCGAGCTTTAAAAAATCTATTGTTAAAGATCTTCCAGAAAACTAGAAATTTACAAAAGGTATCGAAAACTTGATATCATGAGTGAATGGCTGCAGCAGCTCACCAGAAAATGAGATCTGAAAAATGTAAAATACTCTAAATTTTGATCAGTACAGCATCTCACTTAAGAGAATAAAACTTAAGAAATATTAATTATTTTTTTTCGCCTTAATACAACTGCAGTGTACCAATTCCCTGACCAAGGTATTATCCAAAATTTAAAGATTCACGATAGAGGTTTAGTATTAAAGCACTTACTATCAAAGACCGATACAGCAACTTCAGCATGAAATCTCGCAAAATCTATTGATGTTCTATAAACTTTATACTTCAGCAAAGCTCCTTGGTATAAAGTTGAAGCAGCAACTTTATTCCGAAATCCAGGTTTCCAAAAGCAGTTTTTTGATTTTTTGTTTTGATTTTAAGTTTTACTGCAGATCATGATGATGAATTTTTAAAAATGGATGAAAGCTTCTATACTTAAGATGACTGAGTTTAAGCAATAAATCTAAGCTGTGTTTTGGAGAACATGAAAAAATACTAGACTCCATAAATTCTTATGGTGAAACATTAATGCAAATTCCTTATTTGAAGCACTTAGAAGACTTAGAAGACTTTGTTGTATTTTAACAAAACAAAAACATTGAAAGTCCGTTTAAAACAAGTCAGCTGATATTGAAAGAATCTAAGTTGAAGAAAACTACTCTAAATATATATTTTTGTTTATCCACAATAAACTATTAAACAATGAAGTGTATAATTTAAAAAATAAATACAAAACCAAATATGTAACGGAATGAGTACCTCTCCTAAACGCGGACACCTCTTATAACCGGACAAAAATACCGCGACGGTGAGTGTCCGGTTATGAGAGGTTTCACTGTATAAGTCTAATAGAAGTAGATAGATAGTAAGGTTAGTAGCAATAAGCATTAAATAGAACAGTTAATAAATTGAATTACGTTTACTCTGTTCCTTTTTAGTAAATTTGATTAAAAAAATTAAAATGATTGGTAAAAAATTATTTTAAAACAAGCTTCGAACACACATGTTATGCTAAAATGGGGTCGCAACTAAAAGGGAAACGGACAGTTAGTAAATGCTGGCAAGTAAGTACTTAAGGGATAACTATGAAATAATCTCTTAAGTGGTACAGAACTAAAAAATAATAAACATACAAACCTCAGATGGAAGAGTTTCTGTCAAGAGATTGTCAGTTATTTTTGTCATATTTTGTATGACACTTTGGGCTTCAACCGCACCTTTCTCCAGAGAGTGTAAGCGGGCAGCACGCCATGAGGCACGTTTCTCAGCACTGCATAATAAACAAACATAAAATTATTATTTTATTTTTTTAACAAACAACTAATTCTAACTGAAAATCTATTGGAGTTTAAATAATCTATGTTTAAGACTATGTTTATAAAACCTTTACATATTTAAATTTTAGTTTTAAATAAGGCTCTAGATAATATTCTCAAATTAAGATTTAAAAAAAATAACCAAAACCATTACTTAAATGTAAACAAATTTTAACGTTTAGTTACTGCACTAAGAAATATTCATAAAATATACAAAAACCAAAAAGTATGTGTAACAAACGAAAATATATGCACACACAATTACAAATTTCCTATTGCTCTACTATACTTTCTTATTTTTGAATTTATTACAGAAATTTGTACAGAAAGTCAAGGTGTTGTGTAACTTGTGCGAGTGAGACGAAGAAAAATAAAAAAATGAGAACTGAAAACTCAACTTATTACCCACAACATTACAAAAAATTCATTTAAAATTTACATAAAAATTTGCGTGCTAATTTTACATATTTTGAAAAGGATTCATATAACTTATCGAGCTTTTGCTGAAAGAGAGTCTTAACTCTAGAGTTTAATTTGTTCAGTTGAACATATTTTATTCTCGTAATAAGGTATAATGTTAATCGTCTACCGTATAAGTTCCATAAACTAATAAAAAATATATCTTTCGCCTCCAAAGAGTTTAAACAAAATTTAGAACTTTAAGTTTTTTGAAATATGGTTCTCTTAGAACGTTAAGTTTTTTGAAATATGGTTCTCTTGCAGCAAAGGCTTAGTATACACACATATGCACGCCGTTATTTACTTAATAAGCAAATTTCTACAAATTTCATTGAAAGCTAATATTTTAACAATACATGTGTTTTGTATGTTTTTCTTACAAAAACAAATTATAAAAATCTATAGGTAAACTTTTTAGCAAGCAGTAACAACGAACTGTCTATGCTTACATGTTGTTACATAATAAACAAAATTTACACAACATACGTACGTACTTACTATGTATATTTTTACCCAAAAGAGAGCATACTTACACCCCTTGGCTTTAATAAAAGAATCAAAAAAATATCTGTATGAATGGAATTAAAACAAATTAAGATTTCACATTGTATGGTTAACAAAAAGGCTTTCATTGTTTAGAAATCACAATCAAACGAGTTCTATGTGAATTTTACAATTATTCTATACACCAAACACAGGAGTTTTGCATTGCTAAAATTGAATTGAAGAAAAAATGTAAAAATATTTACGAAAATATTCAAAGTCTTTGATTCGATGATTCTTATTTGTAAATGCTAAATCAAGTCTTTTATATAGTAGAATGAATTAAAAATGCGATCCTAATAATAACTTTGACTTGTAAGTGAGAGTAATTGAGTAATATTTTAGAAAGAAATGTACATGTTTACACTGTAGGAATAAATTTTAATGAATCTTTTGCCTTCACATTTTGTTAATATAAATCTCGGGTTAAAACAAAAGTTGCTGCCGCTTAATTTAAGAAAAAACAGGTAAAAATGCTATAATCGGCTATCCAAATCTTATATACCATTCACCATAAATGTACATCTAGTTTAGTGAAATAACTCCAATAAAAAAAAAACAAATATTAAGGTAACAAAAAATTAAAAAATTTAAAAAAAATACATAAAAATGTCATCGGCTTAAGCATTTTTAAAAAATGTTTGTATTTCCTGAGCTTTTATCCATATAGACCATATTGACAATCAAACTTTTTTATGAAAATTTCATAACTCGGAAAATATCGACGAGCTCCAATTTTTTACTTTATGTTTGTTGTCTTATTTTTTATTTCTCTATAATCCCGTATATTTGTTTTTTGATTGTAGTTAAATCACTAAACTAAATTTGTTCCATATGATATGGCAGGCGTGGTGCTTTGCCCTCTTCCTGGAAGGACATGGACTGATGTAGCTGATTTTCAATAGCAAAATTTTCAAAACCATATCTGATCGAAGTTCATTTCAACACGAACAGACAGACGGACATCGCTCAATCGGCTTATGGAGTTTAAATGGTCATTGTAGAAATTACACCTGAGGTGAAGATTATAATAATTGATAAAGAATCTTTAAAGGGCATGGAGCTATTAAGCAAATTATAATTATTACTGTTGGTATCGTATATTAGGATTAAGCATTTTTTTAACCTTTTGATGATTACTTTAGATTCCTGTTTTAGTGAATTATATTAACCATATCATTGTGAAATCACTCCTTAAACATATTTAATATTTTCAGATTAAAATTAATTTTGCTACTGGAAACAAAAAAGTCAAGAATGTTTTAAGGTTTCTACCTTTTGGTTGTTAGGCAGGCTTTTGCGGGTGTTAAAAAAAATCCACTTCGTACAAAGTATCATGTTTTTAATTCAAATTTTGTGGCAGTATTAGTGTGGTATTAAAAGTAATATTTTAAGATATAGGGACTTTATCACATTTTGTACAAAATGAAAGGGATTTTGTGTGCTGTTCTACACATGCAAAACTTACTTAATCAAAGCTTTGCTTTTTTGCAATTCAGAGGAAGATGAGGGTGAGGTCTCCTCGGAAGATGATGTTTGGGTTGTAATGCCTGCTATTAAAGCCCGTTTTTCAGCATTTGCTGTACGCACTGGTATGCGACTAGAGGATGAAAAAGAAATTTCTGTTTCATAATCTTGACTAGCAATGTGTTCGTATTCGTTTTCGTTCAATGCAGCTTCTTTATCGCCTTCATATTCTTGCTTTTGTTGCTGAGCTTGCTGTTTTTGGAGTGTCTGGTGTTGCTTTTGTAATAAGGCTGGTGGTATAACGACTTTAATCTTTGGTTTTGGTAACAATGAAGGTTTCTGTTTTAGCGCTAAGTTCGATGTTGCTATTGTTTCTTGAGGTTTATTCTGAACAATTTTCTTAGAATCTGCTTCATCCCTTTTTATAGCTGTTGCCTTCTTCGCTATTGCTATTGCTGGTTTTAATGTTACCTGTTTAGTTTTCTCTTTTGACATTGAGTCTGGTATTAAATATTCTTCAGAATTATCCTTTACCTTGGTTTCTTTTACCTTTTGTGTTGGTGCTTTTAATTTTGAAATCTTTTGGGTTGTCGTGGTGGTGCTTGTATTCGTTGGCTTTAAGCTCTTAACATGGTTCATATTTGTACTTCTTTTGTGGTGCCAGCGTGATAAATGTGCATTAAATTTAATACGGGTGATATTGAGAACAAATTTTGTTGTTGTGTATATAAAACAATTAATTTATTATAAATTTGCACAGATTGATGTTATTAATTTTTATATTTAAATGTTGCATTATGAAGTTGTGAAAAAAAATAAAATACACAAAAAGAAATATAAAATCATAAGATTATGCACATTAACGAACATATAGATTTTGTAGATCTTTCGTTTTTTTCCTTTTTTTGTGTTAAGTTCGATGCTTTAGTAACTTTACACCGGTGCATAGTGATAATGACGGTTAAATTAGTCACAATTTTAAGTACTTTTAATGGTGTAAAATAATAATATTATATTAAGGGTAATTTCATATGATTGGTATTATTATTTTTAATTTATATTTAAAACATACACATACAGCTTTAAACTATTGAGAGCATATTAGTTACATTTATTTTTTTAAGACTTTCATCACATTTAAAGCAAAAGAAAAATTTTACAGCACATATTTCATGCTAAAATAATATTTGGAGAACACAACCTAAGCATAAACTTATATGTAAAAAAATGTTCAGAACTGAACACATAGACAATAATTAAAATTAATAACAATAATAATAATAATAACAATAATAATTTCGTGCTATATTCACTTTATTTTTTTAATGTACATACGATAATATATATTTAATGTCTTTTTTTATGATTTTTGCCTAAAACAGTTTGATATACTCTTCAAAATTTTAAAATTAAAAAAATTTTTTTTATTAAACCGACCACATTCAAAAAATGCAAAACGCAATTGAAGTTGCATCATTCACGTAGTGTTCAATTGTAAATGAGACGTAATTTAAAATAAAAGTCAGGTAAAATGTATCTGCCAATACACACATGTACAGTAAAAGCCTATCCGTATAGCAATTGGCTTGCTACTGCGCATAAAGCTCATGAGTGGATTTAACCAAAACTGAATAAATAGTATTTGTATATAACAAACAAAGCAAAGTATATACATAATTTTTTAAACCTTTATAGGACGTAATGACATTTTAGAAAATAATATAAATTCTTGCCTTACTAATTTGCAGAGTTGCACTGAAGCGAACCACTTGGCCTTTCTTAATAATTTAAATATTGTACTTAATAATTACCTTATCTTTAGTGCTCATGTAGACAGCTTATCTAGTAAAGTTTAGGGTTCTTTTCGTAAGACCTTTTGTTGCAGCTCATCGCTTTCATGCAAAAATAACGTTAGCATATGCTACTCTAATGTCGCAATTACTATTTGGACTTAAGGTATTTTCGGAAGCGAATGGTTTTGTAGTAACTATGTTGAGAAAATTATTAACTTCTATTGTAGGATTTGTTTAAAACATACGTAGAAGAGATCACATATCTGAATACGTCATGGTGGAATTGTCTTCCATTGGAACTCCGAACTTTTTCTCATACTAATAATGCATTTAAAGAGTGAAGCTCTAACATATCAATAGGTTAAGGTTTTATCATTTATAATGCTACTCTCACAACTTAACCTCTGACGTATTTTTATTTGCTAATATGTTTAGGATATTTAGTAATTAGTATAGACAAAATTATTTTTTTAAAAACATTTTTGTAAATATGAAATTTAATGAATTAATGTTAATTTAAGATTTATGATATTTTTAAAATACTAAGGCTTGTAATTATAACTATGTAATACATATTTTGGCCTATTAGGGTTAGTATTACTGAAATAAATAAATAAATAAACGTTCAGCTAGCTAACAGAATAAATGAAAGCGTCGCTGTTCGTGGCTGGTTTACTTAAGAGAAAATTTAATTTCTTTACAAAGACAATATTGTTTCAAATTTCAAAATTTAAATTAATTTTACAGTTTGGTGTAATAAGGAAATGCAGTCATTAAGTTAAGAAAATTTATGGTTTGACCAAATTTTTGTGGATTAAAATTTCTTGGCGTGAAAAAAACTTTTAAATAAATAACTTATGCTTTGAAGAAATTTTACATCACATATATTAATGTTTAATTTCAGCAAAAAAAAAAAACACAATTTTTAGAAGAGAAATTTAAAAGCTCATGAACATTTTACTATTAAAGCGAAGTAAGGTAAACATAAAGAGCAGTTTTAAATTCAATTCGAAAATCTTTAATCCTTCTTTAAAAAAAGTGATTTTCAATACTTTTTTATAAACAATTAATTTTTCTAGGTGAGAACAACAAAAAGATCAAACGGTCCCTTTCCATATTTTTAGTCTCGACCCACCTATGTTAGAGTTGCGCGGAAACAAATCTTGACCAATAAATTTTACTTAATTCGCTTCTTTATGAATTAAGAAAAAACAATAACTTTAATATAAATAAAGAACAACATAAATCCATTTTAATTTTTTATGAATACGATAAAGTCGCATATGAATATTTCACTTAAAGGCTCTAATATCTTATATCTTATATCTAACATCGAACACGTTCCCTTTTGTTTTGAATTTCCTCTCATGAATATATAATATGTAACTACAACAGTCTTGTGCCTCGTTTTTGTACTTTTTTGCAATTTCTTGGCTTTTTCTTGGCACTATCGCATGTAGTTCATTTGTGTGGAGTGGAGTGTTTTATTGTATTGGACTCACTGGTATTCCAGATAGCTGTATTATATTCATTGCTGTTTGAACAGCATTGGACACTAGGTTGGTTATTACTTCTCGTACTTTAAGCCACCAAGTCGCTTTGGTCGGCGTGATCGAGGAAAGTTCTCAGCGTATGATTCTTCATGTATTTACCCATAATTTTCTTTACTCTGCAGTGAAACCTACAAACTGCTTTCCAATTTTGCTTAATGATAATCCCATTTTGAATTTGATATTTTTTCCTTTGTCCTGGGAAAGACAATATGGAACTGCAAAATATATTTGGTTTCTCCGAAATTTACAAAAAAAAAACAAAAAAAATGCTGCACTTGCTTGCTTTCTTAGGCGCGTAAAAACAACAGTATTTTAAGATAAAGTGAATTATTTTAAAATTATATAAGACTGTTAAACTGCTGTTAAACATTTTTAATAATTGCACTGCATATGTAAATTTTTTTGAAGGTCACACCATGTTTGTCAATTCAAAATTTAACAAATATATTTCCATATCAAATATCGTTTGACATCATCAGAAAGCAAAAAACATGATTGCAACTGGGCTTCCTAAGGCTGAAAAAAATTGCGTATTATATTCAATAGAAGTCTGCATAAGTACTCTGCTTCTTTGCATAATTTGAAGCAAAGTTAAATGCAAAAACATGACCAAACTTTTCCCACATTTCCTATAAGACGAATGAACGTACAACGAATGACTTTAGCTTAACGAAACAAATGGCAAAAAGGTTTGACTAAAAGAATTTGAATTAAAAAACACTTAAAAAGTTTAGAAGTGAAACAACGTGAAGTGCCAAACAACTTTGTTAAAGTCAAGGAAAAAGTAAATAAAGAAATCTTGTTGAGATGCTTATCTTCAGGCACAAATTTCTTCGATGTTATTTTTTTAATGGCACCAACAAATACTTTTAAAAAGCACCTTAAAATTGGGAAACATAAATCACTCAGGCAAAACTTTAACTTTGTTATACGTAAAGAAAATTATTTTTCAGTTTTTCGTTTTGCATTATTTTGTAAATACTTTTCACAAACTTTTGGAATGGCTGAAACACTAGAGCGATTAAACTTAAAACTGTTGTTTTTAACAGCTAGAGTCCTAACTAGTTTGAAATAATCATTTTATATAAATGGAAATTTATTTATTTATTTATCAATACCTCAGGCAGAAAATTTTGTGGTTAATTCTTACTTTAAAGTTAAGGTAGGCTTATTAAAAACCAATAATTTTAGTTGTTCTAATAAATGTTTTAATTATTGGTGAAAGGCGATTTCTTAAGTATTTAAATAAAAAAAAAAGCTATAAAGTACAGAAGCCATCACAGTAAACGAGTTTATAACTTAATTGCGGTTATTCCAAAAATAAAAGTGTTTTTGTATTTTTCTTTTTATTAAGAAATAACAAAGAAAAAAAATTAGTAAAATTCCCCCCATATGGCCTCCTTCCTTTCTAAAACGACGCCTTTTCGATTACAGAAAAAATAAAATGTAATAGATCATAAATTTATTATTTTTTAAGGCAGCTGTTAACACAATCGAAACGGATTGTAAGCAGTATATAGAAGAAATTATATTAAGGTGCTACAAATGACTTTTTATTTAAATATACAAAAACTTCTCTTTTAAAATGTGGTTTTTAAGCCGTTTTTTATTTTTTGTGTTTAATTTAATTTAAGAAACAATTGAATTACCAATATTGTATTGCATATTAAGTGTAACAAATATCTAAGTTGGGTAGAAAATAAATAAAAAACATTTAAATTTACACAGGATGGAACAACAAAATACAGTGTTGTTGAAAATAGTGTTCTTTTGCTAACAGAACATTATTTTTCCTTTTTTAGTTTTGTTTTCTTTTTAATAAAATAAAATTAATTTGTGATTGCATAAAAGTAGTTTACATAATAAAATTTAAGTTACTTAAAAATTAATTTAGTTGCATTTCTGCATTTTAATAAGGGTGAGAGTTGTTAGTTGTTGCGTTAAAACGCATTAAGTTTAAAGTAGTTAATAAATGGAAATAAAATAAAAGCAGGATATTATTTATTTCTTTTTTACAAATTTGCCTTCGTGTTGTATTAGTTTTTTTTATTTTTATTTTAAAATTAAATTTTAAAATGCACAAAGTTTATTTAGTAAATTGTTTTTAAGTAATAAAACGTTAATAATATTTATTTTTAGTAAATACTTATTGTTCTTTTTTATTGGCACTTTAGTTGTATGTAAAAAAATTAGATTCAAAATGCATTACAAAAACTTCTGTAACTGATACTTTAGCAAAAATTGAAGTTGGCAGACACAGAAGCAAAATTTTCTAAAGTTTTTTAATATGTGAAAACAAAAGAAAATCTCAGTGGAAATAAGGAATTTTTCAAATGCAGATAAATGGCGTTTTTAAAAAAAAACTGCTTATAAGTTTTAATTAAGTATAAAAAATAGAATAATGATGGATAATATAAAAACCAAATTAGCGGCAGTTACTCGCACTTCCATTTTTTCCAATTTTCGGTTGTACTTGTTTTCTATTAAAGTAAAATTTAATTGCTTCAATTGAAAATGATGGTAAAAAGTTTGACTTAAAAAATGCCATTATCAAAGTGTTAAATTAATGACAAGTTCTTCAATTGATGCATCATATCATAAGTAATGCAATATACTTTCTTTGAATATTTAATCTTTTTCAGCACCATTTTAGTACTTTTTTTGATTTTTTATAAGGTTGGCAACACAAATAAAATGACGTTAAACATATGTTTTGTAAGAGACTTTGCATATTTTATGTATTTAAGGCCGGGGCACATAGAATCCGTCATACGTTAAACTTTGACAAATTCAACTGACAAGTCAGTTAAAATACATGTTTTCTTATGAGCGTTGTCACAATCAATACGTGTTTGTCAATGCAAAGTACGAAAGTTGGCCAACTTTTAACTTTTGCCGTATGTTGAATATTTGACAACTATCAACTGCTTCTTCTTCTCTGTTTTCTTTTAACTCTTGCAGATTTCTATTGTATTTTGTGATTTTAATAAAACAATCTTGGTGGCAAACAATAAAATACAAATTTTATTAAATTACCAAGTGAATAAAATACAAATTAAATTTGAAAGTGAATAGAGAGAGAGCAAACTTTGATTAAACATCCGTCAGCAACCAACCTCATCCGTCGTTACTTTGACTTTAGTTGAATTTGTCAAAGTAGAACGTATGACGGATTCTATGTGCCCCGGCCTTAAGTGATACGTGGTGTGCAAAATACAAAACAAACATATTTTAGCCTGACTTGAATATTGCTGTGCGATTTATTACAAATCCTCAAGTAGCACAAACCAATTTAAGCAAACGATCAATTTCTGATTTAGCCTTAACTACAAATTAACCATTTATTTTTGCAAAACCAAGAATTAGAATGTTTGCTTTAATCAATTTTATTTCAATAATTTTATTAAAGCTGAGCAATTATTTTAACGAAGAGCTTTGAATTCGAAAAACATTTTATACACATACTTAATCACTTAAATAGTTTATTATATCCCCAATTTGATGGCAAATAATAATTAATGTAAGAGCAAAAAACTTATGTCAATAAAAACTGACAATTAAATATTATTATTTTTTTTAATAAAAATGTCAATAAAAAACAAAATAAACTATTTAAATAACGTTATTGTTATTATAAGTATCATGGCTTTAGCTTAAAAATTTTCATTTTATTTTTACATTTAATCTAGGGAAAATTTTAATAATGAGAAAATTAAAAAAAAAATTGCTGAAATTTTATAACTTTATTTTGTAGGCCCTCTCCCTTTTTAATGAAATTCCATAACAAAACACGAGCAAAGGGTAAACTGATAGATTTACAGTTAAAATTTATATTTTAAGAAAAAATTAATCAAGAAAGAACACAAGAGTGGTTAAAAATATTATTGAAAAACGATTTGTTTAGAGGGAACGCCAAATTGAGTATTGAGACTAGAATCAATCGTAAGCAGTGTAAGATCTCAGGTGATTTGTTGTAGTACTGAATGCATTTCTTATCCTAATTGAATTTTTAGGGTTTTGTAAGGTCGATGATGATTTTTCTAAAGGGCGCCAATGAAATACATCTGTGAATATTTTTTATGTGCATCGATACGTCTTTAGGAGAAAATATCGCCAATATATTGCAAATTTATGACATCATTTGACAATTGAGATGTCAGCAATATTTCATTAAAAAGTTATATGATACATAAAACTATAAAATTATATAAAATTATTTATTTATTTTATCTTCTCCTTACAAATAATAATCCTGCATTTTATGAAAAAAGTTTAAGTATTTTTTTGGTTACACAGCATTGAATGTTATTTGACATCATTATAATTTAATAAAGTATAAACTTAACTAAACAATTAGCTTTAAAAATGTTATAAAAATAAATTGAAACAAATTTTAATTGTTAACTTATTTTAGGTATTAGTATTTATTAAATTAGCAGTCTTTAAAAATATTGGGATTTTTATAATTTGAGTACCTAATAAGTTATGATATGACATCTAATTGATAATCTGTGTTATTGTATCATTACAAAATGAGTGAATCAGTTAATAACTTATTGAAACCGATTTATGAGTTTGAGTTCTTATTTATAAATTTTTTTCAATATTAAAGTCAAGTTGTGGTAAAATATATTTTCTATATTTTTTCATCAATAACAATTATTGTTGTGCAGGAAAATAGCTAAACAGTATTTATTTAACTTCTAAATACAGCTTCAATTTCTGCAAGAGAATTACTGCAACGTTAGGATTTTGTTTCACAGGCACAAACAGTTAAAATAACAGAAAAAATAAACATAAAGTATTTCCATAAAAATATTGATACCAACTGCGAATGGTAAAAGAATATGATATCAAAAAGAAAACTTTTTCAAGCGAAAGTTAAAAGAATTGAAAAGCATAATTAAACCACGAAACCAATTTTAAACGCGCGAGGATACCAAAAAGAAATTTTGCTTTTAAAATGATTTTAAATCAGAAGTGCATTTGAAAACACCAAAATGCTCTTCAAAATGTGTTTTAACAT
This sequence comes from Cistogaster globosa, assembly GCA_937654795.1. Lineage (NCBI taxonomy): Eukaryota > Metazoa > Arthropoda > Insecta > Diptera > Tachinidae > Cistogaster > Cistogaster globosa. The sequence goes on from OW569403.1 coordinate 79,650,539, forward strand.
ATTTTTTAATTTTAGTTAAATCTGTAACTTCTTTGTTTCTATAAAAATGAAAAATAAAAGCATTAAAACAACTCAGAAAAATCGACTTAAAATATTATTTTCCTTTCAGATACTTTATTATTTCGAAAATCAATATTAAAGTATTAGTGATATAAACAATCTAAAAACGTAAAGGAAAACTCTCTAATTGTGACTTTGCAAACTTTATTTTAATAGAACAGAAAATTAAAGTAAAAAATGCATTAAGTTTTTGCTTGCTGTTTTTGGCGTGATTCAAGTTTGAACAGTATTGCATTTGTTAAACACATCCTCACAAAAAAAAAAAAAAAAAAAAAATATAAAAATTGTAAAATTGTAAAATAAACCGACCAAAAGAAAAATAAATATATAAATAAGTTTACAAATTTTGTTAAATTTATAAGCTGATAATAAATTTTGAACCGCAAGATAGTTTACAACAAATTTCACAGTGAACCTTATAGCTTTTCGCGGGGCAGGGCGACGCGGCGCCACATGGTTTTAAAATAAGACATACATATCAGTTGTATGAAGATATGTTAAAAATTTTAATTTTTATTCATATCTATAGCTCTGGTTGAGTTGTACAAAAACATTGACTTTTTCAGTTCGAGGATACTAACGCTAGTAGTGAACCTAAAACACTTATATACCTGTTTTGCTTTGGTTTTGTTTTCAGACAAACTATGTTACTTTTTTAATTCTTTTTTGAATTAAATTTATAACTGATTTGATCAATATTTAATTTTGAAAATTTCGTAATTATATAATTGAGGAAATTAAAAATTTAAATAAATTTCAGTCTGGGGTGATACTCGTATTTCGATTCAAAAATAATTCGCATTTGTACGGCTGAGGTGAAAAAAAGTCTTTTTTGCGGTACAGTTATAAATTGTGAAAGTAACAGAAAAAGTTTAATTATATTGAAAAAAAGTTATTATTATTGCTATTGCTATTCTTGACGAAACGCATTCTGGACGTCCGTATCGCGCCACTTTTTGGAATGTTGGTCGCCAAGGCGTCTATTGTTGGTGGTTAATAAGAATAAATTACTGGCATGGAGTGGATCCATGGAAAATAATCGAAAGGTGTCAAATCACTTGAACTCGGAAGCTAATTGACAGGTCTATTTATCGAAGTCAACTCATTACCAATTCTGATTTTATACGGTCAATGGTTGAGGAATTTATACTAATAAGGTAACGATCTTAATCGCCCGTAACACTACCAGTGCATTTTTAAGGATTTAAAGGAGTATGCAGGATCTACTGTGGGCTAGTTTCACTCCATATACGCCATGTTTATTTATTATTACGGGAATTGATTGATTTTTAAAGTAAATCTGGATAATTTGGTGCGATTGATCTATGACAGTTCATTTGACTGTTAACCCTTTTATTAGTTCTATTGTATTGTATATCCATTTTCACATGGAGTGAACTATCCCTTGCACCGTTTCAGAAAACCATGGTATTTGAATGCTTGGTCTACCGAACATTGCATTGAACATCGAACATTGCCAAGAACATCTACATTTAGTATTCCGCCTATGCGATTTGCAAGACTTGAAAGTTTGACATTGAAGTAATTAAGATAAATAAGAAATACGGTACGGAAAAGGATAAAATCTTGTGATACTCTGAGATCGTCTTGAACTCGTTTAATGGGATCCCATGGGATATAAACCGAGAGAAGCTATTACAGCATGTATCACTTTATCAAAGAGCTTGGATACATCTATAGCCAAAAACATGCACTCACGAAAATAGTGAATAAATTGAAGCCATTTTCAGAAATGAAGGCCTATAAATCATCCTACGGAAGCTATACTGTCATTCACTAAATAAGCTGTTGAACTACAGACACTTAACAAAAAGAAAATTAATCCTAACTTTGGAAAGTGAAAAACAAACTGAGAAAGTTTTTAAGGTGGCAGTTGGCATTACAATATGATGGGGTTTCACCAGTATAAAATGCTAAAAAGTTTTGCTAATGGACGCGCTAACATCGAAGAGCACTGCTTTAAGACCAGTGCTGGAATTTCATCCCGACCAGAGGACTTTTTTATAATGAGATTTACTTAAGCCTTTCACATATTAGTATTCTGACACACTAAGAGCTCGCCTTTTTGCGTAGATTAGTACCGGAGATTTTGTTGCACCGCCAGATACTAAATGCTCTCTCTCTCTCTTGATCTTACTACACTTTTGCACGCTTAATTAAAGAAGAAATATTTCCTGTGATGGAAAGAAAGTTTTCATTCCCAGCAAAACTATGCTACAACCGTACTCACCGTAACATCGACGCTTTTATCCAGGAAACAAAGTTTTCAATTATTTTAGCTGAGAACAACGAGCCTGTTTTGTTTCGTGGCCGTTTAAAAATGAAACCGAAAGACAGGCGAAAATGAACAATGGTTCGAGTTAACGACAGACGCAAGAACACTTAAATCATACTTATCAGAATGTGAAGTAAAAAAGACGTCAAGTGTATTATGTTACTACTGTTCAACATACTAAATATTTTTTGGTTCATATACTAATTGTGGAAGTTGGTTGTGCGAGGCGAGAAGCTCAACAAGTTGGTCCTCTACAGTTATACGGTTCGAATTGCGAAGCCAAAATCACTTGTTAACCTATAAATTGCCAACAAAAATATGTACGATCTGCGATGTGGAATCAGAAAGGGCATCGAAATTGAAACGCTTTAGCACGTTTGGGGTGCTGTAAAAATAACCGCAATGGAATGATCGCTCCTGCGTAAAGGTTGCGGGCTGTGAAACACGACTTTCTGCGTATGTACAACCCGAGACCGCGAAAGTAATTGAATAAAAATAAAAAAAGCAATTACAACGAAGTTATGAAATTGCAAAGTTTTTTTTCAGCAATCAGAAGCCCCTGAAAATTCAATGTGATTTTTCTTGGACTAAACACATTTTTCACGTCTCAAAATAGGGTTTCAAACGCCTCGATTTTCACTGCATCTCATCTTCTTACAGTCTTTATGCCACCTACATCCAGCCAAAAATGGAATACAATTCTGAAGTATATGACGGTGCTTCCCAGTCTGTTTTGGAGGTAGTTGCGAACAGGAGAGGGCGAAGAGGCTCATAGGTGACAGAAGGGTATCCAACTCTATTAACGCTTTTGAACATCTACGCAATGTAGGTTGTGTTTTGCGTTTTAATCGATACTTTAATGGAATGTGCTCTAATGAGATCAGAGTACTCGTTCCCGATATCCGCACGTTTCTGCGTATAAAGAGCTCGTCGATTTGTGGTCTATTGGCCAATGAATAGCATTATGTATAAGAGATAGAATTCGTTTCTACAAATGTACTTTCTGTCACTTTTAATGTGGGAAAATTTAAATCGAATGTCCACAAACATTACCTCTTTATCCTCCTTCCTATATCCTAAGTGTTGGTCCGAACTAAAAAGTATTATTTGTTAGTTAAGATTTTTTTTAAGTAGCAAATAACTAAGTCCTTAACAAAGAAAATTCCATTCAAATTATTATTATATACATTCTTGATTTTCTACATCCAAACGCTTTTGCTAGATAACGTTAAAAATATATAAATTACCAAAGAAAATATTGAATATTTTGTCACAACTGTAGGCAAAATACCAAGTTACAACGTCTAATCTAATAAAGAATATTAATGCTTTTATTTTGCGACAATATCTTGCAGCCGGCGGAGGCAATAGTGAAATAAATTAAACACTGATTGTGCTCTTAAAATGTTTGTGGTTAGAACAGATTGGCTTCATACTTGGCAGTTCCACTATAAATTTACCTTAAGGGAAAAATTGTTAAAGAAAATAAATAACTATTCAGACAACAAACAATGCAGTATTTATTTTGTAGTTGACAGTTATGAAAAGCGGTTGGAAAAAGCGACAATTTCAAAAGGCAGCAGACACCTCAAATCGATTGCAAAAGAAAAAAAAAATACTACAGCTTTTTATTGTTTGTAGTACAAAAATTGAAATTTAAAAGTCGTATGAATCTTTAAATTAGAAATATTTAATACGTTGAGGTACTTTATACAAATTGGTCAAATTTTTAATTTAAAAGCTTTACAGTAACAGAGCATCTGGATGTCAACCAATCACTGATTCATTTTTCACCGACTGAAATAATTATTAAAATAGCATTCATTCAATTTGAAATTAGATTTTAGGATATATAAATTAATAATGTTATTCCGCTTCCGCTTCGCAAAGCCGTCGTATTTAATTCAATTGTAAATGAAATAAAATCACATAGACAATTACAGCAACCCACACTTTCAAACAAATACTTAACGAGAGCGATGTTATCAAATAAAACATAAATTTAAATACTCCAAAGGCAATAAATAAAAACTTATAAATGCCACTCTAGATTATTCGAAATTGAACAAATGTGCAACAGCTGTGTTGTCGCCTGAAGGCCGCAAGAATATTAATAACATTTATTATTTGAAGACTGTTTGGAGTTGTCACCAAACTCCTTCTATCGCCTCCACACACAATGTTAATTCTTATTGTTTTTCATTAATTTCATTTAATTTCGTTTTTGCTTGCAAAAGCTTTTATGAAAAAATTGTTTTAAATATGTAAATATGTAAACTAAAAGAAAAAAAGTCGTTTTTTTCATGAAAAAATTAAGCATTTGTTTACTATACAGGCATATAATGATGTAAATGGATAAAATTCGAACATTCGAACATAAAAATCCAAACATTTTATCAGTATAACATCTATTTATCTTCTTTACAAACGAATAGCAAAAAAAAGTCATTTTCGGTTTACAGTTATAATGAATCAATTGTCAAAAGTATTTAGTAACTTGACATGGCTTAATATAAGGTAGTTAAAGAAATTTAATGAAGCCCATGATATACTTTTTCAATATGTGTTATCAGGATATTTTAGGATCAATAATTTTAAGGTGATTAAATTTTGAATTTTTCATTATCAATAAACAATCGCAAGTTATAGCAAAACTTGTGAATCAGGCGGTGTACGTCCAAGATTTTAAATTATTCAGTTGACGGCATATCAAGAAAAAGATTTCATTAAAGTAATGGTCACAGGCAAACATATGATGAACAAAGGTGAATCTCGATAAAAAGATGGGATATTGCCTCCGATATTAGTGTTGGTTCGATTATTTTTTTTGCAGTCAAAGTACCGATTATTTTGAGAGTATTAGTTTTCAGGCGTAAAAAATAGGTTTTTACTGTGCTGACGTTATCGAACTGCTAAGGAATAAACCTTAAATGTTCCACATAAAATAGAATTAAAAAGAAATTTTAAAGACATTTATTAGTTTAAGAGCTTATGCAAAACAGCTGTTTGTTATTGGAACATTTGTTTCGTCATAACCGCGTATCGGCATAACACGTCGCTAATGATAAGCGAATACTAATTAGCCTTTCCTCGACTAATTTATTAATTATGTGCAATTAATTTGATTTGTGATTAATTAGTCGGGTATTAAACTTTTGCTAGCATTATCTCTTATGTGTCATTAATCTAAAAACTTAAAACTTGTCAAAATTTTTCTTATATTGTGAGGAATGAAAGAAATGTAATAAACATAACAGAGTCCTCATAATGGATATGATTTTTTATGCACGAACGCAGCACACAGATCGCCACAAAAAACTGCTGGCCCTGTATGTTATTTAGCTATTTTTTGTAAAAAATTTATTAATTTTTATTATTTATTGTTTTTTTTTTTTTTTTTTTTTTTAAATTTTCTTAAACCCTAAAATATTCAGCATAAGAATAGACAGTGGTTTATTGTTTCATTGTGATATTTCAATATAACCTTAAATAATATTTCTTATGTAAATTATTCCTTAAACCTTAAATAAGTTATTTTAATTTGTCTTATACATGTAGCAAGAAATGATCAACTTAACACAGAAAAATATTAAAGAAATTACTTACTCTGCAATGCAACTTAATTTCACTTCTTTTTGAAAAAATCAAATGAATGGTTCTTCTTAAATTACCAAAATTAATTCTAAGAATTATAAGCAATTAAATAAGTGAGTTTGTGTACATTACATATTTATATAACGTTAGCTGATTAAAAAACCATGTAACTAATAAAAAATTTCCAATTGGAATATAAGTCTGATTTCATTTTTATTTTTGTGTTACTTGGTTCTGCATTTTAGCTCACGATATAAAAATATTTAAATTGCTAGCAGTTGCAGTTAATTATTGTTTATGTTTTTAAAGTTTTTAAAAGTTCTTAAAGTTAAACAAAACTACATTTCTATAATAATTAAAACTTCATCTAAATTCCTTCAGGCGTACACTCAAAGAAAAGTTGGTGATTTAACATATTTTCGGGTGTTTGTAAGCATGAAATAAAAGCACACAAAATGTACAAAGAGATAGAAAGAAGTGGAATAAGAAGTTTAAAAAAGTAAAAAACTATTAAAAGTAACCTTTAACCACAACATTTTTTATATAAAATTAATTAAAAATAAATTTAATATACAAAAAAAGATTTTTATTGCAATAAAAAAAAGTTGTTATTTTAATAAACAATGAAACAAACATTTTTTTGAGATGTGTAGCAAAACTTTAAACTTTCAGCCAAAAACGCAAACTGAAACAATATGCATTTACATATTTTTTACATTTAACAATATCATAAGCAGAATAAATGATAAAGAATAATTAATAAAGGATGTTTGATGTACGTAAATACTAAAAGAAAAAAATACTAAAGAGCCACTTTTTGGGTGTGAGATTTATGTGATTGCAATTTTATACTTTGTTTAAGCGAATGATTTTTAAATGTGACAAAAAAAAACAAGATGAAATGTTTAAGTTTTTTGATACAAATGCTCCTGGAATTTGATGTTGGCTTTTGTTTTTGAGTACACTTTAAGTCAGTTGTAGAAAAGACTTTGGGATAACATGGAAAAGGTCTAATCTAACATAGGATTGCTATATATATTTAATTTTTTTTAATTAAAAAAGGAGGTGTTGAAGAGAAGAAGTGCAAAATATTAAATGACGTAATACTTCTTGAAAAGCTTAACTTTCTTGAAAGCAGGTAGTTTTTATATTATTTGACTATGTATGTATGTATATTGGTTAAATATGAAACAAAAATTTAAAATTAAAAAAAAAAATTTTTGTTTTCATGAAGGGGAATACTTAACGTCAATATTTCAAATAAATATTTTCAGCCTAAAACTGGCTCTTAACACCAACACCAGGTTATTAATTAAATAGTGTTGGTTGATCAATAAATAAAAAAATTAGGGCATGTGGGAGAGCATTTAGGTGTTTAATATGTGGTGTATGAGTTGTGTGAGGATGAGCTTATACACAGAGAGTGTGTGGGTGTGTGAGCAGATAAAAAGCAAACAAACGGTGGGCATATGTACAAATAAGGATACTCCGAACATATATAATGCATATAAAAAACAAATATGTAAGTGTTTTAAAACAAACAAGCAAAAAAAAAATACTTTCACCGAAAAAATTATCCTTTTGAATATAAAAAATAAAATGAAAGAAAGACCGAGAACAAAAATATATGCCGCATGTCTTTACACAGCAATTACCTGATGTCTTCGGCATCATCGTCACTTAAAGTTTCACGCAAAACATCAATATTGTCATTTGCATTTCTTGCATCAATCTGTTGCCGGCGATGCACATCGACAGCGTCATCATTGCCGTCATCTGTAGCTTCATCCTCTTCATTATAATCATCATCATCTTCACTGTAGTCATTGTCATCTTTATTGTCGTCATCATCATGGCTGTCATCATCTTCATCATTGCCTCTGTTGTCAATTTTGCAATTGGCGTCATCAAATAATCTTGATTTCTTTTTATCGCGGCATAATGTTGCAATTTTACGCTCTTCCTCCTGCTTAAGTTTTTCAACTTCATCTTTTGACAGGAATGAAAAAACTTTTTCTAAAAAAATTTTTACAAGAAATCATTTTTTATTAGACATTAAAACCATAGAAGCAAAAAGGATAAAAAGCAATCATAAATAATTCGTGGAGATATGCCTTCTAAAGGAAATTTAATAAAAGTTTTATAGCTTCCTGTCAATATGTTCATTTATAAAGTAAAAATTTATATTTTCACTTTAACTTAAGCTGAGCAAAAAAGTTTAACAAAATAAAAAGTACAAAGGCTAAACCTTCTTAGCTCTGTTAAATCGATCCAAAAATTTGTGAAAGGTAGGACCGAATTCTTAAAGCTAGTTGTTAGAATTAATTAAAATTAAATTCAAAATTCAGAGCTTAGCGTGTTTGTTCTTCAATTAATGGTTTGTACTCAATTTACATTCGATTTACGTATACACTTTTGACTCAATTCCGAATAAACTTGAATGAGAGTTACTCAGTTTTTAAACTTTTTTTTTTTTTTTTTCAACAGTTTTATTTACAATCTATTTTACAATATTTAGTAAATTTGATTATGTAAAAGTACTTAACATACGTTATTAAGCTTCAACAAGCCTAATAAACCTATCTTAAAAATTTTTATTTTAAATAATATTTACATATATTAAGGTTTAAAATAAAAAGAATTGAACTAAATGGGACATTTTTGTAAAATTTTTATTTTAAAATTTTATTAATTTATTTCCTGTAAGGCAAATCCAAGACATGAAACCTTTTAAGTCTTTTAATCTCTTCTGTCTCATCTAATAAAGAAATTGCTAAGACGTTACAGTGGTTACTTAGTCGATCTATGTATCGAGAGCTAAACCGGTTTATTTCATCTTTAATGAGAGGAACCCTAAGATCTCTGTGTATCTGAATATTAGTCATATACCACGGGGCATTTACTATAAACCTCAAAGTTTTAGACTGATAACGTTGTAGAATTTCTACATTAGAGTTACTTGCAGTGCCCCATAACTGCAATCCATATGTCCACACTGGTTTTAATATAGCTTTGTATAATAAGATCTTATTTTCCAGGCTTAGCTCGGATTTAGGTCCTAACAACCACCACATTTTTCTAGTTTTAATATTAAGATGATCTCTTTTTGCTCTAATGTGATTTTTCCAGGTGAGTCTATTATCAAGGTGCATTCCCAAATATTTAACGGTTTTAGTTTTTGGAATTTCTAACCCGTTAATATACAACGATGGACATTCTTCTTTTCTCAGAGTAAATGTAACATGATTAGATTTATCTGCATTAATACAAATTTTCCATTTTATTAACCATTGTTGTAGTTGATTAAGATACATTTGTACCAAGTATGCTGCTTCAACTGCAGAGCTGCTAGATGCTAATACAGCAGTATCATCTGCATAAGTTGCTATTACAATATTTTCATTTAATGGCATATCAGAAGTGTATAAAGTGTACAACACAGGGCCTAATACACTACCTTGTGGGACACCTGATTTAATTTGACATAAGCTGGATCTATCATCACCAACTTTAACATAAAACTTTCTGTCGTCCAGGTATGATTTTAGAAAAAGGTAAAATGGTGCTGGTAAGAGTTTTTTAAGCTTATACAGAAGACCATCATGCCATACCCTGTCAAAGGCTTGCTTGACATCTAAAAACACAGAAGAGCAGTACAATTTCCTCTCCAATGAGTCAGTTATCATATTAATTATACGATGGCATTGTTCCGGTGTTCCATGGTTATGTCGAAAGCCAAATTGATGGTCTGGGATAATCATTTGTTTTTCTAATAGCGGTAGCAATCTACTTGAAAACAATCTTTCAAAAATTTTTGAAAAAATTGGCAGCAAGCTAATTGGTCTATATGACGACATTACGTTCTCAGGTTTATTTGGCTTAGGAATCATAATAATCTCAGCACATTTCCATTGAGATGGAAAGTGTGAAAGTCTTAATGTAGAATTATAAAGGAGGGTGAGAAATAAAACTCCTTTTTTAGAAAGAGATTTTGCAACTAATGAATCAATTTTGTCATACCCAGGCGATTTCAAGTTGTTGAGTTTATTTATTTCATTTTGTACTTCTTTAGGTGAAAAAGCTTTTATTGGAAGATCCATTTGGCAAGCGGTTTCTAAGAATCGTTGAATATTGTTTTCATCGGCAAAATTTGTTGTTGGAAATGGCTGAAAGATTTTTTCCAAGTGGCCACAAAATGAATCAGCTTTACTTTTACTACTACGACACCAAATTCCATTTTCATCCTTTATAGGAATATTTCTTTTAGTTGGTTTCTTCAGGTACTTCGTGGCTTTCCATAAATTGAATTCGTTATTATTACTGACATCCAAATTTCTTAAAAAGTTAGATAATTCTTCATTCTTTACTTCAGCGATACGTTTTTTGAGATCATTAGCTGCTTTGTTGTAACTTGTTTTATCAATTGGATTTCTACTTGATTGCCATACTCTTCTTAGCCTCCTTTTATTTCTAATTAAATCTCTTATTTCAGCTGATACTTTAACCTTACTTCCATTTTGTGGCGAAATTTGAGGTGTGGAGAGCAACGCAGCTTCATGAATTAGATTTGTAAATTTCTCAACCGTTAGATCGAGCTCTTCGCCTGACTTAATAGCTACATTTAACTGCAAATTGTTGTCTATCCAGTTTTGAAAATTATTAAGATCTGTTTTAGAGTTTATTATTTTTATGCATTTTGATACAATTGGTATATCGGTACTGATGTTTAGAATAATTGGTGTGTGGTCTGAACTAAGATCATCACAATCCATTATATCAAGTAAGTTGCTAGATATACCTGAGTAAACAAAAAAGTCTAGCAAATCTGGTATTTTATTGTGATCACTTGGCCAATATGTTGGTTTTCCCGTAGATATGGTTTTGTAACTGCGTTTAACAATGCACTTATAAAGTTCCTTGCCTTTAGGATTTTCGATTCTAGATCCCCACCATGGATGCTTGGCATTGAAGTCACCCCCAACAATAAACCTGGGCCCAAGATTCTTAAAAAGGTTTTCATTTCGAAGTTCAAGAGTAAAGTTGTCGAAGAAGGTTGTGTTACAGTGAGCTCCTGTTAATTTATTAAAAACTGCCTTGAAGAATTTTTTTAATATTTCAAATTCTTAAACCTAAGTTTTCAAAATATAAATAGAATATTAAAATATTGTTTCGCCAATAAATTAATCAAATTTTTAAAGTAAAAGCCATAATAAATAAAACTAATTTTTTTTTTCTTGCATAAAGAGAAAATAAACACAAACATAAATTAAAATCAGCAAAAATACAACAACACTTATTAACATAAAACAAAACAAGAACAGTGTCCAAAGTCCAATGTCATCGAATATGAAAAAATCCTCAGTGAGAATAAGCAAACGTAAAAATAAAAACAATAACAACAACAATAGCAAAAAACCTAATGTAAACAAACTTAACAGCACACAAGAAATGAGTTCAACAGAAGAAATAAGTGTAACACAAGAAGAAATATTTAATAATAAAGAATTTAATGCTCTTGAATTTAATAATGCAACAACATCAACTAATATAAATAATCCCGCGCAAAAACGATTAAGAGATAATCTTCTAAACTCTTCAATCGGCAATGCAAGTAAGAGTCCACGGTTAACAAACATTGATTCCCCTTTTAAATTGTTAAATATAATTGATAATCGCTTTGAAAAACTAACGACAGAAATAGATACAATAATAAACAAAAAATTAACTGAGTGCAAAACAGAACTTATTAGTATGTTTGATAAGAGTTTTAATATTATAAAAACTGAAATAAAAAATGTAACCGAAAGAGTTCAGCAATTAGAAACAGTCGCAGCTAACATTAAAAGTATGCAAGCTGAAATTAACAGCTTAAAAACAGAATTAAAATTGCAAGAAAATAAAAACGTTGCCTGCGAATTGCGCTTAAACGAAATTCCTTATAATGAAAATGAAAATCTGTTTTTAATATTTGAAAAGATTTGTAATACAATAAATATAACTGTTCCTGCTGTAAAAACTATATATCGGTTGCAAAATGTAAATAACAAAAAGAAAAACAACTCTAAAGATGCGGTAATAATTGTCAAGATGTGGTCTCCACATGATAAAAACTACTTTTTAAAATCGTTTGCTAACTACCGTAAACTTCATAAAGGCTTTAACTTCTGTTTAAGACACCTTGGAGAATCCTCAGATAATAGATTTTTCGTTAATGAAAATCTCACGAAGTATAATTTTACTATTCTACGTGCAGCAATCAAACTGAAAAAAGAAAATCGTCTTTACAGTGCCTTTAGTATGCGTGGTTTAGTATATATTAAAAAGACAAAGGAAAGCAACATAATAAGGGTTGATGAGATGGAATATCTGGAAAGTTTTTTTCGAGAAGCAGAAACCGCACCAAATGCTAATGAACGTTTTGATCATTCTTCATATTAAAATATTTTTTTCAAATTACCTTGTTCTATTTTTGACATTATGTACCATTCCTAATACATTTTCATTCTCGTATATACAAATTTTACATACATTTCAAAGCAATAGTTTAACTAAAAATTTACATTTTAATAATAACTTTTTTATCAAAATATATGTTTCGTGCGTTACTCATTTATTATTTTTAAAATTTATCAATGAGCTTTCCTTATAGAACTAGTTCCAGAGATAATATTGCGAATATGGTAAAGGTACTTGCTAATCAGAGGAAAGGTATTAAAGTATGTCATATTAATGCTCAAAGCTTAAGGAAAAAGATAGACGAATTTAGATTTATCTTCGAAAACTCAGATATTGATTTAATATGTATATCGGAGACATGGTTTGATTCCGAAACTACAGACTTTTCTGTTTCATTGAATGGATATAGTTTACGTAGAGTCGATAGGGAAGATGGATATGGTGGCGTTGCCATGTATATTAAAAATGGTATTTCTTTTAGTATTAAATGTTCATCTAAAGAAAATTGTGATTTTGAGGACATCAGTGATATAGATCCTTTAAACTTAGTTGAGTATTTATTTATTGAGATAAACAATGAAGGTAGGAAATTGCTTGTAGGTAGTGCTTATAGGCCTAATAAAAATATATGTACAAGGCGGTTTATTCGTATTCTGGAAACACAAACAACCTTGTACGATGATGTAATAATAGCAGGAGATTTCAATTCAAATCTTCTAGTAGATAGTAGTTTTTCTGATGACTGTGCCTCGCTGGGTTTAACATCACCAAATATCTCAAACCCTACACACTTCACTGCAATTAATAGTACGCTTTTGGATTTGTTTCTCGTGAGTAAGGAAACTAACATACTACTCTATGATCAATTGTCTGCTTGTTGCTTCTCCAAGCATGATCTCATTTTCTTGGCTTATAATTTTCAACTTGTAATACCTGTTGAGAGAATTACTTTTCGAGATTTTAAAAATATCAATTTTAGATTTCTCGAAGAAGAATTTTTTAAAATCGATTGGAATGTCTTGTATTCTTTGTATTCTGTAGATGACCAACTTCTTTTTTTGGAGCAGAATCTAAATTATCTGTTTGAACTTACTGTACCAATAAAAACGAAGATCATTGGCAATAAGCAAAAACCCTGGTTTTCATCCGAAATTAGATATTCTATCAGTCAAAGGGATTTTGCATATGCACGCTGGAAAAGATTTAAAACTACAACATTACATAATGATTACCTGACTGCTAAAAGGAAAACAAATAAAATGATTAAAAAAGCAAAATCCGCTTTTTATGCTGAAAAGTTTTCTTCTGCCATTGACTCTAAAAAAACATGGCAAACGATACGCGAAGTTGGAATCGGCAAATCTATTTATCATGAACGATGTTCCATCGATGCCGATACAATCAATAAAAAGTTTTTAAATGTTCCTATGATTCAAGCAGATCCAAGTTATTATATTAATAATCACTCAAATAATAATTGTGAATCTTTTTTTTCTTTTGTTGCAGTAGACCAATGTGATGTTTTATCTAGTTTATTGTCCATCAAATCCAACTCTATAGGAGCTGACGGGATTAATCCAAAGTTTCTTAAGATTCTTTTACCTCAACTGCTTCCAATTATAACATTTTTCTTTAATAAAATATTAACTTCAAGTTTCTTTCCCTCGAATTGGAAAGTAGCTAAAATTGTTCCAATACCCAAAGCTGGTTCCGATTACAGACCAATAGCCATTCTTCCGTTTCTCTCTAAAGTATTTGAACGTATTATGCATAACCAAATGACTTGCTTTTTAGATAACAATAACTTGCTTACAGAACGTCAATCCGGGTTCAGAAAGAAAAACAGCTGCATAACTGCTTTAGTTAACGTCACAGAGGATATTAGAGAGAAACTTGATGATGGCAAGACTACATTTTTAATATTGTTAGACCATTCGAAAGCGTTTGATACCGTGGATCATAACATTCTTTGTTACAAGCTTAAAAATTTTTTTAATTTCTCTTCGACCGCTACACGGTTATTGTCAACATACTTACGAAACAGATATCAGTATGTTGAAACTAGAACCCAGAAATCCAAGCCACTGCCGGTAATCAGAGGTATACCTCAGGGGTCCATTGTCGGACCGCTGTTGTTCTCACTGTACTCTAATGACCTCCCAGGCATTTTGACACATTGTAATGTAAGAATGTACGCGGATGACGTGCAACTTTATACCAGTTGTATTAATGCCTTAATCGACCAGTGTATTGTCTCCATTAATGAGGAACTCCATCGAATTTATACATGGGCAACGGCAAATGGCTTAGGAATAAATCCGGGGAAATCTAAATGCATTGTTATTCAAAAGCGACTTGCCAAGCATGATATTGTACCTAACATATCTATTAACGGAAAACAAATTGAGATAGTAAAGTTTGCTAAAAATCTCGGAATATTTTTTAATGACACTCTTACGTGGTCGAACCATATTACCTATGCTAGTGGTCGCACTTTCTCTATGATTAGAACTCTTTGGCGGACGCAGCATTGTACACCTATGAGAATAAGAATCCTACTTTCCAAAACTTATCTGGTGCCAGCTTTACTGTATGGTTGTGAACTATTTGCTAAATGTGATACAGTTAGTAAAGGGAAATTGAACGTTGCGTTTAACAACATAATCCGATACGTATATGGACTTAAAAGGCGGTCTAGTGTATCTTTGTTTTCATCTCAATTATATGGCCTGTCTTTAGATAATTTGCTAAACATAAGAGTTTTAGTTTTTTTACATAAAATAATATATACCCACAAGCCTGATTATCTCTATAGTAAACTTTGTATTTCAGATATAAGCAGAGGCAAAAGAATAAGATCACTTAGATACAGAAGTTTAATCTCACAGTGGCACTTCTACATATTTGCAGTATCTCTCTGGAATTCTATACCCCACAGCTCTCAACTAATAAGTAACGCACGAAAATTTAAAGAAAATATTTTTAAGCTGTTTTCAGCATGACAATTTAAAACATATATTTTATATTATGACACATACATCCATACTATTTATAATTAAATAATTTAATTAAAATTTAAATTTAATCTTAATTTGTTTTTAAATTATTAGTTTTTACTTTTTTAATTTTTGTTTTTATTGTTTTTTAATGTTTAATTTAAATTCCTGTTTTTAATAAAAATTTATTTATGATTATGTTCTGTATATCATCAGTTCCATACTGCAATATAAGGCTCTTAGTCTTGTGTATGGGGCAATTCAAATTAAATAAATAAATAAATAAAATAAAAATAAATAATTCTCACAAGTTATGGTATGTCTAGGAGGGAAGTAAATAGAATATACAGCAACATCAATATTATTGCATTTAATTTTAATACCACTTGCTTGAGTTGATGGTAAAATAATTGGATCTAAAGCTTCGTATTTGAGAAAGGATTTTATTAAGACTGCAGAGCCAGCGTGGGCTTTGCCATCAGGATGGTTTGCTTTTATGAGATTGTAACCTTTAATATTAAAATAAGTTTTATTTGTGAAATGTGTTTCAGAAATTAATAAAATATCTATGTAGTTTGATATGAGGAAAATTTCAATTTCCCTGGTGTGATTGGAAGCACCATTAGCATTCCATGTTGCAACTCTTAGATTTATGGACATAGTTTCATCATTATTTTTGTCATCATATCAAACATTTTGTCCATCATACGTTCTAGTCTCTCTAAGAACCTTGCTTCAGCATTATTTGTAGCTAATCCTGTGACTGCTTGTGCATATGTTATATTGCCATTATTGTTATTGTTGTAAGTAGCTTTATTGTTAGTATTCAAATGTGAAAAATGTTGTGAATTTTGGGAATTTCTCGATGGATATTGTTTTCTATTGATTGCAGCTCTTTTTTGATGTAATAATTCCTGGTAAACATTGCATCCTTTGTAATTCGCTGTATGAGTTTGTAAACAATGCACACATTTAGGAGGCGCGTTAATATCTTTAGTACAACTAGATGTAGGGTGGTCTAATCCACATTTTACGCATCTAAATGGGTTTTTGCAATACGATTTAGTATGCCCGAACTGTTGACACCTGTAGCACTGCACCAAATCATCAGTCTTTTTAGGGGCTTCAATTGAAACGATAGCATTCGTAATATACCTTACATTAAAAATGTCTTTATTGTTAGGACTTGGGTCAAGATCTGCAAAAAACATAGGTAATGGTAGTTTCGTAATACGACTTTTAATATTTACTATATCTCTAACTTGGTGTCCTAAAGAAATTAATTCAGCCTTTATATCACCAGTCGGTGTTGAATGATGAATACCCTTAATGACTACTCTATATGAACGCTCATCTTTCAACTGATAAGTATGATAACTAATATTTTTAGATTCAAAATATTTAACAATTTTCCTAAACGAATCTTTATTTCTAACCATTAATCTAATTTGGTTGTCCCTCATTGATTTATAGTTAAAATCTTCACAAGGTATTTCACTTTTTATAGCTTTAATCATATTACATATATTAGATACATGAGGGACATAAATTGGTGGTGGTTTTGGAGATGATTCTTCTGCTTCGACTGCTTCTGGGGCTTGAACTTCCTCTGTTGATTGACATTTCTTCGATGTTTCTTTTTCAGCCAGCAAAGCAAACTTATTTGCTGTTGAAGTGGATAGTTCTTGGGATGAGTTTAATTTTTTATGCTGATGCATATTTGGTGATTTAGTTAACCGTCGTTTATTTGCATTTTCTGGTACTTGTTGCCAAATACCATCATTATCGTCACTATCATCATCACTTAAACTAGGCATGCTAGTTGTTTTTTTTTTTTTTTTTTTTTTTGTTGTTACACCAGATTAAGTTTTGTTTTTATTAATTTTTTTTTTTTTTATTTTTTTTTTATTTTTTTACATAAGGGGATTAATAATCCAAATGTTGGAATGTTAATCCCTTTGTTTTTATATTTGTTTTTAAAAGGCTTTGTTGTTATTTTCGTAAGAAGTTTTGCTAATAATGCGCACTACGTCTATTCACAACCACGGTTTTTTAAAAACTGAGTTTTTAAACGACTTCAAAAAAAGAAGGTTATCAATTCGACTGAACGTTGCTTTTTTATGTTTATGCCTGCATAAATCAATCGTTTTTAAACCGATTTTGAAAATTTTTTGCAACATGATAGAATATGCTTACAGATTGGTCCCATTTTTTACTCATATGCGCCTATCTTTTGAACCGTTATAGACAGACAATTGAAACTTACAAAGAACAAAGAAATTAAATTTGAATATAAACATTCAAAATTATAAATTAACGTGTGTCCTAATAGTTAATGTAATTTGATGTATGTGGCCAAAGTTTTGAACTGTCATGGCCCGAAATTTACAAAGAAACTTTAAAAAAATTTGTATTTGGAAATTAAAGGGTGTGCCAATATGTGATGTAAGTTGATAAATGTGGCCAAACTTTTAAACTGTTGTAGACAGACAAGTGAAACTTACAAAGAACAAATAAATTAAAGGGTATTTCTATATTTGATGTAAATTGATCTACATGGCCCTATAATTTGAACCGTTATATACAATCACTTGAAAATTAACCACAATGTTCACTACTTTATCTTGTATATTAAGAAGTATAAATATTTAAAATTATTAATTATGAAGTGTTACAATAGTTGCTGTTATTTGTTACAGAATGTCTATTACTATATCAAATATAAATATTCAAAATTAAAAATTAAAGGATGCCCTAATGTTTTTAATTTATTTATAGACTAACGCTTAGAATTTGAACAGACTTTGTTTTACTGTGTGAGCAATAAGATGTGTAAAAAATTAAAGGTGAAAGCTTAACTGCTGAATTTTCTTATGTAATCTGCACTCATATTTTGTTCTACGACATATAAAAAATCCTGACGCAATCTTTCTTGAATATAATATAATTAATGAATAATTACTATCCTACAGAAATAGGATTTTAAGTTTGTCTGTTTTGAAGTCGGGTTTTTTTTTGGCAAGAATTATTTGTGTGATTAAATCATAAGAGTGAATCATTGCCTATTTTCATAAACAATTAATTATCCGCGTAATTACGATTTTCGGGTATATTAAGAACCTTTATGTTTCAAATAATACTAAAATCTTTATTTGTGTACGTTCCCCGACAATACATTAGGTTCTAAATTAAACGATGTCAGTTACATTTTATGTTTCTTAAGTCACCACTGAAAGTTGAAAAAGGGTATATGTAAGTTTGTCATTCCGTTTGCAATTTCTTCAATATCCATTTCCGAGCCCATATATATATTCTGCGTCCTTATGCATAGTGAATCCGATGGAGCGACGTTCGTCAGTCCGTCCGCGTTAGTGTTGAAATTAACTTTGCAAAGGCACTAGATGAGCTAGAGAAGATTTAAACACGCCAATCGATCAGACATAGTTTCGAAAATATTGCTATTGTAATTCAGCAAAATCGTTTCATGTCCTTCGAGGCTACGAGCAAAACACCACGCCAACCTCTAATTTTTTCATATCATTTTAAGCAATGAAGTAAGTCAATAACTCAATAAAAGAAAAAACAAATTAAAAAATTAAAAAATGAGAAAAAAACATGAAGTAAAAAAATTATGGGTTATGGGCCTCTTAACTTTTTATAGAAAAGTACGATTGTTCACCATATTTTTTAAAAGCTTTTGAAGATATCTTAAAGAAAAAACTAAAGTTTTTGAGCAGATGATATTTTTTTTAATTCTCTGTCACCTTAATATATGTTTTTTTTTTTTAATTGAAGTTATTTACGAAACTAGATTAACCTACATGGTAAAGAGTATAAAAGATTTGGCATAGCCGAATATAGCACTTTTACTTGTGTTATTAAAACCGCAAAGTAGCATTCTAATAAAATAGCTCCTGACGTTGAGTTGGCGTAGCTTATAATTTGGTTCTGTTTGATGGATCCTAATTCTGCCATTTTTGTTTCTTCTGCTAATGGAAGAGGGTCTTTTGCAATAATAAAAATATTGTGTAAAATAGCACATTTAAGTTTCATTATTTAATCTAAACCTGTTGATAATACTAAACTAAAAAACGCCTTTTCAAAAATTCAAAACATCTCTCGATTGTAATCGTAATACAATTCAGGTTCTTTATAAATGTTCTCATGGTTTATACCAAGAATCACCTTCAATATTTTTCAAGCTGACCATCTTTCATAAGGAATTTTAAACAGCTGTTTTTAAATATATTGCTGTTGTGTGCTGATCCAGGCCATCTCTCAACCAAAGCCTAAAATATTGACTTAGCATTGCGCACTGCTTGAAAGTTAAGGGAAAAATAGCATTTTCTGCTATGAAAAATTTCTGCGTTACTTCCTTTTCGCGATAACTTTTGGGAATTTTGTAATTTCAAAGAAATCAGATGATCCATCTCTTGTGCATTAAAAGGGAATCTAATATATTTCTTTGACAAAGCAAAATTAGCGAATATTCGTTAACTATTTGAACTGCCGCTTGCAGGCTAAAAGTAACTTAGCCTCAGGTGACATGAAATATTACCTTATATAATATTTTTTAATTATTACATAAATTATTAACATTGAAATGCTTGTACATATTCATTTTCGCAGATGTGTTCAACATATTTCAATTGTTCACAAAGTTTTTTACATGCTTTATTTTTGGGTGAGTATTTATTAAAAATATCTTCAACCCGGTAAATTTAGACGAAACGTTGTATGTTTTCCATTTTTTATTTTATTATTGCTAAATTAAATTGACAATCAATTTATGTTCTCTTTATAAATCGGAAATATGGTAACTTTTAGATAAGGATATATGGCAACTTTAAACTATGGCAACCTAAACTTCACTTTAGAATTCAAATGCAACATAATCTTCCCTTTAGCTTATCGGTCACTTTTACGTCAGTATACTTATAGTATGGAAAAATTACATATCCGCTCGATAAAATCCTAACTTTAGTTACAGGTTAGTTTTAATAACGGCCCTTAATATATTTATTCTTTTTGTATTTCAAAGCCAGCTGTCCAAATTACATAATCAAAAACTGCAAAAATAAGTAAAATAATTTATGGTTAATCTTAAACTAAGAAGTAACTCTAAAAATTTTTAAATAAAAAAGAAAACTTAAATTTTTAACACAACTAATAAATAAACCTCAAGATTTTTGGTTTTTATAAAACTTTTTAAACTCCATAAAAAACGGATGCTGAAATTTTTAAGCTGATTGTCTATTTTATAAAATATGGGAGTACACAAACCTGCATAATAGTGCTCCCATTCATATGTTTATGAATAAGTAACACATGCCAACATAACAGAAATTTCATCAATTTATACAGCTTATTGGACCAAACAGATTCTTGCAAAAGCAAATAAAAGTACTAAAAAGCATGAAAGTATAAAAGTTTTCTCTTGGTTTGTCGTTACTTATGACGATAAAACTTTGACGTATGCAGGCTTGCTACCTACGACTGCTAATTATAATTATACTAAAGGCCATGTCACTTGATTTTAAAGTAATAGGAAGCAAATGTCTTTGATTTTTTATATTTTCGCAAAACACCAACCGAACATCTACACGATTATCTGTCGTAGCACAACATTAAGATTATTATCGTCATAGTGATGGTTCTTAAAATTAAAAAAAGAAAAACAAGCCAAAGTAATAGCAAACTTATACTTTAAGTTTTCAGAGAAATTTCATATTTGTCGTAGTTTGACCTTCTTCAGTCCATATTTTAGTCTTCTACTGCACAGTGGGGCAGAAACAAATTATTTTTGAAAACAACTCGGCCATTTGCAAAGGGATATGCCGATTGATCTAAAATTTGGTATGAGCAAAGTACAGGAATTTTTTACTCTTTTGCCCATAAAGCCTACCTAGGGCTCATAAAATACTTTCAGCAACAATTCAGAGCAATTAAAGCTTTTTTGTAACAGTATTCTTTTTCCTCTACCAGAATTGAAGAATTAAAACATATAGGGTAAGGTCAAATTTTCAATGTATAAGTCAAATTTAACGACTTCAATCTTCTAGCAAAACTTATTAGTTTTTTTATCAAAAAAATGCTTTTTTCAGTCTCAAATACACAAAAATTAAATAATTTTAAAGTTTTTCTATTGAATATCGTCGAAAATATATACAAGCATGTTCTGAAAATCTCAATTCGCCTAAAACTTGCGATGGGAGTTGAAATCGCATGAAAGCTGTTTTGTAGTTCACAATAGTAAGAAATTTTTCGACTTCGAATCGCAAGTATATACTAAAGTAAAGTTATAAATTTGATTAAAAATGAACTTTAAAAAAACAACAGTAAAATTAAACGCAAATAAAAATTAATATGTTTTATTTGATATATTTAAAGTGTTTAATAATATATTTAAAACATGTCCCTTGATTTATCAACTGATTGTTTTGGTTTTTTTCTTGACTACTGGCGATTTCATAAAGACAGCTGTTCTACTTGATGTTCGAATTTATATTGGTACTAGTACGGTTAAACGTATGGTCGGTAATTAAATAAAATATACAGTTATTTACATTTAAAATTCTTAAAATATATTCGGTGTTTAATTAATGGGCAAAGAAAATTTTTATTTTAATTACTTTTAGGACGATCCGCGTTTTGAACGTGTATGTTATAACTAACCTTTTTTTATTATCTTTTGTTTTTTATGTTTTGCACTGTCAATTCATATGTTTTTAATTTTTGAACATAAGTTTGAAAAAAGCAAACTGCAAGCAAAACGCATGAGTTTCAATAAAATAAAAGTTGGCGTTTTCGAGATCACTTACAAGTGTCAGAACACGCCTGATAATCTTTCTGTTTTTCCAAATTATTTTAAATTCCGTTCGCTAACCAAAATTGCTCAAAATTGTACTCAATATTTTAAAAAACCGGGCCAGGGTATCAAAAAATCAAATAACTTAATTTATAAATGTTTATAACAGATTAAAGTACTATAGAGCAGACTTTTAAGGCATTAAAAAATTCGCAGGTGCGAGGTACTAAGCTTTGAGACCAAAACTTGAGCCCAGATAATCCTCTGCAATTTAAAGCAATCTGCCTAGACCTTCACGAATGGCTTAGATATTTTCAAATAATTTGATCCTGCCCCACTGTGCACTGTTACTCATACGACAAAGGAAAACTTGAATACAACACATAAAAAATGTTTGCTTACAGACCAGGAAGATTCTTGAAGCAACAGCTTTGATGTTGCCAGAAGCAACAACATCCGTACAAGTGTAATGGATAACAAGATTTTAAACATAAATACTTGGAAAAAGAAATTAAAATACGAAAATAAACTTTTTACTTGAAGTGATTTTAATAAGATTTTAAAATCTTGTATGCATCTTGTAGGCAAACTTTTCCGTTTCTAGTTCAACATATTTGGACGTTCCTTATAATTAAAAGAGTAGGTGGATGAATTGAAAAGGAACAATTAATGTAAAAGACCTTTTTGAAATTGAGAAAAGGGCAATGTAAATACCTATGAAAAAGCAATAGCTCAAAAATTTGTCTGTAGCTACCAGATAATTTGTTTGTCTTAAAAAATTTCAAATAAATAAGAAATGAATTTAATTTTTTGAACAGCTGATCAAGAGGCATGGCTTTTTTCTAGCAAGACGTAATAAGCTATTGTTTGATTTGAGATTTGTTGTTTTTTTTTTTTTTTTAAGATAAGTAGCACTTCAGGCAATTATATGCCTATTAAGTTATTTTCGTAACCGTTAGTTATTTTTTTAGGAAAGGGATAGGTGAGAGACAAGACAGGTGGTGAAAAGAGAAAGATAGTTATAGCCATTTTATTTGTTATTTTACTTCGCCGGCGAATATGCTATGAAGAAGTACCGACGAAGGAGGCTGCATGTTTAATGTTAGTACTGAATGTGTATTTATACCATCAAATAGAAAGCAACATTTTTATTTTTGGTTATCGCAGGGCTTGAACCCTGGCCAACCAGGTTTGTAATCAACGTGTTTACCACTTTGACTACAGCAGCCTATTTTTTCAATCATTGCCTCTCTTTGGTAACACATTTGTTCTCTGCTATATATTTTTCGATGTGTCGCGGATTTTGCTTGATTTTTAACAAACTTTACTGGACAGCTTATGGCCACAATACGGCGACCATCTCTTTTCTCACTTTATTATTATTATTATAATTTTTTTTGCAGGACTTTCAAAACAAAATTGTTAAATTGCTTGTAAAGCTTCGAATCAACATTTAGAGTTTTAATAAATTTAAAAAGCAGTAACGTTTTAATTATAATTTTGATAAAATAAATCAAAACAGAACACAAGAAAAACAAGTGTAATAAAAATTAAATTTTAATTAATTTATTTTTTTTAATTACCTACCTGACTTTTGCTTGGGTTTGTGTTGGTCCTCCATGGCCGATTCAAAGAAACGTTTTTTATCGGAAACCGATTTAGGCACTTTTGCTGATAAATTTTTTGTAGGTTCGGCAGTTGCAATCTGCAATATTTGGATATGAATTACATTTTAAAATCACATTAAAAATAAAACATAAATTATTACAATGTATATAAAGTAAAATATGTTAAATAATATCTTACTATAAGTTAAATCCTTTGGTTACTTAAATTATTAATTTTCCTACCAATCAAAAATCCTGGTCTGCATTTAATTGTTTGCTTTGCCGAAATATGTAAAAGAAAATCCTTTTTAAATCTTGTTGTGTGAAGGAATTAACAGAAACCAAAAGCGACCATGCCACACAAAAACATTCGGAAAAGGAATACAGGTTTAAATACTCTTAAACACACACTAAAGCTTTATCTGTGGTTACAGCCAACAGACTCATACACCAAGATTCTTGTTATTGTAGATTATGGAACAACAACAATACTACCCAAATAGTATAACGAAAAACAGCAGCAACAACAAACGTGAAACTGAGATGGACTACAAAAATAAAAGATGCTGCATTCGACAAATTTATTTGTCTCGTATTGCAAGCCTTTGTGTTGAGTAAAGATTTTTATTATACCATTTTCTCACACAGTTTATTATTTAACGAAGTAGAAATTATAAGTTTTTCAAGGCGAAAACAAAAACAAAATAATAATCTTTGTCAGTAGGACTTTGTTACCCACGTATTTTTTATTGCGTTTAACAAAAACCTGAAACACAAGAGGAAGAAGGGCAATGGTAGTTTCAAAATCAACTATTTCGCTATGGAACGTGACGTGAAAGCAACTTTTTAAAAATTAAAACAAATAAGAATTAACAAGAAAAAAAAAACATAAAAATTAAATAAAAATATCTATTAACTTTGGAAAGACAAAAAAGCTCTCACAAAAGTAAGGCATTTTTGTTGACCTAATTTGTAGCAGTAAGTTACATAAAACTTTTAGAATAAGAAAATAAAAATACGATTTTTAATGAAACTTTCTATTTTAGTTTTAGTTTTTTCTAACAAAAGAAAAAAAATTATAAAAATTTAGAGAGCCTTCACAATTAAATATACAACAAATAAAAATGTAGCTGCGGTTGAAATGAAGAAACTACACAATCGTAAAAAATTGAAGCAAAACGGAATGCACAATATCGAAGTTTCCAAATGGAAAAAGTTTTTTTAATTAAAAATATTGTGCTGTTTTTTATCCCCATTAAATTATTAAATCTATGATAGTGATTATTCAGGGTAAAATCACGTATCGATGGCAATTTCGCTACCGCTTACTTAGCTCTTTAAAAAACTTCTGACAAAAAAATTTTAATTCGAATCAAACTGCCGGTTTTTCTACATGCGAAGGAACAATTCTTTTGTATATTTAAATTGAAAACAAAAACAATTTTTTATATTTTGTTATAGAAAGAAATGTTCGTTCGCATATAGAGAAACCGTAAAAAAATTTTAAATAGAGGTAATAATTTTACTTATATTTATTGATTTATTTAATCCTAATTTTTTCCGGTATTTTTTTTTTTTTAATGGAGACGATCAATATTGAGCCATCATTAAACAATTTCGCTTAACCATTTCTTCTTAAGACAATTAAATTAAGTTCACTGCACAACTACAACAGCGTTTAAGACGTTTAAAAATAATTAAATATACGAAAAGTTTTAAGTGACCATCATGCCCAAGGAATAACATATGTTTCACGATAGAAAAAAATAGGCCAACATCAGTACCCACCTGATCATAACTTCCACAAGATAAATTTTGCACACAAAATCGAAAAAATTGAACTGTGATGTTAGTTTATCGTGGTTACTTCCGACTTTTATTTCTTTGAGTACTAAGAAGTTTGCATTTAAGCTTTGCATTTGCGTTTGATAAAAAACAAAATTTATTATGTTTCAATACATAAGAAAAATAAATATGATTGATAGAGAAAGCCCAGATTTACCAACGTAATTTTTTGACGAACTCTTTTTGAATTATCTTAGCGTAATTTTAAAATAAACACACAAGACTGAAGCATACATACCACTCTTACTTCACCAACAAAACTTTCATACTGGTTTCACGAAAAATTGCAAAGTGTAAAGGCCGTAAAGTTAAATGAAGGAATTTTTCTAAAAACCTTCTGCGACTTTTTTTAATTTACTTCCAAGTGCTCCTAAAGCTGCTTTTAGACGACATGTTTTTTGCATATGACCTGTGTTTTTCAGTGTAAGGTTTAATAGGTCATATGTAAAAAAGAAGTCGTAAATAAGCAACTTTAGAGGAGTTAGTAAGGATTGATTGACAATGTATCCTCTAGTTTTTTTTAGTTTTGGTTAGGAACAATTACTTTCTAGTATGATTTTATCAAAAACAATTGATGTCGTTTTAATGATTTCATGTTTATGAAATTATATTAATTTTTTCAATTTAAATTTTAGTTGCTTGGAGTTTTGATCATTTATAAACTTTGTTTAAAAATTGTAAATTGTATCAGCTAAAAATAAAAACGGCAGAATGCGTTTGCATACGCTCGCTAATTAGTCAAAGACCATAAAACACCGAGTGTTAGTACTCTTAGGAAAGGAAGATTTACACATCTATAGATACAAAAATATATACTTTCTAATTAATAAAAGAATTTTATCAAATTTTTACAACAAAATCTTCTATACAATAGCAAACATTAGAATTTAAAGGAAGAAATATTTGTTTCCACCCTTTTTATGCATCAATAAGCTTTCAAAAATTAAAAAAAAAATAAATACAAAATACTAATATACCAGTCCAAGTAAAACTTATTATTTACTAAACAGCTTAAAGCAGTTTTTTTAAGTCAAAGATTTAATAAAAGCATAAGTACTTGGGAAAATTAGAGTGGCACTGCTTTTAAATCAGAGATGTCGAAAAACACAAATGAGTTATATTGGTATAGGTTTTTATAATATTAAGGAGAAAAAATCCAGGTATTTGTAACATTTCAAGTGCACGCAACAACAATTTATTGCTCAGTGTCGCCACAACTTAATTAAATAAAAATATCTGTAGTTTTTATAATTCGATTTTTAACTTTTCTTCACTGCTTTCTACCTTAGACTTCTAATTTATATCAAAAATATAATAAACATAATAATATTAAATTATTATTCATATTAATTTTTTATATAATTCTTAACATAAACATTTTAAAACTAGCAGTGCCCACGACTTCGTCCGCATATTAATTTTAATTTACTTAAAATTAAAATTTAGAAAAACATGTTTTTAAACATTTGTTGTAGAGTTATGTAACCTATGTTAAAAACTTTCCATCAACAAAAAATAAAATGTACTGACAACTGTTCTAGTACTATTACATCGGTAAAATTGGATGCTTTCATATTTTTATCTCTTGAAATGACATATTTTTAAGAAAAACAGTATCCTATATTTAAACAAAGGTTCTAAGGGACCTCACAAAATCTTCATCAAATCCATCTAGCAGTTTTTACGTGATGCGACAGACAGACAGACAAAATTAAAAAAATAGGTGTTTTATATTCAAAATCGATGACTATCTGCATCATCAAAAAAAAAAAAAAAAAACATCAAAATTTTCAAAAAATATTAATTATGTACAGAAATGACTCCGTTACTGTTTTATTATATGTACAGATTTACGATACAGCCGAAAAATTTTACATAACAAAAAACTTTTCGTTACCATCTTTAATTTTGTTCAGTGCACCTTGAAAAAGTTCGTTCACAACGAATTTGTATTTGCAAAAACAAACAAACAAACAAAAAAACAATACTAAATTTTTTCTCTCAGTAACTACGCGAAATGGTGTAAAATTTTACGTCTCCTTTTAGCAAAACTATCATATATCAAAGTCTGTAACATTTTCATTTCTATTTTTGTTATTGTTTTGCATTTGGTCTAACAAAATTTCGAGCTAGACAAAATATAGAAAATGAAACATGTAAAAGGAATTTTTGTTAAATCCTGCAATGTATTTAATAGCAACCATCCAACCTTCCTAGTTTAACAATCAACAGCAACAGGCAAGAAAGAAATGATTAATAGCCAGTAGTTGTTTTGTTTCATACATAAATATTGCAATTCTAGTAGGGAAAATTAAAAGCGCTTGATCTCTTGCAATTGCAACTAATGAGTTACTATACGTTAAGACGAGTGCCCTTAACTTCTCGCCTTGTAAGTGTAAAGCCTGCATGCTGTTAAATACGATGAATTTGTTACTTCTGTAAAATTAATTTGATATGATTACAAAAAGAAATTGTTTGCGCAAGAGTATTTGAGAATTAAGTTTTGTTTTTTTATGAAAAAAAAAATGAATTGTTATGTGACTTTTAACATTTAAAGTATTTCGCTTAGAGAAGATAACAGCATTAAATTGCCTAAAGTATTCAACTACTCAAGTTCAAAAGCAAGCAGCTACAAATATTTCATAATTTATCTTATCTTGCCCTAACAAGATAATATTACTTTAAAAAGTGGTGTAGATTAGATTATTTTAAAAATAGTATATCGCAGGTGCTTTAGGTGTCAATACATTTAGTTATAAAGTTGAAGTTTTTAAATTGTGAACGATATTTTTAAAAACATCAGAATAATAATTGAATAATCAAACATAGGAAAAATATTCAATTATAATAAAAGCTTAATTTAAAAAAAATATTAACACAAAAATCAAAAAAAATATTTATCGGTTATACAATTAATGCCTTCCTAAGACTTTGTTTTAAGTGAGATCTTGATTTGAAACAGTATTTTTAAGCATTTAAAATGAAAGTTTGGTAGAAGGTTTGTTATAGGGATGCAACCGATACCGATATATCGACGATACTTCTGGTTTTCCGATATATCGATATCGGCGATATTTTACTGTCGATACACCGATACTTCTTATTTATTTCTTTAGAGTTTTTTGAACAAAATATTTAATTTTCAACTCTTTTTTTTTGCATGACAACTATGAGAAATAACATATTAAAAGCAGAATTCAAATGAGTTCTGTCGCATCTGAGAGACGTTTTTCCACTGCAGGTCTGCTTCAAATGGTTTTGAGAAATCGTCTATCTCCGTAAAATTTAAGAACACTTTGTTTTTTAAACAAAAATCTTATTAATATCAATTTCAAATATTAATCTTTTACAATGTTGTTTTTATAAATTTAATTTAATTTTAACATGATCTCAAATTCAATTCGTTGTCTTTTAAATCTTATTAATATCAATTTTAAATCTTGTGCCAATCTAAACTGAATGCCAGCGTTTATTTTGTAAAATCATAAATATTGCAGACGTTTGGTAGTTTGAAAATTTGAGTTTTAGAAACTGAAATGTATTGAAAATTTTGATGATTTGAATGGCTCATTAATAAATACTGTTATTTTATTTAATAAAAGAATTACTCTACTGGAGTTTTGTTAATTTTTTCTTGAGTTCAATTTCAATATGCGTATCGGTGTTGGAGATATTTATTTTTGAGTATCGGTATCGGATCGGCGAAATGGCATATCGTTACATACCCAGTTTGTTACTCTTGTTAAAATCTGAAGACTTAATAAACATCTCACTGCTTTAGTCCCACAAAAATATATTGGGGTAAAAGTAAGGTTGCCAGATAGCCTTGCCTTGAATTTTGAATGGCCGCCACGGTTTAGGAAATTTGATTTATTAAGATTTTTGTCAACCCAAACAAAAACACATAAAAAATTATTATTTTTTAAAATTGATTAAAATCTTATAAAAAAGCTTAATAAAATAATATTATGTTTTGTTTCAGTGTATTAACTGAAAATCGGGCATACTTTCCCTTCATTTATTTTTAAAGATTTAAATCTAGCAACAACTGGTCAAATCCAACTCTCCTCAGAAATCCTTTGTTGTAGTACTAAAAGAATGAGATTGGCTTTTTTCGACGACGCAACGAAGGCAGCAGCTTGAAAAGCAAACACAAATGCTTGTGATAATGTCTAAGAAAAAGCAAAGGAAAAAATTTTCGGGTGGTTAATTCCGTTCCATCTACCTAAGCGTTGTTTCATTTAAATTCGTTGGAGGAGTCATCCTTTTCTTCTAAGCCAGGATGTAGCGATATAAAAAAAGAATTTTATTCGGCTATTGTCTAGATTTAAATCTTAATAATTAATAAAAAATTTACTTAATTGAAGCCCGACTAAAATTTTTAACTTTTTCGTTACAATAACTGTGGCATAAAATTTTAAACTAAACTTTTCTTAAACGACGCGGAAATAAAAATCTGAATATATGCTAAGTTGGAAACTAGTATTTGTTAAATCGTGATACCACTGTAAACGTGAATGATTCCATTCCACTGTAAACGTGAATGATTCCATTCCCAGCAATAAAGCTTTTTATCTGACTTTAAAACAAAAAAAAGAAATAATAAAAGGAAAGTTTATAAAGAAATGCATGGACTAAGTTTTCTTCTTAGATAATGTAAAGTAAAAAAAAAAAAAAAAACATTACGCTTAATTTTGTACCAAATGTTTTACTGGAACAAACATTTACAAAAGCAGTCCGGATAGGTCATTACATTATTTCATATTATTAAATTACCGTACAGAATTTGGGATGAGTGAAGGTATAAAAATGTGGTTTAATTAAATTTTTATTTTCGAGAATTCTTTCTTTTTCAGTGCCGACACAAAATTTTATTAATGGCTGAATCTCCATTAAAATGAGGTCAACAAATCGATGGCACTGTTTAAGTTAATTCATTTCCTGCTACTTCTACGCAACCAGCTCGATCCTGCGAGTTCGGGAAAGCCAGACTTTTGTACGGTTCGACCCCATTTACACTTGCAAGTTCCGTGATTTTTAAGGAGCATCGTTACCAGTGAACGTGATTTTCAAATCACCGTTCTTTTTATGAGTTGCCGTGATCACCGTTTACAGTTCTTTTTTTTTTATTAAGACATACATGATTATATAGAGAGTATATAGTACATTTATTAAATAATATATTATGCAAATAGTAATCATAATGCAAAAGCTAATTTGATTTCTACATTCAAAGCCACTATAATTCATTTTGGTCATTAATATAAAATTCTGTAACACTAAATATAGGTTCGAATAAAAAAGCACAAAACATTGTCTTTTTGTTACATAGGTATGTATGTGTGAAAGTTGGAAAATAGAAAAGCTGTTGTTAATAAGAAGCAAAAAAAGGCTGCAATGGAATAAAGCCGGTTTGACATTCGAAAGATTTAAAGGGTCAAAAGAACTAATATTTCTCCCCACAGAGTAAAATGAAATTTAAGTATGTATGTGTGCAAATGTAGAAGAACGTTCGTTTCCGGAGCTGTTACTTGGTAAACTATGTCCCTGTAGTGACAAGTATTTTTTAATCCCTGTGATTAGATCACGGGTATTGAAATATCGCTCATTTCTAAATCAAACCAAATTTTTGCTACCATCAAATCCATTCCTACCTCTCTACTCTAACAACCTAAAAATTGCTCAACAAAATTTTATAAAAAGAACTTCATAAATCTCCTCATTTACAAATTCAACGAGAAAAGTTTTTTTATTTATTTTTTGTTTGTTATTTAATTTAACAGATTAAGTTATTCTTAAAAAGTGAAAAGCAAAGTACTCAATCTTCTTGATTAGTTGTTTATTTGGTGATGATCTGAAATGGAAAATATATACGACGAAACTCTTAACTATACCTTTTTACACATTCAAGAATTCCAGATTAAAAAGTGTAAACTTTCATTCTCTTCGCCTAGAATATTTTAACTTTCCAGGCATATATTTTTTAAGACCTTTTTCGGTTGACTGTTATATTAAAAGTTCTCCATTTTGGTTCTTTGTAAGAAAAAATTCTGTAGAAATTTAATTATGGCTCACTAGTTCCTTGGGAAATTTTTTAATTTTTTCCCACATCATATGGAACAAATCTAGTTTAGTGAAGATCAATTAATCAAAATAAAAAATATATGGGGCAATAGGGAACTTAAAAATAAGAAAAAAATATCAAGTGAAAAAATAGCATTCGCCCATATTTTCCAAGTTATTATCCCATAAACTTTTCATAGAAAATTACAATTGTGCACCACATTTTGCAAGATATCAATATGGGCGTCATTTAAAAGCTTTTGAAAAGAAATACTAAAATTTTAAATAAAAAAAAATACTAAACCTACTAAGTGAGGATGACATTTTTATGTAAAATTAAATATAGTACTTAATTTTTTTCTAATTTTCAATATTTATTTTTTGATTGGAGTTAATTCACTAAACTAGATTCATATATGGTGAAGGGTATATAAGATTCGGATCAGCCGAATATAGCACCCTTACTTATTTTTAATACATATCGGTCTCTTGCTTTTTTTAAACATTTTTTATTATCGAAACATTGGAAATTACTGAAATATTTCAATAAATAAAAACTTTTTTCTTTATTTTTACTGACACAAATGCAAAAGTAAATGCGAAATTATTTTTCTATGTAGTTGTTGCTATGCTTGAAAAGAATTTTGCATTTTCACAAGGGTAAAGTTGGCGAAGTAAAAATCCTTATTATTTTCAATCGTTGTAACAAAAATATTCTCGGTTTGTCTCATGGTCTGTTTGATTTTTAGCCTGAAATATAAGAAGCATTTAAAATTAAATACAAAAAATTAAAAAAAAAATTTACGTTATTTAAGTTGTGCCATTTCAGAATTATTAAATTCACTAATTTTGATTACTGAAGGTGAAAGCACGTTTCGAAGGCCATTTTGCTACCGCTTATTTGTAATTATTACTTTGCAAGTCCAGATTTTATTTTTTACCAGTAAGTTTTAAAATAAACAGAAGAAAATTAGTTGTTTTTATAGAGAGAACTAAAGTTAAGGTGTGCTCCAATGATTAGTAGTTTAAAATAATTTAAGTGTCTGGAGCAGTTTTGTAAGTTGGCGAGGTTTTCGGCTGCCTGAGTTTAAATAGAGCTATAATGATTTTAACGATATCATTTCAAGAAGCCAATAGAATGACTTTTAAAGTGTTGCGACTGCCCGTTTTTAACGATTTTTCCATGGTTTTTCAGAAGCTTATGGAGCACCAATAAACGAAAAAGATTTGGGAAGATATTGAGATGTTAATTGATATTTCAACTTTTTAATTTAAGCATTTGGGGTAGAAACTTGGTATAGGATACTTTGAAGAAACACTTAAAAGTGGGTTTTACGAATCCTATTCGATTCTTAATTTTTTGTTTTTTGTATTTTTTTCGTGTTAAAAGTGACATATGTATGTGTGTGGGTATGTTTTCTTAAACTAAAAAAATCAACGAAAATTAAAAGTTCATTATTTCTTTAATTTATACGATCTTAGAGATTTATATTTATTAAAATAAACAGTTTTTAATTGGCCTTGCAAGAATAAAAAAGTCGTGTCACTAATATGCAGTCAGTTTTTTTAAATTTAATTAAAGGTAAATAATAATCTCCATATTGCTTTATTAAACCGTCGATGCAGCACAGTAATTCCTTTCTGAGCAGTCCTCTACTTACCTTTAGGAGTCGAAGCAAATTTTACCATGCAATTTATCACTGAGCAGAAAAAAAGTTATACAAACAAAGACTGGTAAAAATTCCATCGATATGTTCAAAATTCAATTACCAATAAAATAATTTTATTTTCATTATAAATAAATTATAATCTTGACTTAGTTTTTACATTAAAAGCTAACATTTGATATTTGCTTCCAAAAGTTGAGAAAGTTTACCTGACCGATTTGTATGTTTACTAAAGTCTATTCTATTTAATGGAAGATGCAACTAAACTTATTCAGCTCATTACTACTGAAAATCAAATTTTGGAAGTTAAAATTATAAACATCAATTGTATCCTCTAAAATAGAAAAACTTTTGACGTACTAAAAATAAAATTTGTACACATCATACAAAAAATCAACAATATTTCAGTTTAAAAGTACAAAGATTTTTTAAAAGTGGTGGTGTCTCTGTAAATAAAAGAAGTTTAATAATATTTGATACTTTGTACAGAGACAAGAGGTGCGTTATAGGATGGCAAGTTGATTAAACTATATTGAAATAGAGAACCATGATGTAAAAAAAGGAGGTGTAGGTTATATAAAATGGTTCGAATCATGAAATCTATGATATATAATATTATTCCTGTAATTTATTTTTTTAATAAAAGTAAATATTAAAAAATTATATTGTTTTATTTAATTCACAATAATATTCTATAGTTACCCAAGAATTATTTAAAATAATAGATGTGGGTGCCATACTCATTCAGTTATTACAACCGAATTCAAGATAATACACACAACCGACAAAATTCGATTGGCAACGGATTCGGTTCCCACAACGATTTTCTTTTCTCTGTGTACCAGTATTCAAATTGATGACAACTGTAAATTCGTTCATCTCTTTATTTCAACAAACAAAAAGTATAATTAAAAGTTTATCAACGCTAAACGTGACATGTACCTCCAGAATAACTTGTGCCTTTTTTTACAGAACGATACTTGTGCGTAAAGGCACATCCTCGTTACTTTTCTTTTGATTTAAAGTACTTTTGAAGCAAAGAGTGTCAAGTTGATATTGAAATAAAAACCAGCGCAGTAAAAAATTGGTTGATATGGTCAAAATTTAACTACTTGAATTAATATTTAATTTATATTATTTAAATATTTGCTTATATTTAATATAAAAACTACACAGAGAAAAGAAATTCGTTGGGGGAACCGAATTCGTTGCCAATCGAATTTTGTCGGTTGTGTGTATTATCTTGAATTCGGTTGTAATAACTGAATGAGTATGGCACTCACAACTATTTTTTTAAATGATTCTTGGGTGACTATAGAATATTATTGTGAATTAAATAAAACTATATAATTTTTTATTATTTATTTTTATTAAAAAAAAAAATTACAGTGATAAGATTTTACATCATAAATTTCATGATTTGAATCATTTATTTAAACCAATTCCTTCTTTGAAATCAAGATACCCTTTTTCATATAGTTTCTTTAACTTGCCATCCTATACCTCAAGTCTTGCCTCTGTGAAATGTATTAAACATTTTTAAATTTCTTTTATTTACATATGGCTTTGTGAGATTATTTTAAACTTACCACTATACAACATTGAACCAACATACAACTTTTCACCACTTTGAAAAAATCTTTGTTCTTTTAAACTAAAATATTGTTGATTTTTTGTATAATGTGTACAAATTTTATTTTTAGTACGTTTAAAATTTTTCTATTTTAGAAGATACAATTGATTTTTTATAATTCTAACTACCAAAATTCGGTTTTCAGTGGTAATGTGCTTAATAAGTTTAGTTGCATCTTCCAATTAATAGAATAGATTTTAGTAAAGATACAAATCGGTCAGGTTAACTGTTTTAAAAGGTATTACAACCAACATTTGGAGGCAAATATCAAATGTTAGCTTTTAATATAAAAAATAAGTCAAGATTGTAACTTATTAATAATTAAAATCAAATTATTATATTCCTAATTGCATCTTGAACATATCGATGGAATTTTTACCAGTCTTTTTTCTGTGTGTACTAATCATATTTTATAGTAATTTTTAAATGATTTTAAAAACAGCTGAGTGTACCGTATTCATTCAGTTGTTACAATCGAATTTCAAATAACACGCACAAACGAGAAAATCGATTGTAAACGAATTCGTTACTTTGTGCTTTTTAGCCCAATTATCAGCTACTTTCGATTTATTCTTTTATTCTATATTTTTTTAAATTTATTTATTATTGTTCGATAAAAAATGTAAATAATTAATAAATAAAAAACGAAGAAAACCTTTTGGGATATTTTAGTACTATTTGCATCGCTAATTAATAATAAGCACGCAATGAACCACAGTTCATTGGAAGAATTGAAATAATTTTTTTTCGACGCTTGCGAAACAGATTTCGGAAGCTGAAACGACTCGTTGAATTAAGGAATTATCCAGAAAACATTTGTATTTTTTTTTTTTTTTGTTTTTGTGTAATTGTATAAATATTTTATAGAGTTTCTAATTTCTTATGAAATTATATTCACAAACCTCAAACACTCAAGCTTTTATACTTTTTCAAATTCTACATAAAATGCCAATAGTTAAATAAAGGTAATTCTAAAATACAAATTTTTATTTAAAGGAAAAACTTTTGTATAAATATTAAGAAAAAAATAAATTATTTTAAGGACAACACAAAAGAAAACACAATTTTATTTAAAAAAGTTTTTTATATTTTTTACTTTAAATGAAAACTTTTAAAACTAAAATGACTTTCTATAACAAAATGTTATAAACTGATTTAAAATCTTTATCCATGTGCAACAAAAGCATTTAGAATTTAAATCAATAATAAATAAATTTAACTGAAACTAACATTCACTAAATATTTTTTATTGTTTTTTATCAGCAAAATAAGGCAAAATTAAAATTTCAAATAAATAGAAAATACAATAACGTAATAAAAAATCAGATTTTATAAAAATATTGGGTAAAAATTGTACTGTCTCCAGAAAATTAGGTAAAAAAAAATAATAAAAATATACGCCATAAAATATAAGAGAAAAGTACATAAATCTATTTCGTAGAGTTTACACAAACTTGT
Source organism: Cistogaster globosa (assembly GCA_937654795.1). Classification (NCBI taxonomy): domain Eukaryota; kingdom Metazoa; phylum Arthropoda; class Insecta; order Diptera; family Tachinidae; genus Cistogaster; species Cistogaster globosa. The sequence goes on from OW569403.1 coordinate 79,687,022, forward strand.
TACATAGACTTAACGTTATATTCAAAAATCTTGAAAAGTAAAAATAAAAGTACACAATTAATTTTAAGCACTGCATGACTTTAGGAAAAGAGTTTGTATTAGTTCTATTTAATATGTTTTAAACGTTTTCCAAAAGTTTATAAAAGCTGTTTCATTAAAAATAAAAAATAAACAATAATAATGCTCGATTAAAAAGGTTTCTATACTCGTAATGTCTTTCCTAAACTATAGCAAACAATACATACATAAATAAAACAACGAAGGAAAATAAAAAAGTCGTAAATAGAAGTATTTCGAATTTTAGTTGCATTTAAAGTGGGTTGCTAACAAGTCATCAGGATGAGTGCCGCCCTTGCTTAAAATTTTAAATTGATTAAAGTTTAAAACCTTTTCAAAAAGATTCTAGTAAACTTTTGCAAAAGACAGCAACTATAGATGAGATCTTCTTTAATGCTGAATAACAGAAGCTATCAAAAATGAGATTTTACAAAATTCTTTCGTTTGAAGAAGACAATGAACTCAGAGAGTAATCATTTATCAAAATAAAATAATGTACAACGGCAAATATGTAAATGCCAATTTGACTCCTGCTATAATTTTTTTATTAAATATAAGTATTGCACTAAAGTCATGGATGCAATATAAGCTGATAAATAAAAAGTTTCTTCATAAAAATACTTAAAATTATTAAATATTTTAATCGCGTATTTCATGGAATAAAAACCTTTTTCACTTGAGTGCATTTTCATAGCAGATTTTTCTTTAATTAAATGTAGCATTAAAAAAAAACAAATTTCATTTTTTAGTTTAAATAATTTTTTCTAAAGCTATTAAATATGCAAAACAAACATATTTCACATTTATCCTTAATTTTCCTGCTGGTTAAACTCTAGCAATATCTTTGCAAATTAGATTTTAAAAATCTAACAAAAACAGCCGGTTTCTTTAAACAGCAAAATGTTTTTTTTTTAGCTCAATAGTTTTGTATAAAAAAAGTAATTAGAAAACAACATCAAGTGACTTTAATCTACAATGGAAATACTTATATGAAAATCTTCGTCAAAAAATTTCCATATTAATTACTAACAAACACTATATTTCTTATTAGCGGTAATAAAAAACATAAAGAAAGACAACTAAAAAAAATCACCCTCGTCAAACTAATTAACATTATCATTATGATCCAGGTTTTTTTTTTTTAATACTTATCATAGATAGAATCTTAGGGACAGGAAACGAGTTTACTGAGTTACTTAATATAAAAAATCTGAAAATTTATTTGTATTAAGATTTTATTAGGAAGCTCAGAGATGAGTGTGTGTATTAAGAAGGCGCCACATCAGTTAGCAGAGCACTTTTTTCTTTGAATAAAGACAATGGAATTTTCTAAGTCAACCGAGCGTAACAAGGGTCAAAAAGGTAACAAAACAGTTAAATAAAAGTTTGACAAAAGTCATTCATTAAGATTAAAAAGCAATAAAAAGTATAAAAGACAGTGAATTATAAAAGACAGTGAAGGAAATTTAAATATGAGGAACAAAATAAAATCAAAAAGTTAATCTTTGTTATTAATATTACTTTAATACATCGCATTAAGTTGTACTTACTATTAAAGTACAAGTTCATTTATTCAAATCAACTTTTTGTAAGGCACTGAAACGGGAAAATAGTTCATGAGGATTTATTCGTTGATGTACTGTAAGGCAGCTCAGTGATATTAAGTAATTATCCTCTCGCCAATATTTTTTCTAAATAAAATATCATAACAAGAGCCATTTTCCACCATTAAGCAAGCGAGTCTAAACTCAGTTTATATTTCTCGAGGAATAATAAAATAAATATAAAAAGACATTTGTTTTAAAAAATGAACAATTTCTTTTAAAAATGTTTAAGGTAAGCAATAAAAAATAAATGAATTTAAGTATTCTATGCCGTGAAAATCCAGGACCTTTCTTGTGCTCTTAAGCAAACTGAACTCACCGTTGTTACTACAACAGACAAAATGTATCAACCGTACATTAACAAAAGACTTAATCGAAGTAAAGGCAAATTGCAAAACAAGAAAAACATTTTCAAATTTCTATTAATTAACTTGAAACAAATTCTACTATTCGATGAAACCAATAAAACTAACCGACCAAAAAACCAACTTTCTATTTCGTCTTAAACTCAATTTGCAGCTGTATAAAAAAAACAACAACATTGAACAACGTAAAATATTAAAAAACAGACAATGAAATTTTTTAAACAGTGGTTTCTTTGCCACTTGTGGTAGGTAAAAGGGGAAGTTCTTGGTTATTTGTCTGCTTTCTGTTATTATTTCGACAGTCGAGTAAGCTTAACTGAGGCTGGGATTGTGAACGCAATTTACCAGCAGTGGCCAAAGGAGGTGGTGGAGCTTTCCGTAATCCTGTTGGTTTTACGGGACGCTTTGGTGGCAATGGTGGTGGTGGCGACGGAACAGATGAGCGACAGTTTAGTGAAGTATCGCTACTACGACGAGAATCAAAAAATGATGTATTGCTATAAATTGCATCCTCCTCGATAGTGGCATAAATTTCTTCTGCAGTCTCATAGTAAGAGGCTGCATTCGGCGTTTGATAGTTGTTTTGACGCAGCGAGGAAGTGGAAGAGTCAATGGAAAATGAAGAAGTAGAGGAAAAGTGTCCTAACCTATTGGAAGTTGTGTTCTGATAATTGTTTGTACTGTCATTTGCTGTAATTTCTGACATGGAAGGAAACTTAAAACTGGTATAAGAAGGTGTTGGTGCTATCTGTAAAGAATTATCTTCCCCTAAACCGTTATAATTATTTTTCTGCTCTTTAGGAGCAAAAGTGTAAGAGGAAACAGAGGTAAAACTTTTAGTGTTGGCCACGTTCGCATCATTGAGTGATTTTTCTTGTTGTTGTGGTAGTTTTTCAATCGCGTCACTCACCACAATGTGCTGCTGATGTATATGATAGTGTGGCGCCTGTTGTTCGATTTGATGATGCTTAAACTGCAGTTGTTGCTGCTGTTGCGGCTGTGAAATGATTATTTGTCCAGAGCCTTTAGATGCTTGAGTGAAAACAGCTTGTGGCAGCAACACATAACCACCACCTAGAGTGAATAGAGACTGACCGGACGGTATAACATGAGCCGCGCTAGGTTGTTGTGGCTGTGGCAAATTTGAATATTGTACTGGTAAAACTTGAGCTGTGGGAAAGATTTGTGTTGGCGAGAAAAGATCATAGTGTGGGGTTATGGTTGATGACATCGCTGTTGTTGGCACTCTAGTCGATGATAGTTCCAAGCGTTGCTGTTCCGCAGCATTGGAAGATATAGAAATATGGTTACTTGTTACATTTTTAGAAAAACCGTTGTCACAATCAGTATTATTCAAGTCACTAACAATTGTTGCTGTGTCATTTTTCAAGGGAATAGGAAAAGGAGAGTTTGGAGATTCTTCGAGTGAAGGTGCTATTATTTTGGATAGTGCTTGAGGTATGGGTAAATCAAGATCTTCTTTATTATCAATAAAAGGATTTACCAAATGTTTATAACTGGTGCTGCTGCTACTACTGCTGTATTGGCTACCGGGAATCGGAGGTGCTTGTTCAGGCGGCACTTCTAGTTCTGGTATTAGAGTTTTTGTGCCCGTACGACATATTTGATTACGTAACTCGTTTTCCTGTAAAAGTATGTTGCGATGCTCTTGCTCAGACACTAGAATATTATTGGGTGAATTCTCGTGAATAAAGTCAGAAGGACGTCTTTGAGAAGGCGGTATTTCATCTAAAGACGGAGCAGCAAAGAGAGGTGGCATTGGTGGAAAAGTTGGTAAGACTTCAATATACTGTGTTTCTTCTTGAGTAGCAGAAATAAGGGACGGTTGCAGTTTAGGTGGTAATTTTGGCATTGTAGCAAAGTTAATCGGTGGTGGAGGCGGACTATCTTTTGGTCTGGAAGGACTTTTTGGCATATTTACTCTTACAGGTAATTTTGGGCTGAGTGTAGTGGAGAGACCCGGTGTACTAGGTCTGGAAACTTGGTGAATTTCGTTAGTTTTCGGATCATGCTCAAAGATTGCAAAGTCGCCATGCCCCATATCAGCGTTTTGGAACGAATCTAAGGCGATGTTTCTAAGTATATCGGCTTTTTTTACATTTGGTTTTGGCAAAGTTGCTGGCTTTTTAGGTCGCGCAGCTAAATTTTCCGTGGATTTTGATTGTTGACCCATAGTTGTCGTAGCTGAACAACTTCCAATTATGCTCTCAGATTGCACAAGATCTTCATTAGATTTCCATCCTGATTTGGCACCAAAGAAGTAGTTTGTGTCTTTAGATGATCTTGGCGATTTCGAAATGGCTTTTGCTATTTCTGTATATTCATCATCTGTTCGGGTTTTATCTAAAAAGGCATCTCGAAACGGATTATCATGTTCGATTTCGTTAGGCTTTTTCACACTTTCAATGGGTGGAGGTGGAGGACTACGATAGCCCCTACTAGACCCGCTTTCACTACGATGAGGTGAGGATGATTTCGAAAATGCGTATTGCACAGTCGGTGAATCGATTTCTTTAATTCGTGTTACTGTTGGTACTAATGTTGATAACTTATCAGGTCTTTTCTTTTCAAATGAAGAATTATTAGAATACGATGGACTAGCAGATCTTAAAATGCTCTTACGTGGCATATGTGTCCTTGACGTACTATACTCTTGTTCTGAATCATAATATCGAGGTGCATACGACTCCGGTGTACGAGAACGTTCGTAATCGGATTTAGAACGTTCATCTCCGCTCAAATCAAAACTAACCGATTTGCGATGATGAGCAACATACGCTGACGCAGAAAGATCGGGTGTACTATGCCCGGATGCTGTCTGTTGAAATTTAACTTTGTGTATATCACTTTCCGAATCACTAGTATCCTGAACGGAAGAACGGGGTTTTTCCGAATCAGTTTCAGCAGGTTCATTGATAGTGTCAGCTAGGGACCGTATATTGTCTCCAGCCTCTGCATCATCTTCGCTGTTATCGCTATTAGTATCGCCATCATCATCACCATCGTCAATAATGTAGACTGGTTCAACTGTAACTGTTTTTTCAACAATTTGATCGTCAACCATTTTTTTGGATTTAAGGCGATGTTCATGAGACTTATCTGTTCCTTTCTTAATCTGCATTTTTTTTAAATTATTATTGCGACGCCATTTTTTTGGTAAAATTTATTTGTTAAGGTTTCGTTTAATAAAAAAGAAAGTATAAGGAAAAAATAAAACAGTGATAAGAATAAATTAATTGTGTCAATATAAGGGGTAACATTATATTGTGTTCAAAAACATGATGTGTAACACGTAATAAATAACAGAGGACATTGCTTTTTTGCTTCTTTTCGTAAACAAATTATAATGAGTGATCAAAGTGATATAATTTTTTTTCGCTTGGCGTTTTGCTTTTTTATAAATATTATTTATATTTATTTGTGATAAGTGATAGTGAAAGTGTAATAAGACAAACAGACAAACAAAGGGTGAATGAATGAAAAGCTTAAAACTATAATGCTGATTTTCTGAAAAATTACATGTTATCGAAACGTATTTTCTATATGTTTCTTTTTTCTTGCTTAAATAAAGACACAAAACGATGATTTAAAAAGCCTTAAACCAATCTGTTTTACCAAATTTTAATAATATCTTTAAATCTAAGAATAACTTTAAGCAAAAACTATATTACGGTTATAAACTAAAAGTTATGGACAAAAAAAAAAATAAAAAGCCTTGTTAATACATTGACTGCCTTCACTATACGATATTAAAGCAACTTTAGCTGTCAATAAAAAAAAAATTGAATAAAAAAGCAAAATAAATGAAAATGAATGTAAACTAGCAATACTAAGGTTCAATATTAGTTTACTAGTTTTGTCAGTTTCCAGATGAAATTAAAAAATACACATTTGGAACGCCCGACCTTTAAAGTTAAATGAAAAAATTGTTGTTTAAACAATTTAAAAATAGTTTAAGAACTTCAAACAGTTACTCGTAGCTTTCACAGCTTTTTTTTTAGTATAGTGGAGAAACAAAGAAGTTAGCTTCTAATTGGCATTAACATTTTTGTGCGGCATGAAGCAAGTTGCAAGCGTTTACAACACCTCGTTGCAACTTAATTAATTGTGTGAATAAAACTATTGTATTGAAATATGTATTAACAAAATATTTAAGGTTCAATATAAATTTAAGTTTCTGAAAAATGACAAATATCCAAAGCCGAATAATAAATAGCAAAGAAAATAACCCGTTTATTTTAATAAACAATCTATTAGAAAAATCAAACACCTAAAGAAAATAAAGATGAGCTACCTATGTGGACAAGGACCAGGTAAATCTGTTCTGAAAACAGCAAAGAATCGGAGAATAGTCTTTATTATCATAAAGAAATTAAGGCAGTGAAATCAAACATAAAGCGTATGAATTTCTATCAATGCTGCTGCATAGCATTGCCCAGTGCCGGTGACAAAAACTAGAGTTTAGAAATGTTTGAAGTATCCATTTTTGTTAAAATTTATTTTTTTTTTTTTTCAAATTCAAACTTGAGCAAAAAAAGATTCGAGCCAAATTTTTAAATCAATAAAAATCTTCAAGGAATTTTGGATAAGTTAATTTTTTTACTAATTTGAAAAAGGTTCCTGCACAAGATTTTATTTAAACAGTAAAACTACATCCAATTTTTTTTTTTTTTAATTATGAATAATCGGTTTTTGGTCAATGTTTTTACGAGTTTTTTAAGCAACAATTATAGCCGTCTTTTGCGGTTTTCTTGCTTTTAATGCTATTTCACTGATAAATAAATAAATTTAAATCCTTTCGGTTTGCTTTCAAACTACTATAGAACTGCTTCTACATAAATAAAATTGATTTCCTGTTTATTTCTAGGCTACAATATATTCTTAAAATGTACACATCAGAATTTCTTGAAAAAAGTCTGATTTTTGAAAGGAAAGAGGGAGTTATTTTATTTGTCGTTTTCTCTCTCGGGAAAATCAGACTTGCTACTATAATTCGAGACCCGTGAAGTCTGTTTATTAGTTTTTTTTTTTCATTTTGATTTTCAAGCATGGAATCTTTAAAACCAAGTCAATAACCAACAAAGTTCGTATTTATTATAATTTCATTTTAACTTTTTTTAAGAAACGAATTTATTGTGATTTCTTTAAATAAATTTTATTTTAAGTATTAGAACAAAATTTATCTATCAGTTAATTAAAAATGTTCAGTGAGATTTATTAATACATATAAAATTTTTAAGAATTGTTATTTTAATACATTGAAGTAAGTAACATTTAAAACAAGTGCTTTATTTCCTCTGAATTTGGATATTAACAAAAAATATTGTTTTTAAAATTTAAATTCAAACATTTAGTATTTTTAATTAAGTTGGCAAATAAAATTCTTTGCTAAACATAAATCGATGAATTTTTTAATATTAAAATTAATTGATAACTAATTAAATATTGAAACATTGTATTGATCTTTAAGTTTTTTATCATATAAAATATTTTTTACATTAAGTTTTTGCTATTTTATTTATTTAAATTGAACATATGAAATAACAATACAAAACATTTATAAATTTAATTGGCATGTTTGGTTTTTTTCGTTTTTTTTTTTACATATTTGGCAATAACAATAATTTTACTTTTAAATTTAGTTTGTTGGTATTAAAGTATTTAAAAAATGTTGGACCTTTCGAGTTTTGGCTTATTGAAAATTGAATTCCAAAGTTGTTGCAATGTAGTAGAGCTTTAAATACAGAGTTAAGTCAATATGTCTTTACAAAAGTTACAAAAAAATTTAAATATCAGGGCTGACAACGTTGTTTTTTTTTTTTTGTGTAAAGAAATAATGCTATTCCTGTCATTAAGGTGCAAAGTATCAAATTTATGGCACATTAGTGATAAATTTTATGTCACATTGAGGAATAAATTTAAGCATACCCACCAGCGATCAGCCTGGGTCGGACGCCAAGTTGATGCAGTCTCCACGAAATCATTGATACTACTCAAGATACAGTTTTAAACCATCGTCAATTAAAATGCACTAAATATAACAAGCATTTTGGGTGTAAAAAAATCTTTAAAGAAATCATGAAAAAAGAACTAGATAATACAAAAACTTAAACTCCGCTTTTATCCAGATCATAACCGTGTGAATTTGACGTTGAATTGGCAGAGAGGCTAGTATAACAATATAAAACAACATCTATGAAGACTACTCCTAGAGCTTTCATTTATCATAGCAGCAGTGACGAAGAGAAATGTTATTAGCCTCGCTAGAAGATGGGTAAAGATTGTTGTGCAGAGCTGTCAACCCCACTTACACAACACGCTGACGTAAAGGACATAAGAAATAATTTTAATGAGACAGTTGATACAAGTGCAGATAACAAAAGCCAGTATGAGTCAGAGAGATAGATACAGAAAATTTACGGAATGTAACGGATGAAACAACCCAAACAACTTTCAATCAGAAATATTTGCTTTTGAGAAGCTACAGCCAGCCATCTGCCTATTTCTTGGCAAATAGACTGATTGAAGAGGACATCCATGCTTGGACGGGAAATATTTTGTGAACAGTATTTAAAAAGATAAAAAGAATAAAGATTGAAAAACTCCAGAGCACATTCTAAAGCTCAATGTCACAGAAGAAATAAAAATATGGTCAACCACCGAATTAAAAAGGAGGATCTGGAAGCACGTGGTAGATCCGTGTTAGATCTGAGATACTACAGGGGAGCAGGAAACCTTTTTATATAAAAAATTCGCGAGATTGATTTTATATAATTGCCGCATAGTACTTTATATTTGGGTTTTTAAATTATTATTGCATTGAAATTTAAAATAAAGGCTCACTAGCATAATACCCAAGTAAAGAAAAAGGTAATCATTCTCTACACAAAAATTTATTTTTGTTTGTTTTTGTAACGAATTATTGACTACCCTTGTATTTAAAATTAGCTTTTATTGACTGTTTTTTTTTTTTAAGTATAATTAACAATATATTTTACAATTAACTATAAAATAGTGTAGATATTTAGAAACCATTTAAAACAAAACAAATTTTATTTCTTGAGAAAGCATTGTTTAGTCCACAACCTTTTTGGCGGATGTTTTTTGGGTCTCCTCTTAAAATACTCGTATTTACAAAAGAAATACTATTATTATACGTACACACATGTTAATATTTAATTTATTTTTTGAAAAATTTTACTGTTGGACCTACAATAGTTGTAAATTAAAAAATTTTGGTATTAACGTTTTTTTTTTGCATGTATTATTGTATTTAACACTTATTTTTTATTTAACAATTATTTTTTGAATTTTATTTTTTACATTTAATAGAATCTGAATATTTTACATTTTTAGCTTTACACTTGGATTTTTCAAACTTGTATGCAATACAACAATAAAAAAAGAGCAATAGTCATTGTAATAATTTGAGCCTATGAATTGTACAAAATTTTATTAATTAAGCCGCCCATAACAAGTACAAAAACGTACTCCAAAATAATTCTAATTCTAAAAATAAAAGGCGCGAATCATTAGCGATCTTATTTTATCTCTTGAATATGTTTTCGAATTTAGAAATGCCAGTGTTTTTATGAATTAATAACTCGAAAATAAACCATCTATGTAAAAAGGTTAGTAGGTACCCTTTGCAGTAGGAGTGATTGCAAAATAATGACAAAATTATTGGTTAGATTTGTGTAAATCATTTCACATTCATAAGGCTTATCAGGCGTTCACAACATTCCTCGCCAAAGTACAGTACAGTACAGATTAAGCACACACGGCATTACATTGTGGCAATTTGAATCGTCTCACCCTTTAAAAACCTTTAACTTTTTGTATGCTACGTCTGAACCGATATTAAAGAATTTTTAGTTTTTTTTTTTTTAATTCTGTAAGAGAGAAATAATGAAAGTTCTATGTTCCATTTATATATACTACTTTTGAAATTCAAAATTTTTTGTATTTCTTAGCGGAAACAATACAAAAAGTTTAATTTGCATGTTTTTGTGTACATACATTCATACATACAACTACAAAGACGTTTGACATTAAATAGGGTTATGAAAAAAACTTCATTTTTAGTTTAAACGATTTCGCTACTTTTGAGACTTTGTAACACAGAAATTTACCTGCAGAATCGTTTTTACCATTTATTAGGATCGAGTACATTTTTAAAGATCTTGAAACTGTTGATACAAAGCCAACTTACTTAAGCTGCAATATAGAAATTTAACAATTATATCATCACTGCCATAGCCCTTCATCGCAAAAAATTTCAGATTTCAAAAAATTTTTATATTTAATTATTTTTCATTGTATGAAAATTACTCTATTTTTTTGTATGCTTGCATCATCTTAAAAAACAAGTGTAATTTATTTTGTGTTAACAAAATTTATTTAAGAATCTGAAACTAAGTTTCTTTCATTTCTTGATTTTTTTTAGTCATGTAAATCCTGCTTGATTTTAGAGATGAAATAATTTTGTTTCAGAAAAGCAATTGCTGCATTCTCCGTTGATTCTTTTATTATGTAGCTAACAATCTAAAATTATGTTTTGTTTTTTTTTTTTTTTTTTTTGGTAACAAATCATTTAGCTCTCATTAAGTTTAAAAAATGTTTTTTTATTAAATTTATGTTGTCAGTCTTGTTTTTTGTGTTTTCTTTTTGCAAAATTTAAACATCTGCATTATTTAAGCAATTTTCTTTTCTTCATTCGTCTGCAATGAAATTTTTTAAAATTTTCTTTAAAGAATAAAACAAAATTCGTTTGAATTATAAGAGAAACAGAACAAATACATGAAGAGAGAAAGAAATAAAAACAATGGAAAAAAGTGACATTTTAATACAGTTTTGTTCATGTTCATGTTCATGTTCTTGTTTTTTTTTTTTTTTTTTTTTTTTTTTGTTAAGTCAATATATAAGACGAAGGGATGCAATTACAATGGAAACAAAAAATAAAAACTTTTTTTAAATTATCACACTAATCACATTGTTAACATGAGAAAAAATTAGTTTTTTGTTTAAGTAAAATTTAAGGTATCAATAAAAATTAATTTTAATAAAAGAACACACGACATTTAGAATAAAAGAAAATTGTTTATACTTTACTTTTGTTCCTCTTTCCGAAATTGCATTTAAGGAAAGCGGAGTAATATTATTATAATTCTCATGCATGCTTAATCTTGTTTTTACAATACCAAATTTATTATTTTTTTTAAATAAATAAACAGAAGAATATCAAGGCAATAAAATTTCTTGAAACAAATGGGTTATAATGGGTTAAAGGGCTTTTATACATAAAAATCCTGTTGCAATTTTCACTTAATAAAAATGCATGACATACATAAATACATTCAAGAGAAAAAATTATGTAATCATCTTTAAGTTTTCAAAATTAAATTTAGAAAAAGTTTGTTTTAAAAACAATTGCTTATTTTACTTTTTTCATGTGTTCATTTTTTTAATGATTACTTTTACAAATACTTTATAGAGAAGTGTCCGAATTTTAATTTTAACTTGAAAGAGCATTATAGAAAATCAAATAAATTTTAAATTCAAACAGGAGACTTAATCTGTTATTACATCGTCCACCAGTCACAGCTATATTAACCGGGAACATCAATAGGCAACTCCATTTAGGATGTAGGGTCAAATGATTTCATTTTTTATGTAAATATGCGTACAAGGAAGTACATACATAAATCCTTTCTCCTGGAAATGGTACAGGTCCATTTTTGACAAAAAGTTAAAATTGAATATTCAATCTGCCTTATGATTTTTATTTATTAAGAGTGCCTTCAAAATTATCATAATTTTGTCAGCTTAAATTTCTATTTTTCATGAAATAAAAAACAGAATTATGTATTTAAAAAATGATGAAAGTTCACTACCATCTTTATATCATCATGCCATATCCGAATAGTTCAACGATATGATTGATCTTATACCTTAAAATAAATCATGACTAGTTTCAACCTTTTAAATTCAAGCGCAACAATCTAACAAAGGTAAGATAAGAACAGAGCGAACTGGCGTGATTCTAAAAACTAATAACAATTATTTGTGACCCTAAAGAAGGTGGATTTTAAGCTTGCAATATAGTACACCACCTCTTCTGTAAAACAAGAAATGCATTTGACCGAGTAAGATGTTAAATAAATATTTTAATTCTTTAATGTTTCTCTCACCATCCAAAATTTATAAAAATATAAGTAAAAGATAGAATGGGTTTTAATAGCTGCCTTTAATTTAGTTAAACATATAAACTGGCTTTAAAATTTCCTTTTTGAGAGGATTTCTTTGCTAGTCTTTTATTGAAATTTTTTTTTCTAAGCTCTGGAATAAAGCAAAAAAAATTATAGAAGTAACTCAAACAAAAATAAAAACAACGTAGTTTATCGAAATTCAACTCTTAATTTTCTCAACTTTCTGAAGGAATATAGAAAACAGCTAATTGTTTTAAACTTCAATATATATGATGTCTATTCCTGTGAACCTTTTAGTCGACTAATATGGTCATGACGATAGATAAATTTAGTCTAACACCATGTCATTTTTTAATGCAATTTATTTGCTAAACATTTCAAAATTTCAACATAAAAAAAATAATCCAACATAAAAGGCAAACCATTTTAACTTTAACCTACAAGTCTTAAGATTTGCATTGGACTTAATTAAATATAAGTAAAATGAAAACTGTTGTGATTATCAAAAAATCCAACGTAACATTGCATTTTATTTCTAAACTATCACTTACTTATCGCTACGCTATACGCTACATTCACTCTATCACACTAGGGTCTGCTCAACGCAAGTAGTGTTACTGTCACCCAACCCGCGAGCCTAGTCATGCGAAAGAGTGTCGAGATATTGAAAGAACAAAACAAATCAGAGGTAAAATAGTTCGGTTCAATTCGACATCAATTCAGTTTTACATCCTGATTATAGGATATAAAATAAATATAGTGTTAAACGGGTTTTATTACCATTAAAATTTCCATTTAATGATCTTTTACAGCTGTTTATTGCAAAAATAGTGAGTTATTTTATACGAAAGATAAATCAGAAAGTTCAGAAATTTCAAAATTAAAAAACCCCTAAATAAAAACAGACTGAAGAATATGGAAAACGTAAAAATGAAATTATAGAATTAAGTTAGCAGCTTTAATTTTTTTTTAAATAAACGAATGAAACAATGCACGACAATAATCACTCATTTAGATGGGATTTTAATGACTTTTAAGAAGAAGAAATATATTATAAAGTGAAGTATAGTGCAAAGTGATAAAAAATATGAGAAATTTTTTATCACAAAATAATTAATAAATAATATGGTATAAAAAAATATGAAATATAAAAAATATTCAGAGATAAATAAATGTTTATTCAGAGTACATTTATATGGTGCAAAAAACAACAAAAATATATTTTTATAAAAATAATAAAAGAATAAAATTTGTTATGATAGAAGCATGTGTATGTGCACAAACGGAGGAGCTGGCGAGAGCAAAACAACAAGCAGATACAAATGAAAGTTTCAGCTCATTTGGTTTACGGATGATTTCGTTTCTATTTATGCAACGATTTTTTTTTTTCTATTTCTTAAATGAAAAATTTGTAGGAGGTGTAAAAAAACAAGTAGCGTTAAAAAAAGGGATTAAAATGTTAATGTTCAAAATGGATTAAAAACATAAATGACGTCAGAAGAAATAAAGAAACGCAAACACATACACTAACTAAAGTAATATGGTGTTAAACACAAAACATACGACTTAAAATTAAATTTTATACATTAGAGTAAGTAAATATGCATGGATATTTTAAAGTAAAACATGTACGTGTGAAAGTTTCTTTAATGGTTATATGAGCGACAAACATTTACAACAGGCACGCTCACACAAATTTATATATGTAGATTCTTAAAACAACAATTAAAAACACACACACTTATAAAAAGACACGAAAGCACACATACAATGAAGAAATGAACATACTATTTACAAAAAAATATACACAAATATTTGTGTGTATGACATACACACAAATTATCCTTTGCAGCAAGTGACAATTTTTTCTTTTAATTTTGAGAGAACTTGTTTTGAATTATTTTTTAATTACGAAAGGGGAAATAAAAGTTTAAAATCTTAATTAAGTTTATTGCTTTTTAATTAGAATTTTCTTACGAAAATTAGGTACAGGCCACCATTACTATCTCATTAGCAAAATGATTTTTATAAAAAACTTTTTAATACATTTTCCGAGAAATCTTATCTTTTTCATTAAAAAAGTTTCTATTTCTTTGGGTAATTTGGGAGTTTCTAATACAGTGATTAGTTTTGGATATTTATAGTATGTACTTTTATTTTCAATATACAAGGCGAAAGAAGTCTCAAGTCTTACAAAACAGATAAGAGAACAAGTTGCTGAAAAATTTTAAAGTTGCAAATTTATCATTTTTTTAATAATTCGAAAATGAACTATATTTAAAGCTGTTTCAAATATTACCACCTTTGAGGAAAAACTGCTATGAAATGAAAATAAATTATGTAAAGTCTACGACAGTAAGGTTTACAACTTAATACAATTGTAGAAAGAAATCTAAACGAAGTCCTTTATTTACAAGAAACAATAAACCTCGATAGGGTTGAACTGGAAGGTATTTTCGCGCTTGAAAATATTCGATATATGAATAATTATTATTTCATTAACTATTGGTTTGAACTTAGCATTAAGTATTAAGTTAATCTTTTTTATTTAATTTTTGACGACATATTTTAGTGTACCATACAAAAACTGATAATAAGAATATAAAAATGTAATCATAGCATCCAAAAATTAAAAGGAAGAAACGCTTATGTAAAAATTAAAAAAAAATTTTTTTTGCGTCTTTTGGTTTTGTACTAAAAATGGTTTTCATGTTTATGGGAGCTACAAAAGGAATTCAAAAAGAGAAAAGTTGGCGTTCCTTCGATGAGTAGCAATTTAATAGCATTTTCTATTTATTTTTAGTAAAACTGCACACTGTATGAATTTTGATTTCCATATTTTATCCGTGATGTAAGTTAAAATTATAAAAACGAAGCTCATTTCAATTTTTGAGCTATAGTTCTCTTTTGCATTTGTTGTCAGTTACTGAAAAATTATTTCTCTGAATTTTTGAAAAGAGTTTTCATTTCTTTACAGTCAAGCATTAAAGTGCTTAAGAATGACAAAACCAATTGAGAGAATTTAATATTTTCTCAACAAACAGACGAAAAAATGTAGGAGTCTACTTAATGCCTTTTTATATATGATTGACTTTTAAAACGTCTAACACAAAGGCACTAAAAAGCCTTTTATTAACTGACTTGATCGCTGGCCTTCAAATTTGCTAGGAGTTTGTCTCATTTTATTTGTAAAATAATTGTCACTTACTGTAAAAAGGAGTAAATATTTAACATTCTTAAGGTTTGTATTTTTTTTCAAATTTACTTCTAACATACCTGTGGTGTTTGGGGCTGTGAGACAGGCGAAGGTGTTGCCGTTGAAATCTGTGGTGATGTTGCTGCTGCGGACGGTGATGTTGGTGATACGGCCGGTTGTATGGCTGGATTTGTATCCAAAGTATGCTTTGATATAACAACCGTTGTAGTCTTTTGTATTTTATCCTGATCATGATGATCGGAAGGTGATTTCGGTGGCACTGAGGTAAAAGCATCCGCAGCACGTACAATTTCTAAAACCTTGAAAATTACAAAAAGAAACAAAATTATAACTCTATTCAATTTTTAGCTTAGCAAATGCATTTACACTGTTTTAGTATTGACTTATATTTTATTTTAATACCACAAAGATACAAATTCTTGTTCTTCATTATCGAATTTATGTTTTTAGGTTTAATTTTGTTTTGAACTTTTCTACAACTTCCTACGTACTGGTGTTTAAGTTCTTAAAAATATAAAATATTAAACGACTTTCTGTTAAATTTGTTAATAAAGTATTTGCTCACTGCGGTTTGAAAGGTAGATTCTTTTTAAAAATGAGAAACTTCGTTCAAAAATCCTAAACTAATATAAACAAACCGTTAGAAATAACGAATAACAAAAAATAAATAGAAAAAGGTTTGGTTGGTAAGATAAGATAACATTGAAAAAATATGAATGAAACTAAAGCAAATACTTTCAAAACACACACAGTGGCTTTTTATATGCGAACACAAAGAAATGGTGGTACTGGCTGCCAGACAAAAAGTCTAGAGTAGTTGCAAGTATTTGTCCTTACACTGGCACTACTTATCATTGAAAACACAAAAAAATTTATTCACTTACTTTTTCCGGAGTACTTTTTTCTTTAGTTGAAGCCAAGGACTGTTCAGTGTTTTGTGTCAAAGCAACAACAGCAGCAGCTTCATGTTGCTGCTGTACATATTGTGTTGTACTTAAGCCATCTGTAGATTTGACTTCTGTTGATGATGATGGTGTTGTTGGAGCAAGTTGTGGCGCTAACGTAGCTGTCGGTGATGTTATAGAGGTGGGTGTATGGTTCAGGACAGGAACATTTGCTAATACTGATGTGGGTGGCTCATCTCTCTGTTCAATTTTTGTTGCAAAAACTTCCAAATCCTTTAAATAAACAATATTCAGTCAACAGACAGCATTAAAACAAACAAACAATGGATATTAAATAAATGTAAAGATTAAAAAACAAGTTAAATTAATTTTGAAATTTTTATAAAAAATTTTAATTTGTATGTTTTCAACAAATAAACATTATATTTCGTTTTTAACGTTAGATAATGCTGATCAAAAATAAATATACATATATATAAATAATAATACAATTCGCTAATTAGTTTTCTATAAAAAAAAGAGTTGTAAGATTTAAAATAGTTCAGTTAACACAAAACAAATGTTTACCAATTATCGCAATAGTTTAAATTTTTTTTTTTTTGCTAAAAACTTACATGTTTAAGGCGTTCATCTTCATCACGATCCAAACTACATGTGCTTTGGCTCTGACTTATTTCGGATCCAGTTTCAGAGGCACGAGAACCTAGAAAATATAAATATTTTCTTATTTCATTTACATATAATTTTAATATGATTTAAGGTGCTAGAGTTTCAAT
Organism: Cistogaster globosa; assembly: GCA_937654795.1. Lineage (NCBI taxonomy): Eukaryota > Metazoa > Arthropoda > Insecta > Diptera > Tachinidae > Cistogaster > Cistogaster globosa. The sequence continues at coordinate 79,704,175 of OW569403.1, forward strand.
AAATAAATTACTTCAAACATAGATGGGAGTCGTAAATAATATGGACGAATTTATTAAGGATTTCATAAGCATTGAATGATAAACAATAGTGCTTTTTAATAAAAAGGTTTTAATCATAATTAGTAAAAAAAACAAAATCATTACCATTGAGTAATGATTTAATGGTTTTAAATCATTAAATAAAGTATTTCTTGTCTTTGTACACTAAATACACATCTTAAACTTGCATTTTGGTCACAAAAATTTGATCAAATATTATGTTTTAGCTTCCTCTGTAACAATAAGGAACAAAGGAAACATATTTCTTGTTTTGGCGAGAGTACTAAGATCTGTTAGCTGGAGCGTTAGGTCACTTTAGATACCAGATATCAAGTTTTTTTTATTTTATGCATAGTTTTTTAAGTTTCTTTGATCAAAACTTTGTGTTTCAGAAAAACAATTATTTCAGATTGAATTGTAATCATCATTAATTATTAATTAAACGATTTCATTAAAATTTCATTACCATTAGTAAAAACTATTATAATTTAAATAAGATCATTAGCATTAAAATATCGTTAAATTTCTTTCAATGCCATTACTTCAAACAATGCAAATGAAATTTCAACGGTAATGAAAAAATCCCCAGTATGACTTCAAATCACTATTGCTTCTAAATAGCTGTTGTGTTGAAGTATTTCCATGAATAAATTTCGTTTTATTCGGATTTTAATTTTTGATTATTATTATCATTTTTTTTTTTCATTAGTATTTTTAGTTTACACAAAATTTCTGGCAAAAACCATAATGTAACTAAACTTCATAATTTGTTAGTTATTGCGATCTTTACGGAATATTGAGCAAATTTTCTTCTTAAATGAATCCATGTTCTTTTAGAACTTAATATTTTCTGAGAAAATTTTAAAATATAATTCTTATAGCTTTGCAGCAATAAGGCACAAAAAATTAACAAACTTTTAATCAATTAATTAATAAAACATCATCCCGATTATAAATTACCCGCAATGTCCGTCTGACCGTTTGTCTCTAACAGCCCTTTATTTTACAAACCATAATAGGTAGACTCTTGAAATTTTGCACAATATGTATATTAATATTCCTATAACAAAAACAAAAAGTGTTCTGAAAGTAACGTGATATTGATAAAAATATTGTCATATTATAACTGTAATAGGTAGACACGTCACAGTGTGAGCAAAATTATGTGCGCTGTAGCAACAAAGTAAAAATAAAATAATATAATCAATTAAAGGGTGTGCCAATATTGACATGATTGTCAGTTATATAACTTCAGTTTTTTAACTGTAGTAGGCAGACATTTGCATTCACACATTTTATGTGCGAAATAAAAATTAATCGTAAGTAATAAATTTAGATATTAAAAGGTGTTTAAAAAAGGCCGTGAATCATCTAAACCCTTATAGAAATAGTCCTAAATGTTTACAAAGGATGTACTGCTATGTGTACAGTCAGCAATGAAATGAAGGGCATCCCAATAGTATATTGTATCCCTAATAGACTAAGACTATAAATTTACGCAGGATATACATATATGTCCAAGTTACTATGAAAGCTAGAATTAAAATTTACAATTAAGAGCTGTCTCATAGTAACGTCATTTTTACAGTAACTTATTTATTTACCGAAATTATGTTTTACTATGCCAACTGTAACAAGTTAAACTAAAGGGTGACCTGTAGTCTTCAGTATTATCTACGATGTTCAATTAAAAAAAAAAAACTGTTACAAAGACTTAAGATTATAGTTTTAACAGGTCGCTAGATAAACGATGACTCATATTTCTGAGTAAAGAAATTGCTCATTGTTTTGCTTGCTACTGACTTCTTTTAACTAAAAGATCTAAATAGAAATTAAACAACTAAGAACTATTCATTTGTTTAAGTGGTGCCGTTGAAGACAGACCACTTTTCTATGCAGACGACTTTAGTTGATTACGATTCTAAAGCAATTTTGTTTTCTCTTATGTTAACAATATGTTTTTTGATAAGAGAAAATGTATCAACAACTATTTCTATTCAAGTGGTTGCTTTCTCAAGTAGTTTCCTTAAATTGATTTCCTTTGTTTTTTATAATTTGCATTTATTAAAGAAAAACACAAAATTTCAAACCAAGAGGAAAACAAAAGAATAAAATATTACAAAGCTGCATTTTGAAGTAAAAAAAAAATATGATTTTATAATAACAGATTTGTTTCTCGTATGTATTTCGTAAAATATAATGCATTTTTACATTGCTGAGAGTTGCAGCTCTATCGTTGTATATAATAAGAAGAAGAAGTTCTACAATATGCATACTTCTTGTTAAAAGTTAAATTTATTTTTTATGTTAAGGTTCTCGTTATCGTTATTATCGTTTCTGAGATACATTGAGATTTTTTTCTCTAATAAAATATTTGTGCATATTGCTGGCTTCGTACTTACCATGTCTGCTATAGCCAGTACTCATGCCTCCAGCTGTACCAATGGAATGAATTAAATTGGATTTATCGTATCCCTTACACACAACCAAATGTATATCGTTTCCAGCATTGCGTAATACATTAACCGCATCTTGGTGTGTAGCGCCCAGCAGAGAGTTACCATTTACTTCCAACAGACGCATGCCAACCTTAAATTGTTATTTAAAAGTATAATAAACATTAAAAAGGAATAAAAGATCACACAGATTATAAAAAAAAATACAACCAGCATTGATAATATAAAATCATTAGCACAATGGAAATATAATACTGTGAAAAGGCCATACGAGGGTAATGTGTTTTAGATTAAGCTCTTTCAGAAAGTCTAATTCAAGCAGTTAGTTCAGAAATCATCAAGAATATCAGGACACACACAAATTAATTTGCTATGTGAAAATAAAAACCCCATATCTTTATGAAGAGTTACCGGACTAGGGATTATTTTAATCAAATATTTCGATTACTGATTTAAAAATAATCCGGGGAATTCATTTTTTCACCGTATTCATTAAAGTTGGTATCAAGCATCAAAATATTTAAATACACACTACATGTGTGCTCCTTGAAGGAACGAAAGAATGACTGTCATTTTATTTGTATTTACTGAATTCTTATTTGTTTTTTTTTTTCATATTATATTTGTTATCGACTCCTTTTTAAAAAAGGAACAACTATTGCATCCTTTTGTCGTTTTCTTATGCTTCTGCTTCTTCCTAATGATATTTACTATGTAGTTTTAGATACAAAATTTTGTCTTTTTTTTACTGTGTGTAGTTGTAATATTTGAAGTCATTACAGTTCATTGTCTCTAAAGCCCTCGGGAATTTACTGATGAATACATGAAGATGGTATAAGACGTAGAAAGAGTAAACTTGATATTCAAATCAAGTTGGAAAATACAAAAATATACTTAAAATACAGAAAAGAAATTTCCTCGTGTACGACTTTTAAAAGAAAATTCATTTTAATATTTGATTAATTTTAATACTCAGGTGATTTACTTCTGTTCTTGATTTTGTAGTTGCCATGAAAGTAACGAATGTTTGTAGTCGTATAAGAAATCACAAATTTAATTCAATGCAATTGATATTAAACAAGATAGTTGAATTTCTGTTATAAATATTATTGTTTATCCTTTCTTTAATTCACCACAGTTAAGCGGGAAACAAAAACAAACCTCGCGGATGGGTTTATTAGAAATTCTAGACAGTTTTGCAATATTTTCATTTTGAAGCAGGCAGCAAAAATAAATTTATAAAAACTTTTTTCTGTAGAAAGTTGTTCTGCTTTAATTATTACGGCTTATTTTGTACATTCAGTTTTTTTTTTGTATTTAACAAAAATAAAATAATAAAAATGTTCATTTTGTTTGTTTATTAAAAAAGCGAATGTAATGTTTTTTCTATTATGTATTATCAGTATTAATTTTGCCAACAACAATTTAAAAATTCTGCTGTGTCAGTAGCAGAATAATTAAGAAAAAGTTATTGCTTTAGAAATGAAGAAAAGTGCCATGCCAGCTTTAATAAATGTATGTATTATAGCAAAGTGTAGCATTAATACACTTGCAAACAAGTCTACAAAACACTTTAGACAGAAAATACATAGTGGCAGGTTCGGAAAAAAAATATTTTGTTGAATAATTTTCATGACTTTAACAAACTAGTGGCTGAACTACTTGTTGACCAACTGGCCAAAGGCATAAATAAATATTTATTTAAGCCAAGTGAAACATAAATACAAAACGTTTAAAACAACGTCCATTTAACTGCAACAGAAGCAGCAGCATTAACTACTAATAGCAATAAATTTTCTTTTTCCTGCCTTTGTTTCACTTACCTTAAGCCTTCCGTCACGTCTAGCCGCACCAACGGAATTTATTTTTGAAACAAATACACCCTCGTCTGTAGGGTCGACTGGATTGCCACGTTGACCATTAAGGCCGCCCTTAATGTGCATACCAAGGCGTTCGCCATCAGTTTTACTGATGGTAATTTCCTGCGATTTAACATAAAAAACAAAAATTTAACATAAGGAAATGAGAAAAAAATAAACTTTTGTTTATTATTATTTTCACTTAAATATACATTTCTATGAAGTTTTTAAACAAGCAGATAATTTAATTAATTAAATAACTAGAATTAGTGTTAAGCTTATGTTTTAATAAGATACAAAAAGAAGTGTTAAATAAACAGTTAGAGCATGAATGATTTATTTCTTTTGTTGTATTTAGTTCATTATCACGATTCGATTAAACATGCGAGACTTTAACTAAAAAACAAAAAACAACTGTAGCACTTTAATGTTTTACTATTGCCTTTAATTGCATTATTGTTTTAAAGAAGTTTTGAGAATTATTTAACATTTTATGATTCTTTTAACTTAATAGCAGTTTTTGTTACTTATATAACTGATCGGAACTTTCTTTAGATATTCATCTGCCGAAGTGTATCCTTTTCAAAAAAGGTAACATAATTAAGAAGTACGCAATATTGCCTGAGTATAAGAAAAGGAAAGGAAGATGCCTTGGTACCAAAAACGGAGGGTTCTTTTCTGTTTTACAGTCGCAAGTGTTGATAAGCTTTAAACCATTAATTTTGTATAAAATGCAAACAGATGTAGCGTAAGGTCATCCATGCAACTTCTAATCAGCGACTTTATTTTTTAATATGCACATATGTATTTGGCATTAATAAATAGTAAATTAACATATAATAATTTATTAACTGCCTGCACTCAAAAATAATAATCGTCGGTACTTCTTTATAGCATATTCGCCGGCGAAGAAAAATAACTAATCAAATGGCTATATATATATATATATATATATATATATATATATATATATATATATATATATATATATATATATCATTCTCTCATATATATATATCATTCTCTCATAATAATAATCTCACCTGTATTATCTCTTATCTATCCCTTCCTAAAGAGTGTAGCACGGTTACGAAAATAACTTAACAGGCACTTTTGCCTGAAGTGCTACTTTTCTTAAAAAAAAGTAGAAGTTTTTCATCAGTAGAGAAGAAATCTTTAGTAGAAATTCAAGTACTAAATGGCATTTTATGTCAAACATAGAAATAATCAGGCGTGTCACACATTTCGATCGGAATAGTTTTAATTTTACTGTAACCATTGTTATCGATTTTGGTTAACCTTCTTTAGATTCCGATAGATTTTGTGTATTCTTAAAAAAATGCTAAATTTTCGCTCTTAAATTTAAACATGGCAATATCGCGCACACCAAAGTAACCCCTCGTGTAGATTAGAAACAAATATGTTAGCAATTAGGCAATAACGTCGGCAGAGAAATATGACAAAATTGCTTATTGCTTTGGGTATGGGAATACGTGTTTCTGTTAACTAATGATTTTAAAATAATCAAGTGCGAAGGTTGTAAGCAAAGAGCATAATTATAAAGAAAACAAACTTTTTTAAAATTCTGATAACTATATTTCTATTATTTTAAAAAACTTCCTCGATTCTTGTTTTAAGATAGAAAATCCTTAAGCGCAACACATTTGTATAATTAACAATTAAATCAAACCACAAATATCAAATGAATTCGACGTTTTATGTTCGCAATAATTGTTAACGAAAATTGGCTGACAATTATTGCCACATATACGCCGACAATAATTATTTACTTGACATTTGCTGCAATATATGTTAACATATTTATTTCTAATCTAGACGAGGGATAAACAACAAGGCTAAGCTTACAAAAAAGTAAATTTAGACTTCAGATAAACACAAAAAAATTTTAAGCAGTTTTCTTTGACAGAACGATTCCTTTCACTGTTAAAAAAATAAACTTAAGTGTCACATTACACAAGTTGTGAATGAAACGTAAGGAGAAGATGATACTGAAACCACGTTTATGAGTGTGAAACCCAATACAGATTCTAACTAAAAAATAAAGGTGCCAAAGTCTTTATGCTATGTTGGCAATCTAGAGCGGAACGAAGAATGTCGTTATTATGACAGCTTAGGCAAATATTTTTTTGTTTGTGACCGCAGAGCTCAGTTATTTCTGAACCGATTTTTAAATTTTTTCCTTATTTAAAAGGATATGCTTAAGAACAATATTTAAATTCCAACATTCGTGTTTTTGCGCGTAAAGAGCACCACTTTAAAATTTAGCTCTAAAATTAAAGGGTGTCGCCATAGGTGACGTAAATCGCTGTTATAGACCAATACTTGAAAATTGGATAGAATTTCGATTACTATGACCGTTATAATATTAAGTCTAAATATTCATAATTATAATTTAAAGGGTGGTACAACAGTTGATGTAATTTGATGTATATGGCGAAATTGTTAAGTATTTATAGTGAAATGGTTGAAATTTTTAAATAACCTTCACTGCTAGTATAACATTTGAGGTTGGAAATTAAAGGGTGTCCTTATAGCTGATGAAATTTAATGTATATATCCAAACGTTTAAACTGTAATAGTCAGACAATTAAAGTTAACAAAGAACCTTTACTGCTAAGTTTGCTATAACAAGTAGCAAATTTGAATTAAAGGGTAGCCCTATAAGTCGCCTAAGATTTGCTTTAAATTGTTGAATCCTACAATATTTTTTTAATCTGCATTGATATCATTTTCTTAAAGAAACATGATTTTAAGTTTGTCTTGTTTGAAGTCGTTCTATCCAAGAATTATTCAAATCCAGGAATTGATAATAAACTTGATAGAGATTGTGTGTCAATCAGCAACAACAAATTTATTAATTTTTGAAACATATTGACACTTTTAAATGCAAATACAAAGATCTGGTAGGTAATTTTGTGCTTTCTTTTAATTTCTCCAACTAATATTTACATGCAGAAGAACGTTTTCTGTGTGCAATTTTGTCAAAACAAAAAAAAAATAAGTTTTGCTCCAAGGCATATAAATTGTATTTTATTTCTTAGAGATTCTCTTAAGCAAAATAATTATACACCATTTATGTCAATAATATAAGCTAAAAGTAAAACAGTAGTTTTTAAGTTTTTATGTTTGATACTTTAAATTTATTCATTTTTTCTTTATTTCATGTATTTATCACAGGTAGAAAGGTATGTAAAACCCAATTATTTATTCCAACCCCAAAATATATAATTAGTCTGGACTTAGCGAAGTACATTATTCCGTCTGTTTTTCAGTAATCGGGTCGTCTCGAAAGAAATTCAGCAATATTTGACCATAATTATTGGAGATGTGAAAAATAAAAGGCGCTCGCAGGTGCTTTTTTGTTGTATTGAAAACGGAAAATTGAAGAAAAAAGTTATCTAACACTAAAAAGTCGGAATTTTATTAACTGTACAAATTTTTCTTAAATATCATTTTTACCAAATTTCATCAAAAATTATATTATAACAAAAACTAGAATGTCAGGTAGAAGAATTATTTTATAAAAAAAAAGAAAAACGAAAATTCTAGAGTACTAAGTAAATCGGTATTTCGCAAACTTTTACAAACACAGAATACATAAATTAAATTGAACAGTAATTAGAATTTTAGTTCTATAATTGTACAAATAAGGTTAAAATTCGAAGATATACTACTGTAAAATTATTTACTTTTTTTTTATTAAAAAAAAAAAAAAATTTTTCTTTCTTCAAAACTAAGAAGAATTCTAAAAACCTAAACCAGTTTAAAAATTTTACGAATTTTTTAACTAATGATTAATCAATCGATCACCATAAAAAGATGACAGGAAAAAACAGCTTCACAGTTATTAAACATAAAATCAAGAACATAAAATGATATATCAAATAACAAACCACATCAAAGACAAATATATTAGTTATATGGGGATAAATATTGATTAGGATTTTAAAATGGGGAAACTATCAGCGGGTGTCTTATGCTTACCTCAAAAGGAATATAATCTACTTCTATTTGCTTTTTGTTTGAAGTGTAATATAAAAAAGTTTATAAAATTAGAGTTAATTATGTTGGCAGTATTGTGCAATTTTGTGTTAAGAGATAATACAATAATTTTAAATTTAACGAAAAGAGAAAAATAAATAAACAACAAATACTTTTCGCCAATTTTAAATTTATCTACAAATAAAGCAGGTTAGTTAGTTAAAATAAAATGACTGTAATAAAGACGTAAGAAGTAATTGAGATTTGTGCTTTTGTTTATTTTTCACGCCTAAAAAGCTTGTTTGGCTCAAGAAGCACAATTTTTCAGAAATTAAGCTTGAAAAACAATAAGCAAAAAAAAAAACGTTTACAAAGCAAATAAAATGTACCTGAAAACCAGCTGGTAATGGATCGTGTTGTATTGTCAATTTAATTTCATTACCCGGCTTAAGTAGTTCCAACACTGCATCTTGATGAGTGGCACGCGAAACATCGTAATCATTAACCTTTAAAATACGGTCACCCATACGCAATTTACCACATTTTGCAGCAATTCCTCCTGGCACAATCTAAAAAGAAATAAGACACACAGGCAAATTAAATTAAAGCATTTTGCATGAACAAAAAGGCAGAAAAGAGCTTAAAGAAAGAAGGTAGAAGCAAGTATAAAACAAGTATTTTTTAATTCTTTAGTTCTTTTTTTTTACGTTTTAATTTTATTATTATTTTATTATAAAAAATACCACTCACACTTAAATTGAAGTATGTTTAAATTTTTATCCTTTTAAACGTGTGGGTGGATAAATACTTTTCTTTTTCGAAAGTCTATAAATATATACATTTTATTTTGTGCCCTTTACTATTACTTTTGCTCTTATCGCTGCTGCTATTTTATGGATGACGACAATAATGTTTTTCATTTATTTTACACTTACGGTTCACTGTAGCACTAAATGCTTTATTAAGAGATATAAATTTTATAAACTCTGAAAACTCATTAGTTTCACATGACAAGTCTGAAAGGGAAATACATTTTTAAAACTTTTTCTTTGTTCTTTTTAGAAATTTGCAGACATGGAAAAATGAGCACTATTTTCTTCTTTTATTTTAATAATTATAAAAGTAAATTCTTTAAGGGCCTCAGCACCTATAAAAAAAACTAACATAAACTTCTTAATTTGATCGCAATAAAAGTATAAATTACAAAAACAATTCTTTTTAATAGGTTCGCAGTTAGATAAACCCAATTAATAACTTTATTTTATTAGGTTGATCTTCTCTTAAAATGTTTTTGCTATAGTAATTCACACAACAGCTCAAATACTCATGGGAATAAGTCAAATTTTTACTCACAAATTAGAAGAAACAACGACGACAAGCTGCCAGATCCTTTCGTATTAGAGAAATCTAGAACTTTTAACTCGCTCATGGGTAGAAACTGCTGATGCGAGCGTTATGGCAGTGTATTCATAGATGTAAAATTGTGATATGAAAAAACAAATACAGCTAAACTAATATAAAACTAATTAAAAAGCTTTATTCGCAGAAGACTAAACGATCATTAATGCAGATTATTGATGATTTCACTAACAACGAGACATAAGGAAAGACAAGGATAAGTTATCATTTTTAAGTTTTAGATACGATGTAAACACCTGACCTGACTGAGATGTTTACAATGTGAGTGTTCTAGTAAACATTTTTGAAGAAATGGATTCAAATCTACTTTACTGCGTTTCAAAATCCGTACGTATTTTACTTAAATAATATGGTGTTAAATTGATAAATAAAGCTTAATTAAGGTTTAGAATAAAATATATTTAATCTTGGAAAACTTATCCCATTTTTTTCGTTATATATATTTTTTATCCTTAACAAAAAGCTTCAGTGTTATGGTTCCACCTCATTTTACAGGTAAAAACAAAATTTTTCACTTCTAATTTGTATTACAAATTTTTAAAAAGTAAAGTAACTTGCGTCATAAGCAACGTTTGAAACTACGTTTCTTCACCATTGCCATCTCTGTATTGTTTGTTTTGTTTATGTATACTTTTTACTACAGACTATAGATTTGTGGATAAAATATATACAGTATTTAATTTACTTAAATCTTATATACCCATACGTAGATAAGAATACAACTCTACAACAAAACTTAAACGAAAAATACTTTATAATTTATAGCAACAAAAAAACACTCTTTCTAGAATAAAACGATATAAACTAAAAAACTGCAAAAAAAAATATTATGTCAGTTAAAAATAAAAACAAAAATATCGAAACAGAGAAAAGTTAATGTTGACATTTTTGCTGTCAAAAGGTGAATGCACTGGCTTTTTAAATTAGGAGAATATTATTCAGACAAATGCTCGTTAACCAAAAAAAAAAAAAAAAAAAATTGCAGTTGAAAAATTACACAAAAAAAAAAATTATAATAATAAATAAATGAAAAAATATACATTTGTACAACAAACGCACAATTTTTATATGAACAAAGGAAAAACAAAAGTTACAAAATACCATAAAAACAACTTTAAAAAACCATATTCAAAATCATTTAGCGAATTTAAAAATATAAGCTTCAAGCAAAAAAAGTTATTTAAAAAATTGCCAAAATAAAATATTAAAACAAAAGTTACTTATCGTAATCTACAACCTTTTTGGTAACGAGTTACATGAAGCATTTATACTAATGTGGCCATGTAGTCATGTAAGTCGTTTTAGAAATTTAATTGTAGATAAAACCACTATCTTAAGTTAAAGCGAAAATCGGTACAGCTTTTTTGACCTAATTAAACAAGGGCTAATTCTCAAGAATTTTAGTTAGATATGAATAGTAATGAAGGATGGTCAAAACTTTACACAAGATTTGAATTAAATTTATATAACATTTAAGATTATCTTTAACTTTGTTTTCAAGTCACGATGTCGTGTAGCACCAACAGCATGACTTTCAGCCTTAATTGCTTTATCTAAAACCTTTAACAAAACAGTTTTTTATATTTGTTTCTTATAGAAATTTTAGATCCTTTAAAGCAATCTTTTGAAATGCTCTTATAATATGATGTACATAAACGTTTTACTATTTGTTTTAAAATTTTTGTTTTTTTCTCTAATGGCGTAAACCTTCTGTTTAACCTTTAACCTTAAAGGTTGATCGTGTTGATACAGATATAATAATAACAAAAAAAATTACAAAGTTGCTACTTCGAATATCCGAGATATTATGATCACTGTTATTCAAAATTTGAAAAGCGCAAATTTCGATCTTTTCTTTTAATTAAAATTTAAAATAGTGATCCCGGAAATAGTTTTTTCAAGCCACGTTATTTAAGATTTTGAGGCGAATAAATATTTAAGAATAACACAGCCGCTTTTAATAAATTGGCGCTGCTGAAGGCATTGTCATTTGCAACGATAATGCAGTAAATAAAATATTAATTTCATATCCTGTACTTAGTTCGTTATTACCCAGTTTTAATATAAGATCCTATAAGCTTATCAAAAATGAGTTCTTACAAGCCGACTAAAACCGTCAGCGAACTCTTTCAATAACATTCAATTGAACTAATATCAGATTCTGATAATTATTTTATTTTAATAAAATATTTTTATATTTAAAACATTTTATGATTATTTTCTTTATATTTTTACTACGCATGATGTAAATTAAGTCTGTTGCTTTTTTTTTCTTTTTTTGCACCCTCTTTTTTAACTACAGTATAAACAAATACTTCTTACTTTTAGCATTTGAGTCAGAAGCACTCTCAAATTGTACATAAGTACCAAATTATACTGCAACATTTTACTTTGTAAGAAAAGTAAAGTGTTTCTTGAACTGTCATTCAAAATAAAAGTGAAAATGTTAATAAGAATGCTTATAAAATAAAAGATTATTAATGTTTAATATAGAGTGTTACTTATGTGGGTTGAGAAAAAGATTTATATTTTTTTCCTTAATGCGTTTATGTTCTAAAAACACTTTGCAAAATGCTCCTTACAAATATTTTGTAGAAATGGAAAGTACACATGAAATGAATATTTATGAAATCAAAGTATAAAGTATTAATAAAATCACATTTTACGACACAAAAATAAATAGATAACGTAGCTTGCTCAATACTTTTTATACACTCCTACAATCTATTTCAGATAGAATAAACAAGTACGAGTGTTATAGTCGGCTATGCCGAATCTTCTTCACCGTGCAGGCTTCCCAGTGAATAGTTTAAATCAAAGGCGGCAAAAGAAATTCTTTCATACCAAATTTTTTTTTGTTTGTTTTTTTTTCGAAAATTGTAAGTATCGCTTGGGATTGTTTTACCAGCTTAGTAAATGAAAAAGAATTCCAGTAATTCTAATTCTAGTAGTGGTAAGAAAGTTCACCATTTTTTTACGTTTTTACCAATTTATTTATAGAAACACAACTACCTGCAGGAAGACAAACGAAAGTTAAAAACAAAGATATAAAAAAATAGAGACAATGATTCTTTGCCCGCTGGATATGGACCAATCTTGCTGATTTTCAATAGCAATAGTTTTTAAGACTATATCTAATCGACTGCAGTACTTAAATATTCTATAATTCATTTTGTGTCTTAGCAAAGTTGATTTTAACACGAACGGACAATCGGACATCGCTTAATCGAATTCCTATACATAAGAACTGAGAATATATATACTTAATGGATCGGAAATGGAGAATGACAAACTTAGATAAGCCTTTTTCTACCTGTAGAAGATTTGATTAAATTAAAATATCTTAAAAATTAAAAAATCATCAGGGCATTTTTTTCGTGAATCTCGTTTTTTTACTAATTGATACATGACACTCACACACTTTTATTATAACGAAATGTATATTGCACTTATTTAATGTAAATTCTATTAAAAAGTAAAATATGTCGACAAACTAAGGATATATCAGATACTTTTGAGACCAATGACATATTTTTTTGTATCTCTTAATGACAAAAACTCCTTAAGCAAACATCACCAGAGTTGTAAAAAATTTTTACTTACATGTGATATAAAAATTCCCGGTTCTCGAGCGCCAAATGGAACACATGAATGATCGGTACCACCAATGATGCTGAAGCCTAAAGAACCTTGATTCTTAGGCAAAATTACCTCCTGTAAATAAGACAAATATAATGTTAAAAATGTATTCTTTCCCATTTAGAACGCAATCCAATTTCCAAATTAAATTTATGTACAAAAGAGTGTTAAAAAAAATTAAAGCCACATTAAAACAAAAAATTGCTAAACCAAAAACCAACGACAGATATGGAATAAAGTGTTGGGTGAGGGGATGATATAATTCTGTTTTTTAATGCATAAAATAAGTATTGCTGATAATGATAAATGTGAAATTAAAATTAAATTATCTGTATAATTGTTTTGGTGATGCGAGTAATATATAATAGACGAAAATAATAATTATTTTAAAGGTAAAGATATTATGAACAAAATTCATTTAGTGGAATGCTGGTAAATTTAAATCAACAAAAAATAATTGAAAGGAAAACAGTTAAATATCAAAAAGATTTACATTATAAAAAAATATCCATACGCATATGCGACATGCACACATATGACTACATATTTATGTACATTATAAAAATACAAGAGTAATACATACACGACAATTTTAACATTAACAATGAACAGGGAAAACAAATTTTAAAAAATTAACCTAAACGAAGACGATTCCAGAAAACCCCGCCCTCCCAATGTATTGAGGTCAAAATAGTTCTTATATTTCAACCTAATTTTTCTTTCCTACTGAACAATGTTCCAGTCCAAAAGACTCCTTTTAGCGACAATTGCCTAAAAGATTAATTTTTTTTTCATTGTATTTTTTGCTGGAAATTTTTCACAACCGGAAACGTTATTTTAACAATTCATTTAATAGATTTGCATTCTTGACTTTTGATTTGATTATCATTTTACTTTATATTATACTTGTCAACACTAATTTTTTCATGTCAAAAATGGTGGAGCCTTGGTTTAATTATATTTTTAATCCGTCAAAAAGATAGCTAGCAGCCAATACGCAATAGGAGCTAAGGGAGTCCATCAAAACTAATAAACCTTATCAAGACTACGATCACCAGTTCCCTACTACAAATTCGTCACAATGGAACTGTTGCTTTTTCCTGTAGTACTTAATGAGATAATGTTAAAACTATGCGTTAAGAAAACGTTAATGTGGACCTTTGGCAAACATTTAGTCAAGTAAGCAAGAGGCGTTGCTTTTGAAATAATCATTGAAAAGACACCTGCAATGCTACTTAATAACGCCACACATTACCAATTTAAAATATAAAATCAGATGATTGAATTTGGTAAACACTTTTGTTTGAAGAAGATGTGTTCAATAGATTAAAAAAGGCAAAGTCAGTATTTGGTAGTGGAGGGATCCAAGAATATCACCAAATACGAAAGTCCGCATATTCAATGCTTGCGTATAATCTATACTGGTGTATGGAAGCTAAACTTGACACTACAGCAGAGTGACTCCAGGTATTGAAAATCAAGTCTTTGAGATTATATTGTTAAAAAAGATATCATAACTACAGATCTCGGATGGCTTTTGTTAAGAGGAATCGAGGAATAACAGGAAGAAAATAGAAATGGATAGGTTATATTCTTCGTAAACTTATTTGCAGCGGTCGTCCAACCCGGTCGTCCAAAAAATACATAGCGCAGAACAATTTCAAATTAACTGAGGAAAGAAGCAAATCTGAGTTTAAAGTAACTTGCAATGATAAAATTAGTTGTAATTTGGTTGTAGAAGCAAGCCCTATATTTTCAAGTGCAACAAACAAATAAAAAAGCTCAGAAAATACGTGCAAGACCTTAAAGCCAATAACGGAAGAATAACTACGCCCAATATAGAAATATAATAGAAATTCGTGGGTACAAACAGGGCGTGGAGCCTTATCGAAAAGCGAAACCATTTAAAAGTATTAAAAGTCAACAGTTTCCTATTTAGTAATAATAAGCAAAACAGAGTGGCTAAAAGTTTTAAACGCTCATATGTAGAAGGCCTTAGCAAATCAAACAACAAAAATAACCTATACCAGGCAATCAACTAGCTCACAAACAAAAAACCAAAGGAATGTTATTTACATCTACAATACATAATAAATAAAGTATAAGATGTAGCGAAACTAACTGTGAACAATGCAAAGATTAAGTTGGAAATATCTTTTTGATGCTCATAATCTCTCGAGATATAAACACAGAAAAAAAAAACAGGAACTATATCGTCAAAAATATGGATGCAAGCCTTATCAGTATTTACTGCATTTATTATAACTATTTTCGAATTTTATCTTAATATCAAAAGTATAATACTTTTCAAGAAAAAATAATATGTAGAGTAAGTGCTTGGATGCAAATGCAAATAATGAGAAAATGTGCTTCCGATTACAACATTGCTAAAAAGGAAACTATAACAACCTTCATTATTCAGAGCTCCTCTTGTTATGCTAAACTCTTTATCAACTCTAGATCTGCAGCTGTCAAGTTATGTACTCGCATATTAAAATAATTCTAGTACCATTCTCTCACAAATACTTGTAAGAAGATGCAGTTAAAAATATAGAACTGACAATAAAATAAATGAATATTTAATAAAACATGGTAAAGAAACAAAATGATTAATATACTAAATAATTCAGAATAACAAAAATAACAATAAATTTATTTGCAATCTTGCAAAATGAAAAAAATGTGATAATAAAAAACAAACACATTCATTTAAAGCTCTTCACATAAGAGTTTGTTTAACAACCTTAAGAAGGAATTAATTTTTAAACGTCATAAAATCCATTTTACTATTTTAATATTTGCTTTTCAGTTTTTAAATAAAAAATTAAAGCGCAAAACTTCACAATGACTAAAAATATTATGAATATAAATATATTCAATTTCTAATATTAGCATAAATATCATTTTAAAACAAAAACATTTTCTGCAGACCGATGTTGCGTTTGTACATTTGTGTGGCCAAAATTAAAATTAAACACTTACGACAACTTGCCGACATTTAAATTGCTTTATTAAGTTTAATGTTTTAATTTGTATTAACCAATATGATTATAATATTTATAATGTTAATATTTTGCAATACTAAAATGTTGAAGGTAATATTACTGGCGTGAATAAATAAATTAAAACATACTTTTAATGCGCTCCATTCAGAAACAAGTTGAGTTGTAGTTTTTTTTTACATAATCCAACTGTTGCAATTCATCCCTTTGGGATGCCCAAGAAAAAAAAACCTGCATTTACTGACTGACACTCTGGTAAATTGTAAGACTGTGCAGCTAGGACTCGCTGGGTTTAGCAGGAATTCGTGGAAGTCAGTAGATTTCTGACTTAGAAAGAAGTAATTATTCAGTGATGTAAAATTAAACCTATTTGCTTTTTGGTATCCCAAAACTCTTGTTTTGATTACCAAAAAAAATATTCGTACGTCATTTATGAAGTATAATGTCAAACAACCATTTTTATCCATTAAAAGTTAAAATCTCATTTAGCGTAAACATTTACGATTAAAATACCCGTGTAATAATGCGCATGCAATACACAACGCTATTGTTTTGTTTACACAATTTTCTCAGCAAACTTGAAGCAAAAAGTAATCAGAAAATTAGTAATTTAAATTTAATTTAATTTGATGGGTGATTAAAAACAACTTCTTTAAAACATAAAAAGTGGTTCATAAATAAGTACCCTCCCTATTTCATGCAGGGTATTTGGAACATCACCTTACTTCTTTCGTACAATAACTTTAAAAATATCGTACATCGCCAGCTGCAAGGAGCCCTTTTTTTTGGGTAATACTCTGCTTCGATAAAATATGGTCTATGCAGAAAAGTGGCTTATGCATAAATTTTGCATTTTTCCATGCAGAATTGATGGGAATAAATGGTTGTCAGACAAAGAAAGTATTAGTACGGGGAGGGTACGTCTTTCCACGTCAGTCATTCTAAGTTTGTTTGAATAGGTTGTGCACCACATGGCCCACCATTAAAGTGCTTGTGCATTAATTGTAATTGAAATATTTGCCCGTAATTGTTCTGCACCTTATCTAACCAAAGTTGTTGATGCATCGCTGGGCATACACCATAATTTTCGAATTTCAATGTTTGCTGGAAGTAAAGCTGTTGAAGTAAAGAGTAGGTGAATTAGCTCTTTTTAATCCCCGACGTTTTCTGTAGACGCAAAATTCGATGTCTTGCACGAGCAATAAATGTTTAATGATAAGGAAACCAAAATTCCTCAATCTTAATATTACTTGTGCAAAATATTTATTTACTATTTACCAACCAAAGTTAATTATTTTAAGTGTGCATTTATGCACGTGTGTAACAAAAAGTTTTCAATTTAAGATACTAAATACCTAGATTAGCAGTGTATTTTCTTTTTTCTTTTAAAATAATTTTTTTTTTTTGTTTTCAATGAAAGGGCTAAAACAAAAACAAAAAACATTCAGACTGTGTTCAGAAATATTATGCGTACACCATGCATTAACTTAAAATTTCTAAATATATACAAAAAGAACTACAAAAAAATATGTATGTACATATATCTTTTCAAGTTAAAATTTAAAATTGAAAATAAGTTAAAAATAATTTAAAAGTACTAACGTCACAAATTGCGAAAAGCAAAATTTCCCTAATTTCAGCGCATACAAAAATGCAAAATAACAGAAGTATTTTTTTAGTAAAAATTTAACTAAAAAAAAAAATACAGCTAAACATTTAAAATAACTGTTAATTTTTTTTTTTTTTTTTAATTACTTCTTAAAATAATGTCTCATATTCTGAAACTGAAAAACAAATAAAAATAACTAAAATTTTTTATGTTTTTCCTTCTGTTTTTCACTTTTTGCTTTTTTATATGAAAACCTTAACTTATATTGTGTGTAATTATGTGCTGTATCTCTTAAAATGAATAGGATTAATCAATATGATGACTGACTGCAGAAAGTAGGAAATGAATTAATTCCTAAGGTATTCAACTCACACTACATGCTTTGATTACTAATTCTACTTTTATAATCCTAATAACTTTTAATCTACCATTAAGTTTAAGAAAATATGTCTATAACAGTGCATATATCTGTGTTCGTTCTGCTGCAAGAAAAAGGCCCTAGGATTTGAATTTTTCTGCAGCAAATGTTTTTATTCATTTTACCACTTTTCTGACGTGTATAACTATATCGTAGGTATTTGATGTACAACGAGTAAGTTTTTGTAAAAATAATAATGAAAAGTTTTATTTCATTACTATTTTATCATTATGATTAACATGTGTGTGTCTCATCAGCACAATACGAATTCTTATCAAGTGTAAGAAGTAAATCTTTCGTAGTTAAGAAAAATATAAAACACTGATTGCAAGCAGTTGCTTACTGATGCATTATGATGACGATGTTATTGCTAAAAGATGTTGATGAGTTTGGTTGAATTTTTTTCAAACTCGCAGCTCATTAAAGCACATTTGCTGCAAGTGCTTTTTAAATACTTTAACAACAGTTTATCAAAATCTATTTCTACATACTTTCGTACTTTATATATATATATATATATATATTTTATATTCTCCCAGTATAAAAAGTGACGAAAAAAATTTAATGAAAACACGACATATCAACTACTAACGAAGTGGTGCAAATTCGGGTGATTTTTACATAGGCATGTCATTAAAGGCACGATATTAATTTTGAACATCATTAAACTACTTCTTATCCTCTTTCTAAATTCTAAAGAAAACTTAAGTTTTATTCAAAAATGTTATCGTTATGCAAAGAAAAATGTAAATCTAAGAAGTTATTTAAAAAAACATTAAAAAGCTAGCTTACAAAACCTACAAAATGTATGTTAAATTTTCTGAATGTAAATAAGATGCCCTTATCTAAGAATGACATCCATTATTTTTTACTGGGCTCTATCAACATTCAGTGACTATAAAGGAGCTTTGTAGCTCTGGCTATAGTTGCCCTACAGTTGCTATTTACAAAAAATGCACTATTCTAAGAGCAGTGATCCACGCTACACCACAATATTACTCCGGCGAGACACGAACTTACCTTATGCCTTGTTTTAGAAAACTAAGCTCGCTGACGCCGTTATTCTGACTCCAACTATTAACCACTTTTTTTCTTAAGAGGCCCATGTTAGCCAACTTAGCCATATGTGTCATATGCACTGTTGTTACTTTCCTACGCTAACAGGTAGATCTCTTTTTTCTCTTCTTAAAATAAATAAGCTAATGAATACACAGCTGTCTATCGAACTCAAGGGGCCTTGAATAATTATCTACGTCTTCAACACTTATTATTCTGCCATGGCTTTACACAATTATTATCTTCGAGGTTGCTTACTCGTATTAACTGTCATGTTATTCCATACGTACACCACTTTATTCACTTCTGTTTTTACCTCACACACACGGACAATAACAACGCTGTTGTTTTTTAGATATATATAAGGGTCGCCATATTTTTCATAGCATACCTTTCTATATTATTTATTGAAAAACAAACTATCTATCCTACCTTTAAAGATTCAGGAAGAGGAGAGGAGTAATTTCAAAGTAATAAAAAAAACACTCTTACTCACAACTACGTAAATATCCAAAAGCCAATTTTAATATTTAATTTTTTAGAAAAGATATCACAAATTCTTTGGTGCGGTTGAAATCAACAGTTATTGAATCTAGAACCAGCGCTAATGAAGCCGCAAATGACTCATTCTTATGTTCCTCGCTGTTTGCTTCGTGAAGTTGGCTACTAATGAAGTGTTTTTAATGCCCCTGCCATCGTATAGTGATCAATCTATGAACCTGAATAATATTTGGACTGAGCAGGATGTCTCACCATGTGAAACTCATCAAACAATCGATCTTTTGCGCCTTCCATGGGGCTGCGATTTGACCTCTTTAGACTTTTTCTTGTAGAGTATCTATAAAGACTGATGAAGTGTGAATAATCCAGAAATGATTCACACGCTTTACACTTATATCGTTGAAGTCGAAGTTGTATTACACAAATATGGGGGAACATTTACAATTGTCCGCCGGATTTGATTTGTGTAAAGACTTTTATTATTTTAACTCTGATTCTTCTTAATTGCAGTGACTTTTTTTGTACTGGAATGCGAGGGGATTCTTTTTAAGTTAAAAAACTTACCACTAGGAAGTGTATTGAGACTTAATATATCCGGAACAAAAAAAAAATACAGTATCTGTACGATGTAAATTGTATGCTATTATTTACACTTGACTGTATGATTTTTTGTTAGAAACTCTAAAAGAAATGTGTGCATTTTTAAGGCGTCAATTCTTATTTTTAAAAATTGTCATTGAAGCATCTTAATCAAGTAATATTTTCTTATTTTGCTTTTTCTAGTTGGGATGAATTATGCTGGTAACTAACAGTGAAAATATAAATTTTATTATCCTTTCTATGCAGGAGAGCATAAATTCGTCAATTATTTTACGCCTGAATACTCTTGATGTGTGTATGGCTAAGTAGCAAATATTTAATAAATAAAATATAAAAAACTTTCGTAAATCTTTTGATATAAATAAATTGTTTTCAATTAAAAAATTTTAAAGAGTAATCGTATAACTATAATCGTATAAAACAAAATGTATAATTGTGATTATTGTCAATTAAAATTTTTTATACAATTTTGATTTTTAATTAATAAAAAATGCATTTAGCATTGCGTGCAATAATAATATCAAAATTACAAATAAATACTTATCCAAAAGTTTTTCATTGATTAACAATAATGAGGCTTTACGTAAAACACAGAGAAAATTTAAATTTAAATAAAACAGCATAAAGATACAAATGAGCTTCCGATACATTATACAAGGTATTTTTTATTTCTTTAACAGGAATTAATATAACTATTATGTGGCAGAACAGCAATTGCAATTTGTCAAAAATATAGCTCAAGGTTCAAAGTGAATGTCAATAAACTAAATTACCAAATATGTAGTCAGTAAAACCTACTAGAGATTTTTTAGGCACCACTATAGATCAACAAAAAATAAAACACTTTTTGGTTTACCTAATAATGGTATTAGTTTTTCTTTGTTTCGAAATTAGGAGTATGTTCTCATCTTTCTTTTAATTTATGTTGCACCAGTAGTGCGATTCGCTACTCTTTTTTAACGACTATTGCTTGGTTTAATTGACTTAACAACAAAATTTACGATTTTGCTATTCAGTATTATTTTTAACGATTCTCGTTGTTGCTAAAAACCATTTGTTATAGTTAGCAAGTTGCTCATAATTAAAAAAGCGACTATATTTTTTGCATTGTTAAATTTATGGACGAAACAAACAACCTACAACATTTGTATGTACATTTATATATATGTACATACATGCATATAAGCATAAACGTAGAAAATTTATACATATTCGAATACAAGATAAATATGTAAATAAAATAAATATAGGTTGCTTTCAATTTAATTAAATTAAACATTATTGTTTTATTAAGTTTAACTATCTAACAGCATTAAAATTTATTTTAAAAATAAATTTCTTGCAAAAAAATTTAGAGATAAGCATATGTTTTGACTGTATTCAAAAAGAGGTAACCGCAACTCTTCAACTAAAACAATTATTATGCTTTTCTTAATATCAAACTCCATACATGCATATTTGATAACACGTATTCATGTGTGAAAATTGACATTGAAGAAATAAACACATGCATGCGCCTTGCTTGAATTCACATGTTTTTATTCTTCTCTTTCGTGTTATTCGTATATTTGCTGACGGAGATGCCACTCAATAATAATTTGTCTCATAAGAAAATTAATAATGTCTTATATCGTTAAAACGAAGTTAGTGAATCACATAATCGTTACTGCAAACAACAGAAAATGACGTCTAATATAACAATTGCCGTATTGTTTAAAGTTAGTGAATTGCACTACAGGACTCTTCTCGATTATTATATACATATCGTTTATTTTGTGGTCAACATAATCGCCCATCAAAGCAAATAATTCGATTAGTTATGGAATGTTTCATCCGCAGTGATATCATACAGTGCGTACAAAAGAAGCCATTGCTGCTGTAAAGCGTAGCGTAAAGGAAGACACGAGTCAATTTATCCAACATCATGCACAGCAATTGGACTTTTGTCCATCCATTTTAGTTTGAGTGCTTTAAAAATCCTACTCGTGCAACAGTTGAAGCCACACGATTACCTAGCAAGGTGAATGGACATAAACCAAGATTTCCGTGTACCCTGATTTTCATAATCGAATTTTGTTTAGCGATGGAATTCACTTCAGAAAAATTACCGTTTGGCGTGCTTTATGCGCTGTGGCATCATTGGTCCGTATTTTTCGGAGCTGTGAATTGGTCTCCAGGATATTATTTAGAATAAAGTAAATTTCATGGAAAATGTTTGTACGACCATAAAGATGTCTTTTCACAACAAGTTTAGAGTTAAAATTTTTGGCCATAAGAACCCAATTTTGAATATTTTATTTTGTGTTCATCCTAAAGTATGCTAATCTTCTCAAATATTCTAATAATTTTATGTCTCATTTAATAATATTTAGAACATTCGAACGAAATAAGTGAAATGAATAAAAATATTTTTAAGTAAAACGATAATTAACGTTCAGTGACAGTTAAAAATTTTGAAAAATTTTATAACTAACTGATAGGAATTAAACTACGTGCACCAAATATGGTGACAATCTCTGCTAAGCAGAAACATTGTTGTATATATGTGCTTTTTCTACTAATATTACTTAATTTAAGTTCGAATAAAAACACATGCTCAAGTCATATTTACATTTCTTAAATACCGCATTTAAATTAAACGAATCCAAATTAAGGGTAATTATATGTGAAGATTGCTACCTTAATTTCAGAAATCAATGCTGCCTTACTAGAAATCCGTTAGTGTAAGCAATCTTGTTTGTTCATCCAGATCTGCTTAATTTTCTATGAAATTTCTTATCTACTAACCAAGACTCTTAGCGTTTTATGTAACAAAATCTACATGCATGTATGTAAATAACAATTTGCATTGATATAATAAAATCTTAAAAATTTTAATGCTAATCAAACAACCAAACACCTTTAATAAAAATACTAATAAAGTAACAAGAAAATAATAAATATTCAATGAATTTTCTAACGACAAAATTATCTTTAATATTGTTTTATATTAATTCTTGCAAAATTTTACTTTAAATAATTGGAATATTGATAATTCTATTTAATAACATTTCATTAAGTTTTTAAATCTCAAAAAAATTTTATTAAATTTATTTTGTTTAATTTCCAGCACTTTACTTAACCCTTTTTTTTATTCTAGTATTTTTGTTTTTTGCTAAATAATTAAATTGTGACAACTGTGATTGGCCATGAAATAAATACACATATAAAAAATTAGTTCATGAAGTGTATGCCATTATAACCAAAAAAACATAAAAAACTAATAAAAATCAAATAATTCGAATGTGCAAAACATAGTTTTTAATTTGAGTAAATATTTAAATACATTCAAATAAACACTTTTTAGTTAAATTGTAAAATATCAAAAAATATACAAAAAAATAAGTGGAAATTGTTTAAATAAGTTGTACATATGCAACAAAAACAACAAGTTTTTATTTATAAAATAAATGCAATAGAAAATAAAAATATACATTTTTTTCAAATAAGGAATAAGTTTACGGCAAATAGCTCTTATTCTAAGAAAAAAGTAAAGAAAGAAAAAACACTGAACAAAAATAAATACGAAATAAAAACTTTAAGAAAAAAATTTTTTTTGAAAATATATAAATGTATGTTTGGTTTTTTTGTACCACTTCCACATGAAGTCCACTTGTACTGAACAATAATGATTTGTTAAAGTTGTTCAAAATAACTTTCTGAGTACTGCACCGACGTTAAGACCACTATATTGTCCTAATAAAAATCTAAGATGATCGAAAGTTGGCTTGTCGTATTTCGCTCATACTAAACTAAAATAGCAAATAGAACAATAAATTGTTTACCGGGTAAAGAAGAGTTTTATTTGCAAAACTCAGGTATTTCTTATAATTAAATTAATATTTAAATGGATATTTTTTATAAGGCTCAATTTTGTGTTATCATTAAGATTTTATAGAAACATGGACAAATTGCTTAACAGCTTTAAACTATTCTGTAACGGCCTGACTGCTCACATTATTCGTTCAAAGTCTTTGTTTTCGCCTTTTAAGAATAACAGAGCCATTCTCTATCTTATAAAATAGATCAAAAAATGATAATACTTTGTGCGAGCGAGTGTGAGTAGAGTTTTGTACCCTTCACCACATGTGGAAAAACGGTATATTTAAGTTTTTGGTTTCTACAATATTTATTTTCGATCCCATTAAGTATAAATATTCTGAGTTCTTAAGTATAGTGCACTCGGTTTAGCGATGCCCTTCTGTCCGTCCGTGTTCGGGTTGAAATCAACTTTGCCAAGGCACTACATGTGTTAGAAATAATTTAAATACGCCAATCTATAAGAGATAGTTTTGAAAATTTTGCTATTGAAAATCATTAAGATCCTTCCATATCCCTTTAGGCAGCAGGCAAAACACTACGCCTCATATTGGTTAAAGTTTAAAAATGAGCGGCCAAAAATAAAAGAAGTTGTCGATGGAATTTGGCACATAGGCACTTTTTGTTTGAATCAAGAAAAAATAGTAAAACCAAAATGACCCGCCCACTTCCCATACAAAGTGAAATTTAAATTTTAACCTACGGCATAACTTTTTGGCACATAGCATTTTAAGATACTTAGAATTATTTGTGTGAAACTTGAAAAATATCCTCCTACTTTTACACCCACTTCCCATACAATTTGTATTGAAAAAGTGGCATAACTCTCTTGATTTTTAACACATTGACTAACTTTCTACAAAAAATAAATATAAAAATTTTTGAATGGTCTCCTGAAAACATATCCCTGATGCGCCCACTTTAACGCCCATCTCTCATTGAAAAAGCATGTATAAGTAATTTAAGCATAGTCTTTTCTAAACAATTGTATAACATCATTATAGTACTTATAGTAATTTTTTGATTTGCAGCTTTGAGCGCAATCTATTTATAAATGGGTCTGAAGACAATAAAAGATTATGCATTACGTCTTTAATTGTGGCTACACGTCCAATTCTTCGCGATTGATGTAACTTATAGGCTCTATAGCCTTTATTCCTCGCTTCCTGAGCTTCCTCGGACAGCATACCTGATTCAAATAATCAATTAAAATGTAAAAACTAAAAATTAAATCATTGAATAATGGCCTTTAGATAGAGACATAACTATTGGCAGAATAGCCATAATTTTGCTACCATTCACCAGAATCTTATGGACAGTTACATGTAGTACCAGCCATATAGATCAACAAACAACTTGGCAGTATCCATGCAATATATATGAAATTTGTTAGTATCGATTGCTGCATTAAAATTTATAGCGGCCAAAATAATTTTAAATCTATGTATTAACTCTCTTTTTATGCCAATAACATCTGCAGTTTTTGCCGGATTTTCGAAACACCTTTTTGCCGTATTGCCATCGTTTGTTGTGCCCATACCTTGTTTCACTGTGTCCACATTTATACCTAGCGTCAACCTTAATCTCTTCTGAATTTGAGCTACTGACAAGTACATATTTTACATTATGTAATAATTTTAAACAGTAAAGAATTATGGCAACAACATGCATGAACGAAAATTCATGTTTTCTTACTTGATCACTTTACTGCTTTTTATTTAAGGTGCAGATAGAACAAGCTGAATTTTATATTTACTTTTAGCTGAGACTTTAAGTTGTAATTTGACAGCGCTAAAAAGATGAAGTTCACTAAAGTTGATGAACATTGAAATTTTGATGTTATTTATATTTTGTTCTACGAAATTTTTTATATGGCACTTTTTCCAACCTTTTTTAATGCAAATCTCATCTGTAACAATCGTCATTTACGAAAATATACAACAAAGTCAAATAATAAGTTTACTGTGATTGTACCGAAAGATTAAATAAACAGTAAATTAGCATGCCGTTTTAAATAAGCCAACATATATAAACTTCGAGCGTGTCTATCCAAACAAATATTAAATATATATTAGCCTAATATTACGGAATTATAATTTTCAAATATCCGACAACAAAATACCAAAAATTATCTAAATCGGTGAATATGAAAAAAATGAATTTCGGCCACTCTTCAACCAATGTGTGCCTCTAATATTTCAATATCATTTGAAACAAATTTCGTTTTGTAAAGTAACTCCGATCAATAAATTAATACGATAAAAAATAAGAAATAAGAAAAGAAAAAACATCAGCTGAAAAAACTGGCACTTGTCCTTGTTTATTGAGTTATGGGACTCTAAACTTTTCATAGAAAACTATGATTTTTCACCATATTATAATTTTTTTTTGTTATTTTTTTTTTTCTGTCACACCAATATTTGTTTTTTGATTGGAGTTACTTCACCACGATATATTTACATACATGGTGAAGGATATATAAGATTCGGCACAGCCGAATATAGCACACATACTTGTTCTCACTTTATTTAAATACGTTTCTTAATAACTAGTAAGCATTAACTCTGTATAATTAACTATTAACTTTTATAGTTTTGCTAGGGCGCAAATAATTATTATTTATGTTCAATGATTTAAAAAACGGGATAAAGGTCTTATAAAGAAGTTTTCGTTCTTAAAGGCAGTTTTTAATGCTTATGTCCTTGTTACGATTTAAAAACTAATGAAAGATTACAAATCTCACAATAATTAGCATGTCCCAAATGCCTTACCCTGGGAATATATAAGATTCGACTACCAAGTAGGATTTTCAATCAATCCCACCTTTAAAAAAAGTCTATGCATGTGCGTTGATTATTTGATTTTTAAAAAAGAAAGAAAAAAAGATTAAATTTAATGATGTGAGTAGCTCTAACTCAATTGATTTTTTTTTCATGATATTAATGTGATTAAGTCTGGAAGGAGCAGAGCGATTATAACAGAAATATAGAATTTATATTGAAAAAAAAAATCCTTTAAAAATCGTTTTTCGGAACACAATAGAGCGTTACAGTAGTTATTAAGGACATAGTCTGGGGTGTACAGGCTGCCATTAATTATAGTACTTTTAACTTATTTTTGTTACAACGGGAATTTTACTTAGTTTAAACGTTGCATTAAAAACTGCTACAATGGATTTTTTTTTTTTTTTTTTGTTTATAAATTAAAATTTATTATTATGCATCGTTTTTATATTTATTTTCTTTAATTCTGCTTGATTCCTTTAAACTCAAATATTTTATGATATTATAAAAAATATTTAAAATTTATTAAAACATATAATATGAAATGTAATACTGCGGGGTAAACATATCCATATGGCAATCGCGCTCATCATCAAGGACTCTTATATCAAAAGCTAAATTGATTAAATGAGGACTTCTGCAACTACAAATACAGAGCATAGCGAAATCATGTACCAGGTGGTGGCAGTGGCGAATTCATTCTTTTTCGGCGTTGCAGTAAATGCCACACTCCATACATAAAAAATCAGCATCAGCTTTTATATGAAGGTTGGCATTTCCTGCAACGGCGAAAATTAATGAATTCGCCACTGCCACCACCTGGTACACGATTTCGCCCCGCGACAAAGAAAAATGACAATAAAAAGCTGAAAATAAAAATAGTTACTCAATGGTTTTTTTTTAAATAATTATTTGAAGGAATCAAGCAAAATTAAAGTAAATTAAAAAATATGAATTACAAAAGAAAGTTCTGCGAATATTAAAGTAAATTTAAAATTATATTTTAATTTAAATTTTTTATGAAAACCTTTTGTGAAAAACTTCAGAAAATATCGCATTTAGCTAGAGCTTACTATTTTTGTTCAGTGTTTGAATAAAAAATGCAATTAAAATTAAAAAGCAGCAATAAATCTAATAAAATTAAAATAAAAGTGCATCAATATATAGAAATTCAAATTTTGTGTTTTACATAATAAAACAATTAAAAATACTTTTTGTTTTTAAAGCAAAATAAATAAAATGAGTCAATAAAAGAATGAATGAATAATGCTTGTGGTGAAGGAATTGGTAGTGGATTATAATGAGTGAGTGTTGGCAAATAGTGCAACTAGTAGTGTTAATTAAATATTTAATTTGCAAAATTGTTCATATTGAATTGTTTAAATAAAAAAAAAAAAAAAACAAAAATAGCGTAAAAGAAAAGTGGTGGAAGTGGTAGTATTTAGATGATTATGATGATGGGGTAATCACCTCACTTATTAGGGGTTCCGCTAAATGATTATCGGTGACTCGAGTCATAACAGTCTCCGTAAATGTCGATTTTGTTATAGTTTCAGTAATGCGACCCAATTCGGTGGGAGCTGCTGGAAACATGGGCATATCAGGTACAGCCTTATTGACGGTAACAGTAACGCCAGCGACACCAACTTCGTTTGGTTTGGCCACGTGCACTTGATGCTGAGATCCTCCGCTCAAGAAATGTGCCGGGATCATAGCCTGAAAATCTTCACTTGTCAGTGGTCTTAAAGGTGCAGACTGTATTTTGCAGATTATTGAAATATTAATATTTTTTGTCACCAAAATAATTGGTTGTTGTCGATGAAGTAATTATAAGGATTGTTGGTAGGTTTCAGGAGCAGGAAGAATTTAAATAATGGAATTCAGTTAAAGCATTGCGGTGAATTGTTATCAATTATTAATTTTAGTTTTAGTCGAAGGTTTTTAATTATTTAAAT
Source organism: Cistogaster globosa (assembly GCA_937654795.1). NCBI lineage: Eukaryota > Metazoa > Arthropoda > Insecta > Diptera > Tachinidae > Cistogaster > Cistogaster globosa. The sequence continues at coordinate 79,733,371 of OW569403.1, forward strand.
TTAAATTTTTTTTTTTGTTTTCAAATATTATTTGTAAATTTAATTTTTTATAACACACACACATACACAAAAAGAGAAAGAAAAAAAAAAAGAGAAAATCATTTGTTTAGGATTCTTGTTCATTAAAATTATTATTAAGTTCTTTCTTAACTTAAGCTTAAATCAATAAAAATAGAGTAAGTTCTTTGAAATTAATAACCAGAAAAATAAATCAAAAATGCACAGAAAAAAATTAAAGATAATTAAACTTTAAAGAATAAAAAAAACTATTTCTTAAATTCGAAAATTTTTATATAACTTTGCTACGATGTACCACCTGTCCATGTATGTAGAGGTACCAAAAAAATTAAAATTCAAGTTTTCCCTTGTAAAGTGAGTTATATACAACATTTTAAAACCAAAGGACTTTTAAAGAGACTGCATAAAAGAGAATAAGTGTGATTTTTACTGTGATTTCTATGCTTTAAAGAATCAAGGGCGTGGAGGTATATCTGGCTTTATGTTGGTGTGACATCGGTCGATGGATCTGTGCGGAAGAACGCATCTACGTATTTTTTTTTCTATATTAACTTTCAACTCATTTGTATGAATATTATTTTATCTGGCGAACACGGACTAGGTATATTAATGTGCGAAACGAAGATAAACTAAAATAATTCGTTGAAAAAATTGCGCTTTGGAATGACTTCATCACGTGTAGTAGCTTAATATAATTTGGATTGAGGAAAGGAAGTACATCCGTGATCATTTGGGGCAGAAACTACTTCATTAAAACTTAATTATTTTCCAAATCAACAAAAAAAAAAAAAATTGAACATATCAAAGTAACTTAAATAATGTGTGGTAACAATAACTAACTAACATTTTTTTTGGTTTCAATATCAAAACAAACAAAAAATAATATAATTATAAACTGAATAATATTAATATTAATAATAGTAATAATAATAATAATAATAATAATAATAATAATAATAATAATAATAATAATAATAATAATAATAATAATAATAATCCGGATAACAAAAGCAATAACTAAGCTTATACGAAAAGTTCAATTTTTGGAAAGCAAATGGCATTTAAGTGTTTTCAATACAATTAATCAGTCGTTTGAATTCATATAAAGTGAAAATACTAAAATTTGGTGGTACTGTTATCATTTAAAAAGTACGAATTCAAACGGGGACAAATCAGCACATTCTATTTGAAAATTTTTTAAAGAAAATCAATGCATGTATAATAACTACAAAGGTGCTAAAAAGAACCCTTTGCAGTTATTTTAAAGCCAAGATTTAATTAAAAATTCTGGCGCATGCGATCACAAGAATGTGTAGAATAAGTACAAGTTATCCAGGATTGAAACATTTAATCAAAAGATTTTGTATTAAAACTTTAAAGCAATTATTATTATTTTGAAAACACCCAAAATGTGTAGTAGAGTACAAGAAAAAAGAATATTAAAGTAATTCATGCTGATTTTCAATAACAGATAATAATTGTCAATCACAAATTGTTGTTATTGTTTGTACTGAATCCAAATTAATCAATTATTTGGTGTTAATTTGGTTTTTGGTTTGTTTCTTGTATAAAAATCAATATAAAGTATAACAAAATGACAACCAGAACAACACACATGCTCATGAATGAAATAAGTAAAAGATATTTATTTAGTTATTAAAGAACAAAATAAACATAAAAATGAAGTGACAGTGTGTAAGAAAGAGCGAGATAGATAAACACAGGAAGATGTCAAGTTATACAACAATAAACGCATATCCATTAAAAAATAATTAAAATGCAATAACAATAAAATTTTTAATTATAATTTTAATTATGATGAACTCAATAACAAATATTGCGTTTAAGTACAAATGCATGTATGTAATACCTAATGATTTAAGATATATTTTTAATTATTTTAATTAAATATGGAAAATGTTTGTGGAATTTTATTTCTCTTTTTTGTGTTTTGAAAAATTTTTAATATGTATTTGAACTAGGAAAAAGCAAGTAATATAATTAAGCTAAGGATGTATTTATAAAATAAAGGACAATACGTGGAAATATATCGTATGACTTTAATTTTAATTTGCAAAATTGTAATGGGTCAAAAGCCAGTCCTTTTTTTATTAAACTTAATATTGTCGCAGTTCTTCTAAAATTAACTGAGAAAAGCATAAGATTCGGTACTGTTTGCAGGCAACTGTTGACCGTTACTATGAGAAAAGTGATCTATTGGGCGATTGGCCAGTAAATCGCACAATGCACTACAGAAAGTTTTCAATATTCAGCTCAACAGTTCGTCTTTTCTGCTATTTTTAAATTAGGAAGGGTCAAGTCGAAGAACCGAAAAAACTTTTCCCTCCTCCAACTCACCCTTTTACCGACCCAATTCGTTGCATTAGGAGAAGCCGACCCCTAGGCGCTGACTCAAATATAAGTAAGTCAGCCAAGTACAAGTTGGGTTAAGTGTCTGGATATTAAGGTTCAGAAGATATATCAGTTTATACCCGTTTAGCGTAAGTTTGAAGGTAACACTATTAATTTCCATTTTTTTTTTTTTATTTAAACTTCCCATTATAGCGGATCTAGAACTTAATAATACGTGTAAACTTCACGTGTCTAGCTATTAGGGTTCTAGAGGTAGATACCAATATTACAGGGACAGTATTCTAGAGAAAACAATTGAATTATGTTTTTACCCTTTGGGTACAGAACCCTAAAAAGATCACTACGTTAAAAAGTAACCATTCCAAAAAACGATTCTTTATGTTTTTGTGTGGCACTCTATATCACCTTTAAGCCGGCACAGTTTTTATGGTTGTTTTCAATCCAAGTAGAACTGCGTCTTTTCTACAATGGATCAGAAGACAAATCAAGAAGCGGTGATGTCAGATTGTAGCTTGTGTACAAAATATCAAAATAAAAACGAATGCAAAAGTTACACAATTCTTTTATCGCTAATCCAATTCTTACAGCCGAATCAGATGAAAAAGCCACTTGCTGACTGACTGCTTTTAATACTTATCATCACACTTATGACCAATGTGGGCCTTAGTTGTTGGATTTGTGGATCATCATTTTGCTTATGATCTCCGCGGGTGGTATGATGTTAATCATAATAATAATGGAAGCAAGAATAATAATAATATTTGTTACATATATGAATTGTCTTTGGATTTAAATAAGAACTACATTTTTGCAAATTAATAATTTATATAAAATTTTGTTAACACAAATGAAATTGTATGAAGATAGTAAGGCAAGTAATTTATATGCAGTCAAAAACTTGCGACAATAACATTAACATTTTTCTTTCCAATGAGTTTTGTTAAGTTTTTTTGCTCACTCATTAAATTTTCTTTTTTGTTGTGAAAAATAAATTCGAGCTTTCGACATAAAATGCATGCAATTTCTTAAACAATAAAACAGAAACGTTATTATATAAACATTGCAAAACCTACCTGTGTTTCGGCTGAATCTGTTGTTGTGCCAGTTGTTGTGGTGGCGGTTGGTTGTGATGATGTTGACGATGAACCGGCCAAGGAATGAGATATTGTGCCATTTTGTGTAGATGTGGGTGAAGTAATCGTAGTCAGAGATGATGTTGACGCTGTTGTTGCGTCTGGGCCATCACCTAAAGGTATTGAGTTAGAGCGACGAGGTGCTGGCACTGGTATAGGTAGTCCAGTTAACTTATCAAATTGTTGGTCATGGTGAGGATGTTGCTGCTGCGGCTGTTGTTGTTGTTGTTGTTGAAAAAATGTGTTTGTATTAGCAAAACCATTTGTTTTTTTTACAGGCAATGTAGTCATTTTATTGGTATCATACTGCAACGGTTGTGTTTGATAAGTATGTGCCTGCAGTGGTTGCTGATATTGTTGGTCCTCAATTATATCACCAGTGGAACGTTTAAAATTAGCTGAAGGTATTTTAAACATTTAAGGATTTGTTTTTCAATGTATATACAATAGCATTTGACTTGACTTACCAGGGCGATTAGTTAAATATCCCGATGGGCTAAGTGCATTAAAAGCAGCTGGGCTATTAGGACTGAGAGGAGCCACCAGCGGTCCACGGTACTCTCTTTGTAAAACTAAACGAACAAACCGTTGTGGTTGAGTCAAACACTGAACGGCCGCATCATGTTGGGCATTTGTCATGTCGTTACCATTGATCTTTATTAAAAATAAAGTAAAAAAAAATAAAAATTTATAAAATACATATTTGTACCTGCATATGCACATTTAATTATAAAGTATAAAGCAACAATAGCAACTACAAAAAAATAGCAAAGTGTTAGCATTGGGAACAATTAAAGACCAAACCTCATCAGTATTAATGGCACGAACAAAAATTATAGCAATTTTTACAATTAAAGTGAACAACGTTACAAAATTGTAACAGAAATAGAATGACCGCAAACGTACACAATGACGGGTTGCCCAACAATATAAACAATACCAATGAACGAATACGAACGTTCAATGTTAAACTGTGTCCATCATGCCAACGCCACACCTATGCTGCGTTAAAGTATGAACGTTTAATACAATTTATCCTATAATGCAACATTAATTTCAATTGCTACTGTTGCTATTATTTTTGCATTGCTTTCAGTTTAAAATTTATACTTACAGCCATTACACGGTCTCCCACCATTAGTTTGCCATCACGATGCGCCAGACTACCTTCAGTTATGCGTGAAATGAAAATACCATCACATCCATCTTTGTACGGTGGAGAGCCTTTTCCACCGGCAATGCTAAAGCCCAACCCCTGACCAATTTGATCGCGTATTAATGTTGTGTGCAGCGTAATATAACTCAGTGGTCCATCCTATGAATAAAAAGATAAAACACATACGAATAAAACAAATGCGTCATCAATTACCAAAAGTACGAGAAATAAGACGAATCATTAAAATGGATAGATGGTTTAGTGTGAGAAGAATTACACACTGATGTATTACTGGCTCGCACAAGAATGTTTTACGTTGCATGGCAAAATAAAACTCATATAAAACCGACCGCAGATTTCTTTACTTCAAATTAATTTTAAGATTGATCTAATAACAAAAGAGAATGATGATATTATGAATAGAATAGCTAAAGGATCGATACTGACAGCATGTTAAAATTTTAAATTTAATTTAAATTTTAGAATGAAAAATCTTTTGTTATATAAAATCAAACTGCTTGGCAAATTGTTAGAAAACCATGATACGACTTGGTATAGAGTGTTTCTTTTCCATCATGTAATTAAAAGAAAAACAAAACCAATGATTGTGTGTTTCTCATTTGTAAAAACAACCTTAATTAAAAATCTTCCTCAATGACTGCTCAAAAGGTGACATGAAATCTAAATCAATGGCAATGAATTTATTGATAACATTTGATTGAATGTTTAATTTATTTATTTAATTTCTCTTTTACAATTTATATTAAATATTACACTTTTATTACAATAAAAATTAATTTAAAAAATCAAAAGCGTATATGAAAAGATTTAAAATTTTCTAATGTTTTTTTTTTTTATATTCGTCCCTAACAGTCAGGATAAAAATATAATTAAATTTTATCCACCATATTAAAAAACTAGTAAAAAAAACTAACTTGAAGTGCACTTCAAGTAAATCTTGTATGAAATTCTTTTGTTTTAAAGTAAACTCCCAAAAAAATATATTGTGCAAAAATTTGATATGCTGGCGTGCGAGTTCTTCAAATTTAATTTTGGTTTAGTTTTTGACGTTTTGAAGATTGCTGAAAAAATTATTGGAACTATCGTGGTTTACCTTTAAGTTAAATTTTAGAATTGTACTATATATATTATATAATTTCGTGGGCCAGTGATATGGCAGTATAAAAGTCATGAACCTCGTTCATATTTCTCAAAAAAAAATAAAATAAAATAAATAAACAAATAAATAAAAATTCAGCAAACAAAAAAAAAGTAGAAAATCAAATTTCGCGATTAAACAACTTCGCAATTAAGTCTGGTAAGTTAAACTTGATGTGATGCTGTGAAAGCCAAAGGAAATATAACAATTACATAAATACAATTTAATTTAGCTGGTTGATGCGTAACCAGAGCGCTTCAGCCAAATTTTGTGCGAAAATAACTATTTAAATAAAAGAGTCCATACTTCATAATTTTCTAGTAAAAAAACAGCAAAATATTTCGAAACTTTTGTTACTACAAGAACCAGAGGCACCCAAAGTATAAATTTTTTAATATGTTTATTTTATAACAAAACTTACCTAAACCTCCAACATTCTTTTTATTAATGTAAAACCACAACTTCTTACAATACGCGTGTTCTAGTAAAATGATGGATTGACTATCATCAAAATTAACTTTTTTATTATTTGCTGAAACAATTGTATTTGAAAGCACTGACTTTAGCACTATTCTTTAGCATAAATAAAAATTTTACTTCGCAAAAAAGCTCATTTAAACACGTTTTATCTTCTGCAATGTCTACTTTGCCTTTTTAAATAACTATTATTTTCCCAGCTTTTGATTAACGCATGCGCCAAGTTGACCCCGCACAGAATATTTTCATGTGCATAAACAAAGTCAAGATATGTTTACAAGTCAATATAACCTCAAAGTTTTAGGATATTCCTTCTTCTTCGCTTTGCTTGACACTCATGCAGTAACCTTCCAGTTGTTTAAATCCATCTGCAAAGCAGCATTTCGTTAGATTCTCAAAAACGGGTTCTGAAGAAAATACACTCTAATTTTGTTTTTCCAGAGTTTTCTGTAAATTTAGCAATTGACTATACTGTCGTCGTTTCTTTTTAACGTTTTATATGTTTTATTTCACCGTTTAAACATCAAGAAAATTTAAAAAAGAACAATATTCCTATGTAATCAACGCTACCACAGCTACAATAAATAATTGATAATACATATATATATATATATATATATATATATATATATATATATATATATATATATATATATATATATACATATATATGTGTGTGTGCTGTTCTCAAAACTTCTAACCAAAAAAAAAACAAAAACTCTTAAACGTCTGAAGTTGATAACAGGGCAAACTGATTCTAAATTCATTTTAAACAATCCAACACCTGAAATCAAAATATACTTGCTGCAGCACGTGAGGTGTTTTACTTTTCGAACATTTTATTGAATATTTTCGAGGAAGTTTAAAAAATACTTTTAGATTTTTATAACTCTATCGTTTCGTTTTTAAAGCGCTCTGCTCTTTCAAAAAAAGATTAAAACTTTTTATTTACACTAACACTGATTTCAAATTACGCAGTTTTGCTTTTGAGTTGAATTGTACTTTCGAAATAGAAATGCCACATCAACAATTAAATATTTAACAACACCAGTGACTGATAGAAGGGATAAAAAATCTTTGAGCAATACTTTTCTGTTTTTTTTTGTTGTATTTGTTTTTTTTTAACATTACCAAAAGCATATTGCTGTCGAAGAACAAACAGGCAAAGATTTAAAATAACTTCAAAAAGAAAACTCGAAACAAAAAACAAGCTGTTAATTGTATCAACAATATTTCAGCAGAGAAAAGTAAAATGTGAACAATTTAATAAAAGAGAGAAGAAAGAAGAACCCTGTACAAACCTTGCCATTTTCAAAAATGCCATTTGCTGATGCTGCTGTTGCTACTGCAACATCGCTAACATGTTGTGGTTCTTGAAAGGCTGGTGACGTTCCTGCTGTTGTTACTGTTCCCGGCGTGCTAAATACATTTGCGTGATAATTGTGCAAATTTGTTGCCGAATACTGTTGCTGCTGGGTATGTGAATGTTGTTGCTCTCCCTGATGTTCTGCTTGTATTTGTAGAGGTGGCGGTATATATCTTTCATGTGTTTGTTGCTGCTGTTGTAGCTGTGAAATGGAACTTGCCAAAGGACGTGTTTCAACCGAAATCTTAAAGAAAATAACACAAAAACAAAAAACAATGTTAAATAATTCTACTGCAAGTTAATAATAAACTTTTTTATTTTGATATTTCAATAAACATATTAGTTGTACCACCCAACTTTTCAACACAGTGGAGGATTTGGTAAAAAAACAAAATGAAATGAAATGAAAACAAAATTGTTCATAGAGAAGATTTAAAACAGCGATTAACTTCTTTCATTTTATACTTTTCAGTAAGCATACTGGGTGTAAAAAGTTTACGTATAGGAATTTTCTACTTTTGAGCCGATTTATAAAAATTTAAATTATGTTAATTTATCGTTTTATAAAGAGCCATTTTTTCTCCAAATAGTGGAGCAACGATTCTCCAACTTTTTGAGTGAGTGATCAAGGCATTCATTTAACGGACTAGTTAAAAAAAGTTCAGGTACCGTGAAAACTGAAGGTTTTTGCTTAAAATTCTAGGTAAGAGCTAAATGTGTAAAAATAACAGCGCTTTTGTAGAGATGCGCTGAAATGAAATATTCTGAGAGAAAGCACCAAAAATATTTTATTTACCTCAAGAGATCTTAAAAAGTAATAAATCTTATCAATCCAACCGTCAAGTATAGGTATAAAAATTTGTGGAAGTGCGTTTATGTTCAGTTTAGGACATACATTTGTGCAGCGTTGCGCCTAACAAAATGAATTTCGCGACATGGGCTAAAAGTTTAATTGATGTTTTTGTTAGCATTGTTGTATGTATTTTTATCATAGATGTGGGCGATCCACGAATGAATTTTCAAGGAGGTACGGACTAACTTTCTTAGGCCTTTTAAAAAAATCTATATTTGGTATATTCGTTTCAAAGTCATTACATGGCAGCTAATCAGTAGAAACGTGTGTAAAAACATTGTGCTTAATAATTAATTAATAAATATTTTGGTTGGGGGTACCCATCTCCACCCAGATTTTGTTGAAACAAGCAGTTTGTTCCAATAGCTACCCACATACAACCTAATGAAGCTCACTTCTGTAGTTGTGGAGACATAATTGAACTGCAAAAAATGGGTTTTGTCCCAATTGTGTGATGTACGCTAATTTGAAGGGCTTGTCAGAAAAGTTATACAAGAAATACACTACGGTTGGTATGTAGGTGGTGTTAAACCATAATACTACAAAGCTTGAAGATCATGCCACAGTAAGTCAGAAATTTAAAATTTTAAATGATCCCAATATGTACTAAATAGAGGGACAGAAGTAAAAGTGTTTGTAATATTTCAGCAAATTTTTACACGGTTGGTTACTTGAACATAAAACTTAAAAACTTTGGTCTTCCAAAACTCTGTCTAGTTATTTTTAAATTATTAAACCCCTAATGAGTTAGTTAGCAATGCAAAACAAATTACACAACTTTAAATTCTTAAAAGTTAAAATTAGGCATGAAATGTAATTTGAATATAACCAAAATTGAAAAAACTTACACAACTCTGCTAAGATACTGATAACATATGATAACACTATGGAAAGAATTACAAAAAATATTTCGAACCGTTTTAACTTCAACCGGAAAGAGAAAAATCTTTAGAAGTTCTTCAAACTCTTACTTCGCAACGGTAAAATGTGACGAAATCTAAAATTTATTATCTTTTTTAATTCAGGAAGTTTAAATTAATTATGATTATGAACAAACATTTGGCACGTTATCTTCTTGAGTTTAACTATTTTTTTTTTTTTCGCTTTACAACCACAACAGTTTAAACATATAACAAATAACTGTAGCTCTTAACTAAAAAAACATAAATAAATGTTTAACTCACCTGAGACAATGAACCATCCTCACTAAAAACAGGATGACCAATTAGGCGGGTGACCTCACGCTGCACAACTAAAACTAAGACAGCACCACAGGCCTTTAACACTTGTACAGCTTGATAATGATCGGCATCAACGACAGGTATGCCATTGACTTTTAAAACTTTATCACCAACTTTAAGCCCGGCCAAATCGGCAGGACCCCCTTCGGTGACTCGTGATATAAAAATGCCATCATCATCGCCCTTAAAAGGTGTGGAGCCCTTGCCACCAGCAATACTCAGACCTAGTCCAGCAGATGTACGCTCAATATGAATTTCATATTGCTCCAGACGCAATTCAGTGACACCATCAAGGCTATCTGTGTGCGTGCGTGCAAAGAAAACCAAAAGAAAAAATAAAAAAAAATAAAAAAAAAGAATCAAAATAAGTAAATAAGCCATAAAGTATTTTATTTACTTAAATGTTTGCGTTAGTAAATGGGCTCTATATAGGGAGTTACTTGTCGTAGTTGAAGTTGTTTGAGTATTAACAATGCAAGTCACGTTTTGCAATAACGAACTTCAGAAAGACATAAGCATGTGCATAAACAATTAGAAAATAATACGATTTTTTCCTATTGCTCATCTTATCATTCTGTTTCCTTTCTACTGCTGTCCCATATTTTATTATTATTATTCTTTTATTTAAGACAACGACACTTTCATTTCTTTTTTTTTTTTATTATTAGCTTACCATATTGTCTGAGACGCTGTTGCTGCTGTTGTTGTTGTTGCTGCTGTAATATGAATTGCTGTTGTTGCTGATATTGTAGCTCATCAGTTGGCATACAAGTAGTAACAATTCTAACACGTTTATCTTTGCGTTTAAGTGAATTATTTGGACTACGATTTGTCGAAGCTAACGAGCTGCGTAGACTTGAAACAGCCGGACTGTTACGTCCATTAAAGACCATTGTACCACTACCGCTGTTGTTATTATGGCCACTTAATATGGAAGTTGAACGTTTAGTGCGTGGCAAAGTGTTATTACCTTCTTTTACTTTAATTTTAACATTAAACATGATTTTTTTTTCTTTTATAATCTTAAAATTCCTTCTAGGTCTTCCTTGTTGTTAATTTTAATGACGTAGGAAAAAATACCAGATAAAAGTATTTTTTTTACTATTGGCTTGATTTTATTTCTCAATTGTTTGATACCAGAATTGTTTTAGCTTTGTTATATAAATTTTTACTTTTTATCTTAAAATGAAGTGCTTAAATCTAATTAAAGAAATTTAAATGCATTTGTTGTCTAACAACCTAAATGTACTTCGTTGTGGCGAATACTTGAAATTTGATTGATAATTGGATCAATCACGCCCAGCTATTATTAATACGAAATAGTCATACACGATTCTAACGAACGCGGGTAATAGCGTTCAATGTCAATGAAAAGCACATTTACACGTTCTCCTTGACTTTTTATTTAAATAACTTTATTAATCAAGAATACGTTTATCCTGAACTTTTTTTACAACGAAGAGCTTGGAAAAGCTATTTATAAAAATAACTACGTCTATAACGATTACATTGTAACACATGTTGTTTAACCGTCGTTCTATTTCATTTTTAAGCGTTTGACTACACTGGGGACACCCTTTAAGATTAATTTTTGTATTACTTTTTACTATTGGGAGTTATAAAATTCAAATTTATAATATCCGTAATTTTTTAAGTTATGAACTGTTTTTAAGACGGGGTCAATCTGTAGACATAAACTTTCTACTAAAGAAAACATTTTTTTAAATCGATTTAGAAAGACTGTGTTCTGCGTGCACAAACATAAAAGATGCCACATTTATCCGATTTGATAACCTCCTTCCTTTTTTTAAAGTCGGTTAAGAATAACATTAGAATAAATTTTAATAAAATTGGATAATACAGGATATTTTTAGCTGTGACTAATGCTAAAAATACGTTCATTTTTTTACCTTTAATAAAACAAGCTGCGTTTAAAACGAACTTAAAATTACAATGCCTTCGAGCTGGTCATAACCATAACACATTTTTGAATTCAAATTTATATTCCTATTGCGTACGCATATGACAGCAGTTAAATATATCGTGTTTAAGAAAGAGATAAATTTAAACCAAATTTGTTAACTCTTCCACAACTTTTAATCCATAGATATGCTACGTAAACTAATTTGTAAAGGTCAGAAAATATTTCAATCGTTGTTGTTATACAATAATTTTATAACTTAGGCTTTTTTTTAATTATTAATTTTAATAACATTTTTATTTAAAACTTCAGGGAGTCTGTGTAACAAAAAACTAAAAATTTAGCATTAAAACCGAAACACACACAAAAGTTTTAAATTCGCTGGCTGCTTATCAAAAATAAAAACTTACTAAAAGAAGGAAATATTTTAATTTTTTATTTTAATTTTTTTTCTCTTATCAGTTTAAATTTGTATCAAATTCACTATATTCCAAACACAACAGAAATTTCAAACAAAATGGTACGACAGAATCAACTCAATAGACAACATCAAACGCTTTAGCCACAGGGTTTGTAGTTGATGAGTGTAATTGTTGCGGTAACTTTGTACTCTTCACTGTCGTTCTTGTCAACTTTTTATCTAATTTAATCAAAACTGCACTTAACAAAACTAAAACAACTAAAGTACAACTGAACTTAGCAACAAGGTTTGTTAAATATTATGCGTTGCCTTGAAAACTATGTCCTGTTTAGTTATCGTCGACTGCGACAACCATCATGCAGCAAAGAAAGATCTTTGTTTATGGTTTTCTTTGCGTTATTTCTTTTTTATGATGCGTGTTGACTGACAATGATAACATTGTAAATTGTCTTGAATTCAAAAAAGCACCAAATCTTAATTTACGTATTCAAACTACTTTAGTAAAACTATCACAAAAACAGAAATAGGAACAGAAAGCGATATTGCCGATGATGACATTTTCAAGGAAAAAGGACAAAAATATAATTTTCAACAAATAAATCGCTCGGCACATAGGCGAAACATGATATTATAATAGAAGGTTTGTAAAATAACAATGTTCTCTTTTGTTCTTTTCGTCATATAAAAGTAGAAAAATATATAGGAAAGACAAAAAATATTAAACAATAAAATAAAATTTTACAAACAAAGAAAGCTACTTCTGGTTCAGGGAAAAATTAACATTTCAACATAACTAATTTAAATCACGTGATTTTAAACAACGAACCGTTTTAAAATCACTTGTCTACTTCAATTTTCTTTGCAGAGCTAATTCAAGCGTCAAATAGAAATTCACAAAATATAACTGGCAGTTTAACGATATCGCAATCGTTCATTCGTTCGCACGATTACATTTAAAACAAGAAAAAATTCCCAAAAATTGTTTTTATTTTAAATGTAATTATGCGAACCAACAAACAATTGCGACATCGTAAAACTGGAAGTAAGTCGACAAATAAAAGTCGATTGAGCGATGTCCGTCTGTCCGTTCATGTTCGCGTTAAAATTAACTTTGGCACTAGTTGGGCCAGATAAAATTTAAATATGCCAATCGATCAGACATAGTTTCGCTTCTGCAAGATCGGTCCATGTCCTTCAAGGCAGCGGGCAAAACACCACCCACCAGCCTCTAATTTTTCCACATCATTCGAAGCAATGAAGTAAATCCAAATACAAAAAATATATATATGGGGCGATACAGAATTAAAAATTAAGCGAAAAAATTGGCGTTCTGCCATATTTTCGGAGTTAAAGGCCTCTGAACTTTTGATAGAAAAGTACGATTTTGCACCATATTTTTTAAGACATCAATATACTTATAACGTGAAAGCTTTTGAAGAGATCTTTCAGAACCGTTAAAATCGTATGCAGAACTTAAGGTTTTTTTAAAGGTACATAAGATTCCGCATAGCCAAATATAGCATTCTTGCTTGTTTTATTATAAAGTCGTCTGTATAAAACTGTCCCTTTAAGAGTTAAAGGACTCATTTCTAAAAAAATTTTATAGTTTTTCAAATACTTATGTATATTTTTCTTATTTACGTTTGTGACAACGCATATTTTGTTGTTTACAAAAAATACATTTTAAATAAATAATTCCAGCAAATTAAAAAAAATTTGAGCTGGAACTACTTTCTATTGTTATAAGTATTATGCAACGAAGTATATAATTCAAAGCAGAAACATTATTTATCTAAGGTTTTTTATTATCAAAACAAGTCAGATTGAAAAAAAAAAATTTTGTTTAATATCAACACTACAAACTTCTTTAGAAAACTTCAAGGAACTTCGCAATTTATTTTAATGTGTTTTTTTTTTCAATTTACTGAATAATTTTATACTATCGATCTGATGGTGGATACCTTTCTTAGACAAGAAAAATATCAAAAAGAAAACAAATACGTGTAAGTTAATGTAAAAATTTACAAAAGTAATATCAGGTATTAAAACTAGACATTATGTCTTACAAGAGAAATTTTTTCTTTAATAAATTCACGTTTATCAATACAATATTTACTGGTTGTTTAAAATTTAAGAAGCCAAAATAAGCTGTCTTTTTTTAATTATTTTTCATTTATGTCATTCGCTTAATAAATATCACGAAATTCGATACAACATCTACAAATATGTTTTACAAAATCAAAGTCTTAATTGTATCACATTTTTGAAAGCAATTATCAACCAGAATTTTAAGCGTGTAACACAATCGATAAAAAAATGTAAATGGGCTATAAATTGAACAGTTGTTTTCCCATTTTTATACTTAATTTATTATATACTATTCAGCATGCCACATTACCCCTCACTAGATCATGGTTAAGTGTAGAACGGCCTTAGATAATGTTTCTTTTTTTTACCTAAAAATTCCTTTAATGTACCACATTTATATTTCGTTATATTTTACATAAACAGATTCGTCTGATTTAGAATCAGTCACTGTCTGTCTTAATAAAATCAATCATTTAACAGTCATTGATTTGCGTTTGTTACTCTTTTAGCATGCTGTCTGTCAGCCACCACATGCCCACAAATTTTTGTACGAATTTGGTTTTTTCTTTGTCATCAAGAGTTCAGTGTCTGTTAAACTTTACATTAGATGGCTGGATTTAATTTTTTTTTTTTTTTTTTTTTTGAGACCTGAGACAAAATACTTAAAATCAAGAGCACATCGTACAACGCGTTTGGATATGAAATTGTTTGTATATGACCAAGATAAATTTTTAAAATTTTTTGTCAATGCATTCTATTACCACGTTTGTTTAAGTAAAAGTTCATTGAATTTATGAAACTTAAATAAGTCACTTGACACTTATTTGCTTAAAAAGACATTTTCTTTTGTTTTTATTTAAATTATAAAATCCTAATAAACTTTGAAATTAAGAAGATAAAAGATTAACTATTATCAATTAAATTGCATAAAAAACTCAAATTAAACTCAAGTTTTTTGGCTATAATTTTTATACACTTTTCTGGCAAATCGCCAAATACTTGGACAATAAGGCAAGCGGTAAATTCTTTTGGCTTTTTTTTTCGGCTTTAACTACAATGCCTTTTATTTGGCGATTAGTTGTTACTCCCTGACCGTCATCATTTTGTTCACATTATTAACAATGATTTCAGCGGGCCACGAAACTCACCAATTGCTAATGGTGTTTTGACTTAACTTGGGGATAATTTTTGTCCCCAGTGTAGTATTTTTAATAAGTATGCTTTATCACTTTGCTAAATTTTAAATGACACTGTAGACCAATATTAAGCGTTAAGCGCGATTCTTCAGCTTCTGTACAGTACATTCACAACTAACTTTAACGCTCGCAAGACCTTATATCGTATGCATGTATTCAGTGTGAAGTTCAATTTAACAAATATATTTTTAAAAGTCTTTAGTGTCTTCGTTTTCTAAAACGGTATTACTCTGTATGATAACCTTTCTATTCTTACCTCCTATATAAGCCCACAGCGCTCATGTATGGGCATGTGCTTCAAAGTGTCTTTCGGAGCTACTCAACCACGCACAGAAAGGAGGAAGAAGTTCATCGATGACAGTAGGATATTCAACTGAATAAAAACACTGCAGTATCGATGCAATACAGGATGGGTTAGTAACAGTATTTTCCTACTTCAACCTTGTAATCACTATCAATTTGATTGCCATTTACGAAATAATATATGCGGATAATCATGAACAATTCATACCATCAATAGCTTGACGTTATTGTCTAGAGAAAGCATATTGCATGAACTATTCTTACAAGACGAATAATAATAATAATAATAACTTTGATGGACATACGTATGTATATGTAGAAACTTAAAAATATATGAAATATGATATTATTTAACGTTTAAAAATATTTTAATGAATTTTTATTTTGTTTAATTTAAATTAATATTTTTTAATGCAAGTGACTGATGGTATTAATAATTAAATAAAAGTACAGCCTTAGAACTGGTGATGAATAAACTGCTAGATTTTATATTAAAGTTTGGAAAATAGAGAACTTTAAGGTTCTAAGGTACATGTTGCCCGGGAAAATTATTAGGGTTTTTTCTGGTGAGGAACAAGTTTAAAGGAATAAGCATTGAAAATTTTGGTTTGAAGGGGTTAATATTAGTATCAAATGGAATAGTGGTTAATAGTGTAGATTATACACAGAACAGAACTTGTATTTGTATTCAACCTTTAGCTTACCAACGCTTCTCAGCACGTCAAGCGCAGCACAGCTCAATTAATTTAAATTAAATAAACTGCTATTACTTTTCAGAAATAGCAGCAAAAAATAATAGTTATAACAGTCAACTGCAGCCTCACTGCATTTCATTATCAGATGTCAGCAGTGAAAGCAGTTGTAATTGTTTTATTTCTCGTTAATTTGCTCTAGTACGAATAACGATTTTTTTCTAATTTTTAATACTTAAAGGCTTTGGCCACAGTAGCAGAGTCCCTCACAACACTTGTATACAAGAAATATAAATATTTCCAAATTCAATCTGAATTAACTGTATTTTCATTTGAATAGCAAAATATGTTACATTATTTCCCTGACAGGTTAAATTCACCGACATCAAACGATTTTAAAAAATCGCGAAATTTACCATACAGTTAAACATAAAATAAATAAAATTATCAATTTAATCTAAATATAAATTTTCAGATTGAAAAGACCAAAAAGTTGGCATTTAAAGAATATGTTTTTATACCCTTCACCACAAAATTGCAAAAATTATAAAACTAATTTTGTCATTCCGTTTGTAATTTCTACAATATCCATTTCCGACCCCATAAAAATATATATTTCGACTTCTTATGCATAGTGAAATCGATTGAGCGATGTCCGTCTGTCAGTCTATCCGTCTGTGTTAGTATTGAAATCAAGTTTGCCGAGGCACTAGAACAGATAAAAAAATTAAAAATCGATCAGACATGGTGTCGAAAGAGGTGCTATTGGAAATCAGCATGATCGGTCGTTGTCCTTCAAGGCAGCTGGTAAAACACCACGCTCACCTCTAATTTTTTCGCATCATTTGGAACAATCAAGTAACTCCAATAAAAAACACAAATATATGGGGCCATAGAGAATTAAAAAATAACAGAAGAAAGGAAGCGAAAAAATTAGCGCTCGCCCATATTTTCCTAAACTTTTCAAATTTTTTAAAATATCAATATGGGTATTTTTTTTACCATTTACTCATTAAAAGCCGATGGTATTTTTATGTGGAATTATAGTACTTAAATTTTTTTCTTATTTTTTAATTCTCTATCACCCCAATATTTGTTTTTTTGATTGGATTTACTACACCGAACTAGATTAACATAGATGGTGAAGGGTATATAAGATTCGGCGAATATAGAACTCTTACTTGTTTTAAATTTCTTTGTAAAATTCATACTCACGAACTTCTATTTTTATTCCATAAAATAAATTCTATTAAATGTATTTAAACTTTGAAGGGAACTTTCGATTAGTTTACATATGCATCGAAACATATTGCCAAATCCCAGCAAACACAAAGGCAAACGTTTTATATTAGAATTGCTGTTAACTTGATATAAACTTTACTTTTCAATACTTTGAATTAAATGTTTGATAGTAGTCTTTATTATCTTTTTGTCTGGTCGGTAATAATTGAAAAGATTCCATTATTGCTTCAAATTTACTTTTAATCTTTTTATTGTTGAGAAACCTAATACTCTTAAACTATTTACAAATCCAATTCAGATCAAACTGCTAGGTTTGCTTGGGACAACAAGGATTTTCGTCAAACAACAAAAAAAATTTATGTGAGCTTGTGCAAGTTCTTTGATTTTTTTTCTTCGCCTTTAAACTATTTTCAAATGTTTACTGCATGTGTTTCCCTTTCAACGAGTGCATCGATGTTCAGTAGCGAGAAAAGTTCAATAAGATTACAATTTATTTCCAATAATGTTAAAACAAAAAAAAAAAAAAAAAAAACAAAAATTTGCGAAAAACATTTTTATATTAAATAATAAAAATTAAATTAAAGGGAATATTACCAAGCAACAAGCGCAATGTTTTAATAAAAATGAAAAATAAAGTTATTTACATAAAAAATTGCTGAGAAATAATCGCATTAAATTTTGTATGATCATAGGAATAACAATTTTATTAAAGGCTTTTTGTTAGGCAGAGGGTTTTGCTTTTTATTAAAATCTTCAATTTATACTTGAACAATTTTTGCCGAAACATCGTTTTATAAAGTTCTTTTCCTGGAATTTAGAAACTTTTTGTTAAATAAAAACACTTTCTCAGCATTGTTTAACGCCACAAATTTATGATTTATTTTTTTAGTATCCTCAGCCACGCATTATCTGTAAATATCACGTACAGGTGTCATGAAAATGTTTAAGGCAGGCAAAGCATTTTTAAATAATCTACTTTTTCGATCTATATTGTACTAAACAAAACATAAACATCAAATCAAACGAAAGAATAAAATTATTAGTCGTTTTGTGAGTTTTTTCCATTTAACTTCTTTTTTGGTGAAAAAGGCAAAAAATCGCACATGGAATTCTACCGATAGCCCTGCTGTTCTTTATTTTTATTTTATTAAATCTTGAAAATTGTCTGATTTAACGCAAAACAAAAATAGTCAAAAATATTTTATGGACAAAAAATATGATAGAGGACTTTTTTTTGAAATAATGAAGCGGTTTTTTTTCAACGCAAACTTAAAGGATCTTTATTTGATTTTGTACTGGCATCTGAACTTTCCTTTCCTTTCATTTATATTTAAATTTTTTTAATGTAACTTTCGAATTTTATTCAGGAAATAACTTGCATTTAAATTATAACTATACGCAAATACTTTGTACTCCCACTTGTTTCCTTTTAACTGCTGGTTCGATACTGAGTATTTTTCCCATTGGCATTTCAAATAAATTTAAGATTACGTACAAACGTCTTCTTTAATCGTCATAAATATTTGTACCATTTTCAATTTTCTTAATCTTAAACAAGTACCAAAGAGTAGGAAGGAGGTTGCATGGGCGTGTAGGCAAAAAGTTTTTTTTTGGACTGGGTGTAAGGCAAAAAAATGTTTTTGGACGAATATTCAATATTTTGCTTGACTGATTCATGTACCTTTTTACTTGTTTTTGTGTTATTGTTTCTTAGTTTTTCTAGCGTATAATTTTTTATTTATTTGTTTTGTTTAATATTCACGCCTCAGTGGATGATATTAAGAAATCATAAAAAAGTATCGTATAAAAAAAAGTATTGTTCAAACATCCACACAAAAAATTGGTAGAGGTTGAACAGAAGAATTATTGTCCTGTGTTTTTCACTCTTAAGTTTAAATAAACAATTCAATTGACAAGTTTCGTTTCATTGTTCATGAAAGTGAACCATCTAAAAGTTATAAGTGATTTATATTGGGTGTTAAGATTAATTTCGTCCAATCTTTCAAAACGTAATAAATAAATAAATTAACCTAACTTTTGCATATCGCTGGATACAAAAATTTTTAACCCCTGACACTATTTAAATTTTGACCAGTTCAAGGTTTTCAAAAGGCTGCGGGAGTAAGCTTTATACCAAAGCCATAATGTCCATCCAGCAAGTACACTTAGTGAGATAGAGTATTCAAACTGAGACCTAAGTAAGAGTGCTGTTATCAAATAAAAGAATATGGGTTCCACGTCTCTTCTAATATTTTGGCTTTTTTGTGCCGATACTCAAATTAAACGAATGATTACTTCAACTTATGTACCAGCGTATATGATACCGTTTTGTTCCAGTCATAATTTTACAGGACATTTGAACTTCCATGCTGATGTAAAGTTTAATTCAACTTGGAGTAGTTCCTTTTTATCTTTATCACGTTCCAACGAAAAGAAAATTTGTCTTTCTAATCAATTTCTCGCGGTTTAAAATCAGAGGGAAGATATGTAAGCTCCACTTGCATTTAACTCGGACCTTTGCTACCTAATGCCTAAAACGTTTCGTGTTCCACAAGCATTTTACGTACTTCAGTATGAAAAAACCTCCCGTGAAGACGCGAACGCAAATGCGAAATCGCCTTTAACGATTTATTATTTCTAATGAATTTCCAATGAGATTCACACTAGTTAACTAAGCAGGCCACCTTAAAACATTAGCCATTTCTGAGAATATTACTCTCTCAGTTCTATGGTAAAGGATGGGATCACAATTTTTGCATTTGTTTCTGCAAAATTCTAGTGAGTTTTCTTTTAACAAGGTTGTCGCGGCGTTGCAATTAGAATTTCACGCATTTGAGACCTGTTCCTTTGATTTCTATTCATGCGCTTTTCTCGAAATATTTTCCAGTTTCAAAGGGAACTTTCTTTTAGTTAAGTTAAAAATGCTAGATATAAATTTACATTGATTTGTTACTTCTAAGCACTTCTTGAGGACACCGAACGCGTGCTCTACTTTTTTCATCTGATTTGTAATGTCTTTTGCGCGGTCGCCGCCTGATGGTCAGTTGCTCCCTGCAGATTCCTTGGACCATATTAAGCTTTAGTTGTATGCTAGATATTTTGTGGAATAAATAAGATGTAGGTACCTCTTAAGCCATTTCTGATGATATGGCATATGTTCGTCTAATCCAGAGCGGGATTAACTCAAAAACTTCGAACAAAACGTTTTGATGATGTCAATTAGTGCCTTTTTATGGAAGATAAATGTTGACGGATTTAACTTCGCATAAAGAAGAATAACATTCAAAATTTCTTTATATCCAACATCGATTGTAGTAATTTTACTGGTACGAATCAAATTTGTAATTTTTTTTCAGGAAACCACACTTTACGCTTTTCGTCAATACAAGTTTTTCACTTATTTTTATATTTTGTTCACTATACGCTAACAACTTATAACTGCCTAAGCTAAAACTATCTAGAATCTCTCAAGTTTCATAACATCACAAGATTTAATTGAGTCGATTTGTGTAAATCTGTCCTTTACAATCCGTTTCTGCTTTCGTCTTTACTTATAAGTTTAGATGGTAATGATTTGTTGCAGCTTCTTCTTGAACCAGTTATAAAGTATTGAAATCATTAAGTATCTGGTATTTATATCTTGAATACACTCTTGAACATAAAGCTGTCAATTTAAACTGACAATTTCATTAGAAATCGAATACAAAATATTATTGTCATAAGCACTTATTTGATTTATACTCGTATAAGGTTTATTGGACAAATTTTTAATACTATTTTTAATGTTAGTAAATCTAAACTACTTTTACGACTATGACCGTAGTTTGGACATAAATAATAACAATAATAACCCAAAATCTTTTCTTTAGTGCAACATTGAATGACCGCTAAAAAAAAATGTCTTTATTTTATATTTTGCCTCCCATTTTATTCTTACAATGGAAATTTTTTGAGTTTATAAGAATGGTTTGTGTCCCTTTGTTTCTCAGAAATAAATTATTGTTTTCCTTTTACGATTATCATTTCATTTTTTTCATTTTAATATTTTTTCACCATTAAAAAGCAGATTTGACTGGCGGCCCAGCCAGTCATCGTTAATATAAAATATATTGATTATTCTCTACCGTTTTCTCTTCTTCTCTTTTTTATATATTTATCTGTAAATCGACTTACATGTATACTTTTTAAATTTCTTTAGAAATACCAAGGAGATGGTTCAATTACATTTAAATTTTCTGTACAACTTCAATGAATTGCTTTTATCACAACAAGCCAACAACAAACAAAAAAATAAGTAAATTATTTTGTCATTATCCTTATGTATCTTTAACTTATTAAAAAATATGGAGTGGCCAATACTCCATCAAAAAGTTTAAAGTACATTCGAATCAAAAATATTATGCCCAAAAACTATACAGCTCATCACTTTCATATATCAAAGGCGAAAATAGTAAAAACTGATTCAGGAGGCCTTATATAACAAAGAATTTTGTGGAAATATCGACATCGATTTTTCACGATACCTACTCTTTACTTATGCTACATAAAATAAAATTGAAAGAGTCTTCAGTTTTAAATTGAGAAGTAAAAATATCAATATTAAGTATTGAAAGACTTCCAGAAGGTTTGTTTTATAGTGCGAAATTTAAAAATATTAAATTTCAATTAGTCATATGAAAATATCATCCGGTTGACTTTTTTATTCTGAATTATATTACGTATTTAAAATTTTTTTGTGTGCATTCGGAGACACAATTTACCCTTGCGCTTTTTTATCAATATCCATAATAAAGATTAACTTGTAGCTTCTTACAATAAATGAAGAAAAGAACAAGACGAAAAGACGAACAAGATTATAGAGATTGAGAGCTTTCATTGATTAATACAAAACTGCTACTTAATAATACTCTCTAATATTTTCTCTTTTTAAACAGTTTAATGGAGAAATGAAAATGAAAATGTGACTCAGAAGCCAGTCAACTAACTCGCTGTCCCAATAAAACTTTTTGTTTTCTTTATTGCATGTGCAATCTTAAAATTCTCGATAAAAAATAGATAAATAAAACAAAATAATTTTAAGTATTTTATTACTCCTGAAGCACAACTGCTGCTGGACTTCCAAAATGTCTAATTTAATATTGTAAAATTACATAAAAAATATGAAATGGCAAAAAAAAAAAACAATTATGTATATATCGGAGGTAAAGAAAGGGAGATATATTATCTTGTTTTAAACGAGCACAAATTTTGGAAAAGAGCCAGAACTTGTAGAGGCAGTCGTGACATTATGGCCGCTGCCTAGAAGGACATGGACCGATCTTGCTTGTTTTCAATAACAAAATTTTCAAAACGATGTCTGATCGATTGGCGTATTTAAATTTTCTCTAAAGAAGAAATCATTCAGGAAAACTTAAGTTTTTCAAAAATGATTAACCCAATAAGAGCCGATTACATTTTTATGTAAAATTATATATAGTACTTATTTTTTTTTTTTTCTTAAATTTTTGTCATTCCAATGTTTGTTTTTTTTAATTGAACTTACTTCACAAAAATATATTTACATATAAGTGGTAGAGGGTATAAAAGATTCGGCATAGCCTAATAAAGCATTTTTACCTTTTTATTATTATAATAAATTTTTTTTCTGTTCGCGTGCTTATTTTATTGTAATAAAAAATGTGAGTTTCCTCTTTTAGTTGACTTTCTTTTGTTCTTTAACTTTTGCATTAAATTTAAATTTAAATGTATTCCTAACTAAAACAAATAAAAAAGTTACCTAAGCAACTCAAATCACTAATTGCCAAACTTTGCCTTTTGCCTGTTTATTCCATTGAAATTAAAACTTTTTTATATTTTCTTTGCATGACGATGACATGTGTTATGGCACATGTCAACAATCATGTCAAAATTCTGAAATTTATTAAAATAAAGATATTTTTAAATAAGATGAAATGAACATATCTTCATAAAAAGGTTCTTTCACAATGGCAAGTCGCATTCATATACTTATTCAATTTAGAAAGTTTGACAATTACAATTGACATTTATAAAAATATTTTGTTGCAATTTCTGCTTTGTGTTAAAGCATCAATTTTTTATTAAATCTTTATTTAGACATATTAAGGTTTATTTAAGTTATTTCACTTTAAAATTAAGAACCTACAAATTCTCTTGCCCGACACTTAAGTAATTTATCAGGCATGTTCTTAAATCCACACGAATTGTTGCTTTACATTTTTTTTACAAAATGCCTTGAAGAGTATGAAGTGATAATTTTGTGTGGATTTCGGAATATGCCTGTATGAGTTTATGTAACCCATGACAGTTTCTAATTTTTGTTGGTTTTTAACAAGCTGAAAATGTGTTATTTTATTTCCATTAGAGGAGAAATCTCCTCATTATACAAAACAAAAATAAATTAACATTTATTTTATCTTAAAAAAATTTAATTATTTTGTTTGTGGATTTGTGGTCAAGTTTATTTTTTTAATCTTTTTATCTTCGTGTCGTTAAACTAATGTGTATTTGACAGCATGTAAATAAAACTTGAATATATGTAAATATGTATTTCATTTTTTCGTTTCCACGCGTGTTAACAGTTTTCACAGATTTAGAGCCTGTATTGGCTTAAGTAATTCAATGAGATAGCGTAAGAATGTTAATGACATGAATGACATGCGTAAGAAAAACAAAATGTCAAACATATAATACAGTTCGCGATATAATTATATTTAGGAAATATTTTTTATGTTATTTAATTTCTTTTGTAAGTGAAGGTTTTACAATGCAAACAGATTTATCGGTCCGAAAAAATCCTGCTTTTAACTAACGGCAAGTTGAAAAAATGGCCCTTAAAGTGATATAAATTTGAGATTTAAAATGATGTGCGTCATACTATGTTATCGTCTTGATCACTTTTTAAAATCCGATGGATCCGTCAACTCGCTAGAGAAAGTTACAAGAGGCGTGGTATCAAAGATAATATTATTGGTGGCCAATGGTTAGCCCGTCACTGATTTTTGATTACCTGTGTATGTATTTAATACAGGATTACTTTTTTTCATTGTTCTGCCACACTTAACTTGTTTTTGATTTGATAAGCCATTAACTTAAGGACTTTTACGAAAGGTTCATAGTGAAAACGCAACAGGCTGCAAACGCTTACAAACTGATTTTTTTATCTATTAACACAAAAATGAAAACCTGTTTTCCACTGCATCGCAAATGGCGACAAATGTAAAATCATTATGATAAATTAAAATGGAAGAAATAGTGGAGTAAAAATGGTCATGCTTAACCATACGTATCTAGTATTAGCTGCTATCTGAAATTAAGTCCCTAAGTATATTGCCAAAAAAGACACATTTTTTTTACTCTAATCCGCATCATTGCAGATGTTAAACAAGTGTTAGTTAATTAGTTTATTATTAAATATTTGAAAAGAGCGTCTGTTTTCAAAACTCAAGCTAGAATCCGAATAATTTTTTTAATAAATATACAGGAAATTTCTTTGTCCGGCATAATTCTCTCAAGTACTGTAGTAGCAGTAGACAGACAGATTAAATATGATGTGTCCTGTGTCTTTTGTTTAAGTAATTTTTTATGTCTTATTTTTCTTTCATAAATAAGATTCTCTTCTCCTGTTTTCCTAGAGAATGGTCAGTGAATCGTATAAAGATTATGTAAACATAATATGTGAAATATTCTATTTTCTATATAAATGAACATCCTCATACAAATACTTGAGACTTTCATCTTGTGGTATTCACATGTCAACATTCCGAGACATTAAATTTTGTGACAACATTATAATGATGTAATTCTGGACAAATATTTAAAGGTATAAATTAAAATTATATGGGCGCTTGTGATGACAGTAGGATTCGCATTATTCATAGCTTAAATAAGATTTGCAAACTTACAAATTATGTCACAAAAATATTGATTAAATTAGAAGAAACAAATTATGAATTTTAACAAAAATCACCAAAATACAATGACCTGCAGATAAGAAAGAATATTTGATCTGATTTTACTTAAAAAGTTTAAACAAAGTGAACCTTTACCTATATTGTTAATATTATCGAGAGGATAATTGTTTTAAATAAGAGCCATTCTTTATATTTATAAGATACGAAGAAAAAAATGGGAACAGGAAGAGATAAAGACTGGTTACACTGCCTTTATAAGCTGTCCTCAAGTAATATATTTTAGTCATAAAAGAAAGCTACTGCTGTAGAATTAAACTCTTCTTTTTGACTATAATCATGCAAATGTTAGTTGAAATGGAGCCTGGAAAAAAGTGCATACAGCAACATCGCTATTTATCCTTCTTCCTTTTTCTTTTTATTCATTTATTTATTTACTAGAGTGTCTGGCGGTCGACTGATACGACTGAACTTTAAGGGCCAATATTACCAAATTACATAAAAATATTTTTCAAAATGATAAACACATCTTGAATAAAATATATTTCGATAGGTATCCGCACATGCATTGTGTAATATCAATTACAACCACTTTAACTTTCAAAATACTGAACTGATTTAAATAAAAATGCTCATCTGCAAACAAATAATCTTTAAATTGGTCATTTCTCATCGAAATCGCTTGTATAATGTGAGCGTAAATGGCAGACAAAAAAAAACGTCTATTTTCTATATTTCTTTTTCTTTTTTTGTTAAGCATAGTGGTTGGTGCCTTCTTAAAAACTTTGCCTTATTGGCCCACTATTGATGAACTGTATTTTTCAGTTTAAAGATATTTTTTATGTTGTCAGTAAACATAATGTAGGTCAAGCAATCATTTATTGCACAATATATTTTTATTTTAACTCATTTATATTCTTCAAAAAAAAAAAAAATCAAAAAGATAGTCTTTTTCAAAGAATGACAACAAGAACTAATTTCCATGTGATTTTCAAGATTTTTATTTTTGGTGCCCTGAAATACAAAAATTCTTTAATTTTTATTACTTCAACATTAGATTTTTCCTGAGCAGTCGACTTAAGGACTTAATTTAAATCGAATCAGACTTTCATATTCGAGAGCACGCGTACCGTAGAGAGTTAAGCATCAAGAAAACTCAATTTAAAAAAAGCCATCTTTTTTAAGTCACATTTATTTCAAATTTTAAATTTCCTAATTAAGACATCTTCTCCTGCAGAAAATCTTTTGCAAAATAAACAGAAAACCTAGCAAATACGACTTTTTACTTACATCTATTTCAAGAAAACCGGACACTGAGATTGCTAAAATTAAACCATTGTAGGTTTTCGTTATTGATAGCCTAAATATCATTTCCACAAAGTTAATGTTTCTTTTTGATATTTTCTTATATTTTTAGATCTTAATTGATTTTTTATAATTTTAATTTGCTTTGATCTTTTCACATATTTTGGAATTAATTATTAGAGCTGGTTACAAAAAACACAACATTTAATTAACTTCACTGATTGAAAATGAACTCCATCCTGAAATACACAACACGATAAATTACTATTTAAAAAAAAAACATGAAGGTAACGATTGAAGAAACATTATAAGCTTCCTCAAAGTGGCAAAAAAAATGCTCGAAAAAGTACAACAATTTCAATCTTTATTCTGTTTTAGAGTACACAAGCAAACAAATTACAAAAGCTTTTTTAAGGTTAAAAAATGTTATTCTTTCAATTTTTTTTTTTTTCAGTTTTTTTATACATACATATACATTTATATAAGAGGTTGTGGGTTGGAAAAAACAATAAAGAGTATTTTTTTGTAAGGAACAATAAAATGGGGGAATTTTGCTATTTAAAAAGATAAAATTAATTTTAACAAGAATTGCGAAGTAAAGAAAGCTCAGCAAGTAAGTACAGCTAAAGGTATTTTTCTAACAAGCTGCAGCAAGAAATTTATAAAAGTAAATACACATTGTAAACTAAATGATTAATTATCAAGAAGATTCTCATTTTCATTATTCATCCTAAACATAAAATTATCGCAGTCACATTTGGCAAATAATTTACTAAAATATTTGTAACCATAATATATTTTAACTATTTAATTTTAGTTTCATTTAGTTTATATTTTT
Source organism: Cistogaster globosa (assembly GCA_937654795.1). NCBI lineage: Eukaryota > Metazoa > Arthropoda > Insecta > Diptera > Tachinidae > Cistogaster > Cistogaster globosa. Next base: position 79,761,081 of record OW569403.1, read on the forward strand.
TAATTTCTCGAATATAATTAAAAACAAGTAAGATTGCTATATTCGGGTAAGCCGAAACTTATAAACCCTTCACTATCTATGTAAATATAGTTCAGTGAAGTAACTCCAATCAAAAAGACAAATATTGGGGTGACAGGGAATTAAAAAATAAAAAAACTGATAAAAATAAATTTACAATAGCATGTAATCGGCTCTTAGCCGATTAGGTTAAGCATTTCAAAAAAAATTGTATTGATATCTCAACAAATATGGTGCACAATCGTAATTTTCTATGAAAAGTTAAGAGGCCCATAACTCGGAAAATATGGGCGATAACCAATTTTATCTTTTAATTGTCTATCACCCATATACTTTTTGTTTCTGTTTTTTTTTTTTTTATTTGCATTACTCCATTGTTCGAAATGATATAGAGCTGTTTTGCCCGCTGCTTTGAAGGACATGGACCGATCTAGACCGCTGCTTTTCAACAGCAAAACTTTTTTAAATTTTCTGTAGCTTATTGCAAAATTGTTTTTAAACCCGAACACGGACGGATAGACGGACATCGCTCTATCGACTTCGCTTTGCATATGGGGTCGGAAATGGAAAGTGCTGAAATTACAAACAGAATGATAAACTACCTTTTTCCATTTTTTCTGGTGAAGGGTATAATAAATAAAATTTGTGAAAGCGTGATACATGAAATTGGAAGGTTTTAACAACAACACCAGTTTACCGTTCTTTGAACAATTGCACGATTTCTTACAAATTCTAGATGAAAAAATAAAGGGATATAGGTTATAAATAGACACAACGCAACTTTATTTAATTTTCACAGGTAAATCAAAATAATTAATTATGTTTCTTTTTTGTCCAAAATTTATAACAAACACAGATTTGCATTTCCTTTTTTCAATATCTATTTGTGATGAATTACAGATTTAATTATTAACGCTGAAATACTGAAATATTTGCTTCTTGTGACCTTCACTTCAGTTTTACGTTGCACAGTGGGGGATTTTAAAAAAATATTTAAATAATTTTTTAGTTTTTGATGATTTCTTTAATTATTTTGAATAAGAAAAAGTGCTATTTAAAGGAATGTCGACAAAATGTCTTATCCAAATACAACTTGGATGTGTAAAGATTGTTCAAGTCCAAGTTTGATTTAAAATATTTTAAAATTTTTAATCACAATTGTAAATATAAAAGTTAAAAGTTCAATATTTTTTTTAGAACTGCAAAGCAATTTAAAATTTTCGCTAAGCTCTTTATATTGCTTATACTGCGAAAAGAACAAAAACTTAACTAGGAACTATAAGATTTATGGTAACCAATTTAACGATTTCTTAGATCATCACTTGTGTTAAAAGCATAATACCATTAGTAAATATTGATGATAAAATAATTTCGAACAATATAAAATATTTAGTTTGCACAAAATATTATTATTGCAATATTTTAAAAAATAAATCACTGTGCGTTGTTTTCCTGTTTTACTTTTTTAGGTGCAAAGTTGTAGTACAAACGTCAAATAAAAAAACTGAAATGCAGTAATGGCCTAAATGCATTGAGAGAAAAAATTGTAGAAAATTTGCACAAATTTCGCGAGTCTTAAATCTTAAAAAAAAAAAACATTGTCAGAAACGTAACCACGAAATAAGTATCTTTTGTTTTTATTAAAAATATATTTCCTATCATGTAAACTTTTCTCTACTAATGGCGGATTGTTGTGGGCTTTTCACGCTTCAGAATTTACACAAACCTTAAGTGCGATTGATATTTTTTTTATTAAGGCATTTTCGGTTTATTCCAATTCGAAAAAAAAACAAAATTTTAAGGAACTACAACAAGAATCCTGTTAAAATTCTCGTTCCTTGTTCCTTGTTCCTTAATCAATTAACATATTAAACCTTAACTTTAGAAATTAAAATTGCTGATTGTTCTTTTTAAGCTCTTCTTCGCTTTAAAAATTTTAAAGGCCACAACCTTTGCATTCGAGAACAAAAACGATTCCAAAGATCCTCCTTGATCTAACATGTTAAAAATTATCTTCAGCGAACATCAAAAAACCCATTAATAATCTAATTTTATAAACGAAATCCGCGCGATTTTGCCTTACAACATATTCCTGACATGACGACGTTGAAACCTTTTAATTACGTTTGTTTCATGGCATCATTGCTTGCGTGCCTTATATTGCACACCAAAATAAACAGATTTTTTTCATCTTTTACAGTTAAACGTAAAAATTAAAATACATTTTTTTTTAATAAATTTTGTTGGTTTCATTTTTTTTTTTTAAACTTTTTGTTCTGTTTGTTTTTTGCTGTTAGTTTGACAAATTGCAAGAAAAAAGTTTAAAATGAAAAATAAAAAAACGATGGCGGCAAAAATTAATGAATAAAGTTTTAAAAGTTTACTCCAATAATATGCTTACGCACACACTAACATTAAATTAATGAATTTAATGAAATGGAAAATTGCATAACAATAACAAAATGGAAAACTTGTAAATCTTTTTTAACTTTAAAACGCAACTAAACGGTAAATTAAACAAAACTCTTAAGCTATTACGAAGAACATGCGCTAGTTGCAACACACATTCAAACATCCACACATACATATACATAATTCATTTAAAAAAAAAAGAGCTTTTATAAATAAAAACCACCGCAATGAAATGTTGATGTCGCTAGCGGCTGTAGCATCCAAATGCTACCGACTGTTGCATCCAAAGTGGTGTAATATTTACAAACAAATGACGCGAAAACAAATTGAAGCCATTTCTCTACTCTAATGGCAGTTATTTGTAGAAGATACTTTCTCTGAATTTGTTTAACCCATACATTTCAGAGAACAACTTCCACCAACAACAATAATAGTTAACATAAACAAGAAGACAAAGTTTGTTCCCTGCTAATAAGATTTCCTTTGGTTTCTTAATAACTAAAAACAAAAAACTGCTTAAAATTCTGTGGAAAATTTTGAAGAAAATCTATTTATTGCTTTACGGGAACAAAAAAGAATTTTTTTATAACAACAACAGATAACAACAATGAAAAGAAAATATTAATTGTTGCTTTTTGTTTTTTAAATATTCAGTTCTCTTGCCTAGTTATTCATACATAAAAAACACTTGTTGAAATAAAAAACGCTTGACAATTACTTACTTGTAACGTGAGTGCCTCTACCTCACCTCATTCCAAGTACTGAAGTTTATTAGTAAATGAAACAAAAGAATTTTATCAGTTTTTCATAGCGAAATAACCTTTATCGAAATTCTAGATAAGAACAGTTTTTTAACGCTATACAAACATTAATATATAGATGACGAAGTTGTTTTTGCCCTTTAAAATAATGTGTTCTTTATTCATGAGACTGCTGTAATTCTTAAAATTTTAGAAACATTTTCTATTACAATCAATAAAAATTTTACCCGTTGAAGCGGTCATAGTATGAGAAATAATAAATCTTTTATATTCAGTTTAATTATTATTCAAGTTAAGATTATTTTTATTAATATTCAGTTTTAATTCAATTCTTTATATCTTGAACAATATCAGATATTAAATACTTTAAATGGCATTTTTTCAAATCGTTGAGCAGAATTTTAGTTTTTTCAATAACATTGGACCGTAACGATGTTGTGAATAAAGGTGAGCCAAAAAATATAATTTTCTTAAAATTATACTGTTTGCCTACTACAGACAAGCACAAGTAAACTTTAATGTTAAATTATGTTTAAAGTTTTAAATCAAATTTTACTAACACTTTAAATAAAATCAATACACTGTGACATAAGTCATACATTTTAATAATTTTTTTTATTATTTAATATCATTCTATCCAAATATTTAAAAAATTGTACAAATATTAATTTTAGATTTTCGCATTTATTTACTTAGATTCCATAAGAAATCTTCTTTTTTTCAATTTTAACAAAGTATGTTGCAGATTGAGTGACAAAATTTAATTTATTTGAGACATCACTCAGTTAAAAAAGAATTTTTACCCAGGTGCAATATAATCAAATTACAATTCGATTTATTTTCATTTACTTGTAATTGTTATTAATTTTTTATTTTTCTTTTGTTACTCGTAATTTTCTGCCCTAATTATTCATATAATGAAAACGGCCCAAGTTGTTTTAAGCCAAAAATAATTTTACTAATCAACTTTCCTAAGAAAAGATTTTGCTTTATATAACGATAATATTATTATTCAATGATTTCAATGAATTAATTATCTTTGTCTGTAGCCTTGACCATGAGTGTTAATTACATGCTAAACAATTTAGTTAGCAATTACAGCAATTATTTTTCTTCTTCTAGTTATTTATATAATTTTTATTAACATTAATGTGTTAAATAATATGAAAATAATACCTTTTATTGCTAACCAAAATTTAGATAATGACAAGACAGTTTACTTACATTCATGTAAATTAAAGGTTCTGGTGGTCTGGGTGATCATTTCGTTCTGTCGTAGCAAATATAACTTTTCGTGTTGTATTCGTGTAGAATGATTGCCTAACAAAAAAACCTTTTCAATTGATAACTGCCCTGCAAATACTTAGAAAGAATGTTGGAGAAGAAGGTAGACATGCATAACATATCCGACATTACATTTACTCTTCTCATAAAAATTAATACGGAACTTACGCCTAACTGAAACTAGGACTTTATTTTTAACTAATATTTTGAATTCAAGTTTTGCTTTGGCTTAAATTCGGTTATTTTTTCAATTCTACTTTATAATTTAATCGCTTCTTATTTCAGTTTTTGTGCTGTCCTATTCCTGCATAACTTCTTTCTTCTTTAAGTCGTCGTTATATTGTTGGGGGCGGCTGATAAAAAATTGGCCCTGTTTTAACTAACTTAGCCTCGACAGTCACACATTTTTACTAATTTCATGGCTATCTAAAGCTTCTTTAATTTAAAGGCATCTTGATTATCTCATCTGCTGTTTTTATATTATATACAAGCGTCTTCGCCGAATCATTTACCGCTGCAATAATTGTTCTCCCGTTTTCTATTTGAAACTCCAGGAGGTAAGAGCTAATATTTTCATTTATTTGCCTTTTTTAATAACTACTAAACAACAATAAAGTTTCACTTAATATTCAACACTCTGGTTTTCTTCTTCAATACCAACCCAATATTTTTTAGGTGTAAATCTGGTTTTGTAACAATATTTATTATTTAGTGTTTTAAAAAATATTAATCAATCAAATCAAGGCGGATTGTGAATATTAATCGAAATCAGGGTTCTCATTGTCGGCGGCACATAGGCGCCTCGCAGCCAGGTGAATGGTACTGTTATTCCGACTTATACTTAGAATGATGGCTAAATAATACGAAACTAGTTTGTGCTCTCTAGAATAATACAATAATTTAACTACAATCATTTTTAGTGTTCTAGGTAAATCTTCCTTTTCGTTCTTCAGCTTTTACCGCATGTTCCAGTTGAGGTAGATACTGTTTTTTTTTAATTAGTTCTAAAAGCGAATATTACAATTCTGAACTGTCAACCCGTTTTAATTTCCAAAAAAATCTCGTTTTTAAATAGAAATCATCAAATATCTTTTTTAATCCACTTCCACCTTTTATGTTTATTTACAATTTCGGTCATATCGATCTTTTGTCAATATAAATGATCATAAGAATTTATTCTTTGTCACATCTGATTGTTGAACTAGAACCCATTTCATATTCAAACTAAATAAACAAAATTTAATTTTTTGTCTATTAACTTACACACACACGAAATATGCTTCCATACATTGACATTCCCTTTACTCATAATCTATTGTTTTTGAATGTAAACAAAGTTTTTGATTTAAGGCCAAAAACTTATCTTTTTTTGAACACTGACGTTATTCAAAAGCACCTGTTATTTTGATACATAAAATTGTACAGTCGGGGGGCCTTATTTAGCCATCAACGGGAGTAACTAATTACTTTACAATTGAAGTTTTCGAGCTGTTTCGTCCAAATGCTAGTTGGCTGTTGACATTGACCAATAATTTGTTTGTTGAAAATAAGCAGCATAAAAATTTCAATGCCTTAGAAATACAACAAATTTAAGGTTTTCCAAATGCTTGAGTGATATCAGTTACGTTTAATATAACAAAAATACATTTAATCTCTTGTTTGAGTTTGTTATGTGTAAAAAATATATTAACAAATAATTTTTCAATTTGATAAATTTAATATATGACACGTCATTTAGCTTTACATTTTACAAATGAAAACAGAAAGAAGACTTGTCAATTTCTCAAAACTTTGCAACTATTTAAATTGACTTTTGCCTGTTTGTATTTAATAACTTTATCAAGAGATTTGAAGGGAAAATAAGTTTTAAAAAGTTTTTTGTGAAAAAACATGGAAACTTGTTTCAATTAACGCCTTAAAAAACGTTTTTTGTTTTTTTTTTTTTGCTTTATTGTGTTCCAAATGACATCATCGATAAAACAGTTTAATAAAAAGCATTGTGTTTTATTTTATTCTTTTATTATCCCTTTTCTTGAAAGGGCAACAAATATATGTAAATATTGATTTTTTGTACTATTTCGTCAATACTTTGTTTTTTTGTTTTTATTATTTGATTTCCTTAAAGGTTTTTATATGTATATACACCATTTAGTTGTTCTAAATTAATTTTAATATGTATTAAACTTCATTTTTTAGCTTTTTAAATTAAAGGTGTAGTTAATCCTGCTTCGTGCGTTTTTCATAAGATTTTTAAAGCGAAATTTAATGCATGGTTTTTTTTTATTGCGCGACTACTTTTATAAGAATATTTTAACCCTTTTATTTTTGTATTAACAGTTTTTATTAACATTGTTCTTAATTAAATTTTAATGCATATTTTGAACCGCACTCATTAATAATTTACTATTAATCGGAAATAAGGTTAAACTGAGATCATATCGAATAATTTCTTACACTGCATTTTTACGAATTTATTCCAGTTCCTAGATTAATTTTTTATAGAGTGAAAAAAGTAAGAATAAAAGCAATTAAAATACATTGGAAACTAAATTTTAAATATATTTTCTGTCATACAATGAAGGATTAACACGAAATAGAGATAAATAAAAACGGGCACTTACAAAAGTTATAAAATAACATCATAAACAAGGAATGCTTTAAATGAGGAAAACAATATGCTTTATACTTGTATTAAATCTGTTATGAATGTTTTTTTTTTTTTGTGTTTTTTAATATGAGTGTGAAAAAAATTAGCAACGAACACGAAAACTCAAACTCGCGATTTACTTACACAAAAAGAATACTTTTCTTTAAAATTTTATATAGGTATTCCAAGATTATCTTTTATAAAATCATTTCTCAATAATAAATAGCAGCAGATAAAGCTTTGTTTTTAAGCGAATACTATGACTTTTCTACAGTATTAAAATTATGTTTACTTTTGTTAATCTTTTAGTAAGGGGCACCAACCCGAACACATGAAAAAGAATATTTGTAATTGAAACATTCATTTCAGAGAAAACATATAAAAAAGGCGTCACCTGTTAGGTCAAATTTATCAAGTCTGTGAATAAGGGTACGCAAATAAAAACTTTGATTGGAATTAGATGTTCATAAAAAGTTTTTTTTTTAATTTATATTTAAGTTCTCTCATTAAATTTGTAATTTTTCCTGATCAAAAATTTTTCACCATTATATTCTTGTATTGCTTGGTTTGACCTCATTTTTAAAAGGAAAATAATAATTTTTAATAAAACGAATTTGCGATGAAAACTCTTGGAAAAAATTAAACTTAAATCATTTTCAGTTTTCTTGTAAATGTCCGTGCTCTATTTATTTATTAATTAATTAATTTCTTTTTTAAATAAACATAGAATATTTTACCTTTCATTTTAAAATTTTATTATTATCATGGTAAAGCCGTAAATGGCTATTAACTTCATAGAAAATTGTCCTTTCATCTTTTTTTGCGCTCCAGGTCTTTTATTAAAAAAATCTACCTATGTCTCGAATTTCATTAAAATCAGTTCAGTCGTTTAGCCGTAATAGACACACTAACAAACAAGCAAATAAACAAACAACTGAACAAATAGATTAGATTTTTCTCTTAATGAGCGTAAATCAATTTCTATTTTTAGTGAAATTAATTTTATATTATTTTTCATTATTTTAATTACAATTCGTTTTACAAGATTATTTTTGCGTTATTTTAATATGGAAAAATAAAATTTAAAAACATTTTCGAATTGTTTGGTTTTTCATCACTAGAATGTACAAATTTTTAAAATCAACAAATACTTGTTAAATTGAAAAATCTGTATTTTTTGTTTATTTAATTTTAGTTTATTTATTTTGTTTTCAATAAAGATTTTACTCAAATGTGAAACACATTTGAAACAATTCAATTGAGGTCTTCTTCGTACACGGTTTAACGTTGTGAACATAAAATACATTAAAGCTGAAACCTTTCGACAACAGCCAGACGTAAACTCTTTTTTTTAAATAAAAACGTCAATACGTTTTTCTAAAAACGAACATGAACAAAAAATAAATCAAAGAAAAAAGGAAATTAAAAAAAGAGCTCAAATATTAAATTATTTGTGTTGTTGCATGTTGGATTCAATTGAATAGAAAATCAATAAGCAACAACAAATAAGAAAAAATTCAGGAAAAGTCAAATATATCACAGTGCAAAAGTGTTAAGCCAATGACAGACAAATGGCCAATAAAGGTTGCTTAAAATTATTGCATTTAACAAATAGGTATTTCACTTTTATCTATTTTAGGTATCTGATTTAAAGTGTAGCTATAATTATTGCACTACCGAAAGAATTACATGATATGATTTAACATGGTTTTAAAGCGCCAACAAAAAGTTACGACAAACATTTTTAAAGAACGAACAGATTCTGGAAGGAAATGGCCACCAATAATTTTTAATGTCTTTCGAATAAATCATAACCTTGATATCTGGCTACAGTAAGTAACACTAACAAGTTCTTGCCTGTTTTTAAAAGGTGTCCAAGGAGTTGCAATTTAAAATGTTACAAAATAGTTCTTTAGTCAAACTTGGAGTATTCACTGCAATTTAATTCTGTCACATTTGTCAATATAAGAACTTTAGACTGAAAAGTTAGATTTAGTCTAAGAGAAACGAGATTTGTAAAAGCTATGATTACAGAGTTCATTTTGTGTGTCATACGTAATAAAATAGTCACACATAAATGTGTATAGGAACGAACAAGCTTTAAGGAGTTTCAAATTAAAAAGTACTTATACATAACGGCTGTCTTAGACATTACAGAGGCTAGCGAAAGAAATTCGAACCCTGGCATAACAGAAAGATGATTTTTTATTAAATTCAGCCAATTTAGAATCTAATGCGATTTGGAGACAATGCGCGGTGTTCGCATAGAGTATGACGCCTTAGCTATACAAACAGTTACGTTTAGAGAGAAAAATAGTTTCTACAAGAGTTTGATTTAAATTCTATAAGAAATTTTTCTGAAAAAGTTTGTTTCAGTGGACAGTAGTATAAAGAATTATAATAAGTGGAAAATAATTTAAACCGCTCCTGTAAGAATAAGCTTTCCTTGAAAATTTCTTGTCTGTAAAAGAAACCTTCGTGGATCTCTTTAATGAGCAATGCACGCAAAGACGCTTATCCCCGTCTTGCGAAAAATTTGTAAATTTCCTTTTAAATAACCTGTGTTTATGGACTCATATCTTAATATGTAACATTGATTTCCCAATATAATTGATTCTCCAAAATCAAAAAATTGAGGCGAAGTGATAGCTTTTTATAAAACAGTCTATAATTCACTGCAGATGTTGTTCTTTAGCGTGGGGTATTAAAAAAACATATTTAGTTCGTCTCTTTTATATTCACAGCATCACACCTCTTTTATGCTTCTTAAAAGAAGAGCCAAAGAAGATGATATTGTAAAAAAATAAAATTGTTTTTGTAATTTTTAGGAGTTTGTCTTTTTAGCGAAACGCAACTCAAATATTAACCCAACTAACCAAATTTAGCTTTGAAAGGAATGACCAAAAATTAAAAATATTTTCAGCTCTTACCCTTCAAAGCTTGATCCTTAGCTCCTTGTTGTTGTTTATATAATAAATTTAGATTAAAACTGAATTCTGCATATATTTTGTATCAAGTTAGATACTTTTCTCCCCTCAACATGGGATCAAAATACAATATGCATTTTAAGCATGTTTTGCATATTTCGTAGACACACACACTTACACAAATAAACACTCCTACTGATGATTTCTTTTCGCTTCTTTTATTAAACTTGCAAATACGAGAGTAATGTATCCGAAGCAAAGAGTAAAAACGAAAAGATCCCAGCAAAATTATAACTGGAGATTTTAAAATATAGAATAACAAAAATATGCTAAATTATAATATTAAAATATACCAAATATAATGGTAATAAAAACTATTTTATTTTGGCATTGTTAAAGAATTTAGTTTTGCTTAGAATTTTCGCAAAAAATTATTTAGCTCAAACAAGATGTAGTTGTTGTGCGTAATTCCGTTTTAATTGTTAAACGTTTTGACTAAAGTATTGTTTAGTGCATTTATATTTTATTACAGAAAATATAATATGGGTATTGTGACCATACCAGTGGCACATTTCTTTGAAAATCGAAAAAATATAATTTCAAGCTGTCAAAGAACTCATCGACTTAAAGCTAAAACACCTTGAAAAATCAGCAATAAAATACGCAGAGGTTACGGCACATGTGTATGCGATTAAGAAAATGAATTCAAAACTAAAGCACTATAATTAGTTAGGGCAACGGACATGGAAGCAAGAGTCAATGCAATTAACTTTACGAGATCAATCACTCCAAAACATAACAAAGGATATTAAATCAGATTCCTAAATTTTAAACACGTTTTTTTTTTCAATGTGAAAGGAGTTATCTTCTTTTTCTGCTTAGAAAAAAAAAAGATTGTAAGTCATTAATCGGCCAATGAAGAGAAGAAATCAAGGACAAACAAAAAACTATTTTTATTGGGGTGGGTTTCCAAATTTAAAGAAATAGATCGCTGTGAAACCGTATGGATTTAATTAAAAGTAGTCTGTACATCAAAACACTATTTTAGTCCTTAAACTAAACAATATCTCACAGAGTTGTACATCGATACCTCAGGGGATTACTCTGTATTTCTATTCAAAAGCAATTCGAATGATTTTCTTTTCGAGTCGAAATACAAAGTTAACCCCCAGAACCCTGCATCAAAAAAAAAAAAAAAAACTTAAGGGGATATTTATTTCAAAGATTAACAGCAATTCAAATGCTGTTTTCGATTCATGTTCTATTTTATTAACAATAATGCTGGAAATGAAGAAAAATGTTTCTTGTTCTGCACTTGGAATGTTTTTTCTTATTTTTAAAGTAAAAAAAGACACTGCAGGGATGTGTTTGAGTGTGTGATATAAATTTATACCTTAAACACACCAAGAATCTTAAAAATTCTACACATATTTCTGCTTCCAAAATGCAAATAAACATTTGTAAGAGAATGCGTTTGTAATAAGCAAAATGTAGGTTATCTAACACAATTTAACTCATTCACACAAACCAATATTTACTTTTAAACACTCCATATTTCAAAGTAACCTTTCTGACCCATTTTATGTCACAAACGAGTTTTGGGTGGGGGAGGCTACACAATTCTCTACCGTTTGCTTTTACAATATATGTACATGAATGAGTGTGTGCTTGTGTATATTAATGCTGCGTACTATTATTTTGTATAAGAAATATTATAGTGAATTTTAGTTTTTAGTATTTCTAAACTTGTGCGGGTGTGTAATTGTGTGTGATTATGTGTTTGTATATAAGAATATTGCAAAAAAGTTTTCAAGTTAAAGATGCTGGTATCTTCCATGTTGGTTTTTAGTTTAACCTTGTTGATATACACTTTTTAGGTGATCAATAATAAATAAGTATTTTTTATATTAAGAAATGTTTAAAGCTCCTTATAATAAATAATAAATTTTCTAAAAAAAAGGTTGTTGGAAACATAATAGGAAACCAAAATTTTATGTTTATTTAAATGAGGCAAATTTTTTGATAACGAAAACACAATTACATATTTATTTTAACTCAGTATTTTAAACACCCTTAAATTGTTTTTTTTTCAGGAATTTGTATAAGCCCGATGTTATCGCTTTAAATGAGGGTGTTACTGTCAGCCAAAATAAGAAGTAAATAGAATTTAACCAAAATCACTAAAGAAAAACTAATGTCTTTGTTATAGAACGTCTATTCGAAATTTATATGAAAAAAGTATACTGCATAGTTTCAGACGCATTTATAAACGTAAATGCTATTGCTATAGTGTAACATTGTAATATATTAATATTTTAATTAGAAACTCGTAAACGCTTTTGGTTTAGGAACTTTGGCCGTTTACTTTATTCGATATCAAGTAAAACGAAGATTAAAGAAGGCGTACTTTACTGTTTCTTGACGACAGTGTGCGTCAAAAAACTTTAGCTAAAAAGCAATAAAGAATTATTAATCATTATCGAACAGATTTATTGCCAAGAGTTATTTTATTAACCTTTACAATCCATAGCCTCTTCCTAAATTATTTTTTCATATATTCCTGCTAAAGGATCAAAATCTTTGCTCTCATCGTATATTGTAAAAATTTCAAAACTAAATGAATATGGCGGATTTCAATAAAGTATTTATTCACATCAAATGAGATTGCTCCCCATTGAAAATATTTTATCAATGTGATATATTATTTGTTTACAAATTAACATTTTTTTTTTTTTTTTGTATGTTTCCTTTGTACTCTTAAGTTTTATTATTTTTGATTTAATTATTATTATTTATAAAAGAATGTAATTTTTATTATTTTTTTGACTAAATTTTCCACACAGTTTTGGGAGTGAAACATTGTTGTATTTGGACTGAGACAAGATTAAACCTTGATCGTGTGATATCGTCAAAACAGGAGAAGAGAACCTAATAAGCAAATCGATCTTTAATTCAGGTGTTGTTAAAGATGTTAATTTTTACTGCTAGAAGAACCAAACATTTACCATTTTAAGTAAATGGGTGTCCATTATAATGCAACAATTGATTATGTTCTTCTTTTTAGCAATACAACATGAAGGTCCATCTTAATGCAGCACAATTTTTCGACTCACTTTAAAAGTATAATTAAAAGTTTATTTTTGAAAAAAAAAAATAGATAAATAATAAATGCAACCGCTTCCATTTGAAAAAGAATTTATGAAAGTAATGTATATTTTGTTTTTGTTTTTGCTTGCTGCCGTATCTATATTTTTTTTTTCGGTGTTCTTGATGCTAGCACAACAACCATTTGCATTTCTGACAGATTAGACTGGATAATCTTATGTTTTAAGCACGTTTTTTTCTTGGGTAATTTTTATAATTATTTCTGTACAGCTTTTTTTTGTGCTATGAACCGTATTACAGACCAGAAGACAAAACAGTTTAAAAACATCATATGTCGAATTATTTTTGGTCAAGAGGACAATTTAAAAGATTTTTATTTTTAACTTAAGAGAGAATGTTACCAAAAGTAAAATGCGTACTAATCAGTTTACTCGACTTGCCTAAAAATTAAAATTTTACGCTAATGTTTTAAGCTGGTAAATTAAGTGGTTTCGCGAACAGGCATGTGTATCCCACCACATTGTTTTTTTTATCAACTAGCAATATTAAATCCTGTCCGGTTTTTTACTATTTTTCGAATTTATAGGCACAACGCCCAAAAAATACGGTCAAAATTTTGCAAGGTTTCCTATTGCCTTGACTGTCTTTGCTTTTTAGGTAAACAGAGGTGAATCCATACTTTATTTGTTATGCTAATAAATCATTATTCAAGAATTGTATTAACCAGGCATTGTACGCAATTATCAATACAAAACTACAACTGAAAAGAGTTCATGTACGAATTTCATTTTCTGTTTTTTTTTTTTTTTAGAAATATTAATTTACAATTTGTCAGTTTGCTTGTAATTTTCCATTTTAGTGTCTAAATTTATTTATTTGCTTTGCAAAACTCAGTTTAGGCGCAAAAAAAATCGGCGCAAATAAATTATATTTTATTGGCAGAATCTGTGAAGCCGCCGCCTTTATAATGAAATCCTCATACTATTGATTTTTCATATCTGAAACTATAATTAGATTTGTTAATTAACGAAAAGTCTCAAAATATTTTTTTATTTAACAATTATTAAAATTAATTGCTTGTTGTTTTAGTTTTCAGACTTTTAACACATAACATTTTTTATAAAAATCCCACAATTGTTGTGTATAAAAATTATACATTTTCAAGGAAAATTTCTATTGTTTTTATTAATTTTCCTTTCATTGAAAATAGTTTTAATAAGTTGCTATTTATTTTTTAACACAAATTTTAATGCAATTCATTTTAAATAAAAAAAAAATAAATAAAACTGGCGATGAATAACACAGCTAAAATAATTTTAAAATTTTGTTAAGTCTGGACTGTATCTTAATATTTTTTTTGTTTTTTTTTTTCTTTTTGTTTAACTTAAAAAAATATATTTAAAAATTCAAACGAGTTTAACAAAACAGCAATAATTTAATTAAAATAAACACACACATACGAATTTTTATTGTTTTGATTATTTCGTCTCAAAAAAGAAAAAAAATCAAATAAAGAAGAATCGTTTTGCTTTGACAACAAAAAATTAACTAAAGTGCTGCATGAATAATAAACAACCGCAAGCCAGGTGTGTTAAAAAAAAACAACTATTACGAAAAAACGCAACGCCAACAATTATACACAACAACAAAACACGTAACACGTACGTTCTCTGCAAATTAAGGTCTAAATTGAGAAACACACAAACACTTAAAAAGGGAAATATGTGTTGCTGCTGAACGTGTAAATTATTTTATAGAAATGGAGAGTAAAAATGAACCAAAGTGTGTTAACATAACAATTGCATAAATCCTAAAAAAAAAAAAATAAACAAACATTTAGACATTTAGACATCTAGACAACATCCAGCCAGTTAAGGTTTATTAGACTGAAATAAATTCAGTTCATTAGTTTTCAAACGTAAACAAAATAGCATTTTGAAAAAAAAGAGTATAAAAAGTCAAAAGAGCGAGTGCCGGTAGGTTGAATAAAATAAATGAAATTAAAATAACTTCAATGATTTCAATGAAAACGTTAACTCTTTCATTATTCTTCTTTTTTCTTTAATTAGACACACATTAAAAGAGCATAAAAAAGAATGCTTTTACGCAACAAAACTCATAACTTATCTAAAAATAAAATTCATTAAAATTATCATTTTATTTTGCAAGATTATGATATACCACAACAACAACTACAATAAAATTGAATAAATAATTGATAAGAATGTGAGAAATAATACAAATTTTAATAATGTATGGCGAAATACTTTTTCGAAAAAATACATTTACTTGTGTATTTCATTTCCATTGTTAGTGGTGGTGGTGGAGCATTTATATATCAGGCGAGGGACAGGTAGTTTCCTGAAGCGTATGATTAATACGTATGCGTGTTATCTAAAGTGTCCAACCTATCGTTGTTCTTGATTTCAGTTAATTTAATTTAAGCAGTTTTTAATTTCCAATCTTTTTTCTACCGCCCGCCGCAAAATATGTTTTTTTTTTATATTCATGGATATTGTATTTCAAGTGGATTCAAAATTTCAGTTAACAGTACATTTTAAAGTAATCAGTATATTTTTACTGACACCGCAATTTAGTTTTTATTTCCAGTAAATTTTTACTGATTTCAGTATTCAGTAAAAATTTAAATTTTCCTGAAATTTTATGGTGATTTTTAAACACCAAAATTTTTCAGTATTAAGTAATGGATAAAGCAAAAAAACAACTGCTGATATTTTGAGAAACAAAGAAATGACAGTTTGACAACTTTTCCCGAAGTAAATAGTATTCAGGCGATCGATGCAAAAAATAATTATCAGATTGAGATGGGTCTTGACTATAAACAAATTGATACAATAACATGGGGACAAATAATGTCATAGTGAAAAAAATATGATCTAATCTAATCTTTTAATACTAGAACCAGGGACAAATTATTTTATTCGAAATTTAACTGTGTAATGCGTAACATTTTCGTTAAATATCTTTTATGCAAGGCGAGATAACTGAGTGTAAGTGCTATTTTAGGATTAATTTTTTTTGTTGGCCTCGATGTATCTCCAGTAGCAATATAATGCAAAGAACTCAAACTGTGATATTTAATTTGGCGTCAGTTTTTGTATCACCTTATTTTCTGGCTTTAAAATGTATTCCAATGTTTTCAAGAAAGAATAAGTGTCCACTTGTAACATATAAATTTCACTAATTTTTTACATGTTTTTGACATAAATATTTATCGAATACTACCTGAACATTACTTTTCTTCAAGTTCAAACCACATTTCTGGATAGTCGGAAATTATTCTCTATAATAAGAAGATTCATCTGCTGTCAAAAAACGAGATGTTTTTCGTTTCAGTTTTAAAAAGAGAGAGACCATAACGAAAGCATTACTGCATTCGTGAGTTCAGTTACTGCTATGGTTTTCTTATTTATTGGTTACCAACCATTTAACACATGCACTCATTTTCGTAACGTTACGTTTTAACAAATATAAACTAATATCTAAGCTTAATTGGTTTCTGATGGAGCGAATGTAAGGTCCCCAAAAGTTGTAAATGAGACGCAAGTTTTAACTTGTTTCAACGCAGTAAACATTATTCGTTCAAATTCATTTTTTCCAGAGTCTGGTAAAAGCAATTTTTCAGTGTTATGTTTAATCAACTCTTTAAGGTACTCTGATATCTGCATTCATAAGTGGTTAATATTGCACAATCCTGAAATATTTGTTTCATTTTGATGCATGACTTTTAACTCAAATTGAGGTGTTTTATTTTCACTTACTTTATAAAAATATAATAAAAAATTTTATTCTCCCTACTTTGTTTACAAAAAGAGCAGCAATAGAAATATATAAAACAGGTAGCGAGGTTCAGTAAACAATTTCTGTACACTGTTGTTTATGTGTCTTAAAGAAAGAGCGTAGACGAACGTTGGTTATTTTTTTTTTTTTTTTAGAAAACAATTAGAAATTTAAAAACAAAAACTTGTTTTATTTATCTTTTACATTTTTACACATTTGATGGTTTGATTTGATGATTACAAAATATTTAAAACTAATTTTTTTAAGTTTAAAAACTCGCTTCATAATATTAACATTATAATGAGAGACATTGCTCGTAATAATTTTGTTGTGTTAAACTAATCAACAGAAAAAAAATATTCTGTCATTTTGTTTAATATCTTGTTGTTCACCTCTTTTATTTACTTTTAAAAGTTAATAGTAGTGCAGTCACAGTGGTGGGAAATGCATGCGCTAACACATTTAAAAAGCTGTGTGAGTACGATCACATAGAAGTAACTTTTTTAACAACCAAAAACCATTAAAATTTGTCAAAAGTAAATTGAAAGCTTTGTTTTACCCCTGGAAAAATGGTATACCTAAATTTTTTATTCCGTTTGTAATTTCTACAATATACATTTCCGACCCCATAAAGTATGCGTCTGTCCGTCCTTGTTAAAGTTGAAATCAACTTTGCCAAGGCAGAATATGAGCTAGAGAAAATTTAAATACGCCAATCGATCAGACAGTATCGAAAATTTTGTTATTAAAAAGCAGCAAGGTCGAGCAGCATCTAATTTTTCAATATTATGTGACACAAAAATCTAGTTTAGTGAAGTAACTCCAATAAAAAAAAAAACAAACACATGGGGCAATAGAGAATTGAAAAAAAAGAAAAAACATATAATAGAAAAATTTGAACTTTTCATAGAAAAGTACGATTGTTCCCATATTTTTTAAGATATCAATGTAGAAATCATTTTAAAGCTTTTTAAGAGATCTTTTGTTAATACAAAAATTTCTTAAAAATGCTTAACCCATTAAGAGCAGATAACATTTTTATGTATAAATATATACTGTGCTTAATTTTTTATACTTATTTTTTAGTTCTCGATCACTCCAATATTTGGTTATTTTTTTTTTTATTTATTAAAGTTATTTCACTAAACTAGATTTACATAGTTGTGTGGTAAAGGGTACATAAGATTTGGCACAGCTGAATACAACACTCTTATTTGTTTTATATTAAGTTTACTTTTAAATCTGCTAATAACCCGAACTATATTTTAAACAGTTTATTGCTGGTTAGTTTAATTTTTTTCTTCTTGATTGTTTTAGTAAGCTCGTTATCTATATTTCTCCTTTGGTCAATTCCATTTTTCATAAAAAAACATGTAGGTGAAAATTCCCTAATGAATTGAGCTGAGCGATTAGCGAAATGGATTCAAAAACTGTTGTTTCTAACCAATAACAAAATTTAGTAATTTTATATAAAATGTAATTGAAGTTGTTAGTACGTCTGAGAATAAACAAGCCTATGTGTCGTGTGTAATATGAGGTCATTTAAAAATTGGATCGTATTCTTCATACACTAAGTTTGCTCCAAGTGTGAAGAGAATAAATGTAGAATTTACAAAGAAAAACATATATTTAACTAGTGCAGTCCTAAGAAAAAATTTATTAACGATTGTTTGAAATGTTTTTAAATTTATTAACAACTCAAATGTCTATCATTAAAAATAAAATATATTTACTCCACTTTTAAATAAACAAAAGCAACAACTTTGTAAAAAAAAACTATAAAATAATTGACATTGAAAAATTAAATTAAAGCAAACAAACAAAAGTAGTAAGACTCAGCAGTAACAAAAACAGATAACCACTTACTACGCCTTTTGGATGTGTTTTGTTTCTCAAACTTTTACAACTAACGTTTTTATTGTTTTTTTTTTTTTTTTTTTTTTTTTTTTGTTTAATTTTAATTACAAAAAGAGTGTGCTGAAAAAATAGATCATAACATGATAAAAAAAATTGTCTCATTATGGTTATTATTTCTAGTTTTTAAAAAGGAAATCATTAAAAAAAAGAGTCACAAATAGTGATAATTTCGTACAAAAATACAAAGTTATTTAAAATATTTGGTTAACAAAGTTTCCATACCCACGCTGCATAACTGAAGAATGGGATCCACGTAAATACGATAATAACATTTTATATTTTATATTTTAGTAGTATCACAATTGTTAGTAGCGAAAAGTTATTTATAGTCGTTGGTTTTCTAACCTGCAAAATATTTTTTTTTTTTATTAAATAATTTATTCTACGAAAAAACTGTTATGATATGCACTCGACTATTTAAAACTTAAATAATAAACGATAAAACCAACGTCAAATTAAAAAAAAAAATTTTGGAAAACTATTATCGGATCGATAACCTATTAAGAGAACCAAGCTGGGCGTCCAGATTTCTACTGGGACAGTGAGACCGAGAATAAAGGATAATAATATGTTCGGAAAATCTTTAATAAAAATTCCAATATGAACAAAATGGCATCACCAAAACCGCAGTGTTTTCAAAATCAAACATAATTTTGGAAGATCATATCCGCATGGTTAAATTTAGTTATTCTGAAATTTCATTAGAAACAATTGAAGCTACAATTTTGAAGCATCTTAAAATTCATAAACCATGTGCATATTTCGTATACGAGCTGCACTGTTGTCAGAGTTTGTTTTTGTTATCGATGGCCTGTATTTGTGCAGGAATTAAGACAACAAAAATGCAATTGCAGGACTTTGAAGTTGAAGATAATAACTAAATATTATGAGAGTTTTACAACTAATTTCATTTTCACTTTATTAACTATTATTTAAAAATTACTGCTGCCATAATTTAATTTTTTTTTCATACTCGCCCTTTTTTTTTAATCTACAGTTTCAATTTATTCACGCATGTGTTTCATTATATTAAGCAAGGAAAAAGATTAATTTAATTTCAGATAAACTGAGACGTTGATACAAAAATGGCACAGCAGACAATGCAATAAAAAATTTTCATTAAACGTGACAAACTTTTGAAAACAGCTGCAATACACATTTATTTCTTTAATTTTCTTTGTAGAAAATAAAAAACTATATCCCTAATTTTTTTATTTTGTTTTATTGTCCACTTTTAACTTTATTGCATCCATCACCAAAAGTTAAAGGTAATTTGAATTTTTATATTCCGTTTGTAACCATTTGAAAGTAATATCAAGGTAGATTTTATATACTTCCGATAAATTGTATACTGGTTAATCTATTTATTAAAAAAGATGATGAAATGTCAAAAATGCTAAAACTAGGATAGGATTTATTCTTTTATTTATTTCTATACTGAAAAGTCAAAGAAATCACAGTTTATAATTGGTTTTTATTTAAGCTTTCATACTTTCATATAGAATTTTTTGTATACATTTCTCATTTGGCCAATGAAATTTTTAACATGAAGACATCTTTTATTTTTTTTATTTTTGTATGTTAAAGGTGAGAAATTTTGTACACCAAAAAGCATTTATTTATGAATAAAAATACATAATGGGTCAAAACCAAAATATTTTGGAAATAATTCAGCCAATTGTAAACGGTTTGGACGATTAATCCAAAATTTTACATCAACATAGCAGAGGAGTACTCTTGGATATATCAGTTGAGCCGTTAAGAAATGGTTTAGCATTTTGCAATGCTGGAGAACATACAATATTTATTGCTAAAGCTTATGGCAATCACGCTCCCTTTAAAAATGGTACTTTTGATTTTGCAAAATACCTTCGAAATTAAACGATTAGCGATTAACATTAACAACAACAATTTTTAGAATCATTAGGGTTTATTAAAAATACTAAAAGCTAAGCTTAGAGATAACAAACGCTAGCACTAAATGTCGCAATTGCTATTTAGATGCTACAAGACGATTTTTGCATTGCACAGTTAACACAAAAGCAAAATTTGAATTTTGCGCAGATGCTTTGTACTTGATTGAACCAGAATGCTGTTTTATTTTTTGAGCTTTTGGAACCTAGAACTAGATCGTTAGAAGAATTTGAAGGGAACAATTAACAAAAACTTTAACAACATGTTGCCAGACACAAATAATCAACTTTCTACAATGTTAATTCTATTTAGAAAATAGCGGTCAGGAGAAGTCAACTGTTTAATAGAACAAACCTCGTCCCCTCTGACTACAATCCATTATTAAATAGGAACCTTTTTGGAGTACAATTGTTTTCGTTCGGCGTTATAGGAAATTAGATTATTGTCTCATAAAAGATGAGAAGTAGAGTGACAAGGTCTAAGACAAAAATTGTCAAGGACTGTTAAACGGCTCGTAGAAAAATAAAAGAAAATCTCATGACTCTCATGATTCTACTGTCTACTTTTATTACGAAAATTACATTAACTTTAGCTTAAAAAATTAATTCATAATATATGTGTGCTTCTTAATTCTTTTTTTTTATTACTATTAAACTTTTTATTTAATTTATTCTCTCAGCAATTTCAAAAATTTTGAGTGCCAATCTGTAGTAGACATAAACGATTCGCCATCGTCCTATCGTTATTTACCTGCTAAATGTAATTTTAGGTTTTTGCTTCGTAGGATACAAAATGAACTGGGAACTTTATGTATATTTTTAAATTAATTGTAACAATACATTAAATAAAATAACAAAAGCTTACAACTTTTTAATTTTAGAAATTAATAAACCTGTTTTTAGATTCGTATTCGCAATAAAGTAGTATCACACGACCATTAACAAATGTAAACGCATCTTTTTCTTTCTAACAAACTCAAAGACTCAAAGACATAGAACAGTAATATTAAGTTAAACTCGATGAAATCTGTGCCAATTTATTATTTTTAAATTAAATAAAAATTATTTTTTTAATTAAATAAGCGAAAAGTAAATTGTTTATGTCGAAGTAATTTTTTTTTTCACAAAATTAAAAACTTTTTTACAATTTTAACGACATAATCAATAAAGTTTTGCACTTTTTTATTCATACATATATACTTGTGCTCCCATAATTATGAGAATATGCCGCGAAAAATGTTATTGAACTTGAAATTACGAAAATACTAAGGGCTTGATAACATGATTCTTAGCAACTAAAATTACGAAACGATTGGAGTTACATTGCATATTTGTTTAAAATTTATAAAAAAAAAAAATAATTTAAAATAAAGCTTTAAAATGTTAAAAAGCTCTTAATCACTCTTTACTAAAATCTTCTGCAAATGGCGATATATCTATAACTTTAATTTTTTATAATATTCTTAAGATGTTCTTGGTCACCGTGTTTTGTTTGTTTGTTAGTTTGTTTTATAAATTTTATACTTATGTATATTGCAAAAATCAAAGAGAGGAAAAAATCGGTTTTTATGTACGTGACGACTTCGCAGTCATCGACAGCTGTTTTTTTTTTTTATAAATAATTAATCAATAATTTATCGCCTGGCCAAAAACAAAAAATAACAAAATAGTGGCAAGGTAGTTTTGTATTGTTGTTAAAAATTGTAAAGTAACAATAAGTAGACATAAAATTGTTGTAGGGAATTTACATAAAAGCCATGGCAGATTCAAAAAAAAAAACAAAATAAAAAATAGCAATGAATTGTGTATACGAATGCGATTTTGTTGATTTCAAAACGGAAACAACATAACAAGAAAAAGAGGATACGAAACCGAAAATAAATACATATAATGGAAACTTCGACAAGAAAAAATAGTGGTGAGAAATACGCAAATACAAATATATTTGGAAAATTTTTAAAAATAATAGATTGAACTTAAATAAGAAATGAAAAAATATTCCTGTAAAAGATTTGCGTGAAACGTTTGAAGATTTCATAAGAAAAACAGAGTAATCTCTCATAATTCTAATCAAAAATCACATTCAAAGAGAAGGAGAGGATATTGAGAAAGAGTTTCAAAAATGACTACATTTTTTAGAGTTCCGTAAACAAATTGTAAAACGTAACACTATTATTTTCGTCGCAATGTCTGTCCGTCTATCTGTTTGTTAGAGACCTTTATCTCTAAAGCCGTGAAGGATAGACTCTTAAAAATTTAACAGAAGATGTATTAATATAGCTGCTATAACAAAAAAAAAAAAAAAAAGGAACTAAAAATTAAAGGGTAAACCAAAGTGACGTGATATTTATAAAAATATTCTTAATCTTTTAACTGTGAAAGTCAAACACGTCAAATTTACGCAGTGCCAGTAAAATTATTATTAATGCTATAGCAACAAGAAGAAAAAATAAAACTTTAAATAAAACGGTGTCCCAATATTGATGCGATTTTTACTTTATGGCTTAAGTTTTTCAACTGTAGTAAGCAGACATTTAGGATTTACACAGAGTACGTACAAATAAGCGCGCTAAAAAATAAATAATAAACACTAAATTTAGGAATTAAAGGGTGTTTTCAAAGGGTCGGAAATTTTCTAAATATGGCCTTCTGATTAAAATTTTTACAGACAGATAGTTGATATTTTTACAAACGATGTGCTGCAATGTCTGCTATAGGAATAATATAAGAGCTTAAAATAAAATTAAATTAAATAAAGAGTATCCCGATAGTAATGCGTTTTTCACATGTATGGTATTTTATTGAACCGTAAAAGACTATAAAGAGACTATAAATTTAGTCAGAGTTAAAATATAAATTTAGCTGATTTTGGGTCAATACGATTTACATATTTCTTAACAGAAACTCTTCAGTCCGCATTGCTATAATAACCGGCACAATTATTGCAATTTAACTTTGTTTAAGTTTTGCTTCATATGGTT
The DNA here is from genome assembly GCA_937654795.1 of Cistogaster globosa. Classification (NCBI taxonomy): domain Eukaryota; kingdom Metazoa; phylum Arthropoda; class Insecta; order Diptera; family Tachinidae; genus Cistogaster; species Cistogaster globosa. The sequence continues at coordinate 79,784,847 of OW569403.1, forward strand.
TTTCGAAAGTAAAAAACAAAGACAATATTAGTCAGCAATTTTCTAAAGCTGTTTATTTTGAAAGTAGCGAAATTCACTTTACATTATTTGAAATTAGTAATTTCTCAATGAATATACATAAAAAAATTTGATTACAAATGTTTTGTAATGCCGAATTTCTAAGAACAGCAGCTACAAGAGCCTTTAAAATAAAACGAGTTTTATATGAACTCCCTTGTGACAATTTATTAACTGTAAATATGTTAAAACCGAATCTATAATGATTCTTATAGTCAACAAAACCAGAAGAGTTAAATGTTCTTTCAAAGTCGATTTTAGGTTTTTTATCTATTGCCTTAAGAGCAAAAATATAAAAATGATGATGAACAGAAATTGGTTTTTGACTTAAACATGTTAAATAATTGATCGTTTATAGTTTTTGCATACATTTCCAACCCAATTGCTCTTGTGAAAGAAACTTTACTTCTTGCAGCCACTACATTTTTTTAAGGTAGAAGATAAGAATTTTATAGCACACAATCGATCTTTATTTTTGCAAAATTAAATAGAAAAATATCAATCTCATTTTTTTGGAATTTTTCTGCAAAAAGATATCAAAAGTTTAATTCCTTCGGAATTCAATAAAGAATTTTTTATAGAAATAAAAGTGTGGAGTGGTTCAACCTAATAGAATTCAAAAGTGCAAACGATAAAATAGCAAAAAATAAACAAAAAAGAAATTAATTAAAGCATTTAGCAACAAAATCTAATTGTTTTCTTTTAATTAATATACGTTCTTCACCGCCACAGGCAATAAACTATTAAGATACAAAATAATTAGAAATTAAATAAAATTTGAGAACGGCACGAAGTGTTATTTATTTAAAAACAACAAAAAAGTAAAGATTGTTGACGAAATATATTTTAATTATTAGTTAAGTTTAGTTGATTTAAAAATCCTTTCATAAGCAAATAACTAAGAGCGTGTTATATTCGGCTATGTCGAATTTTATACACCCTTCATCATATAATCATAACCTCCTGTCCCATACTGCAGATTTCCAATAAATATCGACATAAGAAATTCTTTCCTACCATAAAGTTTTTCTGTTCGAAAAAAAATTTTTTTGCGTAAATTATAAGTTTTGCTTAAGGTTGTTGTCCAAACTTAGTAAATGAAAACGATGCTTTATCAGATGAAAGCTCACCAATTTTTCAAAATATACAACAACCATATACAGGAATACAAAAGAAATTTGAAAATAATTAATGTGGTAACTGAAAATTAAAATTAAAAATACAGTAATTTGGCCAAAACTCTTTGCAAGAAATAAAAAAAAATTGCTTTACATTTTTGAAAGTAAATGTTTTCTAAGTTAAAAAATTTAATAGAAAAATTTTATTTGGCTGATGTTAATCCTCGAACGGATAGAACAGTGTTTAAAAATCCCCATAATTGAATTTTATTGATTTTTTATTTTCTATTTGTGCCTCGTGCATTGCGTTTATAAATAATGTAGTATAAAGTTAAAAAAGGAAACGAAGAAGCAACTTAAATATTGATTTGATTTTTTCTTGTATTTTTGATAACATTCTTTTTACAACAAACACAACAGTTTCTTAATTTGAAAGTCTGCTTTCACATAAGATTGACTCTACAGATTATTTTAATATTTTTGTTTTTGAACTAGAAAATTGCTTGTACATAAATCGTAGTCTATCCTAACTCTAAGATACATATGTATAGCAATGCTGTTGTATTTCTTAACTTAAGCAAGCTGGAAGCATTCCTTAAAGACTTTAAGATTAACATCCAGTTTACTCAAATTTATTTTTGCACAGTGAAATGTGTACTGTAAACAAATGATCTGCATAAATGTTTATGTATGAATGGGAATAAAAATATGGTTTTACTTATGCAGTTTTATTTGTGGATAAAAGCAAACGCATGGTTTGATGCACACATTCGTTTTTGACCGAAGAAAGAACTTGCAAATCAAAAAGATGTTACGTAACGATTGCTATGATACACTTCGCCAGAAGATACTGTTAAGGTGATTATAGAAGGCATATAAAAATGCTCTAAGTCTAAATCAAATAAGGCAAAAGAACACAGCCCGTAAAAAACAAAAAAGACAATAATCCTCGAACTTGAAAATTACTAATTCCCCAAAAAAGAAAATAATCGGAATTTTTCTTAATTGCAGACCAAAAAACAAATAATTCTTATGGGATTTAATTATTAATTTATTAAAATGTTATTAAAAAAAACACGTATATTGCTCAATTAAAAAAGAGTTAAAAAACAGCTAAGAACTTTAAGTATACGCACATCTTCTCCTGGCTTGAAACTGGCGGTTACAGTCCTTGGAAATCTGGCAGCTTCACACCGCAAGAATATACTAAAAAGAATTTATTTAACTTGTTACAATTGAGGTTTTAGGAAAAAATCGTTGAGAACGCAATTAAAAAAAGTTCAGCGTTGTGCGATGTGCAACAGCGCTATAATTAGAACACAGAACATTTGCCATATTTGCAAAGGCACTGAAAATAACCGTCAGTAACATGAAAAAAAAAACTCTCTAATCGTAACATGTGCTCGAATTAAAAAGTGAATTCAAACTGATAGAAAAGAATTAATAAAATAAGATATAGAGCCCAGCATAATTGAAAATAGTTACAATAGCTTAAAATTTAAAAATTGAACTAAAAGTAGAAAATAAAAAACCCGACAGAAAACAGCCAACCAGATTAAAAAAAAATCCATTAAAAGCCTAACTCAGAATAAAGAAATATTTGTACTCATTAAAATCATAATTTTTAATATGTATACAATCCCTTTAATTAAGTTTTGGAATGACCACAACATATAACAACTAAAAAAATACGTGACATAAAACAAATTATTCTGCATCAGAAATAATTTATGTTACCGTCAATAATATAGTTTTTCTTATCGCATATCATGTAATTATCCATCATATTCTGGAAACGCTTGCGGAACTTATATTTAACACAGTTTTAAGTAAACTAACATTACACCCCCTGTACTGCTGATGAGCCCAGAGTCTGAAAAAGCCCAGTATATGATAGACTACACTTTGTACTACGTATGAAAATAGCATGCCCCTTATTTCAAAAGTTTCCTGATAAATCTTCTTAAAGTCTTCTGTCATTATAGGGTACAATAGACTTGTTTGTATGTAAATATTTGTTATTGACATGAAAGTAAAAATTGAAAAAATAAAAAATACCAACAAAAACAAGCATAAATTCGAATAAATATACAGATGGAAACACAGCAAGAAGCATGTTGCACATTTAAAATCAACAGATTAAAAAGTGGGAAATAGTAAAATAAACATTCGACGTACTTTATGCATGAGAATCAGTGTGAATTAAACTGTAAATGAATTTATTGATTGATTTCAATCATAATGATTCACTATTTTATTTCCTCCAGCCTTTTCATTCCCAGCAAACGAGCAAGTTTGACATTAAATTGAAATGATTTGCATCAGACTATTTTTCAAGTGATAACGAAAAGTGAGCGAAATTTAATTAAGATACAAAGTTTATCAACAGAGTGTTTCAATTTAATATTCCCTTATTTTTAAATGTTTTTTCTGTGAAAATTTTGTGAAAATTGCATGACGTAGAGCCGACTTACATGAAAAAAATTTTTGAGTCTAGTTTCATGAAATTTTTGTTTGTAGACAATAGGTGTTGTAAAGCAAGCGGGGTAAACAAAATTGCATTGCTTTAGTTTTGAGGAGAAGTTTTTATAACGAAAAACAAATCAAGAGGGAAATGTGCAAATTCTGATGGCATGAAATATTTTATAGTTTAGGGATGCGATGAACTTGCTGAAACTTTAAGAGAATTTAAAAAATGGCATGTTGTAATTTTTGACAAAAATTATTGTATAATTTCCTTTGAAGAAAAACATTTGATTGTAACTTTAATACGAAAAATAGGGCTAAATAAGTTATTTTAATCACTAACAAGTATGTGATGTGTTTGTAAAAAATAAAAGAAAATATCTGCTGAGCTGCTGCAGTGGTTTCTTTGTGAGAGATGTTAGCCTTTTACAAAATAGAAAATTACGAGTCATGAGTTCAAATCACATCATCGCCATATAGAGAAAAATAATTGTAGTTTCGTTGCTGCGATAAAAATTTTTTTTAAAGCAACAATTGTAGCCTCCAGAGTTCCTTTTTAAACAAGAATTTCAAATTTCGGCATTGAAAAGAATAACGCTTAAAGCAAATTTACAGCCAGTAATGTTAAAATTAAATAGGAATAACTTGATTTTTTAACCTATTTTCCCCTCTAATTGTTTCAATATGTTGCTCTTTTTGCCTAGAAATGATTTGCATATTTATGTCTGAACATAAAAAATAATGTTCAGGTCCTATAAACAAATATAAGTTTAAATAGCTCATTTCCTTTACTTGTATAAATGTAACCGATCTTGTCAATGCATTGCATCAAATTTTTAAAAATAATTTTTCCATTTATTTCTGATATCATGCTGCACCTGATGAACTCCTTATTGACTACATCTACATTTCCGTCTTTATGGAAGATTGCTCGTGTTGTTCCCCTGCCTAAATCTAAAAATGTCCATACTCCTGAGGATCTGCGTACAATTTCTATCTTACCTAACCTTTCTAAAGTTATTGAACATATTATAAATTCTCAAATGCTCAGTTTTGTGTCGAACGTAATCTCCGACCATCAATATGCTTTCCGCAAAGGCCTAAATACTACGTCAATTAGGAGCCATATCAATAGCGATTACTGCCTGTAATCTACTGTTGTCCTATTTGACTAGGAAAACCCAATTTGTTGCTATTAATGATTCAGTTTCGAATATGCTTCCCCTTGTTTCTGGTGTCCCTCAAGGGTAGGTTTTGGTTTCTCTTTTACTTATGCTTTATATAAACAACCTGCCCTCAGTAGTTGGCTGTATGAAATGCACCCTTTTTGTCTTTGCTGATGATATTTGCCTTTTAATTAAAGGTTGTAGAGCGAGTTATAAATCCTTTGGGTGGGACATGAACTCATCTCTTGGACAGGCCCTAGCTTGGACTCAAGAAAACTCTCTTGTTGTAAATCCATCTAAGACAAAAGCAATAAAGTTTGGCCTTGCGCTGTGACTTAATTTTCATCTTGATCTTGTCTTGGAAATGAGCGAATCCAAATTGTTGATCGCCGTAAATGCCTAGGCATTGTTCTTGATAAGTTATATTTTTGTAGCCACATTGATGTTTTATCGGGCAGAATTTGGTTTTCGCTACGCCAACTCTATTGTACAAATATATACAAACCTTACATGTTAAAAAAGGTTTAGCTGATGCAATTTTAATGTCGCAAGATATCTATAGTTTGGAAGTCATTTCTGGGACGACTGCTTTCTTTACTTACAGGACTTAAACGTTTAATTAATTCTATTGTGTCGGGATTTGTTAAAGGTTTTCTATGTTGTCCCTTTAAACATTTTATTAAATTTCGTTGTCTACTTACTTTTTATAAAATTGTAAATAGTGGGAAACACTCATCAATTTGTAGTGCTTTTTTATTCTTACCTTGCAGTAGGAACCCGCACTTGATATTTTCCAGAGTTTTGAAGTCTATTTTTTCTAGATCTCTTCTTATTAGAACTATTCGTAGTTGGAATAGTTTACCTTTAGAGTTACGGACTTTTGTCCATTCTAATAACATAAACTCATTAAGCATTTCACCTCTGATGAGAATTAATCAATTAAGGTAATTATGGTATTCTCCCTAACTTCGAAATTACATTCTATTTCATTCCTTTTTTAGTGATTAATGTACCCTTGATTTGTGACATTGCGAGGGGAGTGGGGAATTTTTTATAGTTTTATAATTAATTTTGGTATTTTATTAGCTCACGTCAATGTGTGAGCTTATCTGTTAAAGAACTTGCTTAGATGTTATAACATATTTTATTACAAACTTTTCAATAAATAAATTAAATAAATAAATAAAGAATCGTTATTATTTGTGTCAATTTTAAACGTGTGACTTTATGTTTGCGGGGATTTAGCCGATATAAAACATTTTCGCAAAAAGTATTATACGTAGATACAAAAACAGCTGAACATTAGACACACTATCACCAGAGGCACATGCAAACACGCAATTAAGGCAAAAACCTATAATGAAGCAAATGAAAAACAAAATACACCACAACATTTAATTCGCAGGTTAATCGGAACGTATAAGCTCAACATCCTAACCGCTATTATAATATAATTCATCATCACTTGCCTTTAATGAAAAAGGAAAAAATGTTTCCTATTGTTCACATTTTGATTCGAACTAAATCAATACTTCGGAAAAAGCTACAATGTAGAGCAAGAAAAAAGGACAACAAAATGTTAATTCTTGGTTACTATTTATTTAAATATTAAGGGATTGTTTTTTCTGTCTACGTACGAGTCCGATGTTTGTTTGTTTTATTGCTGTAATAAAAGAGGGCAGATTATAGCACTTGTTGTTATTCTTTACAGTTGATTTCATTGTATGTAAATTAAATGTATGAGGACAATTCATAAATGATAATTGTTTTGTGAATTGAATCGTTAGTGAAGTTACGTAACCAACAAATTTATTCACACATTATGTAAATCAAAAATAGCCCATAATAAATAATCAACTTAAATTATTCACTCACACGGGCGAATTTGTAGCTATTTTAATTCCTTCGCAAAGCAAAAATTTATTTTTTTTTTTTTTTTACTTCGATTCACATAAAAAAATTCAGTGGATTGACACGTGTTTTATTCCCAGTGTAGTGTTTCGGCAAAGAAACTTATAAGGACCGTGACAGAAATGTTTCAAGAACCTCCTGAATCAGCACGTTGATTAAGTTTATTTTTAATTTTGTAACAGACGTGACTCAATGGGATCTGTTGCTATTACTCTGTCGGATACTGCTAGAAATTCTAAATGACTTTCAAGTCATTTACCAATTGTTGCAATTCTCAAAGATTAAACGATTTTCGCATTTCTTTGCATTTAAGTAAGAAGTGATTGATTTATTATTATTTTTTTTTAATAGTAAGATTGTTAAAAGCTGATGAGTTTCCTAATGTTACAGTTGTTTTTTAAATTTGACATTGTTTCTCTTTATTAAATTATTGATGTTCTTTACACGGGTTTTTAATGACATACTGGCTTACCCTCGTAACTTTGCTCTATCACTCATACAAAAGAAAAATAATCACATCAAAGCTTTTCCATCTTCATGTACACATACATATTTCATTATTTAGCAGTGTAGTTAACCTTTAAAGAAGCACAACATGAAAATCAATTTTGTTTTTTTATGGCAACTTGTTGCCGTAAAAATATATTTCTTGCTTTTTTATGGTAACCTACCATGGAAAGACCCAGTTTCGACGTTTACAATGTAATTTTTTACAATAGATTTGGTTTCCTTCATTTTTTTACAATTGATTCTCCGTAGTTATTCAAAAAAAAAGGTGAATTTAAATATAAAAATAACCAATAAATTAATTTTTAAAGCCAACTATTTGGTTTTGATTTTTCACATTACAATGCTGAGCGAGCGGTAATTCAGAACAATTTTCGACATAGTAAATTTTAGATGGCGTGATTTTTGATGTGCGGATATATCTGAATTGTGGCTGAAACCTTTCATCTTAGTCACAGCCTTTAATATGCGGGGTTTTAATATCATTAAAATTGATCGCATCGACTAGAGACATGGGCTTTACCTTTTCACTAAAAAGGATATAGGAGCGAGACAAATGTTCATAATTTAATAAATTGGCTACAGAAATAAGAATTTTATGTTAAATGCATCGCCTGAAGTATAATAACAATCTCTTCCTACTTACCATGATAATTGCACAGGATTTTATTAATTACAGAACAGTTTTTGTTTTCTAACTTTGTACCACTGCACGTGTACTTTTACTTTCATTAGCTTAAACTTCCATTTGGAAGTCGTTGATGAGATAAGCGAATACATATCTATAGACTATAGCGGACTTTTCGAATAAATGTATATGGCACCAGTGATTCAAATTTTCATTTAGCTGTACTGCACTCATTCATCTTTATTTTAAGAACTATGTTCCTTTAGAAGACGTATTGTTTGAAGGAAGGTATTTTGACTTGAGTCGTGACAAACTTGTGCAAGGTATCATTAAACAACGTGTCACTGGCCATTTATTTCAGGCTTAGGAATAGACTAAAATCAGTCATAATAATACGCGGAAGGGAATGGTTAGGGTTCACATTTTTAATAACAAGAAATTGTAACATTTTTTGAGGGGTGATGTATTGGTTACAGTTCTGTCGGGATAAACATCTTATGAATTTTGTCTCTGTTATTGATTAGTTTATTTTATCACCAAAATTGTTAATTTTTCCTAAACCATTATTTACTGATATTGGAGTTAAAAAAATTTGGTTTGCTAGTGTTTTTCATATCAGCTTATATGAAGCTATTTTCCATAAAATCCAACTCTGCTGGCTCTGATCTTATTGAGCCTCACTTACTTTTGGTCTTAAAACTTTACCGACAAATTGTAGTTGTTCCCTATCTAGGTTGGCAGACTGCGGGTGAAACAACTATAGGTGAAACAATGGGTATTGAAGATATCGGTTATTACCGTCCTATTTTTATGTTGCCTTGTTTATCAAGAGCTTTTGACACGATACTTAATATACATAATTTGTTATCGAACATGATCTATTAGTGGATTTCCATTTGCGATTAAAAAGTGATTATAGTACAGCCCCTCTCTTGTCTGCTTTAACTGATACAAAGAGATTTGGTGTTAATTTCAATGAACCTAACCAAGTATGATATTGCCAACAGGTTATGATCAATATCATACTTGGTTAGGTTCAAATTATACGAATTTTTAATGTTTTTCATCCGCAACATGCAAACTAGTTTATTAATTTCTGTCAGATCGTTGACACAATTTAATTGCTATTAAGAATATTATTACAAGCGGAAAATTTGAAATCCCGTCCTGCTCACGCTACTATTTGTAAATAAATCCAAATTTGTGACTATTTCTGAATCTGGATATTAACGTGACTGTCAACTAAGGTAAATCTGAAGCAATGGTATTTAAGACTACAAATGACTGTGGCCATATAATTCTCTTGAGGTAGTTCTTTGTATAAAACACTTACGTGTTATTTTAGATAAGTGCTTACGTTTTAATCGTTACATAAGTTACGTATTTTCTGAAATCTCTTTTATATTAAAAACACTTGAGAGTTATCGTAGCCCGAAAATGTTTTGTAGATTGGGTATCTAAGGCAAGGTATTATGCCAGCACTTAGCCAGTAATCATGTTGATTATCTGTAAGCAGTGTCCTTGTTGAATAATAAATAAATAAACTAAATAAATATAAATAATCCTTTCGTTTAGAATAATAAAAAATTTCTAAATTCATTGTAAAGTCACCCCCGTTCCGTTTACTTCAGTTAGACTTATTAACATCAATTTAAAACTTCTATAGCCAAACAAATAAAAATAAAATTAATTAGTTGTGTTAAAAAACAAAATCATTTTTAATTTATTAAATAAGAAACGAAGAAATGAACAAATAAAAATAAAAAAGAGAAAGAAGGAAATTATACTAAAAATGTTAAATAAAACAAAAGAAGAATGATAATAAAAAGGATTTATAAATAAATATTACAAAAAAAGGGAATAAAATAAATAGAAATACCGATAGAAATAGAAATAGATATACAAAAATATTATATATGTAAAATAAATAATTGTTCACTTGTTGGACTTGCATTGATTTCATATTCATAGATCAACTACAACAGTTTGTGTGGTTATGTTACAACAACATACATTTAAAATAGTAAAATTGTTGCATATTGGAATAATACCCGTCACCAAAGAAGTATTTAATTCGTTTTGTGAAGTGAAGTTCATTGGTATTTTAGTACTCACCATCTGTTACAATGGCAACAGGATGACTGTCTCTATTTGTTGGCAATGGTGCCGATGTTATCATCACTGGTAGTGATTTTATGGGGGAAAGCGGAGCCTCGAAGGGATGTTGCATGCCATTCTCCGTCTCCTGTTCACTTTGCTCAGCTGATGGATTTTCAGCAATAGGTGATTGGACAGACGGTAATTGTTGGAGTTTTTTAGTTTCTTGTTGCAAAGCATTTGCCAAAATTTCATGTTCTTTCTTGCTGTTAATGCTGTGTTGAACACGTTTGTTTTTTAAATGATGTGGAGTGTCACTGTTAGACACGAAAAAAAATTTTTTTAATATACCACTTACATGATTAAAAATTTATAATAAAAATAAACACATACCGCCTGTGTAATTTTGGTGGTCTGTTGCGAAAATCGTCTTCTTCATCGCCATCTACTTGAAAACCAACACGTCTTTCAGATTGATCCTATAAAATTTTTATGTTAAGTATTTAATATGCTTTTACTAAATAAATAAATAAATTTTCGTGTTAACTTACATAATTACCATTTTCCTCATCAAAATTGTCATCATCATCATCATCATCATTATTAGCAGACCTGGCAGTTACAATCACATTTACATTTTCGGGTTTAATGTTTACATGTGGTGGTGGTTGTTGTGTGTGCTCTATACTAGATGGTGTATTATGTTGTTGTGTGGTTGATGTCTTTGCTAACAACACTTGTGATTGAGAATGTTGAGTTGGTTGATGTGGTAAGTTAGCTTCTTGTAGTTGTTGTTCAACTTGAAAAGCGGTTTTGGACTCTGCTAAACTCTCCACTATTGTAGAATTCATTTCATTTTTCTACAGAAAACAAACAGAAAGCGATAGCTTTTAACATTTTTGGAAAGTAAAAGTTTCATTGTAATTTACTGTGGCAAAAACTGTAACAGAAATTGATTGCTTTTTAACTTTTTTTTCATTTCTATTCTATTCTAAAAATGAACTTTTATAAACAAAAAAAAAAAAAACATACTTATTTCGTTAATAATGTATAAGAATAGTTATTTTAATATATAAAACCATATACAGTAGGCCGGGTTAAAGTCTAGAAAATAAGTAGCCTGCAGGTCTTATTGCACTTCCCAAAAACCAAATCAGTAAAATAGCGTTTGTCAAATTTTGCGTACCTTCTGAGGGCTCCATGTAACATACATATATAAATTTGGCCAATATTTGGCACTTTTGGCATAGGCACATAATAGGAACATAAAGTAATATTTTAGAAAAAATATTAAAAATTAATAAAATTAATTGTCGAACTTTGTAATTAATGTTTACGCATTATCGAATTTAAATTTATTTTTGGCTTTTTTTTAGAAAAAAATTATTTTAAAAATGTATGAAAACTTTTTTGAAAGAGAGTAAGTAAAATTAGACTCCAGCAGAATACAATCCTGCATATTCTGGACTCTTCGCATCTAACTACAGATTAGATTGTGTACATTGTAAACATAATTTATTTAACCAAGTAGCTTTGTAAATAGGAATACGAGGACTGTTCATATCAATATTTAATTGGTTAGACGAAGTCGACAAACAAACCAAAGTATTTCATCACTGTTTTCTTTGAATTTCACTTTGTATATCCACAGATCACCTTCTGATTTTATAAAATTATTATAAGTTTGCTGCCGCTTACAGATCTAGTGGCCCTCTTTACAACCCAAAGTTACAAATTAAACAACAAGAAAATGCCGGCAACAAAAATTACGGATGGATCCGAAATTTCCAAACTCAAATTTCGAAGAATCTGAGCTCAAATGTCACTTTTGAATAGAATAGTACTGGATAAAATATATTGATATATTAAGAAAAAGTCAGTCTGTTTTAAAATTTAAAGCATATAAAACTCAAATTTGTCGACAATATTTTTAACGTTATTAAAATTGTAAATTTTTCTTACAAGGAAAAAAATTTGACCGATTTATTAACCGATTTTATATATCTAAGTTTGTCATTCCTTTTGTAATTTCTACAATATTTATTTCCGACCCCATAAAGTCCATCCAAATGATATAGAAAAATAAGAGGTAGGCGTGGTGTTTTGCCCGCTGCCTCGAAGAACATGGATCGAACTTCTTGATTTGCAATAGCACTTCTTTCGAAACTATGTCTGATCGGTTGGCGTATTTAAATTTTCTTTAGCTCAACCAGTGCCTTGGCAAAGCTGATTTCACCAAAAAAAAGAGAACGGACAGTCGGACATCACTCAATCGAATTCCCCATTCATTAAAACCCAGAATATATATACTTTATGGTGTCGGAAATAGATACTGTAGAAATTACAAATGGAATGACAAACTTTGATATACCCTTTTTCCACTTTTTGCCTCCTTAAAATTAGAGTTCTGACTATAAAGGTTACGGAAACAGATAAATAAGCAAATATGCATTAATCTTTCCTTATCTAAAGGTTTTTATTAAAAATAAAAAAATCATTAGCGTTAAAGTGTAGATTGTTTGTGATTTTGTCCACTAAGTTTAAGGGCTCTGGCATTCAGAATTCTTGAAGCAAACGATTATAAATCTTCCCAAAATATGAAACACATTCCGTTGCACTGCTGGATTCTGTTTAAACACGTTTAACTTACTCAAAGGTTAAAAATAGTAGAAATCTTGAACTTCTAAAAGTGAGTTATTATTAAGCATTGAAAGCAAAGTAATTGACACAAAGTTTTGAAGTTTCTAGCTCTTACATTTCGCCAAAGGAGTGGCTCTTCTTCTATAAAAATCCAGTTTGTTTTCATCTCATGTTTTTGCCAAATGTTATTAAATTTAAATATTCTTGTTTGTTTGGTTCTCTAGATAAATGAAAAGTATTTGTCTGTATTCTATTTTAGATTGGTTATGTTAATACGAAACATAATAATGTCGCAAATGATCTCGATCTCTCAGTTTTTTGAACAAAATAATTGACCATTAGTCCTATTGCTTTCAGAGCTAATACTGCCACTTTAAACTCTACCATAAGACCTTGAAACCACAGATGCATGGATTAAGTGGGATTTTCGACACGTGCTCGTGTGTGCGTCTTCAGAATATTACGGGTTTCATCATCTACAAAATCTCCAACAACTTCGAGGAGAAGAACTCTGCAACGATTACAAATGAGTTATCAACTGTGAAAATTAAATTATTTATCATTTATAAAGTCCTTTTCTTAAATTCATTGACTACTGAACTGAAGTGAGATTTATTTATTTAATTCTATCAATTATCTAAAAAATAGGCTAGACATTTAATTAAATACAAAAAAGAGCTGTTTATTTTTTTTTTTTTAGTTTCAGACAACTACAAAATTTATGTGTTTCCTAATATCTGCTGCTTGTGGAAGTCAAAATCAATTTAACTGAAATCAACTTTACTAACTTCTCTGCCTTTATTTTTTCATCACTTACCTCTTCTGTTAATATGTCCAAGTTCGATGATACGCTATGGGCTTCATCTGTACGATTTCTGGACAAAAGTTTCTTGGCCTTTTCCTTTAAATCCTTTGGATGTGGTGTATTTTGACGCATGAATGTTGAATCTTTCTCCTGCAGTGGTATATCGGTATTAAATTTAACACTATGTGACTTCTCACGTTCTTCCCATGTTCCAGATTCTGATTCTTGTTCGCGTGCTAATTTTGAGAAGCATAGAAGAGAAAAAAATTGTTCATTGTTGTCCAGACCATTTACTATCAAGTTATTAATGCTAGAAGTCATATTGCAATTTTCTTAAATACAATAAAACTAAAACAGTTAAAATGCTTAACATGCAAATATCTTGTAAATTTTGTGGTGGGTTTTTTAAATACAAGTAAGTAAATTGATAAGTTGTATTTGCATGCTGTCAATATAATGAAAATGGTAAATTTTTATTTCGCGCTTAAAAAAGTTAAAAAATAAACTCATGCTAATTATCGTACTTGAGATTTTTTTATAACTATTTTATTGTTATTGACATTTTTTTAAATAATGACAGTAAAAAAATCACTACCATTTAATAATAATGATTTCATTTTAATTATAATTTCTTTTACTTATCGTACTAAAATTTTAATGGAATCGTTTAATTAAAAATTAAAATTGTTACTTCTAAAAATTACTCAATATTATCTTTATTCGCTTTATATGTTACGCGAGCGCTCTAGCCAAGTCATCTTTACTGACTGTTTACAAGAAAACAAATGAAATGTACACTGTGTTTGACAGACATACAAACGCAAAATATCAAAAAAAAAATTTTAATCCATCCTTCGAAGCTGACAAACATGAATTTTACCCTATTACACGAGAATGATGGCATGTCCTCAAGCCGTGCTCACATGCCAAGTTTGACCGTTTTATAGCCGCTTAAATACTAAATATCTCACAAGGTCTACAAATTATTGAAAGAATAAAAAAATCGGATAAAATACAGACGAGATGAAGGTTTCCGAAGTTATGTCTTTGCCTATTTACATATAAATATGTGATGATTTACTTCATTAAAAAATTATATGCAATAAATGTAAAAAATAAATGTAAAACTGAATGAAGTTCAAAAATAATAAAATAGTTATTGCCAATTATGTTGTTACTTTTTGTATGCATCTTTATACTTTATACTTTTTTTAAATATCTATACATTTATTTTTTGTATTTTTTATTCTGTTTATTTATTTAAGGTTGTTTTGTTTGACAATACATCAAGAATTGATTCCCACCTAAGCAAAGTTCGTAAATTGTTGAAATTTATTATTTTAAAAATGTTGTTATATTTAAGTTAGGGAAGGTATGTGAAACAAGCAATTGTACAAAGTGAAATTTTACCAAAAAATTTTAATCTGTTTTTTCTTATTTCATGTGAAAAGTATAATCAAAAATTGCTTTAAATAAATAATTTTAATCACAGAACTCAATGCCATTTTAAGCTGGTATTAATTTCACAAATACATTCTTGAGAGAACAAAGAACTAAAAATTTCTTCGGAATGAAACAACTTTTCAAGTTCACAGTGGAACTTATTTTTTGAGGATTGTAAATTAACCTCTAATCTTATCTCTAGCCTTCTTTGTTACTTTGGTTTACATAATATTGCCTCATTAAATTAAAACTGAAGAAGGTAAAACAAAATCGATCGGAATGTTTAGTACGGAACTTAAACCATTTTGATTGGCTTCTGTGACATGCTTGATATAATTAATGCTTTATGTAAAAGGCATTATTTTACTTCGTAAGAATACCCAAAATCCAATTCACAATTTTGTATATTGTAGGTTGATGAAATACAACTAAAGTAGTAATGAACACACTGTTGTAGCTTCTATTGTTAAAGTTCTACAACCGAGAAAGTTTTAAAAATAAAAAAATAAAAAAGTTAATACACAAATTACTAAATTACTAAACTATTGTAGAATTCAACGATTTAGCACCCTCACAACAGCTTGTGAATTCAACAATGATAATAAGACACCAAAGCATAGATATTTTTTATACACATTTACTCAAATTATGTTAAATAGCTATAAAAAACATTTTAATATTAACATGCACATAATAAAACATTCATTAATGCATAAAAAATTAGATGTTTAATCAATGGGGGGTTTCTTATACTTGATTAATAACAGAAAAATTTACTCTTTTAATAAACAGTTTATTTTTTATTTTTTAATAACCGATTAAGTAGTTAATTTCACATAAAAAGAATAACAACTAGAGGAAAAATAGATGATTCTATTTGTAAAACTAAATAAAATGTACGTGAGTTTAGTACTTTCTGACTCGAGAAAAATCGTTTAAGTGTCTAGAGATTTAGAAAAAGGGCCATTTTACTTGTTGCAAACATCAAAAACTGTGTAAATATATTTTTTAAAAGAAAAATTTAAAAAATATAAGACCTGTATAAGATTCGCATTTCATACGGTCATGAAAAGTTCAATTAAAATAATAAAATTTAGTGTTTAAAAAATAGGAAATGAGTCCCTTAACATCTACTAAATTTCAATCCATTCAAATTAAAACCTTTTAGTACGAACCGATAATATAAAACGGAAATATATCACTTTCAAGAAAAGCGCCTAAAATATATGAGTGTTATTTTTCTAAGAAATGTTTGTACTTTATTATTTTACATTTAATTTTTTTGCAATATTAAAGCAATTAAACAAATATTTAGGAATTTACTAAAACAAATTTTGTGGATGGCAGAAATTTAGCTAAAAAAAAATTATTTTTGTTGATCGGCAGAAATTTGTCAATTCATTTGTTAATCAAGAACAGTTAATTTGAAATGAGCCAAACAGGTGATCCGCAACAAAAACTAATCGGTTAACCGAATAATGATAAATTTACATTCAAATAATAAAACAATCACATTTTCTCTACACTCCACACATTCGTGTTATTTAGTTTTTTGTCGATGTGAAAAAATTCCAGTGTATTTAACTTTTTCACACATTAAAAAAATAAAAAGTTACACACTAAAAAAAGTATTTATTTACTTCAGCTTGAATTTAATAGAAACAAATATTAAAGCAGAATTTAGAACTGGAAATAGCAGCAGCAGTGCTAGTCTGAGTTATTATTTCTACCGTGGAATTTACTTAAATGACATGAGAATTAAGTCGTTATATTGCGTCATATTTTATTTATTTTTGCTTTAAACGCTTTAATGGTGTTTTGAATGCGAGTATGTGGAAAATAATTTTGCGGTACGTGTGCGCTGTAGTGTGAAGTAAAGTCAAGTGTAGTTTAGCAAATTCAACGTTAGGAGGTCATTCGATATTCATCTCCCATTTTGTTTGCTGCCGCTATTAAGTTCGTTTTTTCTCAAATACAAAAATTATCCAATTTAGAAATACATAAAATTTTAAATGAATATAATATTTTTTGCCGTTATATTCTTATAACGCGTTTTTGTTTTTGCTGTTTCTTTAATAATAAAAGCTTAATTGAATATTTAGACTTTCATGTCGAGACTTCTAATACAAGTTATAATTAAATTTACATAAATCTCCACACGTATAAACATATATGTAATTGCAAAAGTATTTTTCTCTACAAAATTATTGTTCATTTATTTAATTACAATTGTAAAAAAAAACTTAGCCTTGATAGAACAAATGTCAAACAATGAAATTAGATGCTCATTTATTCTTTTGGGAAGAAAAATTCAAGAAGAATTACAGTAAAATATAAAATTAAAATGCAACGTGTTAATACCCAAATAGATGTTTTATTTTTTTTTTTTTGTGTTTTCAACATTGTCGTTAAAAACATATAAAATATGTATAAAGGAATTTATTCCACTACTATATTCCACTACACTTGTATGTATTTATATATTAGTGATATTTATTTCATCTAGTCTTGGGAAAAACGAAACGTGCATCAACAGTTTTAAAAATACAAAAGTACACTCCCTGCCACTTTAACAAAAGGCGTTCCTAGCCTTTCATACAATCGAAAAATGTTTGTCCCTTATTTACATATTTCATTACTCACTAAACATCGTTTTTGCGTCACTTGAATAGCAGCATCCCTTAAAAAAACCTTTAGTTTTCTTCTTGTAGATGTTATTGTAAGTGGTTGCCAAAAAAAGTATCAGTTTGTTTGGTCAAATTATGTTCAATTAAATCATAATACAGAAAAATTATTAAAAGAACTTGAAGAAATAAAATTCATAATCAGGCAGTTGCGTGCGATCAATGAAGCATTTTTTTTTCGAAAATGCATTTGGCTCTAAGAGATATGAATTTTTACGCCACTGTAGAAATATGTTTTGAGCAAAAAATATGTGCAATTATGATAACTGTTCTTGAAAAAACACTTATAAAGCAAAAATGAAACAAATTTAGCAGCCCTAAAGTAATTACTTTAGTATTTTATTGACTTCAAGCTATTTTCATAGTATAAAGCTATTTTTATATAAAAAAAGTTAACAAAAGCATTTAAAAAGGCAATTGCCTTAAAATAACCTCCAAATGGAAGTTTGTTCAGATGAAAATTATTCATAATTGCAAACGCATTGACAGAAAGATGAATATTTAACACAAAAACAAGAGGAGTTATAGCCAGACTTCGTCAGCTTTATCCTCTGTAACGTAATAAAATCACTTTTATTACTCATAATTAAATAAAAGCAAGCAAGAAAAAGCATTTCAATAATTAAACAGATCATAATATTTTTTATTTAAAAACAAAATCTTCTGAAAATATTCTCTCCAATAATTTGGATGTACATTTATTTGAAAGTAAGTGTGTGAGTTAAAAAAATCTTTCCGAAATTACTTGGCAACTAAAGCGAATTTAGCTATTACGATTCTTGTTTTATTTTGTTTTGTCATAACTCGAAATTATAATGTGAGTATAAAAGCAAACACATGTGAAAGTTTAAATAAACACAAATTATTTAAAAAGAAAAAACATAAACTAATCACTGATTCTATATACTGGCTACACACTGTATTAATGTAGACACACACACTCAAGTTGCACGAGTAAACAAAATATTGTTGAACTCGGTATAATCGTAAATATGGTGGCCTTGTTGTATCTTTTTAACCTCATCCCTTTGCTATACATTCAACAAGTGGCAGTCAGCCTTAAATCACAACACATCGTTATGCGCCGTATTGAATGTAACGTAAAAATATTTATTAGCAATAGAAGGGGGATGAGGTAAATGGTACTTATTAAATATGTTCGCTGGTTGGCGGTAAACTGTTTAGCTTAACACTTCAATCATTTTATAAACATTTTTATTATAATTTGTTTTTTTAATCAAAACAAAATTGTTTCTTTAGATGTGTTTCGATGGTCTATTAAAATTAAAATATTCGAAACAATTTTCCTTTGTAGCTATTGGGGGTTTTTGTTTTGCCCATTGAACATTTCTTTTCGTGCTTCATTAAACTTTTATTTAATTGTTTTTTTTTTTTTTTTTTTTGTGTGTTAATGTAAAAATTTGGTGTTGTAGTGATTGGAAATTAAACTTGAATTTGATTGATTCGTTTACGTCTTTCGATTTCTTAATACGCTGACTAAAGTCTCCTTTAAAATGGAACATAAACGCGGCAATTGTGGTTGCCATTATTATTATTGTTTTATTGTTTTTTTTTTTAATTCTCTGTATTAAGTAGGAGCTTTTTCTAATTGTTTACTTTTTGTCGCCATAAATTTGTCATCATTGCTAATGAATGTTGCTGGTGGATTGTTTATTAAACTTTTAGCAAATTACTTTGCATAATCTTTTTAAATATAATTATTTTAAAACTAAAGTGTGCTCCTAAAATTAATTTTTTTGTTTTGTTTATTATTGACAAATCAAGATATCAAGAAATTTATCACAAATAAAAAAGTACTTTATAAATGTGCAATTCATTTATTTATTGGATACAGGTGTTGATTTGTTAGTATAACAATACTTTTTCTTTCAATAACAAAACAACACAACACAATGCTTAGCTGTGTCGTTTACTACTTCCATTAAATTAACGACATTTCTGGAAGCTTTATTTTCCTCGTTCAAAAATTTTAAAGAGATACCAATATTCTCACTTGTTTTAATTCTGGTTGGTGTCCAGTTGTGACACAGTGGGCCGCACGTGCACTTTTTTTGTTTAAAGGTTTATCGTTTGTTTTTAAATCAGACTTATGTGATGCCAATCTTGTCTTTAATTTTGTTTTGGTCGTACCAACATATACTTTTTGGCATATATTGGTGTCGTCTCTATTACATGTTATTTCGTAGATTATATTTGATTGGCCGATTTTGTCTAATTTTGACTTCATATTACTAAAAAGTGTCTGTATTGTGTTAGTTGATTTCATTGCAAGTATAAATTTGTCCTTATCATAAATATTCGAATATTTAACTCTTTCTGCAAGTCCCGGAATATAGTCTACTGATTTGTAGATTTTCGTCTGCTTTTCTGTTTTGTTGTCATCAGCTTCCGTTCTTTTTTGTTTCACATGTTTTGTCAAATTTTCTATTGTCCTTATGGGATAGTCATTTTTAATAAGAATGTTCTTGATTTTCTTCTTATTTCGGTGGTGGAAATCTATATTGCTGATATCTAACACTCTGGTTATAAAATTAGTAGCTGTATTAATAATAATGTTGCGGAAATGCCTTGAATAGTAATTATTTAGTCTTCCAGATGCTATGGGTATTTGATACCAGTCTAATTTTAGTATTTTTCTCTTATATTTAATTATTGCATCTAAATAAGGTAGTTTTTTGTCAATTTCTTTGTCCATCGTAAATTAATTTTGTCTATTAAATGTTTTTAGGGTTTCTAATGTATCTTCTACTTTACTCCTTTTAACTATCGCAAAAAGGTCGTCTACATATTTCGTCATTAGCATTGGTTTTATTTTCATTTTGTCCATGGTTGTCTTAAGTAATTCTTTCATTATGATGACTGCTATTACTGGAGATGCTGGGGATCCCATTGGCATTCCCTTATTTTGTTGATAAACAATTTCTTCAAATTTAAAATATCGGCAATCTTTAATGCAAAAAGTTACTAATTCTAGCCTTTCCCATTTGCTTTCTATCGATTTTATGGCCAGATTAACAGGAATGCTTGGAAATAATGAAATTACATCAAATGAGACTAAAACTTCGTCATCTTCTATTTTAGTATTGTCAATTCTGAATTTTAGTTCTTTTGCGCCTTTATATAGAATCCATCGTCAAATTTTTTCATTAATTTATAATAATAATATAATAATGTTTATTAATTTTAAACAAGTTTGAGTGGTTCTACCATTTTCTTTTTATCTTTTTTTTTCTGAAAGTTGGTTATCGTATATAGTAACGAACCCAGATCTTTCAGAAAATACCTAAACAGAAGCCAGTTTTTGTTTCAGGGCCCCAAAGTCTTCAAGCCTCTATCGATTGATCAAGCTTGAATATATTATTTAATTTTTGCATTTGTAGCTGTTTTTCCATTTTAAGCAGTCATGTTAACACGTTGAAGCTACGCCAGAATTCAATATGTTCTGATAATTCGTTCGCTGTTGTTTTATTTCGGTATTTTGTCTAAGAAATAAATTTACCTCAACATAAGTCAGGTATAACAACATTTTTTCTGCTAATATACCTTAACCACTTTCCTTTAACTTAATCCAATGGAATGCAATGACAAGTTGGAAATCAGTTATTCTTATGACTAAGTGTTTAAACGCAGTGGTTTTATTTAACACAAAAATGAAATCATAGAAGCGAAATGCGATTTTTTGCCTCGTATCGAAAAATATTTTGTTTTTTTTTTTATTTGTTTTCAATATTTTATTTTTTATTTTTTTCTAATAACGAATCCAATTGCAAGTGTGTTAAAATGTATGGTGTTCAACGGGACAGGATTTATTTGTTTTTTTAGAATTTTTATTTGTTTATATTTATTATTGTGACTGTTAAAATTCTGAAATGTAAAGGAATTATTTCTTGAACATTTTTTAAAGACTAATTATTAAAAATGAAAGAAAAATAAAAACCAAATCATAAACAAAATTGAACATTGAAAATTAGAAGATCTTGCAACAAACGCTGGCTAAGGAATTAACACTTTTAATTCCCTGCTTAATATACTAACACTGGCTAAAAGTATTTTACTTGGTAACTCTTTTTGGCCATTTAGTTGAAATAAAAAATGGAATGAATAAGAGAAAAAACAACTTACAAGTCTACGCCTTATAACACTAAATGACGTAATTGAGTTTTATTATTTTTTTCCCCTTTGAGTTTTTGGCAAAACAAGGCTCTTTAAAAATTGTTGTTACTTGTAGTATAAAATGAATTTTATTTGCATGTTTCTAAGACACTACAATGACTACAAAAAAATATAAACATTTTCAACTCAAAATAGTGTAAAAATAATAAAAAGTGATAAAAGAATTGTGACAAATAATAAAAGTGTTTTTTTTTTTCAATCCAAAAATAAGTACAGCTATTTGGAATTAACAGTTTAGCAAGTAATTAAGCAGGTTTAACTTTTATTGTTTTAATTGTTTAACTCGATTTGTAAGTAGAAATTGCAAAATGTCGACGTAGCCATCCAAAATAACCATTTCAAAACACATTCATTAGCTTTTTTTTTTTGTAAATTTTGTCCAATTGTTAAGTTGTGACTAAAGCATTCAAAACTTGTTTTTTGATGTTTACCAAAACATTGATTTAAAAGGGGAGTGAACGGATTCAGAAATAGGTAGGACTTATATGGCTGATGTAAGAATGCCCGCTGCCAGCCACGACAGACTTACAGGAGTTCATTCATAGTTCTACTACTTTCGCCCTATTTTTAAACCATTGGTACACAATTGATAATGTCGGCTATCTTTCCTGTCGTCAATCACGTAAGTGTTTTTTTGTATATATGCACCGATTTTTAATGTTTTCGAACCCTGTCAAACCCAGGAAGGACTATTTTTCTATAATTTTTTATCTTTTGTTATTTACAAGTTATTTACTTTGAAAGATCTTAGTTGGAGATTTAAGCCTGGTCAATGATTAAAGTTTTTAGGGATTTAAAACAGGGTTTAATAAACCAAGTCAAATTTGCGTGGTTTATTGAGAAACCCAAAAGACCTTTAGAAATCCGAGCCCTTAAGAACGCCATTAACTTCTCCCTTTAGGCAATTCATTGACAAAATTAATTAAGCAATTCTTGATAATAAAAAAATGAAAAGTTCCGACATACCGTAATTGCACTCATTTATGTAGTAACAGTGCAATGGAATCGGAACTGTAATACCAAAGTAGCATTAACTAAATTAGCATTGACAAAGACAGTGGGAAAACTCAATAACAAAACTTATTTAGTGCGAGGGCTGCTATATATATTTCTGGCCTGGCAACACTGAGTGCTGCCAAGTGCAATCTGACATTTCCATTGGAAAGTCTGTCATTTTTAAGCATAATCGTACTCAAAAAGTTTTGACGCACGACCATTATTTGTGTTGTTTACAGTGACTTGAAAAAATTAATATAGAAAAAAATGGAATTAACTCGTGAACATTTTTGTGCCATCATTTTTCACAACTTTCGACGTGGATTATCACGACAAGAGTGCATTGATGAACTTAAATCTTTGTAAGGCGATGAAGCAGCCAGAACATTGATGCCGTGCGTGAACTCATAATGCAAGATCGACATGCGACATACCGAGAGATAGAGACATCCTTGGACATTTCTTCCACCAGCATACATTCGATACTGCATAAACACCTGGCCGTAAACAAGGTTGGTTCTCGTTGGATCCCGCACAATTTGAAAGTCGCTAAAAAAAGCTCGTGTTGATTGGTGCAAAGAAATATTGCAAAAATACGATTGCGGTGCTTCAAAAGACGTTTATAAGATCGTCACAGGTGACGAATCATGGATCTATGCGTATGAGCCCGAAACGAAACAACAATCGACCAAATCCAACGAAAGTTGTTGGTGGAAGAAGCACTTCGAAGCAAATGGTCGCCTGTTTCATCGGCAAAACTGGTCATATGGCGACTGTTCCGCTTGAGCAACGTAGGACGGTCACTTCTAAGTGGTACACTACAATTTGTTTGCCTGAAGTCATCGGAGAAATTCGAAAAACCAACAAGAGAAGACGAATCATTGTTCACCATGACAATGCGAGCTCTCACACATCGGCTCAAACCAGAGCGTTTTTGACCGGCCAAAACGTCGAATTAATGGGTTATCCGCCGTACAGCCCTGACTTGGCACCTAATGACTTCTTCTTGTTTCCGCACATCAAGAAAAAATGCGTGGTCAACGATTTTCGTCGCCAGAAGAAGCTGTTGAAGTGTTCAAAAACCATGTTTTAGAGGTGTCTCAATCGGAGTGGAAAAAGTGCTTCGACAACTGGTTTGAGCGCATGCAAAAGTGTATAAACATGCTGGAGAATACTTTGAAAAACAATAAAACCATTTTTGATTATAAATATTCGCATTTTCACTATTAGGCCAGAAATAAAAAGAGCAGCCCTCGTATGTAATAAAATATTTAATTTTTAAAGCAATAATAATTAAATGAAAAATAAATAATTTCGTATTACTTTCGTATAAATACACATATCGTTGGCAAAAATGAAATGTAATGAAAATTTAAAATTGATTTCTTTATTGCAGGAAACTAAGCCTTACATGTAGTAGACACATATTTCAAAAGTAACATAGATTTCATTTTTTTAGTTATTTGGAAGGTTTTTTATTTTGATTAACGAAATTATTTTTTTGTTTTTGTTGCATTAGTTGATGGTGAGAAACTAATAAGCTGCTTCATAAATTGTTTTAATATTAAATTATCTGACATTATTAATAACAAAAAATAATTATAGTTCAAATTTAATTAAAAGTCATGTATGAATTTTCACATTTTCAACAAGTGGCATATTTGATAGTGTTTTCGATATAATTAAATATTAAAACAGCAAAGAGCTTGTTTTTACTTTTTATTTTTTAATTAATGCCAATGGTTTACTTGTTTATTCAATCAGAGTTGATTTTGTTTAATAAATTTATTTAAAGTTACTCTAATGAGTCTTACAGCAGGATTTTTGTTGATGATGATTCAAATTTTTATTGTATTACGAAAAATGATATCTGGCAAATAGCGACTGCGACCACGATGACAGGTGATAATTTTTTATTCAAATTTTTTGTCTATTCGAAAAAAAACTGTCTAATCACGCCTCAAAAGCAGATAGGGCACAATACAGTGACACGTTGAGCATGCAAGGGCTTCTCAATAATCGATCTTGGATCTTCATAAAACCAAATGCGGCAATTTAGGTTGTTGTTCATTCTAAAAACAACAAAGATAATTACTAAAACAATCAAGGCTGGGTTAGGTAAAGAGAGATGTTTGCTAAACAAGACATCGAATAGCTCCTCGCCAGAGTATGTAACGCGTGTTTACTAAATGGGACATCATGGGAAGAGAGCCAAAATAAGAAATAAATAATTAAGTATCTAAAATATGTTTTAAGTATCTTTGTTAGTTTGTTTGTTGGTGCGTCAATCACGGCTAAACGACTGAACCGATTTAACCCTCATAGTAAAATAGGGTATTTACGAATATATTCACATAGCGGGCCAGAACGGAAGATTTTTGATTTAATGATTTTAGTGGTATTGGGAAAATAGATGAGTCCCCTAGTAACACGCAATGTCTGTTCCAAAGCTAGGATCCAAATGAGAGGAAATGGGAAAATCGGTCATTTACCGCTGCAACAATTCTAATAAATTTTAAAACAGAGATAGATATTCATTTAGAAGTTTCAAAAGAGTATGCTTAATCTATTGAAACTTACATATTAATGTGAATAATAAAATAAAAAACTGACTTGGAAGAGTGATCGTGGCACTATTATTTTCATTGGGGTAGCAAAGCACACCGGGAATAGCTAATAGTAAAATAATTATTGACGTGATGATATTTACAATCAAACGAACGCCTACGCCTACAAAAAAGTAATTAAGTGCAGTCATTGAAAACATCTACAATGTCTTAAAGTGGATAGGTAATCTCAGACATAATAAATCTTATAACGTTTAGTTGAACCAATTATTTTTCAGTTTTCGACGATTGAAAGTAAGTGAACTTTTTGAGGTTAAGGGCATGTGGCAATTTCAAATATTTCAACGTTTGTTGTTCTTGATGATTATTTCGCCGATAAATGAATGCAGATGAAGCATGGACTTCATCACTGTTCAACGTTGTAACGTTAAACAGCCCTTTTAAAAATTAATCATACAAATCGATTGAAAAAATTTTGACAGACGTGTTAATCATTGTTACATAGATAAAATAGTTTTGACCATCAATCGAATAAAATATAAGAAAATTTTGTTTTTAATTTAATTTCAAGTGTAGTCGAAAACAAATGCCAAAAACTGAACTTATTTGCAATAAAAAAATATTAAACAAGCACTTTTTGTACACTAACATAAACTAGGTACTAGGAAAACAAGCTAGGAATCATTTGAAAACAAAAACTTATGTGAAGAAATCGAACAAAGTTTCGAATTATTGTCGCAACAAATGTACTTAAAGCGACTCTACTGTTTTAAAATTTTAAGAAATAATTGCATTTTGCACGAAACCTCGATTATGTTTTCTAAAGTACAAATAAAAAAGTATTATCAAAGCAAGTATTTTCAAAAAATGTATGAAGTTAAAGACCAAAACAGTTTTGTTTTTCATTTTAGTTCAAACTGTTATTAAATCTCTTCTTTTTCAAGCTGCAGATTAATTCGAATTATTAAAATGACACTTCATTCTTTTGCATTTAAAATAAATAACAAAAACCGTCTAAATAGAAATCAACAAGAACAAAAACATGTTTTTCGCAGAATATGATTAAATAATTTTATAGCGTTATTAAAATTTTAAAACAACTTTGTATGTTATGGTATTAAGAACAAATGAAAATAAAACATAAAAATCTATAAATATGCTGTTAGAACATAAACATTCAATCATTCTTGTAATTATTGGATTAACAAACAAAAATTTTTAATTTAGATTTTTCAAAAAATAAGTCAAGCAAATTTTTGAACACAATGGCAAAATTATAGAAAAAGAAATACAAATGAAATAAGCAAACCTTTCTGTTGATAATGATGAAATTCCATTGAATCGAATTTCTCACTCGATCTATAAAGTTGGCCGGGAGGACAATCTTAAGTTTTTTTTTTTCACATATATTTAAATTGAATTTGATTTATGAAAAATATTCAGATCCCATTTTAAGTGATTGATGTTTAGTTAAGAGGGATGGGAAATATTTCATTTCATATTACGCACATACGCACACAATTTTATATTTTTTTTTAATATTTTGACAAAATAAATTTTTAGCAAAATAAAACAACAACAACAAAGAAAACCCAATTTACAAACATAAAAGAAAATTGTGCGTTGGGTGTGGTTTTAATTTTTTTACGCAGTGTTTAACACAAATTATTGGTTGTAATAAAAAAGGTACAAGTGGTGGTGTTCGTGGTATTGGTGGTGATGGCGGATACAAAGAGATGCAAAGAAAATGTTAAATTTTTTAGTTATTATAAAAACAATTGACATAAAATTATATTATATTTAAGTGTGAAGTGATATATAAAATTGATACGTTAAAAAGCATTATAAATAAATAATAATATTTTTGATTAAAGATATTTAAATTTATGTATATTGCATTTTTTCAATTTGTATGTAAAAAAAAAACATCTGAGTATATTTATTAAGCCAAAGTCTCAAAGTATTTTGTTTTGTTCTTTTAATAAAAAAAAAAAACAGCAACCGATTCCTACGTTTTTTATTTAATAATTTTGTCACTACCAATATTAAAATTTTGGCCAAACGTTTCGCACACAAGTACAACTTTGAAGCTCTATAATGTAATGTAAAAAAACGTTAAGTAAAATTGTATAAATGTTTACAAGCTTTTCTAAAAAAAAAGGGTTCATTCAAAACGATTTTTTTAATTTATAGAAAAATTAGGAGATTAAAACAAAGACAACAAACAATTTGTTTTTAACGAATTTTTCTTTATTTTCTGTGATAATTATTTATTAAAACATTTAGTAATTTACAAAAATATGAATTTATCAAAACAGTTCAGATCGTTTACCAAATTTAATTTCAAACGCTCAAACCACGCCATAATGTAGATTTAAATAAATATTTTAAATTTGCTGCCAAACATGCAAGTCAAACTCAATAAGATATCTATCAGTGAAACAAGCGAATTGCGAGTTGGCCTCAAAACGAAGGTGTCATACCATAAATATTACAAACTTTAATTTCAAATTTTGTATGTTTTTAATTTGTTGTTGAAATTTTAAAATTTCTACCGACTGTCTTTCAAAAAATAAAACAATATTCATCATAATCATTTCTTGAATGCAACCACTCTTGAAATTTTCATACTTTTTAATCTGTGTAAATTTTAAAAGATAAGCAAGAATATTACATGAATACCCTTCAATTTCTTTTGTTTTGTTTTAATACATGTCATTTTAGCGGACAAAGCAGTACGTAATCTGTGCAAGTTTAAGATGTTTAGCTATTAAGATTTCAGTGCTTGTAGCCAGTGATAGACACTATTGGCCAAACTCACACCAAAATTTTTTGATTTAGAAGACGCTTATAGAACAAAATTTTATTCAAAATTTTTTAAATAAATGTTTTATGAACTTAAAATATTTTTTTTTATAAATATGGTACTGTAACTATAAAAATAGGGGTTAACTTGGTGTGTAACCCTAAAAATTATTTACTAAGTAGGTGTTAAAAAATGTTTCACAAGGAGTCGCTATATCGGTTATCTTCGCAACTTAATAACAGACTACATAAGGGTACAAAATGTCTTTAGAGATCTACTAAAATCCAGAAGTCCCATCTCTGAAGAAATTCCTAGAAAACCTCGGCGCAACTGTACAGTTGGATAAATTAGTAGAGTCTATTTAAAAAAGTTTAAAAAAAATTTACACCTTAAATATATTTAAACTCATATTGGTAAAACCTATAACAGGATGCTCTGGAGCTGCCACAAGCAGCTATTAAAGTAATGCATTTGTTGTCTTCAGTTAATTCAATCTTGCTCTTTGAGTACTAACCTCCATGTTTTGAGGGAACATTAATATATTATTAGGTTTTTTTTTAGAACAAACATTTTTAATTGCAAATAGCACTGCGGCACATTATAAGCGTTCTATTTCTTAGTCTGTGGTTTTTTTGGGCATAACTGATCCTACCGCCTAGGTCTTCTGCTTACTAAACATATGTTATTCTAAACGCAGCCACGCTACACTACTGTATTTTTCCGGCTCTACACGAGGTCCTCTCTGCCTTGTTTATTAAACTTAACCAATAGCTACAAACACACATCTGTTATACACTGTTGATATGCTGTTTCTTTCCTAGGCTATCAGTTATAGCTATTTATCTTTATTTAAAAGGACGCTTTGAAAATTTTTAAATAGACGTCTTCACTAAACTATATTTCTTGGTTTCACGCAATATTTTTTTTTTTTTTTGGAGGTTTGCATTGCTGTTTCCAAATTTTAATTACCTTATTCTACTACAATTATTACTTTTCCTTTGTAGACATGTCTGATGGTGGACCCGAACTCATGAACTTCTGTTTTACAGCAAGCACGCACGCAGTCATTTAGGGTTGCTCAATTTGTGTTAACTAATTGTTCTATTATTCTATACACACTTCACTGTTGGACGCTCATACAGACAACAACAGCATGCTACATTAACTTGATTAACGTATTTAACTTGATGTATTTATCTTTACACACATCAAATAATATGTATCACTGCCAGAAACTCAACCATTAGCATAGATTATACAGCTTTAACACAATCAATCTCCCTGCCTGGGTCTATTTCTTGAACCGTAAAACAAGAAATTCAAATTTTTACAGAATTTGTCTTACAACAACAAATCAAGTGAAGTTTAGTTAAGGGACACTATCAGATAAGCCACATGATCCTCACCTTTTAAGCCGTTATAGGCAGACAGTTAAAATTATCACAGAGTACGTAGCTTATGTCCGCTATGGCTTCTAGAATGGTTTAGGAAGATATTTGAAATTTACACAAGGGTAAAATTTTCAAAAAGCCGTTAAATGGGTTTTAGATGTAAACTTTTAATATCTTTTAATACATTTCTTCAGTCTCTTTTCAAGAATCAGTTGGCAGAACATTGGTTTTGTTGCGAAAATTTAATTTTGTTGAACAGTCTTATTTAAAACTTCAGTTTATTATTTTAGTCTTTTTACTTATGGGTTTACAAGGTTTGGAAATTTGTGTTTATAATTTTGAGACCAAGTTGCAAATTTGGACACGTAAAAAAAATTTAAGAAATGTAGACGCAAAAAATAGTATTTAACTTTTATATTACAAAATTAATTAAAGTAATTAATTTAATTTAGTTTTAATTGGCGCTTGAAAGTTTCTTCCGTTTCTTAGAACAACAAAATTAATTAAAGTAATTAATTTAATTTAGTTGTAATTGGCGCTTGAAAGTTTCTTCCGCTTCTTAGAAAACAGTAATGTCCACATGAATCATTAATAATTAGGCAATTATCACAAGTTTCTTCTTAATCACAAAACTATCAGTGCAAAATTCTAGATTTTACTGATCTAAAACATTACTTATAGCTGACAAACAATTTTACATTAAAATTTTTTATATTTCAGAGAAATTAGTTTTCGTAAGCCTAACCAAAGACAAATTTGTTTTGTTAACATTATAATCTTTGGTGAGAGGAAATACGCAATACACAATACGTAAAAAAAACTAAAATACAAAATATGTTATAATAAAAATACATAAAAGTAGAATTTTTTTGTTTATGTACATTTTATGAACACTGCATGCATATCTTCACTTTTAAGTAGGAATAGCAAAATCGCTTTTTTATATGCACCTGCTGGGAATGTCGCTGTTCCATCTTCCTGTATATTAGAATGTTATTGCAAAATAACGATTTTATTCAATTCATTTTAATAGCAATAAATTGAGTTTCTTTGATACGCAATAAATTGGCTTTTAGTTGTAACTAGAAAATTGCAGCAAGTGCCTATCATGTTGTTAGTTATAAAAATAGGATTTAAAAGTAAAGGATCTTTTAACATGTGGGTTGTTATTTTCAAAATATAATGTGGAATTTAGATAATATAATATTTGGACTGAGACAATAAAGAATTCCGAAAAATAAAACGAAAACTTTCATAAATAAACATTTTGCATTCAAATATAATTCAATTTTTTTTTTTTGTTACTTTTTCGGAGCCTATCCAGAGCAAGACTATAACCGCTGGCGGATAAGACTTTATTACGAGATAAAAAGCCTTCGGTAGCAGTGGGTAGTTTTTAAAACATGACTGACGGCAGACCATCATTTAAAATACTTAGTTTAAAATTAAAAAAGCCTGCCTTATATACAGGTCCTCATCTTTAAATCTAATTATGGATATGAAACGGCATTTTCTAAATCCAAGATAATCGGAACCATTTTTCACTGCTTGCGTTATTTAATTTGACTAGAAAAAAGAGAAATATTTTCCGGAGCCATTAAAAAGTGGGGCATGTTTTTTGTTTATTAACGTTTTCTTTAACTGAAAGCAAGACCTCATAAAAATAGCAAGTAGAAATTTGCGCAGAAGCATAAATTTTTTCCTAGTAGACATGAATTCCATTCCAAGACGACAATTTAACGAGTGTTGCTCTTTCCATTTATGATATTTCCACTTCCGTAACGTAATTTTTGATTATTATTCGGTTATAAAAATAATAAAAGCTGTTTTGATGGCATTACAGCAATTTTTATAAAGAAAAATCGCTAACATTTAAGTTGATACGTGGACGTTATTGAGCAGCGCATCGCACATTTCATGTTTTTTTCAGTAAACATGCAGCGATGTTAATAGACAAATGTGAAAAACAACGCAATTTAAAGTACGTTCTTGAGGTATTAACAAATTATGAAATGTCCAAAAATTCAAAAAATAACTACAACCAGAAAATAATGTTTCATAAATCTTACGGTTTTTCATTAACAATATTATTTTTCATTTCATATTTCAAGCATGTAATTTGAAATTTATTTTTCCCTCCCAAGGGGACACCCTTTAGTTTAGATTTACACGAAACGCATTTGCTGATGTTTGTGTTAGTGTTTGTGTTTGTACAACAATATTTACATGCTTTAGATATTGCACAACGATACCAGTTTGATGCTGCGTTACACGAGGCATTAAAGATATGAGAAAATACTCTCCAAAATAAAGAAAAACTAATAAGTAAAAGATATAAAAAAACAGGTTTAACAAAAAAGGTAAACTTTAAAGTGCCACTAACCAAATTACAGGCATTAAAACAAAAGCAACAAGTGTTTTATGTTTCATTTAACCTACTAAGGTTAGCTTTAACATAAAAAAGCTGTTATAAGAAAATTAAGAAAAGAAAATATGGTTAATTAGAAAATACTACAAAATAGTTTGAACTTTTCTTTTTTCTTTTTTTTTTTTTTGTTTTTTGTTATTTTCGACTAACTTATTTAAAGGGGAAGATAATAGGTGTTTAAAATTATACATTTAAAAAAATTTTTGGGTGGTTTTTTATTTTCTTTTTTTGTTTATTTTTTAACAATCTAGCGATTCACATTTGTCGAAATGACAAACTTGTTAGTTTTGACACATACTATTAGTTTAGTGTCATGTGGTTCGTATATTCAAATTTATTACTAAATACGAGGGCTGCTATATATAATTCTGGCCTGGCAACACTGAGTGCTGCCAAGTGCAATCTGACATTTCCATTGGAAAGTCTGTCATTTTTAAGCATAATCGTACTCAAAACGTTTTGACGTACGACCATTATTTGTGTTGTTTACAGTGACTTGAAAAAATTAATATAGAAAAAAATGGAATTAACTCGTGAACATTTTCGTGCCATCATTTTTCACAACTTTCGACGTGGATTATCACGACAAGAGTGCATTGATGAACTTAAATCTTTGTATGGCGATGAAGCACCATCCTATAGCACTGTGAAAAATTGATATAATGAATTTAATCGTGACCGAAGCTCGCTCAAAGACGAATTCCGTGAAGGTCGTCCAAAAACCGCTGTTGCATTGAACATTGATGCCGTGCGTGAACTCATAATGCACATGCGACATACCGAGAGATAGAGACATCCTTGGACATTTCTTCCACCAGCATACATTCGATACTGCATAAACACCTGGCCGTAAAAAAGGTTTGTTCTCGTGGGATCCCGCACAATTTGAAAGTCGCTCAAAAAAAGGCTCGTGTCGATTGGTGCAAAGAAATGTTACAAAAATACGATTGCGGTGCTTCAAAAGACGTTTATAAGATCGTCACAGGTGACAAATCATGGATCTATGCGTATGAGCCCGAAACGAAACAACAATCGACCGTGTGGGTCTTCAAAGACGAGCAAAATCCAACGAAAGTTGTTCGTGGAAGAAGCACTTCGAAGCAAATGGTGGTCGGCAAAACTGGTCATGTGGCGACTGTTCCGCTTGAGCAACGTAGGACGGTCACTTCTGAGTGGTACACTACAATTTGTTTGCCTGAAGTCATCGGAGAAATTCGAAAAACCAACAAGAGAAGACGAATCATTGTTCACCATGACAATGCGAGCTCTCACACATCGGCTCAAATCAGAGCGTTTTTGACCGGCCCAAACGTCGAATTAATGGGTCATCCGCCGTACAGCCCTGACCTGGCACCTAATGACTTCTTCTTGTTTCCGCACATCAAGAAAAAAACGCGTGGTCAACGATTTTCCTCGCCAGAAGAAGCTGTTGAAGTGTTCAAAAATCATGTTTTAGAGGTGTCTCAATCGGAGTGGAAAAAGTGCTTCGACAACTGGTTTGAGCGCATGCAAAAGTGTATAAATCATGCTGGAGAATACTTTGAAAAACAATAAAACCATTTTTGATTATAAATATTCGCATTTTCACTATTAGGCCAGAAATATATAGAGCAGCCCTCGTAATAACTTTTTACTAAACAATTACTTTTAAATGCAAAATACAAATTTTAAAAATTTTTACCTTTTGAGGAATGTATAATTTGTTGACTTTTAATGTCTACGTAACACCTAAATATCGCCAATGCAACATAAAAAAAATATGCCCTCAAAACAAGCACAGAACGTTTCTGATAGGAAAAAATAATAATAAACAAATTCGGAAAAAGTTGGTCAACACAAACAAGTACAATCGGCGATAAAAGTGAAGATATGCGAAAAACAATGCCGAACAGTTTATGAATTTATGTTTGTTCTTAGATAAATAAATCTATTAAGACGTTTTGAAAGAAATTAATGAAAACATATAAGACCTTGAATTAAATATAAAAAATATATAAAACTAAAATACTTGTATGTAAGAAAATACTTGATAATAATAATAAAATTTGTTTTTGTTTTTATTAGGAGAAACACATACCTGGTGCAATTGGCTGATATTCTTGTTGTGGCAGTAAATAGCATGTCAAAACCTTAAAAACGTAAATAACAATAAAATTTAATGTAGAACGAAAATCTAAGATAATAAAATAATTTTTAAATAAATGTTTACATAAATAATAAATGATTTGTTAAACAAACAGACTTGAACGTAAAACAAGCATTACGAAAAAACAATTGAAAAAAGAAGTAATAAAAAAATATACAATTATGTAATACCAATCCCAACCAATTTTTAAATAATATTTTTTTAACTTACCTGTTCGTTGGTTTCTTCATTCACATCTGGCTGAAATGTGAGTAGAGGCTGTGCTTGATTCTCTGACAACCACACAGCTTTCAATTGCAGATTCACCAGAGAGTATGGCAAATACTGTAATTGATTGCCCGAAACATCGAGCACGTGCAACACACTACAATTACCCAACTCTGGTGGCAATTTTTTTAATTTATTGTCACGCAAACTCAGGACACCCAGACTGGCACAATTACCAATTTCAACTGGTAAAAATTCAAGAGCATTACGATCGACATTTAAATTACTCAACTTCGTCATTTTGCCAATTGACGACGGTAATTCTGATAAGAAGTTTTCGGTTAGTATGAGTTCTTGCATATTTTCACAGCTGAAAATCAAAAAGATAAAGATCAAAATTGTAAATTGAGTTAAAATTGATTTTGAACTAAGTTTTAAAATAGTAGTAAGATTGCTATTTTCGGCTATGTCGAATCTTATATACCATTCACCATCTATGTACATCTAGTTTAGTGAAGTAACTCCATTCAAAAATCCCAAATATTTGCGTGACAGAGAAAAATAAGAAAAAAATGTTTAAGTACTACGTGTATATACTTTTATATAAAAATGTCATCGGCTCTTAGTGGGTTAAGTATTTTTTTAAACATTTTAATATTTCTTTGA
Organism: Cistogaster globosa; assembly: GCA_937654795.1. Taxonomy (NCBI): domain Eukaryota; kingdom Metazoa; phylum Arthropoda; class Insecta; order Diptera; family Tachinidae; genus Cistogaster; species Cistogaster globosa. Next base: position 79,819,770 of record OW569403.1, read on the forward strand.
AGAGCTCGTCAAAAGCTTTAAAATGATACCAATTTTTTCACTTGATGTTGTTTTCTTATTTTTTAATTCTCCATCGCACAATATATTTATTTTTTTGATTGGAGTTACTTCATCCAAATGATATAGAAAAATTAGTGGTAGGTGTGATGTTTTCCCCGCTGCGACGGAAATGGAACTATCTTTCGACACTATGTCTGATCAATTGGCGTATTTAGTTTTTTTCTAGCTGATCTAGTGCCACGACAAACTTGATTTCAACACTAACAGGGACAGACGGACAGACGGACATTTCTCAATCGACTTCACTATGCATAAGAAGTCAGAATATATAACATTTGTGTGGTCAGAAATAGATACTGTAGAAATTACAAACGGAATGACAAAATAAGTTATATCCTTTTTCCACTTTTTCTGGTGAAGGGTATGAAAAGATTAAGTTTGTAGTGAAAATACAGTTTTCTTGAATTTGACACTAAATTTTTTATCGAAAACTTACAGTCATCGCGCTTTGACGAAATAGCGAACGTCAGATTTAAATTTTTAGCACTTGCCGTTGCGTTATATACATCCAGACGACTACATGTAAAAAATTATTCTCCCGCACCATTAAATAGAAGCATAAACAACTCTACTTAGGAAATGACCACTATTAACGCGATATAAAAAATTCAATTTAGGGAAGATTGATCAATATATTTACGGGGATTCAATTTGAACGTTTTTACATTGAAAGTAACAGGAAATACCTCTGGAGAAATTTTATTTCACAAACTGTTCGGCTGAGATACGAATTCTCTTTGTAGAGCACAAATGGATGGGCGTTTAATAATAAAGGTGTTGTACATAAAACTATGATTTTCGTAAACGAGAAATGGAAACAAAGTGAAACCCACCCAGCATTACATAAGTAAATAGATTTGGATCCCTACTGTTTCTGGAAAATAGATTTCGAAACGTAAAACCTGTCATAAGAGCTGTAAAACTTACTCTTAAATTTCATGTCAAGAACACGAAGCTTCCGATTCCTTTGTACTCACATCACGGAACTTTCAAATATTTTGGCAAACAAAAAAAATAGGTGCCTCCGAACAAGATCACAACTATTGCAAACGTAAAAGGTTTAACAAAAGTAATCCATGGCCTATTTTATGATAAAGTGGCAACAATTTTAAAGTTCAAAACAAGAGTGTTTTTTAATTGAACAAACTTACATTTATTTATTTGATTATTGACTAAAGTACATTCCAGAACTAACGCCAGCGCGAAAATTCAATTCAATTTGAATTGTGATATGACCAAAGTGTAACTTTTTTATTTTAAGAAATAGATTGGGCATAGGAATAATAAGAAATGACTTTTAACCGGAATAAGTAACAATGTTATCACTAAGAACGGCACGAGTTTTTACGAACTGGGTGCACTTTTAAGCACATGTCAAGGATTTCTTAAATTTATCTTATGACGTTGGAAATACGACTTTTTTTAGTATCAAAAATTAAATTAATTCGAAATTGAGAAATCGATTTAAGAATTCCGCTCAAAGTTTTTGTTGTTACAGCTTTTACTGATAACATGATTAATTAAGTAAATCAAGGCAAATTTTTTCATTGCAGTTAAAAATAAAAATAGCCTCTTTTAACACAGTTGTTGTAGTGGATCAGATGCTTAAATTGATGCCTACCTGAGGTAAAAATCGTTAGTTCACGTAACCGTCACGATCGTTTGATTTTTTGCAAGAAGTAAGTGAAAGATTTTACCTTGCGAAACGTATCAAGCAGCACATCTAATCAATAGTCGTCTGAGCACGGATTTAATTAAACAAAAAAATCTTGTTGCGCTCTGCGGCAACAATTGCTTCTTCGATCTGCATGTTTTTGCGAATACACTTTATTGCCTAGAGCAATAAATAGTCGCTCTAACAGACGACTGTGGTGACCGCTAAATGGATATAACGCACGGTAGCATTTAGTACTTTAATTACGTCCGTCAGTTAAAATTACACAATTTTTACAATATAAAAATAGTCGCTATGTAGTTATTTACTGAGAAATTCTATTACAAAACTCTTCAGAAAACAACAATAATAACAAAATAAATAGTTGTCAGAGTCTAAATTTAAATCCATTTAAGATTTTTGAAGATACAATAAACAATTTTATACTTACTCTCCAATATTTGTGTTGAGTCTTTGTAAACGATTTTGGTCTAATTTTAAAATTGTCAAACGACTCAATTTCGCTACGCCATCCGGTAGATATTCTAAAAGATTCTGTGCCAAATCCAAATCGGTTAGATTTTCCAACCCACTTATTTCATTGGGAATTTCTTCGAGGCGATTTTCAGACACATCCAAATATGTCAAGTTAGTCAATAATCCCAATTCCGGAGGTAATTGTTGTAATTGGTTATGATCTAGCCAAAGTTCCTGGAGTGCTGGTAAATAACCCAAGTACGGTGGCAGTTGTTCAATTTCGTTATCACCCAAATCCAGGCGTTTCAGCTTCGTTAATTTGCTAATTGATTCTGGCAAATGTTTTAAAAGATTCTCACGCAACTCTAATGATTCTAATTGCGTTAAGCTGCAAAAAAAAAAAAAGAAAAAGAAAAATAGAACGGACATAAACACAAGAAAAAAAAAACGCAAAAAGCAAACAAGAAGTGTTGTGTGTTTTTTGTATTGATTGTGTGATTGTGTGCTAAACATGATGTAAGAATTAATGCAGTTGGCATTTGACTTGATTACGCGATAATTAATTATTACATATCTTTTCGTGTTTCTTATTTTGTACTTACCAACCAAAATCTGATGGTAATGTAGTCAACGACATATCATTTAAACCTAAAATTGTTAAGTTTTTTAATTGTGAAAACCCAGCAGGTAGTTTTGGAATTGGATTCGAACTAAAATCAGCTACTTGTAAACTTTTCAAATGTTTAATGTCATCAGGAATGTCTGGAATATCTGCAATTAAAAAAATTAAAAATATTTAAAATTATTAAATCAATCCTTTTATTATTAAATAAAAATATTTCTTTGTTTAATTCAACCATCTTTTAAAGCCATATTACGTGCGTCTATTGCAGTTATAAAATAAAAAAATCAGTTAAATGGTTTTGCTAAAACAAAATGAAATAAGTAAAAATAACAACATAAATATTTTTATTTAAACTGTACAATTTCCTTTACTTAAATACGCAATAGCCCAAATAAATAGAGCTACCGAACAAATCCAGTTATTAAATGCGAACAAAATAATTTAATTGTTTTTATATACAAATTTTACAGATTTTGGGTGATACTATATGTTAAATAAAGCTAAAGCTAAGATTTGTAGTGAGTGTTCTGTTGAACTTGACTAAAGTTAGTCTATTCTTGAAAAATATAGTTTCTTTAATAAAATGCATCGTGTCATATATTTGTACAAATTAAACCGCATTCATCAACAAATAGTTTTGCATTACATTCGTAATCTTAATTCTTTTTGTAAATATTCATATTGGTCCGAAAGGGCTTGAAAAAATTTTATTAAACAAAAAGTAGGAATAAAGTAGCGTTTGACTCCACTCAACCGCCCGTGGAAAATGTTTAAGCCCGTTTTTTAATCCTAGCGAAACATTGATCCGTCTAACCAATCAGAAACTAGGAAATAGTTCATTCATTCAAGATGGATAAAGCGGATATTGTTATCATGGCAATTTAATGTGAAGAACAAAAAGATATCCAGCGATTGCTTTTCTTTTCCTCAGACATTGTTTTGAACTTCATTCGGCATATTTTCTACATTTAGCCCCCGTGTGAATAATTGCTTCTAGCACTCTAAATAAAACACTACGCCCTATGAAATTAGTTCGTTTAAAACAAACGCATATTTTGAAGATAACTTTTATCGCACTAAAAAGAATTTTGACAAAACAAAACAAGTATATTGTCAATTCGATTTTGTTTTAATGTGCTGCCATCTCTTAATCACGGCTGACTTACAAAACCAGGTTTCTTCATATTTCTGCCGCAGTATTTAGATCATGAACGATGTAATGCTTCGAATTATGAGGATACAATGTATCGTTTTTAGCAAAACAGACGTTTGTCCTATTTTGGAAAAAAAACTTAGTCTTGTTAAAAAACGAAAATTGTATGCGATGCGGTTTAAATCTTATTAGAGTGCTTTTATAATTTGTCAGAGTTACAATTGGAACGCACTCCAGAATTCGAAGACTTTAATAAACTGCGCTGAAAGGAACAGTATTCTACTATTTTCCAAGACGGCGTTTCTAATAATTTTCTACTATGTTTTGAACAGGTACGCACTTTTGATGTTATGTATCACTAAGGGATTTTTTTAAATAGTGAAACAGATTGGTATCCAAGCAGTTATATCCTAGAAATGAACGAATAAATTATAAATATAAATTAAAGCTACAAGGACTGCTGCTAAAGTACCGCTGCCAAGATCGTATGGTGAACAATACATTTTCTTTGATTATTAGATTACACTTGTATACATTAGTATTAAAACTAAATTCATCAATAATATTAATAATACATAGTAACAAAGTCTCAATCTAAGAGTCTGCTTTCGTTTTTATCAAAACAATATCAGCACAAGTGTGTGAAATAAAATGATATCAATGTCTTACATTCGAAGTTTTTAATTTATTTAAATTTAAAATATTTATTAATATGCAATATAAAAAGTCAGCAAAGTAATTGAGTTATAGTAAAATCTAAAACAAAAAATTAAACAACGCGTGAGCAACAAACAAATGCAAAATAGACCATAAAATTTTAAGTTATTGGCCCTTTTAACAGTTGTAAGCTGTAAATACATTTCGATCCAATGGATACAAAAAGACTGCACACAATTATAGAAAAAAGGAGGGTAATTATGTGGTAGCTTATTGTTCCTGGAGTTTCCTGAGTCAAATTTTAGAGTCTTTCTAGGCACTTTTAAATATATTATGGCCTTGTTTACTATATTTGGTAATTGAAAGAGTAACTTCGGAAATAACATATTTATATTTTTCAAAAAAGGCGTCACCTAACAGATTTCATTTGCGCGTTCATAAGCATTATCATATTTTCTTTATTTTTTTAATTATATATATTATATATTATAAATTATAGCCCAGCTAAGTTTTTATGTTCAACGTTAATTTTTAAAATAAGAATTTTCAAATAATTTGAAACAATAAAAAATTTTAATTGTACAAAATTAAATTTTAAACCCCAAAAAATGGAATATAAGGTACTACGGCATACGCAGGAGAAAGAAACCAACTGGTAAAACTTCATTTAAAGTACCAAACGATAGTAAAAGAATAAATTAAACTTGGCTTTCTTTAGTCTGCTACAACAACGGAAATTAACGAATCTGTTATTGCAATTACCTATTAATTGATTCGATTATAAGATTACAAGTTGTTTTTTATTATTATATGTTTGTTCCGCCATTAATTCTATTATTTTGCTTCATCATAAGTTTTTCATTTGGGTATTTGTATTGTTTGTTATTTTATTTTTACTTATTTTTTAAAGATTTTATTCTGCACTTCGTATATCAACCTGACTTTTTTGTGATCTTAATAAATTGGATGTAGCCATGCAGAAAATTCTGCATTACAATTGGCAGCAATCTTATTTTTTATTATCTCTGAATTAATTAATTCATTTGTTACTTTTTTTAAATAATAAATTAATATAATTTAATTACCGAGAATATAAGCTACAATCTAGCTAGCATTTTTAAGTTGCTCAAGCCAGATTATTAGAAAGTATCGACGTGTTATATGTTAAGTAAATCAATATATATTACAAAAGTATTCAAATTTCTACAAACAGAATGAGAGTTCTATTGAAAACCATACAAAAAGAATATATAAAGCCAAAAATAAACTATGATTGTTATAAAAACTTTTCTTTCTGTATTTGATCAGATACGTTTTTGACCAGTGGTCGTTAAAAATTGGAAATGATACTGATTCGTTACGGATAGGGTTACGATGTGTAAACAGTTGCTATTTATCTTGGTTACTTAATTTCTGGGACACATTATCGGCCTGAAGAGTGCGATTAAAAAATCTTAAATTTAATTTTTTTTTTTTTAATTTCTTTGCAGGATTTATTCAACACTTTTCAAAGCCATTACTGCAGAAAATGTCTTGCAACTAATTAAAAAATACGTTGACATTTTATGAGATTTTTTAAAGCCGTTTCGATAATGAACTTCTAACTATGAATATCAATGGAAAACATTCATACATACTGACATAAAAAGTCGTTATTTACATCAATCCCAAATTATCGCTGCTGGCTTTTCGCGCACTGGTATTGCAAATATGGACAACATTCGTCGCAAATGGTTTTATTCCCACAATCCATTTTTATTTAACCGAAAACAAAAAAATGTTTAGCGTCAACTTAATGTTGATATTGTTGTCACTTTTATAAATTCGTAATTTAAATTATACCGTGCAACCTTAACATTCTGATTGGTTGTGGAAGCGTTTATCCACTTTTTTTCTTTTATAGAAAGCATATATATTTAATCACTCATTTATTTTTCGAAAGTGTGAAAAGAATATTTTATTATTTTCTTTTGTTTATCGATTAAATTTTATTTTATTTTCCATACAAAAATATACAAAGAAAAAAAAGAAAAACTTAACAATGATAGAAAACAATGCTTACGCAAGGTAAGCGATTATTACAAATGCCAATTTATAAATTTAAACAATTTATAAAATCCAAAAACTTATTCCAAATATGAAATTAAATGTACTGTTGGCCGAGAAATGCTCTCATATTTCTGCTGAGTGCATATTGCTTTTCTTAGAATAAAAGCCAATTTGTATGACTGCGTGTTTAAATCAAAACTCCTATATATGTATTCGTAATAAATTTTTATTAAAGGTAAATTTGCATTTATGCATGAGAATTTTAATGACTTACATTACAATATTAATGTTTTTTTGTTCCTTTTATTTAAATTTACTTTTCAAATTTATTAAGCACAAAGTCAGTTTGATAAAATAATAAATTTCGCCACACCGTTGGGTGGTTTCTCCAGGAAACAGGAAAGAAACAAAGAAAAGTGGACCCACATTACATTATTTTAATATTATGGATTATTTTAATTCTAAAACTAACCTTAAAAACATATTGGATAACAAAAACTTTTTTGCAATTTCAAAAAAAGTATTGAGAATTCTCGAAAATTGGATTTCTTTTGTAACTCATTCGAAGGATTCAAAGGATTCGCTTTTGCGATCCTTGTTTTGTAATTATTAAAATAATAGGGTTAGGGTTGTATTAGTAGCAAAAATTTCTAGTTTATTTATCTGGACATTACTATGAAAAAAAATGTTTTTTTAAAACTGTATAGATGTTAATTTAATGAAAAAAGTTAAAAACTAGGAAGGATTCTCGTTCGTATTGTAGTAAAAAATATCTCAAAGAAGGTCTAAAATTAGGTTTAAAATAATTAAGTGGTTTGTATAACTCAACCAGAGCAATCAACATGTTTTGAAATTTTAGAAGCAAATCAAACATATAAAGTTCGTACCGATTTAAGTTTTTCATATATTTAATGGGTACTCCCCTTTTTCAGACCCTATATTTCTTTTTTCTTAAAAACTCACAATTACACATTATACGTTTAGTAATAATGTATAGTAAAGAGAAATTCAACTTTATAGAAAATGTTTTTTTTTTCAACTTGGATTAATTTGGGGTCACAGTTATCGACGATCGCAATATAAAGATTACAAATCGATTTTCAATACATATTTTAAGTACATTAAACAAACCCATTTGAACTTTATTCGAAAATATTTGTGCTAAGGCGTTTGATTTAATGATCTTCAACAAATGAGGCTGGTGAACTAGCAATCTACTTTCGGTAGGTAAAGGTTAGGTTTGGTGTCTGCGAAATTAATTTTTTTTTGTAATTTTTAACAAATAACGACATTTGTACCAATCATTCGATTGTGCCAAAAAGCGGAAAAAAATCATTGATGATTGATTTAAAACCTGCCAGATGTGTTTCGAACCTTTTTTTGTGTTTCTTATTACTCCTTATATAAGTTTTTTGCCATTTTTAATTACATTTTTGTCCGACTAGGCGGTAGGTTATTCTCCACATCCTTGCTTATTTCTGAGTTTTTGTTTGTTAAAGCAAGTTTACATTGTTGAGATAATAAAATGTAAAAATATTGGAGTAATAAAGAAACTGGTTTTATTTTGAGCAACAAAAACATTTTGCGAAAAATAAATCGGCGTTTAGATTTAGAAGGTTAATAATCGATGATTAGCATAGTAGCAACTAATTTTGCGAGAAGTATAAAATAATAGAAATTCAATTTAAACTTTCTGACAGTGAGGTTTATTAAACAACCGATCATAGATGTTAGAATTATAGCTTTCTTTAATAACATTTTTAACAAGATGCAGAGTTGTCAATGCGAGGTTAATCTTTTGCTATTCACTGCAATTTTTAAACTATTAACAAAACAAGGTCGAGATTGAAATTAAATAAAACTCCGAGACGTTCATTTATAACAAAACAATGAAACTAACAAATAGTTTTTAAAGGCCAAAGCACATGAAGTAAATTTCACTAGCTTGCCACATTATTTATTTGCACTCCCTTGAGAACAATTTTTTGTGTCAAAATTTGTGGGAATATCAGCAACACTAAACTCTTAACCATTTTTTATTCGCAAAAATTGACAAAATCGATATTTGGATCTCCGTAACATTATTTAACGAATAATGTATGAAAATTAGTAAAACATTTTCATACATTATTATTTTTATTAAAGTTATTTAAGAGTTTTTTTATATAAAACTAGCTTATTGTACCAAGCGTTGCCTGGGTCTAACTTTAGGGCCTTTCTACGCATTGTGTGTATAAGTATTTTGTTGTTGTTTTTTATATGGACAAGATCACATGTTGTCATGGCAAGTCATATTCCATGAACGCGTCGACCGATTAATGCAAATTTAATCAAATTCAATTTAAGTGAGTTGTTATCAAGTCATAAGACACCTGCAATAACAACTTTTTTTATACATAATGATGTTTGTATATTGATATATTGATATATATATTGATTGAGCATATTAATAGATAACTGTAAAAAAAACAATAAAATCAAAAATATACAGTATGTCAATTATGTCTTTACACACAAACAAAATCTAGTTTTTTCATATTTCGTATGAAAAAAACGTTTTTTTTTTTATTTTTTATGATTATTTACACCACTTGTAAAAGTATAAAAAAATGCAATTTTTACAAAAACATAACTAAAATTTAAAACAAAAACAAACACTACTCCATTTTTTTTGATGTCAAGAAACTCTTTACACAATTGTTGACATTTTTGTTAAAACTAAATAATAAAAAAAATACATTAGAACATTTTAGTATTTTGTATGGCCCCCGGTTTGCACCCATCACGCATTACAATCTCTTTTCCATAGAACTGATTAACTTCTTTAAGACGTAGTTGGATGATATATTTTTTTTACTCTTATAAAATTGCTTCTTTTAAGCAGTCATAGTAGATAGCTAGGGTTTAGCAAACCTTTTTTTTTTAAATAAACCCACAAATTTCCCATAGGATTTAAATCTAGACTTTAAGCAATTGTAAAGCAACCACATCCGTACCATATGTGACTTATGTTTGGGATCGTTATCTTGATAAAATTTAAATACAGACTTATTCTCTCTTATAAATTTTAATTTCTTAGCACTATTAACTACATGGGTCTGCGAAATGCTTAAATATTGTCGCGCATCCATTGTTGTTTCTATGAAAGCCAAATCACCCACTCACTTGCTGGATATGCACCCCCAATCATCACCAACATTTTTCCAAATTTGAGCGCATGAATGGTGTTACGGTTTTCTAGCGACGTTAGGGGCTTTCGCCATACTCTATTAGGCCCATCGTTGTAATACAACATCATTTTCGTCTCGTCCCAAAATATGACATCGTCCCAATAATCTGCAGGATGCGAGACATTCGTAATGGCGAAGGAAAGACTCTTCTCTACATTTTTTGAAGAGAGTAATAGTTTTTTACGTGCAACTCTTGAAAAGTATTTGTTCATAATTATAGCCTGTCGAACTGTTTCATGCCAAACAACTATTCTGCACTCTTCTTCAAGCTCCTTTGCAAGTGCTCTTGTAGAAATTTAAGGGTTTTGTACAAGTTGTCTAATAATTAGGCGCTCTGCTTGTTTATTTATTTTAGGCTTAGAGCCACCTCCAAACTTTAACTGCAATCTACCTTCGTTTCCAGCTCGATTAGGCACATTGTTAATGATCTTTCGTGCTTAAAAAATCTCTCTGACAGTTCCCGAACACTTTACAAAAAGTGTAAATAATTATAATAAGTAAAAAAAAAAAACTTTATATTTCATAAAATAAAAAGCGTTTTTTTCATATGTGTGTAAAGACATTATTGACATACTGTATAAAGAGTCATATTCTTGTAGTTTTTTTTCTATTCCCTCTAAATGCCTAACCGATAGATATGAAAAAACATGTCTGCAGTTAGTTTGCAAACTTTACTTAGTTGTGACTGTTATCTTATCAACTAATACGCACACAAAAAATCAAACATTTGCTTTACATAGATATTTGTAATCAGTTGACTAAGTTGTGGCTCAGGGACGTAAATAGCTTCAAGGAAAAATCCTTGAAACTATTTATGAGCTTATTGTCTTTAAGTAAGGCATGAGCTTTGATCCAACATAAATGTATGTAGACTGGGAAAAGATTGACTACACTGACTGCAACTCATTCAGCGAATACAGGTACTCTAAAGTTGTACGATAACAAAAAATATACGAAATCGAAAGTGTTTAAAAAATATACACCTGGTAAAAAAAAAGTATGCGTAAATAGAATATTATCTATTTTTAATTTATAATTTAAAGTACATCAAAATTAAATTTAGAACCAAAACGTATTTTTTATTAATACATTGACTTCCTCTTGTTGTTTTACAACTGAGATTACTAAGCCATATTAAGCCAAAAAGAAAAAAAATATATACACAAAATAACAATTCAATATTGCACAGAAAAAGTGTGGGTGCAAAATCTAAAAAGAGGAATTACAGACCTTCTTCTAACAAACAGGTAGACGCATCTAGTAAATTTTATTCGAAATTTTTCATCAAACAGTTTTTGATTGCATTCAAGTGATTTCTAAGATTATACGCTATTTTTGGTACAATGCCACCTAAAAGGACAGAAATTTCTATTGGTGAAGGAAAAATTACTGTTGATTCATAGGAAAAAGGCAAAACTTTTTGCAAAATATGTGAAATCGTTGGCAGAACACATTCATCAGTCCAAAGAGTGGTATACAATTATAAATCAACTAGAATCTTGACGTCGAAGCGTCAATCTGGACGGCGATCGAAACTGACAACAAGGGAAACACGAAGTTTAATACTGTGAAACAATCCTATGAAAACAAATCCTCGTGTAACTGCATCAGAATTGGCAAAGGCAGTTAAAGATAGTTTTCAGAAACATATTTCCGTTGATGCCGTTCGAAAAATAGTGAAAAAAATATGACTACCATGGACGAGTCGCACGCAGAAAACCCTTCATCTATAGAATTAATAGAATAAAGCGGATTGCCTTTGAAAAAGAACATTTAAATAAGCCCCCGAATTTTGGAAACAGGTACTTTTCTCGGGTAAAAGCAAATTTTGCATTTTTGGAATAAAAGGTAGAAAAATGATTTGGCAAAAATCACGGTTATTCTTAAATAAAGAAAACCTTTTACCTACTGTCAAACACGGTGGTGGGGGAGTTTATTGAATCTGCAATGAACAAATATAATCACCTGAACACTTTGAAGCGCAACTTGCAACAAAGTGCTGAGAAACTCGGTCTAGAGGGTCAATATTACTTTCAGCATGACAACGATCCGAAACACACCGTAGAAATAGTTAAGCTATGGTTGTTGCATAATGCACCAAAACAGCTTCGTTGACCTCCACAATCACCCGATCTAAATCCGAGCGAACATGTATGTGATTTGATCGAGCGCTGTATCCGCCAACACACTATTTCATCAAAAGATATAAAAGAGGAATGGACTAATATGAGTGCCGAAGACACTGCCAAACTAGTCAATTCAATGCAAAAAAGACTTCTTGAAGTTATTAAACGTTAAGGATGCCCAACCAGCTATTATATTATATTTTAAAAATAATTATTAAATAAACTCTTAAACACGGTAACTTTGTTTTTTATATTACTTTTGAACATTAGTTGTTACATTTATAAATGACCGATAATTAGTTCGATGTTTCCTGAAAAATTGTTTCTTTAACATAAAAGCCAGTCAAAGTCATAAAGTCATAAAGTCATAAAGGTAAGTCAAAATTAAAAAAAATGAGATATCAATTCCTTTAACATAAATTATTTTAATGTGAATTTATTTATATTAATATTATTTATGTAAATACTTTGAGCTAAGAAAGTTAAAAAATTGAGTTAATAAGTAAATAAAAATCGTTAAATAATATTAAAATGAGAGTTCACAAACTTTTGGCATCTAGTAATTCCCTTCTACCAAACGTACTGTACGTGATTTTGAATTGACAGAAATAAAAATGAAAAAATAGAATTACTTATGCAACCATTATTATGAATGAATTGAGCAGAGCAGCAAAATAAGTATTTTTTCATTCGACAAATGTCTCATCAGTATTTTATTTCAATCAAAGGGTCAATAACAAGAAGAGTGAAAAAACTGCTAATAAACTTGTTTTCCAGAAAAATTAACCTGTTTAGATGTTTTATAAAATTGCTTTAAGCGACTCCAGTGACGAAAAATATATGAAAATATTGGACTATTTCCACTTTATACGACCAAAAATGAAAACAATTTATTTGTAGACAGTTATTTTGATTGTGTTATTTTATATGTTGTTAACATTATTTAATACTAAATTGCTCTGTTTTCTTCTATTTTGTTAATAAAAAATATTTTTTTCATTTAAAATGGGTATTTTTAATTTGCCGATTTTTTTTTTTTGCCAATTTTACAAAACTGATTAACCGATAATGCCGATTTTTTGTGCAAAAATGCAGGTTTCTGATCAACATCATCTGGCGCCCCTGCATGCAACATATAGTTGTTCATCAGCCCCACGGTAGAAGGGAAAACATATATTAAAACAATGGAAACAACAAAAATGAGCAACCAAAAGCAACATTTTAATAGAAAAACTTTTAAAACGGAATGTAAGAAACGTATAAAATAAACCATCAAAAATACAACAACGCATGTGTTCTAAAAAAATACAAACCATCATATAAGTGAAATAATGTCAGTTTTCCGGAATGAAGAAAAATTTTTTTGTTATTTTTTTAAAACTATACATACTTTTTCAGTTGTACCTTTAAATAAACAATATTGTCATTGTAATGGTCAGCATCATTATCTTCTTTATTTTAATGTTTTGCTATACAAAACCACTCTACGGTACGGCAACAAACTTAAGTGGCCGTAGCAAGTACTTTGCATGACAATGACGCCAGCATCACCATTGTTGCCCCCAATATCTGTTCTACAATAAAGTTGCAGGAAAAGCACCTAATAAAGTTAAACATTTGTTAAAGTAGAAAAAAGAATGCCAGTATTTAAACGGACAAAATTCCATACGGGGAGTAAAATAATTTTACCGGCAACAGTTTCACTAAAAAACTTTTAAAAATATTTCTTTATATACATCTATTTAACAAAAGCTTTAGCATGCAAAACAAAAATTATTTCTGTATTGACGGAATGAATAGTTGTAAGACAAGATGGAATTGTAGGTGAAAAGTTTAATGTTTATAAAAAAATAAAGTGATATAAGAGTATCGGCATCTCAACTGCTTAATTATCTGTAAAAGGATCAAACGTTCAGTGAAGCATTAACGACCGAATTTGCTAAGGGGCATTGCCACTTCATCCAGCATTTTTTTCAGATTTTTAAGTATTTTTTTAATTTTCAATTCAAGTTAGTATTTAAGCGTTTAACTCAACTAATAAAATTACAGCAGAGCTCCAAAAAATGTTGTAAGCACTTCGAAACACCCTAATAAATAAAGAACGACCGAAGTTTCATTACGAAAGTTAGTCGCTGTGTGAGGATTGAACTTTCCGATTGAAACTGCACATTTATAAGCGTTGCAGACGATCTCATTCACACATTTAGTATTAAAACATTATGGAGTTAAATACAGATTCAATTTGTAGCAATCTATTAACATTTAAATATTTAAAAAGTGCATTCCGTATTATCTACCTCCAAATCAACATCAGTTATTCGAACACCGCAGTGAAGGAGTAACATAGAGTAAAATTACAAAGAAAGCAATGCTTATGTCACTAGTCCAGTCAACTAATATTCGAATGTTTTAAAATGTAATACAAAATTTATGCAACACCAAATTAAATTAATATTTAAATAATAAAAAAACGTTTTAACAAACAAAACATAAGACCTGACGCTTTACCGTTCACTAGATGATGCCTACTAAATATGTTAACTTAAAGGATAAGGCAGAGGAGTAAGATACTGATGAGGACCGATAGACTGAAAGCTTAATTTGTTTACAACCGAAAGTTTTGATTTTAATAGGACAACACAGCAGGCGAATTATGATTTTAAACCTGATAAAAGGTTTCTTTTTTTACTTTGCCGACGATTTACTGTTGCAAAGAAGCACCGGGGAAGCAGAGCACTATTATATATACTACTACTACTATGAGGAGGAACTTTAATAAAAACAAAAGAACAAATAATAATCGACACTAAATCAATTACATCTTAAAAGACAACGTTACCATGACAATTTCATTTAACAGAAATTTAAATATACATTAACATATTCGCTTAAAATACCGTTAGATTATAAGGGCCCTTTTGTTAAGTTTCAACGCGAAATTAACTGTTGGCGACCAATGGGTTCAAAGAACAAGAAAAACAAACAAAACATAAATATAAACTCACATAATACAGATTTCTATATAAAAAATTTAAAAAAGATTTCGAAAACAGCAACGAACCGTGAAAATATTCATGGTATAGAATATACACAATAGCAACAGAATGAATGACATCATTTTACTATCGCACAAAGAAAGCAACGTTCAATATTCATCGTTGTGCTGACAAAGAGACAGGCATTCAGCAATATGAAATAACAGCTTGTCTCATATACACTCGCATACAACAACAGTTGTATAGCAAAAGCGAGAAGCGAGAAACGAAGGCGGTAATAATATGAAGGCATAAATGACCGCATAGCAAGTACTTTTGTGTTAATCTTTTAAAAGTGCTGTACATTGCAAAAAAAAAAAAAAAAATCGTTGACCCCTATTTCTGTTTTGTATCTATTATGAGCAAAGTTAGCAACATAATGCACAAGACACAAACATGCCTGCATGTATCATTTTCATTTAACTCAACGACGTCATCATCAACATTAGCTCTGAGTCACTAAAAGAAAGCAAATTTCAGCAGCAGCAGAAAAGGAAAGAATGCAACATTAACGAGAAGTAGCACTAAGTGTAGTGTGTCTCAAAATAGTTAAATTTTATTTAAAACGTCTAAACTTAAATATCCGATAGTTATTGTTTTTTAAAGTTCATGAAATGGCCCTCAGCATATTAAATTAATTTTGTAACTAAGTTTCAAATGACTTTCAAATGATTTGTAGCAGATAGAAAGAATCGCACTAAACCAATTTAAAAAGGAAACTTTTAAAAGTCTTTAAGCATAAAGAACAATTCAGGTGTGTTTTTGTGCTTTAAAAGAGTTTCTTTTGCCTTTAAAGGTCCTTTAATAGTGATCGGTATTAGATATGATCAGATTCTCCTCCTCATTGAAATTTTAATTGGAATTAAAATGTGGAGGTCGATTATTTTTTTTTAAATATAAAAATTTCAAGGGTAAAATTTCCCAGCAAAATGAAATTAAATACTTAAAAAATGATGGATTTTCGATGCTTCTCTTGCACTTATTTTCTGTAATGCCTTTTTAATAAGTTCGTTTATTCTAGTCACGAAAAACTGGATAAAAATTTTATTTTATTATTAACTAAAACTATTATTTGCGAGTTGCTTGCATTTATTTTAAGAAATTAAAAATAATTACGTGTCTTAATTATGGAATTTCCATTGGTTTAAAGCATTCATTTAAATATCAAGCCGTTTTGTTAATGTGAACCCATGTTCGCCAATGACAAGCTGATGTTAAAATCATGCGTTTTTTCCTTAAATAGAACCAGTTAATTTTAAGTAAAATCCATAATTGTCTACTTCTTTTGCCACTCCTTTTTTGCTGAGTTATACGACATTTATACTATGCAATGTTCGTGAAACAGGAAGCAAGAGGGTTAAGCAACATGGTTTAGCTTGAATTTTGCAATAAACATTATATTGAAACCTTATATTGATGCGTTTAATTTAATCGTATTAAGAAAAATATGTGGGTTTTCAACGGTTTTCGTATGTTTTTATAATGCTTTGTTTGTGTTTATTATGTGGCATAATAATTTTACTAAGGGAACCAAAGGATGCAACCATTCTGCCACCCACTCCATTATGGATAAAAGATAAGTTACGTATTGCCCTTAGAGAATTTAAATTTAACCACAGGGTTGTTAATAGACCTTTGAAAAAAGATTTCGTTCACTTTAATTTAAAAGTTCTGTAAAATAATATTAATTTGAAGTTCAAAAGAGACGACAACACCCACTTAACTTCATTATTAGCAAATAATTTTCATATCACTATATAAAAAGCAAACATTCTGCTTCATTTTTGATGCCGCAGGATAATAACTGAAAGTTGCTTATAATACCAAATATGAAATGTAAAACAATATTAAAATAGAAAAAAAACAAGTTTCATTGGTACGCTTTAGGAATATTTTTCATTAATTTAACAAAATAGAAAAATATCTGTGTTGCAAGTAACATAGAAAATAGACATCACACTAACAGGTGCAATTCATTAGCAGCTTTTAAATATTTATTTTAAAGTGTGAAATCTTTAAAAAACGATTTTAAAACAAAATTTATTCTAGATTATTGGATAATTGTGCTGTCATTCATTTCTGATCATTTTGAATAATTTAAATAAAATAAAATTGAAAAATATAGAGTTTGTTCACCAATTGCTAAAGTTTTATAACAACAAAAAAGTTATGAGGATTAAAAAAGAACTAAAGTAGGAGGGTTTGAAAATATTATCTTTAACTAACTAAAGCCAGGGTCCACCTTCAATGATAGTGCCGGGATTGGCTTTCCTTCTGCCTTTATTGAACATGTTTTTGCAGCTCAGTTATGGAAAAAGTTTATAGTTGGGCAATATTTCAGACTTGCATCATACTACATAAAACTCAAAGTCTTCAGAAGTATGAAATTATAAATTCTTATTTTCTTTTTAATTTAACCTAATGAGGCTTTTTCAAATCAAATAAGAAAACAAACAATGTTATATTAAAAGCAGAACACAAAAAATAAACAAAACCTAACATCTAATGCAAATGTAACAGCACGTGCTACAGCAGTTTTACACAAGGATTTGTTCTGCCTTTTATCTTTGTAAATGTTTTTCAATTTTATCTTTGCTACTAATTGTAAAAATCAATTTGTTTAGAAACAATATATGAGTATGATATAACCTGTTGATAATAAAACGATTTGACAAAGAACTTTCAACGTGATTATTAATTATAAAAAGTGATTGTTGATTTCGAAATTAAAATGTTCTTATAATCCTCGAAAAATTTGAATTACAAATTACAGTTGTTTATTTAAAGTGCAGAAAATATGAATTCTTCATTCCACAAAATTTCTTGTTTTAACTTTCAAATAATAAATTATTTTAAAGAAGAAAAAAACTCAGTTTATTTTACAGAAAAAAGGACAAGGGAAATAAGTTGACAATTGGATTCCAGCATGAAAAATAAAATTACTTTTCTAAGGCTGGATATTAGAATATAATGTAAATAAACAAACAAATAAACTCTATATATTTACGCAAATCAATACGAAAATAAGGTCGAACTTATATTGTGCATCAGAAATACAGAGATTTTTTCGAGTAAATATAAATAGGATAAAACATATAACATAAAGTTAACAAATACAGAAATATTCATAAAACAACAAAATCGTAGGGCAATGTAAAATTTGTTATATTCTCTTTAAATTTTTCGCTAATAGGTATGGCCATACAGATTGAGCGAAAAATTATTAAAAAGTTGCCTGCTTTTGATAAAAAATATTTTTTTTGATAAATAAAAAAAAACCAATTATACCTTAGTCTGGTTTTTTTGCTGCAATTCTGAGAAGTTTTACCACAATTTTTTTTTTGGAATTTTTCCACTTCTTTGCAAAATATGGAACATACATTAGATGATCTTCTTTACGAATAGGTTTAGTTGTTACCTATAAACTCAGTTATAAAATAATTTAAAAGCGGTCTAGGCTTAAAATGCTTATCAAGCATTATAGTAAATTTGTATTATGATGTCATATTTTGATACGTTGTGCGGTTGCCAAGAAAAAATTGGAAAAGAAAAACAATGTTGAAACTTAGTGACGTTAACCTTTTATTGGCTGCACTCTGGGATGTTAAACGTACATAATATGGTAACCGTAATTAAAAAGATGAACAATACAAAATCTAAAGAATAATTTCTTAAGGCTCCTTTTTGATACTTAGGGCACAACGTTGACAGCCCAAAATTGGATTATAATGTATGTTTGAGGGTTCTTCCAGCATTTCTATATCAAAGCATCAAACCATATACTGTAATGGTGAATGTATGAAAATTTCGCTTTTCATATGTTACTAAAATATTGCAACTACATACAGACTTCTACATCAAAAATCCGATTTATAAATTGAATAACAACAGATAAACAAATTTAACATCGGAAAAGTTTCGAGGTTAACCTTAGGCCAATACTATTTCCCCATATAAACACTATCCATAAGGTGGTATTGCATGCCACCTCCCCATTTGGCCACATTCGCCAAAATCCTTCACAGAAATAACATATATGGCCTATATTTAGTTTTCATAATTTTTTCACTATTCAGAAATTCAATTTGGAAAAAGTGTTTATATGGGAAATAGTATTGGCCTTACTTCACACTCATATATGTTTTACGTAAGTCGTTACGTCAAAAACATATATAACTCGGCATATTTATCTTCACACACATCCAATAGCTGCTAATTAAAATGTAACTGCAAAAATATTTTCTACAATATTGACTTAAGAAAAACTGAAAAATGTGTGCAAGAAAGTTATATACAACGTTTAATTTACAACGTTTAATGGTGTAGGACTAGCATGGTTTCGGTAGCCGTTCATATAAAAAGAAAAATAAAAAAATCCATATTGTCAACGCAACTTAATTAAAATAAATTCAACACACATCATGTGATATTTAATTATAAGCATATTTCAAATTTTATTTAAGATCATCATTTGTGATAATACCAACGGATAAAATCTTTTTCTGTTGTTTTAATATTTATTTACAGAATTTAAGCCGATTTGGTTATTTTTAGCAGAATACATAACGTGATCTGCCATTACTATTTTAGCTTGAAAATTATCGAAATTTCAAAAGTTTTTCTGTTAATGTTTGTAATTTTCTTCTTACCATTAAATAACATTCCTAATATCTGTTTGTCTTAAGGTGAAAATTATTTATTTGGTAACCCTAAACGTTTAAAAAATTGGCTGATAGGCTGCTTTTGTTTGAAGACTTTCATATTTACATTTTCTAATCAATCTTACAAACTTTCGCATTTTTACTTTTTCTTTAATTTTCTTTATCGTATTTATTCAGCTCTAAATATCTTCTTTTTTCACAATCCCTTTTTTCCCATAAAAACTATCTGGCAATGTTAAGGATACCTAATAATCTAGAATATGAATCAACTTTGATTTTTTTTTTCTTATATTTATTATAGCGAAAAAGTTATGTTCCATTTTGAAATGGAAGCAAACGTTCTGCGTGCGATACAAGCCCCTTGTCGGAAAAGGTTGGTGCGATCGTTTTGCTTGTAGAGGAAAGTACATCAGTATGATGTATCAGTATCAGAAAGTACAATGTATGCATCCAAGCTATTTAAAATCTTTCATATGTTTAATGACCTTAATCAATTATTGCTCAGTGTTTTCACATCGAATACAATATCGAATTAAAGCGAACAACGTTCAAAAATACCAATCACATTTTAACAATCATGACCTGGTTAATTTTGTTGAAGTTTATGTCGATGTTTATGATGTTTTCATTATTCTAATAACCCAGTCAAGTCCGAAAGCCAAAAAACTTAGTTGCATAACAAAAACAAACAAAAGGCACGAATGTCGTTACTGCTGTAGATATCCATTGCTTCAGCAAATCATTTTATGTTTGTACGAGGTTGAACCAAAAAGTCTTAACAAGATTACATAAAAGCTTTTAGTTAAACTCCAGATAGATTTTTTATTAATCGAATATTTGTGAAAAATTCTGATTGTTTTAAAATAAGATATTTTTCCTTTAACAAACACGACATAAAAATCGAAGATAAGTTTTAAGAGGGTTCATGATCACCTTTATCTGTTTAAAACATGTCCATGCTTGAACATTGATGAAAATTTGCAGTTGGTGCAAATTGTGTGTAAAATTGGAAAGAGAGAACATGTCACAAACATGAATAAACGCAAGGCTTGCTAAAAGCCAATAAAACGATTTAGTATACAACATTTAGCGCAATGTATTTAACAGAACAAATTTGCTTTTAAAGAATATAAACACAGCAAAATCGGCTGAAAAGTTTATGGCCTTCTTTTCCTTTTTTTTTTTGGAATGAATATAAGAAAAAATAAAGTATTTTTTATTTAAAAAAATACCAGGTTGGGTTTTCTTCGATGAGGAAAAAACAGTCAAGAAACTTTTTCTAAGAAGCATCTGAGTTCGAGTTTTACTTACACGCGAAGAGTTCTGCTCCCTGTGTGAGTTCATCTTTTAATTCTTAACGTTATTTAACAACTAGAACATTTAAATTGTCTAGCTATAACGATTCGAAAGAGAGTTTAATGTCTGTCGAAATCAGGTCTTTTGTGGGAATATTCTTTAATATTTTTTTTTTTTTTTTTTTTTTTTGTTAGTATATATTTGTCTATTAGACACTCGTTGTGTGTAAGTTTCAAATGCCTGCTTACAACGGTTAAAGAGATGACGCCATATACATGGAAATAACGTTTCTATGGGAAAACTTCTTATTCTAAAATTTTATTTTCACACATCGCTACACATTCTCTGCGAATTGCTTTAACGGCTTAAAACATGAATGCATATACATAGGTGAAAATGACGTCACTACTTCATTTTGTTATTTGCTATTATAGCGGTCATAAAAGTACAACTTCATCTTCTAGTTTGTTTAAGAGATAGAGGCCTGCGACATACGAACAGACATTATAAAGATAACAAGATGGTGACATTTTTATTCTACGGGTGCAACTCCCTAAAAATTAAGAATCTCTGGGAAATGTGTCAAACGAATACGTTATGAGAATGAAAAATAAATTTAAAAATCAACCCAAAAACGTCGGGTCCCACATGTTTTTGAAGACTTATTTATTCTCCCGCATACCTTACTGAATAATTATATGCGTATTTCAAGTAAGTTCGAGAAAGCGTGTATAAGAAATTAGTATTCCAGTGTTAGTTTTTTTCATAAAAGGTGTGTTTTTACATTGTAATTAGGAAAAGAAAATCAATCAATAATATGATTTTATTAACATTTATCTTCAAAATTATTTGTAAGAAAATAACTCCTATTTTTTATATAAAATCTATTAAAAATAGATATTACATTTTATATTTTTTTTAAACGGAAGTTGCAGAACGTGTTTTGATTACGAATTGCATTTCTTCTTTCTGCAGGTGTTTTTCGTTTATTTTCATTTGTTCATGATTTATTAATATGGCACAAGTGTTTAAATTATTTCTATATAGGCATTTGCAAATTGTATTTAAAACTTTTAAGCTTTTAAAGGATGTTTTTTTTTTTTTTGGTAAAGATATTCGTTACAATTTTTAATTTTTTAAATATGGAACTTTTGCCTACGCACATCAAATTCTTTGTTTCTGTGTGATTTAATTTTAAAATATTGTTTAACATTCAGCGGAAAAATACTGAGGTGTCGCCTAAAAAACGGCCCATCTACTTCTAATCCTAGTGCCGTTTGAGTGCAACACAAACACAATATAAGGCACATTATTGGCTGTTATTTGGCTTGTAGTTCTTTTTAAACAAATCTATATAAAGAAGACTCTGCGTTTCATGATACCAAAATATATTAGACTAGAAAAATTACGAGTTTTAAAGTCTTCGGCGTGACAAAATCGTGCTGTTTCGTATAATTATAAAAATAAAGTAACATAAAATTCTTGAATTCATAATCCAAATCCGTTTAGAAGCTACGTGAGCAGAAGTGAAATGCTCATATGCGCACAAAAAAGTAAAGAAATTTTAATAAACCACAAAAGAACATGTCTAATCTTAGCTCGCTGAAATCTTATAGAAATAGTGTAATTAAGGATTATTTCTATTCACAATTGTAGCGTTCGAACTGGTTGTGAAACATTTACTTCAGCTAAGAACATTTTCGGTTTTAAAACAAAACAAAAAATAATAAGCATTGATTTTGTCTGATTTGTAATCTTATTGAATTTTGTAGACCGACTCAAATATGTTTTAGAAAAAGCGCCAACGTTACGTCGAAAAACATCGTAAGAGTATTGTTAAATATTTATTTACATATGTATAAATTGAAATTAAAATAAAACAAAAGTGAGTAATTTGAATAATTATTAATTTTTAATTATTATTATGATTAAAGGCCTTCTCATAATCGCATTTTTCAATTGCAAGGCGTTGCGTTACCCCTTCTTTATTTCGGTTTGCTACATACAAATTCCGCTCTTTTTTGGATACGGCATTTTTGGTTTAGTAAAACAGTTTAAATAATCAAGCTAAAATCTAAAGACTACAAAGATTTCAGAAAAAATCGCCGGCGGCGGCTCATATTCGACTGAAGCCGGCTGAAGGATTCATTTATTTTCTATTACAAGTAAATATTACCAAAAGTTCCATTAAAACTAAAAGAGGAATATAATAACTGTTAACGTAGATATTTAGCGCCAATATTCTGATAACGACGCTTTTTTAAACCCAAACTTTTATAGCATGTTCTAAGGATGCTTGCTTCCAAGTTCGATTCAAGAAAATAAATCTTTTAGCTTCAGTAACCACTCTATATCCAACCGCAACTAAGGAAAAATTGTTGTATCTTAATATAAATACATCAAGTTAAGTAGATTTTATTTATTATATTATGCTAATACCCTACAATATTTTAAAATAAAAATGCAATTTATTTTTAATTGGAAAAGCTGGTACCTATACGTATTTCGCCAGTTGCTTAAGATAGCGAGGAAATATTTATCCAAATATTTAGAAAGACCAAAAACATTTTCCTTTGAAAATAAAACTTTAAAAACAACATGAGAATCCCACACAAAAATTATTTCAAATAAACCACGGTTTTTTTCTCTTACATTTTCTTCTGCAATGGGTTGGTTATATCCCGACTCTTAGCAGGCATAATAATAAAAACAAGAGATAACAATGATGCCAACACTGAACACGCAATTGCACATTTTTGTTTGTAAAATTTTGGGCATTTTTTATATTATTTATTATTTTTTGCTGATATCCCATAACATTATAAAATAAAAATGCAATTTATATATTATGACTTGAATATATTTTACTGTGACATGAAAAATCAGATTAAAAACCAATATTTTTGCATGATTTGAGTGGTAAAAATTGGGATCTTAAAACTTAATACGTTTTTTTTTTGTCAATGCATGTTTGTTCTCTTAGAGAAAAAGCTTCTCGTTGATAATTGCAGCCCCATACATAGAATTTTACTTTGGCGACTTTATTTTTTTTTTTTTTTTTTAGTTTGAAACGGAAGCACTGACTTATAACTGTATTCCATTGCACCATATTGGTTTCATAATCCACTGCATCAGTTTCGCTTTTATATTGCTACTCCAGGATTCTGTCCAGATGAATACCTAGAGTTATGGTATCATTCGAGTACGGTGACATTACGCACTGCATGGAATGTGTGATCAGGCATGTCACAGAACTGGATTCAAATCAAAAGCGGTTTCAATTTCAAACTTTTTTGTTATTAGCGGTTTTAAGATTTAATTTTATTATGTGTCCTTATTTAGATTAGCCCTGTTGTACACTTTGGCAATAATATTGCCACATTAAAATTAAAGAATGGAGTTTCAACTTTTTTTTAGGAATTAACAAAATTGATCGGAGTAGCCTGAAGCAGGTAAAACAAAATTGATCGGAACGGTTAACTCAGAATTTAAACCATTCCGATTGGAATGTTTAACAGTCCTCTACATGCGTAACGTTTTGCTCATTTACTAAATTCTCCATTTCTTTCGTCAATACTAAAAAACCTGTGTCATCCTCAAAAATCATGATGTGAACACGAATGCTGGTTGGCATGTGAGATTTATGCTTTTAAATGTTATTGGGAAGGTTTTTTAAAAATTTGAATAGTAAGCTCTTATGCGACACGTTAATAAAAAGGGCAGAGCAATATTTTTTTCCTCAAACTATTTTTTGCTGCACATGGACATAATGTCTATAGTCTTTATGTCGCACTCAAGGAAACCATTGTGTTGTTTTTAGTAGTGTCACTTATAAAGGTGTATAATTTCCACATAGGCAGCCTTTGAGCGGCGCAGGGATTTCTTCCTCTATGGTTTAACCAACACCAGTTTCGCTCACCAAAGATTTTCTGCAAGCCAGTTTATAAAAACGTTAGATCTTTATTACATAGAATACCATAAAATATACCTATAATATCCTTGATGTACCATGATGTGTCATCTACTAAATCCGAATTGATCGTTTAGAATACACCGCTCCTCTTCTATGATAGGGACCAGCTAGATTATTAATAGTTTCTGAATTAGTTTTAACATTTTTGGTAACTGACTTATTGGTCTATGGGATTCCACATATGAGTGATCGCTTCCAGAATTTGGGATCACGGTAATAAATAAAATCTTCTATTCTGCAGAAAGTACTCAAAGCGAAGTGCGTATTAAAAATAAAGAGTTACTTTACTTTTTTTCGTTTTTTTATAGTTAAGATGTTTAATTGCCCTTTAACATCTCGGAGAGCAAATCTATGCTGGTGGTAGCTCTGCTGTGTCAGCTTGTTCATTCGTGGGTCTTACTTTCAAACAAAAATTCGTTTGATCACAGTTAAAAACTAAACGTCGCTTTTAATAGGTCCCTTTACGCTCTGTAAAATTAAGCAACAAAATCATGTTTACATAATTTCGTTGGTAACAAAGTAAACTTTATAAGAAACGGACAGTAAAATCAAAAGCATTAAGTTTGTGAACAAAAAATTGGCCATTGCATTATTATAAATAGTTACATGTTTTGACTAGACTTTTATACCATAATTTGTATTGCAGGTTGAAAAATGGTTTTTCCCTTCTTTGATTTTTTTTTTTTTTTTTTGTGTTCATTTATTTTAAATTAGAATGACTTTTTATTACGCTGCCATTAAATGCAAAATGTTATTAAAAATACAATACGTACTATAATTCTATAATTTTCCCTTAAAATTTTGCTTCATCTGTCAACATTTAATATTTTTGCATTCTTTTTTTTTTAATTTGGTCTACTTAATAAATTGGCACGATTTTTTATTAGTTTACAAATTACAAAAGAAAAATAAATAAAAGAATTGTTTAACATTTATTATTCACGATTTAATACAGTAAAATTTTCATATTTGATTTTCTTTCTCTTTGGTTGTATGCTGTTAAAATATCATCAACTCGGGTTAACAGAGGATCATAATTTAAACTTTTCCATTTTACATTTACGTTCTTTAATAAAAAGTTGGGCAGAGACACCGAAAATGCAAGCTATACTCTATTTAATAAAAGAAGAGGGATACTCGTATTCATTTTTTAAGAAAAAAGAAACAATGTGTAATAAAAAAAATTCTATATTTATATTTTATGGGCACTTTTTGCTTTACTTTAGGAACTTTCTATATAAATGAGCGATTTATGAAGAGGTTGCTCTGCTCTATAGATTTTTTCTAAACATCCAAAAATTACGATTCATTCCACTAATCAACTTGATTTTAGAAAAAAATAAATCTTTCGAATTACTTCAAAGTGTATTATAGAATTTTGGTGGGATATCTAAAAGGTAGTTCGAATTTGATTTCTCTAATATAATTAAAGAACTGGTTAAGATAGTCTCAAATTATCGGGCATGTTTTGACAATCGCAAATCGCTTAAAACTTGCGATACGAGGTGAAATCGCATGAAAGGTGTTCTGTAGTTCACAATCGCAAGAACTTTGGCGATTTAAAATCGCAAGCTCATACTCAAGTGAAGTTATGAATTTCACTTAAAATAAACTTCAAAGCAACAATAAAATTATACACAACTAAAGATTAATATGTTTTCTTTTATTTTTATCAAAAACTATTTTTATTTTTATACAATTAAAGTAATAAATAATAAATTTAAAATATGTCATTTGTTTAATCAATTGTTTGTGTTGGTTTTTTTTTTTTTTTGCCCTGAGTACTGGCGATTACATTAAATTAGCTGTTCTTATTGATGTTCGAAAATATATTAGTATTAGTGCGGTTAAATGTTTAGTCGGTAGTCAAATAAAAATGCGATTTTTTTAATTTTAAAACATTAACATGTTAAGGTACATCAATAGATTTATTTCAATTACTTTTTGGACGATCAGCGTTTCGAGCGTATATGTCATAACTAACAAAATAAACAAAAATACTTTTTAAGTACTGATTACTCACGAGTACTTCAAAGTTGCTAAATGCAACATCACTAATAGAAATTCCATTTGTCGCCAAAATATTTCTTGCTTTGTGTTAAATTTTTAAATTAATAAATATTTATTGGATTGGAATATCCAATAGATTGAAATTATCTCTAAGCATCCGTTTTTTAATACATTCTTTTTTAATTTATTGTTTATTTGAAGAAATTAAACTAAGCAAGGAGGCTGCTGGCATTTTTTTAATTTTTTTTTTATGTTTTGCACCGTCAAATCATATGTTTTTGTTTTTCAAAGTTAAGTTTAAAAAAAAAGCAAATAGCAAGCAAAATGTGTAAGTTTCAGAACACCTAAAACAAAATTTGGCGTTTTTGATTTCGCATGTGATTTCAAAAATGCGAGTGTCAGAACAGGCCTCTATGATTTAATTTAACATTTTTAATTTTGTCTTTTTTTTGTTATGAATCATAGCGCATTAAAGATATTAAATTATCAAAGCTGTTATCAGATCACCAAAAACATAAAAAACCATCAATCAATCGTAATATAAATTAAAAGTTTAATTAAATAAAAAAATTTTAAAGACAGTAGAAGTGAAATGTCACCTTTTTTATTTACTCTGAACATGCTCAATGTAATGCTTAGGTCGAGTGGTTTCAATAGCGCAATTTAATTGACGTCACCAAAGAATATTTTATTTTGTGGCCAGAACTTAACCGCATTTTAACGAAGCTAAACATCAGAAACGTATATAGAAAAAACATTTTTCATGAAAAATAAAAAAAAATTTATAATTTTCGGGCAACGAGTTGAACACAAATATGTATTTACATGAATGCAATGATGTGTTGCTTCGTCTTGTTAAGGCGTGATCATATACTTTTGTTAGTATATGTAGAGCACGAAAATACTCTACAGAATTCACTGCACAAATAATTCAAACTGTTTACAAAGCAAACAAAAAACTGAAAAAAAAATATTATTTTTTATTTACAGTCGTATGAAGTAGAAAACAAGAAGTGAGAAGTTGTGTTTCTAATAACGAGAAAAGCGCAATTAAGTCATGTTACTAACATCAGTCAGGCATCACTAAGACTGTTTTAAGAGCTCTACGGACGGGAGTTCATCTCTGCCACAAGCCCCTTATATAAGAACCTTCCAAAAAATTAGTTTCCTGAGTTAAAGAATCGCTGAATAAAAAATTCTAAGCTCAAGACACGAAATCCTAAAAAAAAAATAAATAAAAACCAAGTTGTTTTTAATTGTTATTTTTTAAAGACCCTAGAGGGAGGAAACATTATAGGATTGTCGGGGGTCAGTATAAACTATTTTGATATTCTGTAACAGATCTAGGATGAAACCTTAACAAGCTTATTCTATACTGGAAAACTTGAATTTTAAAAGATGTTTTTGAAAGTCAGAATCTATTGGTTAAATTTTTTAAGCTTAAGTAGGTCTTATTAATTTTTATTTGCATGAGATTCAACATCTCTACCTTTTACAAAATTAATTTTAGAACAGTATGGCGTAAAAAACATATTTTCTCGGTTAAATTGGTAGAATAAAAAAAGTATGTAAATAAAGAAAGTGCAATTATTAGAAACAAGGTCTCAGCATTCTTTAAAATGCAGGCGATTGAAAAAGGACTAGTAACGCTACTATTGCTTACCAATACTTTTTTTGCGGCTGCGATGCTATAATTTTATTTGGAAGAAAACAGCTCGATAAGATATTCATATCCCCAATACTGTGGATATAAGTGAAAAATATGTTCAAAAAACAAAGGTTAACATATCACAGTATCTAATAGCTGCACTTTTTCGACCAAAATATTTTTGAGTGGTTTATGAAAGCGAACAAAAAGGAAAACTAATTTTTGAAATTCGCAAATAAAAAATGAGGCCGACAAGTATTTAGTTTCTACAAGAAAGTCTGATATCCATCTCTCATTTTCGGACGGATTGGTTTTGCAGTTCAAAACGAATGGTAGCATTGCATTTTTGAAAAAGATCGTTCTAGCTTTCGTTGCTTTTAAAGAAATTAGTTCAAGCAAAAGTTTCAATGGCTATAAGTGACAGCAACTGTACAAAAGTTCTTCCACATGCGCGGAAAATTATTGAATAGACTGTTTTCTTTCATATGGCTGCCTTGGTGAAGACACTACTGACTACGACAGATGTTTTGTAGAGAAAACTTAAAAATCGGTAAATCACCAAAAGAAATGCAAGCTTCTAACAAAATAAACTAAGCCACGAAGATTAAAATTTTACCGCTTAGTGGAAAGCTGCCAGCGGAAATCTTGGTTAAAATGAAATTTGTTTACTTTGTGAACGTTCGTGAATAAAAATAATTTTACATTTGTTTTCTTTTTGTGAGAGTACGTAATAAAAACCGTACCGTGAGACGGTTCTCTCAAATATATAATCCAAAAAGTAATTTAAATCGGTGCCGCCGTTTATCTGTAATTAATTTTGGTCATTTGCACTGAGTTCTTATGCAAAAAAAAAAATGACAGATAAATAAATATAAAAATTAAAAAAAAATAATTTTGACATAAAAAATCATTAATGAAGGCAAAACATATAATTAAAAATAGAAGATCTCCTTACAATACGTCTAAATTAATATTAATTCATTTAAAATATCCTAAGTATAACAACAAAAAACTATGATGCCTACAGATTATCGAACTTTATTTATTTAATTGTTCCATTGGGAGATGCAAGGCAGAATTATATTTTGATAACAATTAAAACAACCAACTGTTAAATAACAAAAATTATAGGTGTAATAATTTTATTTAGAATAAAACAATTTTTTACAACAACAACCACTACATACTGTACAAACTCTTGCTTGCCACTTCACACGTTCGGATTCAGTTAAGATCAAAATAAATAAAAATAATTTTTTACTACAACAATTGATGAACAATTCATGAAATTTTATAAACAAACAAATTTATGATTCTTTTTTGTAAATGTTTAGAATTATTATACGCCTTGCAAAACACTTAATGCTTCTTCTACTTCTACTGCAAGCCAATCTGAACCGAAATTCTGCGTATAGAAATTAACCATGTGAAAATGAAAATATTATTTACTGGTTTTTTTATAGTAACAACAAAAACAACAGAAGTAATGCCAATGAGTGAGAAACCACAAATGCAAAATTATTAAATAAAAGATTTTCTTATACAAATTTTTAGTTGTCTTTATAGCAAAATAGGCAGCCTTTTATCTTAAAATTGTAAACAAAATAGAAATACAATAGAAGAAATATAATCGAAAATGTTTTTTATAAGACCCACTTTTTTTAATTACCGTTGATGTACATTTAAAATTAAACCAGAGATATTCTAAACTTTTTTCGAAAGTCAAAATTTTTATGTAAGAAATTCAAAAGACCTTTTTTAGATTATTTAAAATTAATGGACATATTGTCATTAAAAGTATTTGCAAAAAGAAAGGGATTTCTTTCATTGTAATTTTGAATAGAGAAAATAAAATACAATTTTGGTTTAAATATTTGTAATTATTAGTCGAGTTATTTTAGTATAACAATTTTTTAATATAACAAGAATAATTACACACTAGCACAATTCAATGCTGCATTTTCTGGATCGCTTCATGTGGTATCAGCATTCTTTGGTTTAAGTGCATTGTAAACATTTTGTAGTCAACCAACTAATTTGATAAACAAGAATACAAGAAATATTCATAATCAATCCATATTAGTTTTGTTAGATGAAGTCCATATAAAACAAAAAGGCTTTTTTCATTGTTCTTTTTCAATATTTAATATTGTTGCATGTGTTTGTTTTTTCTTTCTGCTAACCGTCGGCTTAAGCAACGAATAAATTTTATTTTTATATTATCCTTAATTTTTTCTTCACATTACAGTAGATGATGTTCCATTATTATACCGATTGTTGTAAAGGAACCCCGAATGCACAAGGCCTTGCTACTCTTTTGAGCACTTGCATCATGCTGGTGAATCTCAAGTAGGGAGAGGCTAGCACCCCTAAAAATACCGTCCAATTTCAATTTGCTCTACGCTCTCTAAAGTGATTCAGAATATAAGGAATTTTCTGAATTTCTGAATTATCTGGAGTGCAACTGTGTAGTTTTCTTTTGGAAAAATAGTATCACACCATACAACGTTTCGGCGAAAGTAAGGTTGTGCTTCTTGATATTTCCAAGGCATTTGATAGAGTGTGGCATGATGCGCTTCTGTCAAAAACTTATACCCTTGGTGTTGGTGATAACTTTTCTTGATTTATATCGAGCTTCCTCAGGGATCACACTATACGAATTGTTATAGATGGGATCTTATTGAACGAGTTCAAACTAATTTCAGGGTTACCACAAGGCTCTGTTGTTTCTATTCCTATTTGTTTAATGATTTTCTTTGTCAGACTTGAAAGCCTATACACTATTTTGCAGATGACAGCAGCATTTGCCACTCATATTCATTAAGCAAAAGGCGAAATCTACTACAGAACTTTAGCTAACAGGATTGCTGCAAGTAACGGTTGAAGCGCGTAAGACTTTGCAACATAATCTTGCCTATGAAGGCGTAATAGAGTTATATCTGCTATAAATTTTATGGAATCGAAAGTGTTAGATATTAACTAGCATTACGACAGATTTAAAAATATTCGGTGGTTCAACAAATAATATTCACAATAGTTTTGATTACCGGAATAGGACAACCAAATCAAATATGAAATTATGGAAAATGTAATAATTCAACAATCTGCCGCAGTCTTAAACGATGCCAAGAATCCTATAGTTTTAACTTTTTATGAATTTGCTGCAGTCTGGTCTAGTTGGGCATTAAAGCTGAAGTGAATTTTAGATTTTGTATTTTGTATTGTATAATTTGGCGCACTTATCCACATAACAGTGCTCTCTAACGGCAACTCGCAAGAAAAAGTCTAAAGGGGTCAAATCACAGCTCTGAGGGGGCCGACTGGCATTACTAAGTGCGTACTATATTAACTGTTTAAAATGGTGTGAGACGTAATCATGATGGATATGTAGCGCTTGTAGTTTGTTGAAGTGTTTCCAACAGCAAGTTTGCAAAAGAGCATTATTAAAAATAAATTTTCACCTTCATATGCATGTGCGGTAAAGTATTTTAAAATGCGTAACGCAGTCAACTTTTTTTACGGAAACGATTTGATCTACGCTGTTGTTATGCGAAAAAAAAAATATGTCAAATAAATACGTTAATTTTGTTTTACTTCTTGTTTTAATAACGTTGAATTTTTATAGTTATTATGTTAAGGTTGTCAGATTAGTCAAATATTTGACGTAAAAAACGTAACAACTATTTTCTTGCATATTTTTTTTGAATTAATAACTCATTAATAGCCGATGACAGTTTTATATAAAAGTATATATCGAACTTAATTTTTTTTCTTTTTTAATCTCTGTCACCACAATATTTGTTTTTTTTTTTTTTGGTAGGAGCTAATTCACTAAACTAAATTTACGTACATAGTAAAATTCGACATAGTCGAAGATAGCACTCTTACTTGTTTGTGTTATTATGTTACTTAAATGTTATGTAAGTTTTGTACCTTTACAAATAAATTCAATTTTGTATTTTTAATGAAACTTTTTTAGATTCTTATAAGCAATGCAATTATTATGTTTCATGATAATTTGTTAAATTAAAATGAAAAAATTATTTTTACAAATGATAACTAATATTCAATATTTCTATATTTTATATTTATATTTGACGAGAAAGCTTGAAAAAAAACTGGCAACTTTGCGCACACCTTAAACAATGCAAGCAAAACGAAAATAACGAATTCAAGTGAATTTAATTTGAATTTCATTTGACGACGACACAATGTCAATGTTTTCTAGACGAAATAAAAACAACTCTAACAACAAAAATAAAGGAATAATAAGTATGAAATAATGACGTTCCCAAGAACATAATCTGTGCCAAAATATTTTTCAAAGGGCAAAAAAAGAAATAAAAAATTTACCAAAATAATTGCATTTTAAAATTATTAAAAAAAAGTTAATAAATAAACCAACATTTTGCATATGAGCAAAATCTTTTACATTTGGTGTGCAAATTTATTAAATCAATTTGAACAAACGAAAAAAATGTATGCCTCTTTTTACAACGATTTTTATTTATTTATTTTTTTTTTTTTGTGTTTCTGAACTCGACCTCAATACTGTTTATATTGATTTCCCCCTGCCAATTAGTCTCTGAATTAATCTGACCGGTACATAAAGCAACACTTCCCCATAAGTGGACAAGTAACCGAAGTTGTATCTGTCAAAATCTATAAGAATGTTGGTCAAGTCCCAGTTACATGGTTTTTGAAACCCTAGAATTCTCTTAATTTCTGCAGAAGTATTCGGATATACCTAAAAATTAAAAATCGTATAAGGAGCCTAAAAACTCAAGTTGAAAAAAAAACCTACTGACGAACATTTGCGGAAAATAAAGCTGACGTTTTATATTTCAAAACTAGCAGTGCTAACGACTTCGTCTGCGTGGCATTTAATTTTCTTAAAGTTAAAATTTTAAGAAATGTGTTTTTAAACATTTACTTCAGAGTTCTGTAGAGTGTCATAGATTTTAAATTTTTAAAAATAAAATGTGCTAACAACTTTTTTAGTACTATTAAACCGGCAAAATTTGGTGCCTCTAGTTTCTCTACGAAATGACATATTTTTACAAAAACAAGTATTCTATTTTTGAACCAAGAATCGATCATAGGGACCTCCTTACAAAATAATGCTAAAATACATACAGCAGTTTTTACGTAATGCAAACACAGACAGACTGACGAACAGACAGACGGACAGACAGACAGAAAGACGGACAACAGCTCAAAAAATATGTGTTTTGTGTTCTACATCGATTACTATCTAGAAACCAAAGATTTATTTTTTCTTTTCGTGCGATCTCATTTGGATGATCAAAAATAAATGCGCAAAATTAATTGCTCATTATAGTAACACAGGTGCTTGCTTTGAACTCAGCAACAACGTTGTAGTAAACTTTTATTGGAACTTTTGACAGCACAAAGGAGCGCGCTCAAAACGTTTTTAAAAACAAATTAGCTTCAGTTAAAAAGTTGAGCGAATTACAATAAAGTTTTACAAATACGCAACAGAGAAATGTCTAACCTTCTTAGCAGCGATGGAATGGTCATCGCATGTAAAACTTCATACTATAAAACGTGCAAACTTTTATAATTTTACATTATTTTTCTAGTTAAAGAATTGTACGGACTCGAAATTTCAACTTTTTCCATTTTTCAATACCTTTCTTCGGTTTTTGGTGAACCATTGAACTAATGTATTGAAATTTTTCGGCCAGAAATGTGGATTTTTGAAAAAGTAAATACATGACGACAATAAAATATTTTACTGAAGCCGCCTAGTGCAGCATATTTAGTAATATTTGATAGTAAAGCTTACTGCGAAGATGGTCTTTTATGGACTGATTTTTTTTCTATTTATCAAATTAGAATAATAGTCTACTGCTTAACAATCAGTTTTCCGAAAAAAAAAATATACGATTCAATATCCTGTCGCAAATTGAATCTTTTTTTAAGTCCTTTTCTTCAAATAACTGTAAGTTATAATCAGTTAATTTTATTTTTTATTGACTTTCTTCCGGTTAATGAAAAAAAATCTACTTCATGATAGGCGCGTGATAGTATTCAACCAAAAATTAAGACAAATTTCTTCTTTCTATTTTTTAATACCAACTTGCAATTGTTCGAACTACTGATTGGTTCGTATTGGGCAACCGAATCGTCAATTGTATGTTGCAGTCGTTGTAAAAATGCTATCGCATATACTTAAATTCTTATAAAAAGGAGATCCAAATACATTAAAAATAAACACACTCATATATCATAATTTAACTTGTGTGTGGTGAATAATTTTATTATTAAAAATTTCATATTATAAATATTGTGTTCATTTTTTTAATTCGCACATTTTACTTTATTATTTTATCTGCATCATCATGACAACAGAACTCAACAGTTTTATTTAAAGTGAAACTAAAAATAAAACTAATGAAAACAAAAACAATGAAATGACTACAACAATAAAACATTTTGCAACCGCTTATCCAATCGCAATGCTGACTTTTAAGAATTAAATAAGATTTGTTTGCATCGAAATTTTTATTCTAAACTTACAATCATCATACGTACATTATTATACTTTATAATACTGTATTTGTATTTTTGCGTAAATATAAGGAAAAAAAATATATAAAGTTCTGTATTTTACAGTTTTTTTTTTTCATTTTGCACGATTATTTTATTTTATTTTATTTTATTTTATTTTCAACTATAATTATTTAGTGTCTTAAACTTGCTTTAACTGTTATTATTGTTGTAATGTGATACTTATATTAAGCAAAAAGTATTTCGTACAAATTCAACGTAATATTTTGCACATTAACGTCTCCAAATTATTTACTCCAACGTTTCAAGGTGAAAAAATTTATAACGTAAGTACGTAAGTAATAATATCAAGCGAAATTTCAATAGCTTAAATTTCTAAGTTTCACGAGCAAATCCCATGTACAAGACCTGCTTTAAACGGAGCCTTAGTATGGTCGTTATTAGTTTTTCTTTTAATGCATCTTCAAACCCATTTTATACCACACAAAATTTGTGATGGCAGTTGGTGTTTTCTTTAACATTCAAAAATATTCTTTTTATTTAAGATTTTAGTTATTTTTATAATTTGCACGTTGTAATAAAACAGGGGGAACCTTGATCAGTTTTCTCTTGTTAAAACAAAATAAATGATGCAAGGTGCTTTAATGAAATTAAAAAAATTAATTATTAATTTTATTTTATTTTAAATAATGCTTATAAATTATTTTTTTTTATATATATAACGATTTTGTTCTTATTTTTCAATGTCTTAGCACACACAAATTTAATTTAAAATAAGAAAATAATAATAATTGTCTTTCTTTCGCCGAATACTGCTCTAAATATTTACAAGGCGTATAATAGAATGTACAGTTTTCAAAACTCACTAATAACTTTGATGATGTTGTCACCCTACAAAAAAACTTGTGGCCATCGTTTCCTGTGACTTAAAAAAAATTTATTAATCAAAGTGTAAAGAAAAAATATCACGTGGCTGTCAACAAGTGTAAAAAAGTAGGTGAAAAGTGAAATTACATCCATTTTAGAAAATGCATAACTGTTTCTAAATTCTATTATAAAAATCTATTAAAATTCGGAATATAATCTATATAGTGCTTAAATCTTCGACGCCATAACTTTCGGCTCCATTAGGGTTTTTAAGCACAACTTTACAATTTTTCTCTGTTTTTAGGTATTTACAAAATTACTGTGTGGCTTATGAATAAAATCAAGGTTTTCAAATTCTCTTAAAGTTTTTAGACAAATCCATCATCTTACTGCCGAATCACCAAAGTTGAAAAATTAACTTCATGACGGAATAGTTACATACAGGGAACAAATTTTACAGTATTCAAAGATTTTGAATTCCCATAAAAAATGAGTATGGAAGATTTAGTAGTAAAGTGCACTACAAAAAAAAAAAAAAAAAAAAAAACAAACGCAATCACTTAGCTTCTTTATAACTTTTTGGCGATGCCGATGAATATCTTTGAATAATTAAATCTAAACGCACAACAAATTTTACCATGTGAATTAGCTTTTTGACCGGTACTATCTCCAATGATAGTTTAAAAAAGGAAAAAACTAACAAAACACATGGCACTTGAATTTTTATCTCGTCTACCCTCTTTACCAGTATGAAAAATGAAATGAACTTTACCATGTGAATTTAGGCTAAGGAAAATCGAAGAAAGAATATAATGCGACATTAATACGTTAACCGAGGAAGCGAAATGAGAAATCTATTCAGCTTGAAGGACACTATATGTAATTTGCTATGTCATCTTAGAGTTTCACTAACCTCCCCTCGCATATGTGTTCTAATAATGCTGCAAATACTATTATTTAGTTTTTTTCGGTTCAGTGTTCTTGTCTTTAAAAGTACTTTTCTTTATCTTTCTCTTCCTCTTCGCTAAGTTTATCTTGAACTAGATAAATACCAAAGACAATACAAATTTGTTATTAGTACTTTTTTACACTTTTTTCTTTTTATTATTTTTATCATATTCTTAAAACAACATTGCGGTGGTGATGGTGGTGACACACTAAAAGTTCATAATAAAAAAATATTTTACTACAGAAAATAAAAAAAAGAACGTTCTTTACAATGCAGAGATGAGCGAATATTAATATAATCCATTTCACATAAACATCAGGCACAAAATAAGTAAAAGTATGTACATATATATAATAATTTTAAATTTTTGTATTCTTCGATGAGTCGCAACAGACGACTTGACTGCAGATAAACAGATCTGATCAGATCCTCCATAATTTCAACATCCATAATTTTTTCTTTAACAATAATGACATTCAACAATAGTATAATTCTACATTATTGCAGAGCTTTTTATTTTATATAAAATTTCATTCAACTTTCTTTGATTATGATGATAATAAACTATGAATACAATAAAAACAACAATAACAACGATTATAAGCAAAATAAGCTTAAATGAATAACATTATCAAAGAGTACAATTAACTTGAAAGATAGAAAATATATAATTCGAAAATAAAAGGAAAATTAAAACATCAATAAAAAATCATATGAAGTTGTTACACTGTAGTACAACTAGTTTTATTATTTTATTAAATAAATAAATAGCAACAGCAGTAACAATAATATGTCAACATTTAATTAATTTATTTAGTTTTTATATTTCTGACATTTCTACCACAAGCACTGTTTTAGTTGCAACATCATAGTGTTGAAGAATGCGTATTAAATATATGTAGAAGCAGATAAGGTATTAGATGTAGCAATTGTTGTTGACTTTACATAAGAAAAGTCATAAAAACACTTAATGAAAACAGTTGTTTGTTTTGCCATCTGGTTGCAATTAAATTTATTTTCTTTATGGGTCATCAGTAACGTCATTCGTTTTTTTTTTATTCTCATCATCTGTATCATCTCTTAGATAGCAATTTTCCTTTTTTGTTTCTTCTTTATATTATAAATTTCAATTAACTTTTTACATAAATTTATACACCCCATAATACAATAAAACAATAAGAAGAAAAACAAAACCCTTTAGAGCTTTAAGATAAAAAAATCCTTATGCCAACGGGGTTAGACAATGCAAAACACAAAAAAAAAAAAAAACAAACAAAAAATCTTGTCACGTGTACTAACGGTCTATTTCATAAAAAGTTCCTATTTTAGGTTTACAGTTTACGATAGGTATTGAACACTTTGCGTTCAATAAACTGTTTTTAAAAATTTGTATAAAAAAACACCTAGCAATTTTACGTTTTTACTTGGCAACACCTATTATCATTTAGTGCTTTTAAAAACCATTTGCATTTATTCGAAAACCGAATGTTGTTATCTTTTAATATTTATTTTTGGCAAAACAAGGAACCTTTTATGAAAAATTTATGTTTTTAGTTACAGCAAAATACTTGAACAACAAATGTAATAAAAAAACTAAAGATAAATATATTTTGTTTATTTTAGTCATAGATAAAATGAAAAGTATGCGAATAAGAGATTTGCATGTTTATAAAATGTAAACATTTTACTCATAAAAAGCAATTTTAAGGAGAAAATATTATATGATAAATCCTGCAAAACCTTATATTTTGAGAGTTACGGATCCCTAACATTTAATTAAAATTTCAAATATTCTATGGTGAAATTGGCCGATATGGGTATAAAAAGCTTTTAAAATTAACTATAAGGATCCTTACAAAATTATGTTGAAAATTTTTAAGCCAACTAAAAACCAGTTGAATTTTATTTAAAATTTTATTATTAATTTTGCGTTTAGTTATTTTTACCTTTAAAAAAATTTGCTTCTTTTTGTGGCAAAAATATTTTGCTATATTTACATGTATTAATTCCGGAGAACTTGCTTAAATTAGACTTAAGGGTTAGTTTTCATTTTTAATGCTTGAGGGTTTTACTGGTTCATCATGTCTTAATATTTTGTTTGTGATATGCGATAGCGCCTGATAGGAATTATGATAAGATGCCCTATTCCAAAACAAAGTGTTTGAGATATCATAAAATATTTATAAACACTTTGGTTTACATTTTCTTCTTAAAATTTCTCTTTGTACCCCCAGGACAAAGTTTTATTAAAAAACAATAAAAAACTGATATTTATAAAAGGATTAAAAGGCTATTAAACGTTTATGAATACTCTTTTGTCAACTTTTGCTATTAAAGACTTTTAAACTCTTAGAGTACATTAATGAATTGTTACTGAGTAACAACGTTAACTTGAGTGGCAGATATAAACACTATAACTTTCAGGATAATCTTTGCTCTTGCCATGCATTGTGTTGGAGGCAGAAGATAAGAATATAGAATTAAGGATAGAAAAAGTCGTGTTTATTGAAAATCTATAGTTGATATTGAAATAAATAGAAAGGTTAGGTTGGGCAAGCAACTGTGTTGACACAGCCCACTTAAGTCCATTGACTGGTCATTTTATTTTAGCTGCTGAGAAAAAGTAAACAGATAGAGGAAAGAAAAGCAGAGTTTAGACAAAAGATGAAATAAAGATAAGGAAAATGGAACAGAGAACAGAGAACAGAGAAAGAAAGAGCTGGGGGCGTAAAAAATGCCGAAAAGACCCCGCCGGAAAAGAGCCGTTGACCAAATAGTGCGCTCAATCTAGTAACCCATTCACTTTACCTCAAAGGAACTTATCCAACTTGGTCCCAGTGACGAAATGCCAGATAGGCTCCCGTAGTACCGTTGACCAAGCTATCTTAGTCGTATATACACCAACGCGGTGCACAGATAGGGTAATTATTCCACCGTTTCCTCCTCCTCCTCGCCTTGACAACTTCTGCAAAAATCATTAAATCGAAGATCCATTCTGATCTATACTCTTCATACTCTTTTATACGAATATTTAAAGTATTTAAATATGTCTCAAATACGAAAACATATTTACAAATTTGTCCTAAATACGAAAAAATATTTGTAAATATGTTACAAATATTAAAAACTTATTTGCAAATATATTTTGACGTAAGCTGTTACGTCAAAACATATTTAACTCGGCATATTTATCTTCACTCACTTGCTGTAGTGCCTGTCTGTCTTTCTTAGGACTTGTGTTATATTTTAACTCTTGATTGTGGACAAAAGGTATTTAACTCTGCACTCTCTATTTAGTTTTAGCTATCCATAAATCGAGTGTTCAAATTTACGTCGATGAAAGCCAAAGTAGTTTTAAGACTCCTCTTCAATTTGTGGCCGATTTAGTCAAAATATCTTGGAGACAAATATTTGGTGAACTGATTTTCAATAAAAATAATTTTAATTTATAACTGCAATTGGGCACACGCACTCTTATTACTTATCACGCAATGGTTTATTTGCACATTCAGTATTTAAAGAAATGAATTATTTAAAAAATGTTATCCGATTTTAAAACTGAAAATTTTTTCGTGTTTTTAAATGGTGCGTCAACAAAATGTAAACAATTTTTGAATTTGGTTAGGAAAAGATTTTCAAGCGAATTAGATCACCTGGCCTATCAATTTTATCTAGTATTCAATTTGCCTTGGTAAAATACCCTATTAAGTTAGTGGTGCAATTCACAATATTATTAAATTTCTTTTTTCTTCAAGCAAATTAAAATAAAGTGGCATCTTTAAAACAATCAACGAAAATGCACAAAGAGAAAAAGCAAAGACATATAAATTCAAACGAGGGATACAGATATGAATTTTATTACTCTGACGTAAACGTTGCGTTTATTATTTGTTAAACTGTTATTCTTAAATATATTTTTAAATGTAAAAATATTCGTTTTTCCTTTGTATGTCCTTACGTCAAACATATTTTATTTCACACTTATATATGTTTTACGTAAGTCGTTACGTCAAAAAAATATATAACTCGACATATTTATCTTTACACACATTTTTAAATTTAGATCTGGATAAACAGAGTTTCTTCCATAATAAAAGTATAATTAGAATATTACGAGTTGGTTCAGATTGATTATTTATCGATCAATTAAAAATCATAACTATTTTTTTAATAGAAGTAGCACTCCACTTCACAATGCCAACTTAATTAGTGCGTAACCGTGCTGCATTCTTTAAAAAAGGGATAGAGAAGAGAAAAGAACAGATAGTGAAAGCATAGCCATTTTAGGAGTTATTTTACTTGCCGGCGAATGTACAAGTATCGACGAAGGAGGCTGCGCGCTGTATTGTTAAATTCTGATTATGTATTCATACCATTAAACAGAAAAAAGAACTCATTTTTATTATTTTTTTTTGTTTTTGTTTTTTTTTTTTTTTTTTTTTTTGTTGCTACCGACCTGATTTGTAGTCAACGTGCTTACTACCTTGACTACAGCAGCCTTAATTAAATTATTTTTTTTAATTTTAGTAGCAGAAATATTAATATTCAATTCCAACTAGTAGGCGCTAAACCTGCGTATATCTATAAAAATGTTAAAAAATTATTATTTTTGGGTGATTTATTATTACAATATCCGATCGAATTTAAAATTTATACGATCATTATTATAGTGGGAGTCATATATAATTAATAGTTAGAAGGTCCAACTTCTGTTAATAGATTTAAAATTTTGGACCGATCGAAAAAATGCTACTTCTTTAAATTATTAAAAATTGCTAACTCTTGTAAAAATTTGTATTCAGCTTTTTGTAACTTACCATTACGTGAAACATCTAGTTCGACTAGATTCTCAAAGTTTTGTATATCTGGTGGCAAACGTACAATTTCATTGTCACTTAAGCCTAATTTGCGCAAACGATGAAGTCTGAAGAAATTCTGCAAAATAACAAAATACACAAAATAATAATAAATTTAAACAATTTTAAAAAAGCACTAAAAACAACGTTTAAAACGTAAAAATCTTAAAACTAAACTATTGAATGCACGATTACTTGCAATCAAAAGGAGACATAAAAAATCTTAATTTACATCAAGTTCATGAGCAAAATAAAGTATGGAAAAAATAAAAACAAAACTAAAGACATGACTTATAAATCCTAAAAGTCGTTTAAACAATCCATAAATAGCGCAACAATAAAAACTATTTAGGGAAAACTACCTGTCCGACTGAAAGACTTTTACATGATACAACGTATCGTTGATGCTGTTGCTTTTGCAATTCTACTTTTTCTTTACTTTTTAGCCGGCTTATTGAGTGGCAATAAATTTGCAATTTCATGCCATTTGTAACAATGAAATATTAAAAGTACATTGTTGTTACTGCTTTGAATTTGATATATGTAAGTTCAAAGTGGGGGGATTGCCGTTAGGGGAATTGATATATATAAATACATACTAAACTATTACCAAAAGATAACAACAGACGAAGTCATCATTTGATCGAAATGTCTGTTTGTATTCCACTAAAGCAAAGTAAAAGGTGGGTAATTTGACCCAACTAAGTTTTTTTATTTTACTTTGTATTAAATTTTTCGTTTAATGTAAAGCTGTTTTTATTGTTAGTTGTTAGACAGACAAACATACAATAAATATATAATTTTTTTTTTTAAGAAAATAGATAAGCGAAAATAGTTTATAAATTTAGAAAGCTCAATTTACCCTGTTCACGATTATTCGTTCTTTCTTATTTCGTTCTATGGTGAGGTGGCCAAAGTCAATAACTATTTTGTTTTCAATGATTTTTTTTTTTTTTTTTTGATAAATACATCAAAGAGTCCAATGTAAAAAAGTATAAATTTAATTTCATTAAAATTTCAATTTTTTCAGCCAGTAAAGTCATGAATGTTTTAATGGTATCACAAAGATAAATGGTGGAAGGTGAAAAATAATGGTATTTACCTTTCTTTCTAATTTGCTTTGCTTTTCTTAGATATTGGAAGTATTTAGCAAATAATATTGTATTTATAGGACTTGAGCTTTAATTAATAAACAAAAATAAACTACAACTAAAATTTAAATTTTTATAAAAAATTTTCGATGCTACCTCGCTCTTGCAATGCGAAAGTAGGAACAACAAAAAAGTCGAAAAAGATCAACAGATGGTGCTATATGCGGTCAATTTATTTTACAGTTACACATTTATACTTTCTGATCTGAAATTTGAGCTCTGGTTTTACGGTTAATGTTTTCAAAATATTCTTTTAATTTTTTTATTGCTTTTCCTCCAAGTTGGGAAACCACATTTACTCTTCATTTACGCTCCGTTGCAGAAACAAAAAAATGTTACCTAGTTAAAAATAATTGAACAATTATGCTGCCCTACCGAAATTTGACAGCTTTCCTTTCTGACAT
The DNA here is from genome assembly GCA_937654795.1 of Cistogaster globosa. Classification (NCBI taxonomy): domain Eukaryota; kingdom Metazoa; phylum Arthropoda; class Insecta; order Diptera; family Tachinidae; genus Cistogaster; species Cistogaster globosa. The sequence goes on from OW569403.1 coordinate 79,863,185, forward strand.
TTAAAGTAATTTATGTATATTAAAAAGCCTTTTACTCAAAGCAATTTTGTAAATGATGAACTAAGTAGAAGAAAAAAGTTTTTGAATTTTCAAAATTAGATACTATTTGTAAGATATTTTTAATTTATATCTGAACTGAACTGCTTTTTTTCTTTTTATTTCTATTCTATTTTAGCTGCACAATACACTGATAAAAGATTAAAAAATCAAAGAAATTTAAATTGAAAAAAATAAAAAATAAACGTGACAGAAAACCGACGGATGCATGAATTAAAAAATGAATATTTTTTAAATCTAATGTATTTAGATTGCAAACATAACTATTTGTATAACGGAAATTTTGCATAATAATTTTAACACTTTTAAATTAAAAACTGTCTGTTCTCATTCAGTAGATGTTAAATTTGCATGTGACACTTTTTATCTTGGGCTTGTTAAACAAGTAAAAAATATGTTTTGTGGCCGTCATCAAACGACGGACAACCTACAGAGAATTGTTTGGTATCTTTCTTTGTTTTTTCTACTTTACCTGTTTGATTTGTTACTAAAATGTCTCTTATAAATTAAAAAAAAAAATAATCTAGATTTCCAACATGTGCAAAGTTTAGTGAAAGTTAAGTTTTTCCGAAAGAAATTAAACTTTCATAAGATTTAGAGTTTTGGCAACTCTATTCTAATTTTAGGTAGCCACAATTACACATTCACATTTAGTGCATCGTCGTAAGTTTGTGTGTCTGTTTTATATTTTACAATGATGTTCCTAATAAGCATAAACTGCGTTATATTTTATAGAATATGAGTTCTGTCATAGTGACAAATATTAATATTTTCTATTATTATCTGTACATCTACCAAAAAAGTTTTTAGCCTCCGAAACATTCCATGTAGCCTGGTTTCTAGATTCTTGCGGTGCTTTAACAAGTTACCCTAGGGGAAGCATATTATTTTATTCGGGGTTTTTCACTAAAATAGTGCAAAGATAACACAGCAGATTTAATTTTCCATACAGCATAGACTGCAAATTTAAAGCATCACGGTGTCGCCTCCCTAAGTAATATAAAGGCAAAATATAAAACTTAAACTACTACACACCGCTTTAACAGTCGCGTAATGCCGCAGCAAGCTACACGAACACACGGTAGCAAATGCTGCTAGCTATATTTGCCGCCATATAGCCAGCTGCTCAATTATTTTGATCGCTATAGCTATAATAATAATATGATTTAGTGTATTTCAGTGTTTTCACTTTATTATTTTTTAGCGTTTTTAAAACAAGCAGTACTGATTTATGATTTAACAAATATTTAAAATATTGTGTAAGAAGCTTTTAGAAGACTAAAACAATATTTTTAAAGGGTACGTCGATTTTTCGATTGGCTTGTCTTTAAAATTGAAAATATATTGAACTACTTTCCTTAAATAAAAACGAATTTACTCGTCCACTGCAATAAAAAATACTAAAAACAAAAAAATTTTGAGAGCTTTACAATTCTATATCTACCAAAAACACAATCGTGTTTAAAATTAACAAGTGTCCCATACAAGAAATCTCTACTTAGTAAATACAAATCTAACTAAATGTTGTCCACAGAAGAGAGAATTGTAGTATTTTATACACTCGAAAACGTTCCTTTGAAACGTTTAGAGTTATACTTCGTATATTTTTTATTAAAAAATTACTTGCATACACCTAAACTTAAAAAGCGTTGAATAATAAAATTATTTTAAGTTTTTAATTTTTTTTACGATTATTTTATAATACTGACATCACTCAACTGTTTATTGTCGCCAACAAAAATAGAATTAACAATCTGCCGCCTTGTTGCCTTGCTGTCGTCAAATAATCATTCCCATATAAACACATGGTGCACCAACCAAGCAGATAAATACGAAGAATACTCAAAAAGTACATAACCTGAAAGTCTGATTTTGATCCTAAAGTCCTCATTTTCTTCAAATAAACATACGCAAATGTATTTTTCCTTAAAACCACCTGTAAATTTTTATTAAGCAGATATGCGGATTAAAAATTTACTTCTAGGGACATCCGGCAAAAAAATTTAATCAGCCGGATAAAAAAAAACACTTAAAGAATTTTATTAACGTCCTAATGCAAGCGATTATTTAAAAAGTTGCCGTGGGAAGTTGTACTACAATTATAAAAACTACTTTTTAAAAATAGATTATTGTCAACTTTATCCATTTAAAACAAACAAAAAAGTATCTTGAATTTATTTCACTGGCTGTGTGTTCTTCACTCCTCTTCATTGCGTGCCGATACTCAATTACCTTTAGCTGGATGCACGAATACACTCCATTTAAACTTAGCAATTTTGTAAAACACATGTGTGAGTTTTACGTTGAGAAAAAAAATCAGAAATCTCCTTTACAATAAAACAACAACTTGAAAATGACACTTCACCAACTTGTTTCATTGTGTCAACTCTTTTTTTCTATTGCAAAATAATCCAACTCTTGAAGCAGCTACAACGAAATGAATGAATTGTAAAGAAACAACAATAGAATAATGTTGAAGCTACTACGGATGGAGTTGGTGGTGGTAGGTAGTAGTTTATAGGTTGGATGCTTGTTCTTCTTGTTTTAGATGGATGGATGGAAAAAAATTATGATGCGGTTGTGTTTAGAAAAATGAAGATGAGCTGAATATAACAGGCGCACAGAAAATCTAGAATCAAGATAGTTGTTTAGTTTTTAAATCATAAAAAAAGAAACAAGAAATGGAAGCAAAATAAAGCTTACGGTAAAGAACCATACGAAACTATCTATTCGTATGCAGGAATATGTGACAAAGACGGTTCATGCAAAATCTGTATAGTAATATCGGTACCATGCTTTTTTTTTTTTTTTGTCTGGCGATTTCCAATGAAAGATTTCTTTAATAAATTTCGAATTACAGCAGAGGTTAGATTTTCATTTTTTCTTACTTTCAACTATTCAAGAAAAAATAAGACCAAAGGTCATATTATAAAAATAAAGTCTCGCAAAAAAGTCATTTTATAAAATAAAAATTGAAGTATTGGCCTTGTTTAAGCAACTTATTTCTCTGACCACGTATCAATAGTTTATTTTTTCATTTTCAGCTTTCCTTTTTGTTGATAATTTACTAAAAAAAACTTTGCCAAGTTCAGAGACTACTCGCCAAAATTGTTTAAATTATTTAATCCATTTTTTGCGAAAGACTTTATATATTATTTTTTGAAGAATCATTATTAATAGAAAGCAATCTATATTCAGCTATGCCGAATCTCATGGACCATTCACCTTATATGTAAATCTAGTTTAGTGAAAGAGTTCAAACAAAAAAAATATTGGGGTGGCAGACCTAACAATGTTTAATTTCATTAGCCAAATTAAACACAATTATTAGTTTATTAGAAGATAAAGTTTAATTGTGCGCCGATAAAATAAATTTAACATAAGAAATAAAATAAATTTAACAGTTGTGAAAAAATAATTCAAACAGTAAGCAAAAAGCACTATTTTAATTTAAAACGAGAAAATTGTGCAGTTAGCAAGTCCGTGCGTTAATATATGTATTTGACATTTTGGAGTCGAGCAGTATGTGAAAACAATCTATACTAGAAGAAAACATCCGTTCGGTGAAGCTAGCACACCAGCATTCTAGTTATTTTAGAGACATGGTTCACTCGTGCATCCTTTTAAAAGACAAATTATTTTATCAATGTTGGTTCCCTACCAGAAGGACGAAAAAACTTAAGTTTTTAACAAAATCATTGTATGTTATTTTTGCAGCAATGGAACAAAATGAATTAAATTTTTCTTTAAAGTCAAAGGGACTAACAAATTGAGTTAAGTCAGTTTATATGTCCAACTTTATTTAGAGGTTGCATTTTCGTAATTTTATTTTTTTTTCCTTTAAGTTTACAAACTGATCTGTAATGAATACAGATGTGGCCTAATTACGAAAAAAAAACATTCTGACATTTTTAATTTTAACTGAACCGTTTTTAAAAACACAGTCTTTTCAATTGTGATTATAATTTTTTTAACTTGAGTATTTTGCTGATGTTTTTGTAATCAACAGCATTTATAAAAAAAAATTTATGTAGAGATTCACGGCAATCGCTAGTAGTAGTAGTAGTCTACCTAAAAGTAAATGAGTGAAGCGTAGTCAGGTAAACTAAAGTGAACTAGTCATGTTGAAAAGATGTTTCGCTCCATGATTTTTTTATTGTTGTTTATATTTTTTTATGATTTTTAAGTAGACATGTACGTAATCTGCCAGTTAAGTCAATTCTAGTTATTAAGTAAAGATTTTATCATCAATTAATGTGATTTATAAATTAAATCATAAATAAGTTTTAGTAATTTATTACGAAATTTGTAAGATAAAAAAAATTTCTAAGATTAAAAATGAATGTAATCTATAAAGAACAAGTGTTTGGTATTTAAGATGACAAGTTAGTGTGATACATTTTTCTATCTTATGCATGTGTATCAGTAGGATCATTTTACTGAAAATAATACAAAATGTTTAAACTGGAAACTTGTAACATTTTCATTAGACGATTAGGCATTCCAAAAGATTGCGAGCTATATAGCAAAAAAATTTTACATAAATAAGAAAAAAATTGTGATTACCCTTTTTAATTTTACTACAGGTATGTTTATTTGAATATAAGCTTAACGACTTTTTATTGCAATTACAAAGCCTAAAAAATTTTGATTTATTTTAAAAAAGTTCTCAAAAGTATTTTAACTAAAATATGCTTTCTCCATTTAACAATTTTTCCTTAAATACTTTCTATCTCTTAAACGATGAAATAATCAAATGCCATAAAAGCAAAGAGGAAACTTAATAAATAAATGATACATACATAATTCGACAGCTGATTGGTCTCTGTTACATACATTCAAATAATTACGAAAGCAACCTTAAAAGAATTATATGTTTGATGTATTTGAATGCTCTCTAATTGTGTAATTCTCATCGTGGCAGGTATCGTAGGGGATGACCATTCTTAGTATACCAATTCACTCACACGTGTCCTAGACACATCTGGTAATTTTGCCGTTCTACCATTATCCAGCCCAAGTCATATAAAACGACTCGTCACAAGCTTGTTGGATTTTTTAAGCCATCTAGTCTGAGCCAGGTTGTAAAGAGAACCTGAAGTTTCGCTTGTGGTTCAACTTTGTAAAGATAAGGTCAACATTTGTCATTTCTATTATCAGTCAAAATATCTTAATCGCTTTAGCTTTAGTTTGTTTTAAAAGAATTATTTTTAATATTTTTTTTAAAAATAAATCGGAAAGTTTTTAGTGTGTGTTTTTTAATGCGAAATATTAAAATTCACTTTTACAGTTATTTAAATAAAAACAGGAACAACAGGACTTGAAGGTTAATTAAGGATTTCGTTTTAACAAAATATGATTTTCAAATGATGGGTTTTCATCTTGCAAATACTTATGTGTAAAAAATGTGTCGTTGTTAGTTAAGATTTATTAAATTTACGAAAGTTACATTTGTTACGGATTTAATCTTATTGCACAATTTTACGAGGATACTTATAGTCCTTCGTATAGAATATAATAGTAAAACGAAAAAAAGAAAAAGTCAACAATGCTTGCAAAAGTAGGCAGATGATATTTCTACTAATACATATACGTAAACAAATGTTAGTAATATAGTCATGATAAAATTTTATGCCACTGTGAAAAGCACTGCACACATGTGTTGTATACCGTAGGCTAGTTAAATATCCACTTCTTTATTTTATTCACCAAGAACATTTTGTTGCAGTGACTTTAGAAAGCAAATGTAAAATGCTAGTAAGCCTTTAGATATTATGAGCTCCCATTGAAAAACTACGTAATGTAAGTTTGTAATGGTAGACAGACAAAGACTACTTACAACAAATGTGGCATTAACAAATAAATATATAATTCTTAATGCAATAAATAATACTTGCTGATTGCTTGCTCATCACACACTTGAAGAAATGTCTAAAAATAATTTTCTAATCTTTAAATGAATATTTAAATAATTATTATTGACTAATGAATAAATGGTTTCAAGGCATTGCCTATAATAAACGCCACTTCTTTCCTTTGTACGCGAATTAAAATTAGAAATCAATTTTACTTAAATTTGCTTCATATTAAAAATTAAAATATAGATCCATCTACAAAAGGGTAAAGGTTTGTTTTATGTTGTTATCATAAATTTATTTTTTAATAAAAACAATAATTTTTTATTGGAATTAGTAGCCATTAGTAAAACTAATTATAATTCAAATAAAATAATCAACATAAAATTGTAGCTACATTTTTGTTTGTCATTATTTCAAAAAGTGCCAATGAAATTTCAATGGTAATAAAAAATTCTAAGAATGATTATGTATAAAAATAATTAAAATTTATTATATCCTATTATTTTAAATATTTCTATAAATAGAAAAAAATAACAATTGATAACTACTTGTTAATAGATACGAAGAACGCTGACAAAAGTTTTAGCGAACCATTTCATTCATTGCACTTCTTACTGCTGGTTTATAAATTTATTGTTTACTTAACAGTGATTCGCAAACAATAACGAACTTAAGTTTTAAAGAATGATTTATTTGTTCAATAGTTGAAACAAGATACAATTAAAAAATCAACTCATATAATTTTCTTTAGAAACTGTAACTTAACAACCTCTTGATAGAGGATCACTTTTTCCTTCATTCAATGCCTATGCCTCTGGCATGTGTTTCGAATCTTTATAGCCCTTTAGTTGGAAATCTAAGAGACATCTTTATGTCAAGTTTCTACACACCTCCGAAAGGAGGTTTATGCCCGCTCATTTGTCGAAATAGTATAATGACTTTAGATATATATTCATACCATAATCAATTACATTGAAAGATAAAGTGAATGCAAAACTTGTCTCGCCAGGGCAGCTCTTAGAAAATGTTCCTAATTGTTTCTTAATATAAAAAAGCTAAAATAACACACAGAAGATATTAGCATTTAAATATCATTTGTTTCGCTAACTTGTTTTTTACAGCGTCAACAAAATGTTTTGTAAAATCAACACTTAGTTCTTTGCAATTGAACAGAAAATTACAACACAAACTGGAAACTTCTTTCAAACAACAAACACACTAAAATCAAAAGCACGTCTAAAAACGTTGTGCAGAAAACAAACCTTAAATGACACCTTTGATAGAATTTTGAAAAAACAAATCACAAAATATAAAAAAAAACAATAGTGAAAAAAGAAACAACTTGTGGACCTACAATGAACAAAATTCACTCCAAATTTTAAAAGTTACAGTTTCATCGAAATTAATGATAGCACTGTTATGAAAACCGGAAACTGTTGGGGACATGGTTCAGAAAATTTTAAAAAACGTTTAAGCATTGAATTTATATTTATTTCAGATTTAATTCATATTTTAATTCTTGTTCTTTTATTTGCTTTATTATGACGCTAGTACTGCTGATGATGGGATTGAATATAAGCACATGAGATAAATACGTTCTTATTTATTTTATTATTATTTTGTTATAAATTTCGTTTATCAATGTACATTCCAGTGTACTGAAGCACGGACACATACGTTATACCTAATTTTTGTCTATTGCTGCTGTTTTATGTTTTGCTTGGATTTTTAAATTGTTGTTCCTAGAAAGGCATTTGTAGATTTTTCTTTAAATTTTTTGCATTTGTTGCTTCTTCTTATACTTTTGCTAATTGCAAACAATTTTACGTTTATCTGAAAATCAACGTGCGTAACATTATAACGTTTACGTGCATTGTTTGTCCGATTGCGATGAAGTTTGGTCTGTGGTCTAAGCTTAACCCTCAATGTGAGAAGTGCAGATTAAAATGTTGTTGGGTTAAACCAAGCGATTCATGTTTACAATTTTTTTTTTTGCTCCTTGAAAAGCAACTAGAAATGCTCTGATTGTTTTTTTTTTTTGCGGCAAAAGAACTAAATCAGTGTATTAAGGCAATCTAACGCCTGTTAACATGTCCAATTTCAAGTATTTGATTAGATAAATCTTGTTGCATGTTAATAAAATTAAAAAAAAAAGAATTTTGGATATTATTTTTTTTTATACACAAAGAAGATTTGTGGTGTAGATCTACTTTGTCGGTTCGAAAAGCCATCGAACCAAAGCCAAATTTTTATTATAATTATAATAATGAAAATAAAAACCTTTGGTTGTAAAATTGATTCAAAGTAGTTTTACAATTATTTTTTTAAAGTAAGAAGTCATAGGCCTTCTTGTAGAGGAGATCTGTACCTTTTTTTTTTTGGACTGTTTTTTTTTAATTTTCTTTTTAATATTTTGCAAGGATAATTTTTTAAAGTTTATAACTTAAACTTAAACAAAGCAAATATTCTTAGTATTGATAAAAAATGGCTTTATTGGAGAGATAACGTTATGCCATGTATATACAATTGTCTGAACGTGGTTGCGGCTCTATTACACCATTCCGTTAATAACTCACTGAATGTTGATTTCGAAATGTACAATCGTCTCTGATTTCTGGGTGTAGAAAAGTCGTTTGACATTACATGCAACAGGACTATAACTGAAATTTTCCACTGTGCGACATGTGGGTTCGTCGTGTTTAAACTACATGTTAACAGGATTAATGCCATCCAATTGCATCTGTATTCTTCACCGTTGTCTGCAACATTCTGCCTATGGTTTTTAAAGATCTAAGTTTCTAAAGAGCACCAAACAGTGAAATTCTTTGTATGTACTATTTTTTTTAGTAATGGTTTGTGAATTATCTTCACAAAATCAATATCAATTTAAAATTTTAACAAATTGTAAGCGTTGCTCTGCTGTGAGTTTAATTATTTAAAAAGAAAATCTGAATCACTACATAGGCCATCAGGGTTCTTCGTACCTGGTTTCTTAGATACTGGTCGTTGAAAGTATCATTTATTTGACCAACCAATTTTAGCAAATGAATTTGTTTTCACTTCAACCAGCCGCCAGTTAGCAACGAATTTAATTTTTATTTTTAAAATTTTTTTAAGAGATTCTTTAAAGAAAAAAGATTAGACACTATTAATGTCGATATAAATACAAACATGCACTTTTCAGTGTGTGAATATGTCGATTTATATATGTTTTAACGTAACGACTTACGTAAAATATACATTAGTGTAAAGTTCAACGAGCTAGAAGTTCTGTCATAAATAGACAATAAACCGCGATTCTTACATTTAAAAATAAAGTTGATAGGAACTAATAGGATTTGAGCTCATAAATATAAAAAAAACAAGTAAGAGTGCTATATTTGGCTATGCCGAATCTTAAATATATATCCCCTTCATCAAATATGGAAATCTAGTTTAGTGAAGTAATTCCAATCAAGCAGACATATATTGGGCTGACAGAGAAAAAAAAGAGAAAAAAAAAATAATTAAGTACGATATATAAATTAACATAAAAATGTCATCGGCCTTTATTGGGTTAAACAATTTTAGTATTTTCTTAAAAAAAAAAAACTAAAATAATAATAAATCGTTTTTTTTTTTATGAAACGTTTAGAATCCATAACTCGATAAATATCATTCCATATATTTGTTTTTGATTGGAATTATTTCATCGGCTTTTCCAAATTTCGAATAGTCGATCAATCTGGTAGCGCTGTCTTGCACCTAGCTCTTGTCTGGTTTGAAAACGTTACTTGTCAAGAATATTGACTTTATTTAGCTGATATATAAGCAAATGGAAATGTCCGTAAGATAAAACTCGAATTTGTGATGGCTCTAAAAATAATATCGGAATTCATCAAATCTTAACTAATTACCTATATTTAATTAAACGACGTTCTAATTCAAGACGTAATTCAGGAAAAATTATTTTACGTTAAAGTTATTGATGGTTGAGTATTTATCTGTTTCTAAAAGAAAACGTTAAAAGGTAAATTAAATAACTTAACAGGGGTTTTATTACTATTTGTGAACTCTAAAATAAGCAAAGGTCTCATAAAATTTTGCAATGGCACAAGAGCTCTGCTTATGATAATAAACAAAACGAAAAAAAAAATGTTTGTATTTTATTTTGCTGAATTCTTGCGCATACAAACACATCTGTTGAACGCTCCGTGCATATTCAAATTAATTGAAAAAACTTACAATGCTAATCTGTAAACGCACACTTGAACAAACTATGTATCAACCAGAGTAAGAACACTTTAGATCTGTAAGATAATTGCATTAAAAAGCTTGAAATTTAAATTCCTCTGTCTTGCCTTCAACATTCTAGCAATAATTGAAAAATCAGACTCTCAGCCGTTGAGTCATTAATACAGTCACAGTCTGTATTAAGGTCTTTAAAAATGCAACAGCAGTAGCCGCATACAGGTCTTCCGCAGTGACAGAGAAATAGCTTTAAAAAAGGTATCTTGGCTTTAATCAGTTTGGTCTCACATCATGTTGTCTGTATTTCTGTATGCCTGATCGAAATAGATACAATAGTAAAAATTTGTCTATCTGTTGACGTTGTGTTTATGAGGGTAAATAACTAGCAAAGAAAACCAAATGGTGGTGAGGTAGGTGTAAGAGATTTTTTATGTACACTTTGCATGAAAGAGTGACTGTGTGTAAATGTGTATTTTTGTAATTCATACCTATCCATACTGTACTCAAATTCTGCTGAGTTGAATAGAATTGTGTAAATGTCTGCTTGTCGTTGACTTCCTTTAAATACATTTGGTTACAGTTCCCTTGTGGGTATTTTGATTTAATTTTAGAGTTAAATTTAAGCTACAAACGTGCTCGAATAGAAACTTGTTCAAAGTGAACAGAAAAATGGAATGAGAAGAAAAAGGAGAAGCAGGTAAATATGCCGGCCGGCCGGTAATACTAGATTTATTTTTCTTTGTTTAGTTTCTATATACAATTTTCTTCTTTTTTTTTTCTTCTTTATCCAGTTTTTAATGGCTTATAAATATACAAATACAACAACAAACTTGGCTGTACTGTTGTGACTTTTGTTGACAATTGCAACGAATATTACAATGTGTCTTCGTGTGTGCTTGGATTAGTCAAAATTGGTAAATGATTTGAAAGGGAAATATTTTTCATTTTTCACTTGGAGTTTGCGAATGGAGTAAAATACTGTTAAAGCAAAATAGCAGGTTATTCCATACTTCGTTTTTGTTGATTCGTTTACTTTTTTTAAAAGCAGTATTTTTGCACTAACAGGAACTTGCACACCATAGGACTTTAAAATGTACTTTATATTCTAATTGATTAAGGAACAAGTTGATTATTAAATATTGAAGAGGAGCTTGGTATATGGTACAGACCACTAAGCTGGTGTTGTGAAAAGATAATTTTTGTGGTACAAAAGTAGGTTGTAATTTTGGAAAATACTCATGCAGTGAAAAAATTAAACTAAATTACAAATAACTTTTGGAATAGAGAAAGTAAATGTTAATTTCATTATTAAAAGAGAGAATTTATCTCCAAAAAAAAAATAATAATTTTTTACCTAGGAAATTTTGATAGCACGAATCGTTATACATGTTATACCATTAAAAATTTATAAAACCAAGCGTAAACTGGATGGAACTAAACTAGAAGATGTAAAGTTTTTTATGCAAGGAAAATTAAGAGTTTCTTTGCTATCAATGTGTTTTACGCGACAAAAATAAGAGGTTTAATACTAGAGAGAGCAGCACTTCGTATATATATATAAATAATGGATAATAAATACTAAATAACACAAATTGATTTTTAACATTTTAAAATTTAATAGTTTAATTCTGATAAGATAATGGAACTTACAGATAAAATGACAATTCACTAAAAATAAGTTGGGATAAACGATCATTCGAAACTATAAGAAAATTTAGAGTGTGGACGAAAATTTAAGATTTAGAGGGCCCCACAAGCTTTTAAGTCTCAATGTCAATGTATTTTTTAATATCCCAAAATTAAACTTAGAAGACCTAAAATTATTGTTAATCTAAGAGCAATAAGCAGTGTTTTGAAATTAATTTCAGCGAAATATATAATTTTTGTGCAATAGGTAATTTTTTTGCCACATAAAATTTAAAAATGTAATGATGCAGTTTTGTAAAAAAATAATTCAGTATGAAGAATCCATAAGTTGTATCCCAAACAAAAAAGGTTTATTTGTCACATATAAATTTTGGTCCACAATATTGAAAATTGTAGACGCACTTCTATAGTGTTTGTACGTAAGATAATTTTATTGCTCTGATTTAAACAGTGATTTTTTCAAATATAGCCTTTTCCGTGTATTTTAAAAGAAAAATTATATAGTTCGCTTATATAACTTAAAAGTATGATAGAATAAAATTTGTTCTATAATGTTCCATGATTGCAAACTTCCTTAGAAGAAAAAAAGGTTGCTCGGTCATGCTATGTGCTCCCGCTATAATAAAATGAAAGATAAAATCCAAAAAAAAAAGTTAGAAAATTAATAATCTTTAATCATTAAATTTGTCTCCAAATTCATGAAATTTTTTAATTTTTAAAAAATTACCAATAATAATAAAAATGTATAAAAATTAAAAAAAAACTACAAATAATAATAAAATTTATGTAGTGCATACTTTATAATGCCTACAACAAACTATTTGAGAGATGGTCGGCGCTTAAGAACGAACACGTAAGTCTTAGACTGGAAAATAAACTAAGAATTCAAAAGGGCTTAAAGGATCAGATAGGTATACGAGTGGATGCAGTTTAACAAGGAACTAGGTCTACTAACGTTAGAAATACGCCCAGGCGTTTCTTTTCTAACCCCGCACTTGTTGCCGATGTGGTTGGTTTAAAGGAGTAACTTATTAATCGATTTCGCATTATACTACAAATAATAACTTGGGTCAAAAAAGTTAATTCCTTGAAGTTCAAGAATTTTGCTTAAGTAACAGCAAAAATTTTTGTTGAAAAATATAGTATTATAAGCCAGTAATAGTAAATAAATTACTGATACACGGAAAGGATATCATGGATGCTGCAATAATTGCTATTGGCATGCTTTCTGAAGAAGCCAGAAAAAAAAGATTATAGATATTCAAAATAAGGTTCTTCACAAGGTGTAATAGCGTTGCAACAAATACAGATGTTTTTTTATCAATTTCTAATATCCTCAGATCCATTTATTAGCAGCATTAAATGTCAACCCTTTAAGCAGGTTCTGGAACTTGATGATATAGTTACAGACATGACAGAATAAAATTTTTTATAAGATAATTAGTTTTGGTAAAGAAACAGAAAGTTGTAGGAAAAAATATAATATGGGTTATATGGGCGGCGGGTAGTGAGCGTGGCCTTTTTGGATGAAACTTTATTTTATATTGAATTAAAGTAATAAAAGGTTCTGTGCCAAATTTTAAAAGCTTTGGACCAAAAAACAAATGTTGGGTTTTATTGGCGGTGGGTAGTGGGTGTGGCCAATTTTAATGAAACTTTATTTTTTTCTTTATAGAGCTAACCAAAGGCTCAAAGCAAAATTTAAACATTCTACGAGCACTCCTTACATTTTTTGCATTATTTGAGTTTGAGAAAAGTTAATACAGTGTTGTTAGCATCGATAAAAGTCAGTGTGTTTCCATCGAGTTAAAGAATAATCGCACATACAATATGAGAGATTTTTAAAACATTTGCGTTTTATATAAAAAGATTGTTATTTCCTAATTTAGCCTTAAACATTAAAAATATAATTTTGTTTGAAAATTTCTTGTTTAATTTGAAAGTAAAAATTAGTTGAACTTTTTACATACCTTAACACGGAGTGAATGGACAGAAGGATGAAACGAAAGTTATATCTGCAAAATAACCGAATTCCTATATATTTACAGAAGAAATAGTTTTAATTCTTATTTTTAAAGAATTCAGAGAATAATACATAAATCAGAATGTAATGTTAAGTCATGTTTCAAGACTTTTTACTTAATTTATTTAGTCGTACTAGAGTTCGCTCTATAGATAAAATTCAACCAAATTTACATTTTTCGCATCTGTAGAGTGGTAGCAACTTAAGAGCTCATTTATTACTCAAATGATGTACCTACTTAAATGAAATAAAGACAGTGAATTAAAGCTCAACAATATCTATAAAGAAATAATTAACAATATTGTTTAAAAATGAGAAAAGTAAATGGGACCCGAAGTTCCGTGTTTGCCTATTTATATACGTGTTCCCTTTCCCTCACATGTGGATGAACTACAGTGAAAAATGCAAATAAAATTACTTGAAATTAAGAGCTGTTATTTTTAATATTTTTTGTTATTGTTGTTCAATTATTTTATTATATAAATCAAAAACAAATCATGTTGCGAGTAAACTATTGAACTAAATAAATAAATATTTGAAAGGTTTCTTTTGCGTTTTGTATCAACAACTTTTACTTATATGTATAAATAAAGACAGTTAATAGGTTTAATTAAATGTAAAGATAATCTTTAAATGATTTGATCTGTAACACAAATGCAGTTTTACATGAACTAATAATATTACAAAACAGGAAAGTAATAGTTGTGGCGAACAATATTTGCATTGGTTGCTAGTGAAACGGATTTTCAATATTTAGGAAAAATTGATTTCAGACACGTAGAAACATTTTTGTTTCTCTGCTTTTTATGGTTATCTATTTGATTCTATTAATAAGATCGAACATTGGGAAAAATCTTGATTCTTTTTGTAATCTTCGACCTGAATAGTTATCGAGCAAGTGCATAAATATCTTATCTTAAAATTCAGTTCACTACATAAATGAAAACAAGCTTTCCAACATTTTTAAGAACAGATGAACTTTTAAGAACTTGACCAGAAGCTCAAACAGTAGCTCGATTTATTATGAGTGGTATTGGAGTGCATAAAAATAAATTCAGCTTATTGACAAACAATTCCTTTTTAACTTATCAAAGAACACAAAACCACAAACTATATTTTCAAAGAGTTGAATGCGATGTATTTTATTTCACTGCTGTCAACTTTATTGTCAGTCATCAGTCAGTTGTACACTCACGGTATACAAGCAATACAACGTGATACATGTGTTGCACGGCATCTAATAAATTGAATTTCCTTGTAAACATTATTTGTTCCACGAGTTATTCCTTGTTTTTCTGCTTTCTTTTTATCGTACTTTTCAGAGGTAATCAATGCAAACGGTCAAAGTCATCATCATTAATGTTTATTATTTTTGTTGACGACAGTTAAAAAAAATACCATGAAAAAACGACAGCAGAAAGAACATGAAAAGCAATACAAGCAAAAAAATAATCTTTCATTGAAAAGTTAAAGTTTAAGAAAAAGATTTCCTCAAAGTTTTTCTAAACATGAGCAAGTATAATGTTCACATGTTTTCGTTTATCCTATATTTTTATTAATTATTCATTATTTTCCCTGTTTCACAAAGTGATTTTCACAGCTGATCCAAAAAACAATTTTGTTCAAAATTTTTGAAAAAGGATAAATTAAAAATATATTTTTATATGGTTATTGAGTCAACTAAACATAAATAATGACACACTGTCCTTCAATTTATTACGTTCAACATTTTTGTAATTGAAAACGTTTTTTTAAAGGAAATTATTTTAATGCTGCTATAACCGTACAATTCAAATGAGTTGAATATATTATTTTTCAAAGCATGTGTTTTGGAACGCTCCACATTTGGAGCGTAACTACTTTTTTCTTTAAAAGAATCGCAAGAAGCAACGTTCGGAATATAAGGTCGAAAAAACATTTCTGGACTGCTGCGACATAAGGGAGATCGATGCTATGGAATAAAAAAAAAGTTGTTGTTTCTTTGCTAGTATTGTGGTATTTTCTCCTAAGTACCTTTTGAGGGAATAACTCTTTGCTGATGCTCAACATGATTTTGGCGGCAAAAAAATATATTTTGTTTCGGTGTTAAAAAAAAATTCAACATTAATAAATTCCTAAAAATTTCTAATATTGATAAAATTTAATGTAGCATTTAACTATAGACATATAACCGGCGAATGTAAATTTTTTTTTTAAATTAATAACATTACCAAAAAAAAAAAACAGAAATGCTTCTGTTTAAATTGCCTAGAACAACTCTTTGATTAAATATTCATCAATGACGGCCGAAACCACAAATATTTACATTTTATAAGATTTGGAAGGATGAGGAACTAGTAACTTTTCAACTGCAGAATTTTTACAATGTTTTCTATTGACCTCCAACCAAAATTCTTAGTAAAACAAATGACATAAAGAAGTACCAAAGGAACTTATATTCTAAATTTTTTATGTCAAAATAAACGTTTTAAATCTGCAAACCATTTAAAAAAGCGATTATTTTCTTCGCAAACTTTGCTGTATTAAAATAAACAACGGGTAGGCCGAAAAGGTTTATATGAAATGAGATGATTATCTTTGCAATAAAAGTCCTGCTTCTAGGGCGTAAAAAAGCTGTTTTCATAGAATCCAAAAATAATTTGATAACTACTGGATTAAGGATATTGAAATTTTGGAGCTTATGTTTATAAAAAATAATAAGGCCATCAAACAAAGTTCAATTATTTTTCTGTTTTTTCAGCTCTCTAAATTATTTTGTTTCTCTTATCTGCAAAATCGACTACCTCGACTTTCTTTTTGTTTGTAAGTGTTAACTAAAAAACGATTTTATAATTCTTGAATATATGTATTAGTTCAAAAGAAAGTTCTCTGACAATTGGTATTATAACTTTAAACTGTATTTTAATTATTTCATTTTTTCTAATCATCTTAAATAGAGTTTAAATACATTTATTGATGTTTATAAATAAAAAGCAGAAACTTTAGTTGTTTTTCAACCAGATGGGTTATCGTGGTTTGTTGAAATTATTAGAACATGAATAACTAAAAAACACTACTCTTGTGGTTTGTTATACATTAGGTTTAAGCTTTCATTTTATTACTCCTAAAGCTAAACCAATATTTTATATTGATTTTTTTATTGTCTTGTTTATATTGTAATTTCATTGCTTTTTACATTTCCTCGTTAAAAAAGCGGTTGATTTTAAGAAATAATTTTGAATATGTTATTCTTATTATACGTAACATTTGATAATATAAAACCAATAAATTTGTTAGTAAAGAAGATGGTATTTACACATAAGTTCACTGGTTGGTTAAGCAAGATCACCAAGAAAGCTAAAAATATTTTTCTTAAACTTCATAGACAAAAAGAGAATTGTCTTCAAAGTTCAAATAATAATGTTAAATCGTTAATACAAACAGATAAAGATGCCATTAAAATGACACATATTCAAACCGAAATATTTTTAATTTAAGATAATGTGGGTATGTTCTCTAACGGTTCTCAAACTGATATATCAGCTTTTCGTTTAATTATTTTTTATTTTATTACCAATCAGGGATTGAACCGTTGATTATTATAAATCAATTAAAATTTACTTTTTCGGCTTTTGTCTTCATTTTTTAATTTAATCTTTACAAAGAAAAATGTTTTTCAAATGTATACGGACGTTTTCCAAAGAAAACAATTAATGATATTTACAATGAACACAACTAAAGGTAGATAAATGCGAAAAATTCTGATGAGGGATTTGGCGGTCCTGAAAATGCGGCATTGCATTCTGCCAGCATATAACTCTTCTTGTTTCCTTTGGAAAACGTCCGCATACATTTCAAAAATGTTGAAATACTTTGTCTTTTTCAATCGAGTAGTGGTTTGTTTGTTTGTTTGTTTGAAATAAAAATTATTTAATTTGCCAATATTAAAAAATTTGTAAAACCGAAAACTACAATTAAGGTTTTGTTCTTTCAATATAAAATAAAACTGCTAGTCAATTTATAAAAAAAAATAAATTTTCTTTGTAAAAATTAAATTAAAAATTATCCAAAGCCGAAAAAGTTTCGTTTAATATTTAAAGCCATTCGAGAAATTTAACGAATTTGATTCAGCGGATAGATTTTTAATCGAATGTTACGATGATTTGCTATCTCTACCATTTTGTGTTAGATAAAGCATCCTCACATGCTTTTCAAAACATTCGTAAATATGATTTTTTTTAGTTTTCAAAAACTTTTAGGTAATACGGACACGGAAATACAAAATAAAAAACCAATTTTGATTTAAATCCACAAAAAATTTCAATTCATAAAGAAAAGGTAATAAATAATTAACAAGAAAATGCAAAAATTCAATAAAAAGAGAGCACAAAATGAAAGTTGTTTAATTGTTATCGAATAAAATGTTAAGTTTAAACAAAATCAAAACAATTCCTGAATATGAATGAAATTAATAGTTAAAGGCTCACAAAAAGTTTCTAAATAGTTTTTAATTTAATCACAGATACAACCTGCTAAAATTTAAGTTTTATGACAAATAACTTTAAAAAAAAATAAAAAAAAAATTTATTAAGTACTCTATTCATAGTCACGCTAAGGTTAATGTTTTTAAAGAAAGCAAGAAATGTAGGCAGTAGAAGAATGTAATTTGACTATGATGAAACGACATCGCTAACCGAAGTGGTTGGTAATGAGATCTTTTTCATATTCTTTTTACATAAAATTGCTTGGTTAAATAGATGATGTTTGCGGTGTTAACTAAGTAAGATCGATACGAAAAATTCTGATTAAGGACGTAGCGATGCACATCGATGCGATTACTGAAATAAGGCCCACCACAGAGTTTTTCACTAGATATAAAAATTAAATTTAAATTAATACAAAGTCTTGATATCAATTCTTCAAAACGATTCATTTTGCGATATTAAGCAAACTAAAGCAAAGTGGCACAAAGCAATAATATTCCCTTCTCTTTTGTTGTCATATAGTTAATTAAGTAAATCTAACTGTTTGTACATGAATGTAAATGCACAATCTTTATTGTCTCCTACTTGCAAAATATTGTTCACAAGTTGCTTTTCTTCTACATTTTATCAATATTCCATGTAAACAACTATCTTTGTTAATAGAACAATATTGAACACAATTTTTTATAAACAGCTTTAAAAAAGCAAGTAACAACGTTTCCTAACAAAGACAACAAACAGAAATAGGGTCATCATTAGACTAGCAACAGCAAGCAAAGTTAAATGATATTTTTTTAATGTTTTTTTTTTTTCATCTTTAACAAACTAAATCAACAGCTTGGAGGCAGATATTATAGAAGAAATATGTTTGTAATAAAAGCTGTAGGTCTTCTCTCATTTACACAATTATCAGGCAGCCAGAGCAACCATCAAAATAAGTCAATACTTGGTTGGTTAGATTATATATCACCACTATTGTCATCATTACCAACATCACTAGCAGCAACATTTCAATCGTTTCGAAATGAAAAAAACTTAAAATAAAACTACAAAATGGATGAAAAAAAAAATAAAACACGATTTAGGTTGTATCTTTTGTGTGTTTTTCTATATTTTGCTTCTAATATATTTTATACTGCTGTAAACTTACACTATTATCATTTTCCTATCATCGCATACAAAAGCGGATGACTGCAGCGTTTATTTTTTTAACTTGTCCAGCGGCCCGAAAAGAAGGGTCTCACTGCACTTGAAAAATGTTTGAACATGTAAAGTGCACACTAGTGAATACGACTGTAGTCATGAATAACCTATTTTTTTAGTAATTATTTTACAAATATATGGTATAAACTCTTTTTTACAAACTAAGGAGTTTTTAAAATAAAAATTCCACAAAAAATCTTCGTTCTCATACGCTTTATGGGCTGACGAAATTATTATTAGTTCATATGACTTTATCCAACAGAGATGATGGGCAGAATGTTACAGTTAATTTTAAACGGTTAAGGCAAATTTGCTGAGCTTTATCCTGCTCACATGTGGTTCCAACAAAACGGAGCAACATGCCACACAGCGACCGATGCAATTAATTGACTCAACGAAACGCTTCATAAACGATCTATTTAACGTTTTGGACCTGTTACAGTCCAAATTTGCCAGACTATTTTTATTGTGGATACTTCAAAATGATTGTTTACTTTAAGCCAGCGACTATTGGCTTCCTGAGACACAACAACAACTTGATAATTATACATTCGGTTTTCCTAAATCTAAATAAACGACCTAAACATCCTAAAAATAGATTTCCTTTTCCAAGTTCTATACCTCTTAAAATATAAGTAAGAAAAAACGTTTAACTTGTCCAACCCTTGATCTTTGAAAAACTTCGACTTACTAAATTAAGAAAAATCCATAATTCAGTTTTTAAACAATAGAAATAGCTTAAAAACGCGAGCAAATCACACGGCTCAATGATTTCAAGTTTGCATAAAAATAGGATTTCTTAGCACAAGGGAGAATTAAGGAGGATCATGGAACTGACTCTTAATGATTTATTTCATTAATACATAACTTGTGATGAAACATGTTATACCTCAACTTTACTATCCTAAGAAAAAACATAAAAGATAATTGGCTATACATACATTGCATATAATAAGAAAGAAAATTAAGGAAAACTATTTGGAAGTCCAAATCAGAAGAAATCAGTAACGCAAAAAAACTTAATGGTGTATTAAAATAATGCATGAAACTGGACTTTAAAAATTACGAGGGAAAAACCCAATTTGAGTATGCAAATGTTGTCCCTTCAACCTCATGAAATAAAGCTTTTAGCAAATTGAAAACAAAAAACCCGAATTATTATATTGATTTATAGGAATGTAAATCATACTTTTTAAATGCTTCAAATATTTTATATAATTTTTAGCATTTATAAAAAGAGAAAAATTAAATCAATAGCGTTAAAAACACTATTGACAACAAGAAACTTAAAACTTGAAAAGATCTGATTAGAAAAAACTTTAAATCATATAAAAATGTGTAATCGCATAAAAACATTTGCCTTTTTGTACGATGCGATTGCGAATAACAGAAAACCAAATAGCATGAATAGTCAAAGAAATTACTTTAATATTCTTTTGAAAATAACAAAAAACAATTAGATATATCGGACCAAACTGAAGAGCCTGACAGTAAGCTGTCAAACCAAATCTACTGGACTTTTTACTGTTTTTATACCCCTCGCCTCAAAAAGTGAAAAAAGAGTATATATAAATTTGTCATTCCGTGTGTAATTTCTACAATATCCATTACCGACTCCATAAAGCATATATATTCTGACTTCTTATGCATAGCGAAGTTGATTGAACGATGTCCGTCTGTTCGTCGGTGTTAGTGTTGATATCAAGTTTGCCGAGGCACTAGATGTGCTAGAAAATAAAATAAGTATGTCATTCGATCAAACATAGTGTCGAAAGAGGTGCTATTAGAAATCAGCACGATCGGTCCATGTCATTCGAGGCAGCAGGCAAAACACCACGCCTACCTCTAATTTTTTTATGTCTTTTGGAACAATAAAGAGCAGCCCCCTTCGTCGGTACTTCTTCATAGCATATTCGCCGGCGAAGCAAAATAACTAACTCTCTTTCTCTCTCCTTTCTTATGTCTCATCTATCCCTTTCCTAAAAGAATGTAGTAGTACGGTTACCAAAATAAGTAAGTAGGTAATAATGCCTGAAGTGCTACTTCTCTTTAAAACAAAAATAAAGTAACTCCAATCAAAACAAAATAAATATATGGGGCGTTAGAGAATTAAAAATTTAAAAAAAAACATCAAGTGAAAAAATTGGCGCTCGGCCATATTTTCCGAGTTGCGGGGCTCTGAACGTAACATTTTTAAGGTTTTGAAGAGATCTTTAAGGAATTACTAAAAATTTTTAAAAATGCTTAACCCATTAAGGGCCTATTGCATTTTTATGTAAATTTATATAAACTATTTAATTTTTTTATTTTTATTTTTAATTGTCTGTCACCGCAATAATTGTTTTTTGATAGGAGCTACTTCACTAAACTAGATTTACATAGACGGTGAAGGGTATATAAGATTTGGCATAGCCGAATAAAGCAATCTTACTTGTTTTTTAATCATATTCTTGCACATTCTTAATAAAAATATATTTTATAAGATTTACCTCATAACTAATGTTTGGAGTGTAGTCATTTGTGCTTGGAAGTGTATGTATGTAGGTAATGGCAAGACCATCGTTTGCTCACTTGTTGCATTTTTCAAAAATAAAAGCAAAATGAAAAAGAAATAGAAAATAGAAAATAATACTGCCAAAGGGTGGAGAGACCAACCAACATCGTACTCACAAATGCAACAATATTGAATGTTTAATAGAGGGAGTGGAACAATTTGATTATAAACATAAAACAACGAATACAGAAAGAATAGAATGACTGGAGCAAAAAAAATGTAAGAGCCTTTTAAAATGATGTACATTTCATGTATTCCGTGTTCAAAATGTCTCTATGTAGGTTGTATAAATGAATAGATAAATGGTATGAAATGAGATGGTGTACTTTTTGTTATTCTTCTGCTGTGCATTTATTGGACCAGTACATTAATATGGGAAAACAATGCAACGGAAGTAAATATTTGCAAAAATATGAAAATGTCGTTTTAAAAAGCAAATAGCGTTTTATTACTTGTATTTTAATTTTATGTAGGTTGAAACTTTTAAAGTGTCTGTCAGGTGTGTTTGTATTATGTTCACTTTGGGTATTTTATTGTTAAGCGGTCGTATGATAATTCAATAATTCAATTGGCTATTTAAAACTTTTTTTAAATTTAATTGAAGTTGAAAGCAGTATTATGAAAACTCTTAAAACAATTTTATGGTTAACAAAAATACGTGGGAAAAGTTAAATGTTGTTAAGGATTTTAATTTTCTCCTTTCTTTTACAATCGATTACTTTGTTTCTGACAGTTAATTTGAAAAGAAGAAACTGTGAATACCTTAAATAAATAATGAAGATATTAATCAATAGTTATAATTTTCAAACATTTGAAAGATTTTTTTTTACTGTACAGTAGATGGAAATAAACCTGTAGTATGATTTCATTGGAACTTCACAAAGATCAATTACCAAATTTATTGTTGAGTATCAAAAGCACTACAAAATGAAATTGGACATCGAATATGTATAATTTTCTATTAAATTGATTTAATGGTTAACAATTCTAAAGAATGTCATTCTTTATTTAATATTTATTAAACATTAGTTGATTTTTTCTATATTTTGCCATTAAAAAAAAATAAACATAAACGGGGCGGGTTGTTAAGAATATAAGTAATTTAATTTTAAAAAATGTTAAACCTACAAAAGTGGTGAATAAATGTCTTACATTTGTGGCTATAGGTAGACATTTGACCGATATAATTTTTCAACATAATGTCATTAATTTTACGTCTTTAAATTGAATTTTTGTGAAAGCAGAACTAAATTTTATTTCTGACAAAATGGTAGACAATTCCCATTATGACATGATATTATAATATCACACATGAAGTAAATTCAACAAAACAGAGTTATTAACGTGAAGAAAAAAATAAGATGAACTTTTCAACTTGAAAAAATGTTTGATATTTAATTTCACTATTTAAAGATATGTTTTTTTTTTTTTTTTTTTTTGTTAAAAAATTGGATTCTAAAGTCAAGTTTTTTGTTATATAGTTTTTTATATTCATTTTATATTCCACAGGTGACTAGTTGACCTTTATTTGCCAATTCTACCTATAAAAAAGAACGAATTTTGTTGTATTTCCAGTATGTTTCTCCCTTCAAATACTTTTTATCTCCTTGCCCCTTGCGCTAGCAACTGCAACCATAACTATAATTCAGTGAATTTAGCGTTACACAATGGGGCAGAAACAAAGTGTTTTAAGAACACATATATATTTCTATGAGGCTAAGCGGACTAAGCCACGATTTATTGTGGTCACAAGGTACAGCACTCCGGCAACATAAATTCTTTTAAAGAAAGCCATTTGTTCTTTTAATGAATATTGTTACGAACATACGATATGGCAACCCATACGTGCGTGGTAAAAAGTGGAGGTGAATAACTTACTTCTACAGAATAATACAACAAGTAACAGTGCTATGTTCGGCTATGCTAAATCTTATATACCTTTAACACTTTATCTAAATTTAGTTTATTGAAGTTACTCGAATCAAAAACAACAAATATAGAGGGGAAAGATAATTAAAAAATTAAAGAAATATATATATACAAGTACATAAAAATGCCATCGGCTCTTAATAAGTTAAGCATTTTTTTATTTTGTTGTTTTTTTTATTTTAGTATTTCCCTAAAACTTTAAAACGATACCCATTTTATCACTTGATATTGTTTTTTCTTATTTTTTTATTCTCTATCGCCCCATATATTTGTTTTTATGATTGGAGTTACTTTATTGTTCCAAATGACGTGAAAAAAGAAGAGGTAGGCGTAGTGTTTTGCCCGTTGCCTCGAATGACATGAACCGATCTTCTTGATTTGCAATAGCACCTCTTTTGACGCTATGTCTGATCAATTGGCGTATTTAAACTTTTTCTAGCTGATATAGTGCCTCGGCAAACTTGATTTTAACACTAACACGGGCGGACAGACGGACATAACTCGATGCATAAGTGGTCAGAATATATACTTTATGCCGTCGGAAATGGATATTGCAAAAATTACAAACGGAATTACAAAATTAGTTATACCCTTTTTCTAATTTTTGTGGTGAAGGGTATAAAAATTAGCTAACACAAGTTGAGCAACCTCAATGGCTGCTTTGGTAGAGGTGCGTGCTTGCGTAAAACAATTGATCACCGATATTCGTGCAAGCAATAATTAAAAATGAGAAACAGCAGTTGTAAAGCCATGGTAGATAAATTCATAAAAAAACAGGCAAAGCATCTATTTAATATTGGAGTAATAGATACGGTTTCAAGGCGCCATTATAATAAGAGATTGAGCGCAGGCTATTAGCGCAGGGAAGTGACAGCATACCAACAGTGTATGGCAGATGTGTGTTCTTGCTATAAAATAAAAGGGGATGAATGGCTTGGATGTGGACCGTGAGTGGTCTTTAGATGGTTTAATTTACAAACAAGTCATTAAGTATTTCGTGTGGTGCCTTAGTGAAGAGTGGATGGCGGCGTTTAGAATACCGCATGCTTAGTAAGGAACATACCATAAGCCTCCGAGCGGCATTGCAAATTAAAGATCCGTACGTTTGTCAATAAAAGAAGAAACACGTAACAATATAAATAATTTTTGGGGACAAGTCCTTTTCATGTCTTAAACTGAATATAATTCATGATTTAAACTCTGCAAGCAAGTGAAGAAGCATAAACACAGACAGGAAACCAAAGAACTTTTTATTTTCGCGGTTATGGAACAATTGATTGTTTAACTACACCGAATGCATAGTTTAATAATAAATGAACATCTTTCGTTATGTCCACATGAGTGGAAAAAAGAAAAAAAAAATTTTAGACAACCTACAAGCAACCGCGAACTAAACACAGCTTGATTAAATTGCACAATCAGTCGGAACGTATAAACGTCGCTGTTTAAATGGTTCATTTGATTCTAATAAATTTAGCAGTAAATTATTGTTGTTTTAACTAAATATTTTTTTATAATCTTTCCCCAAAACGATTACTGTTGGCACAAAACACGCATTAACCAATAACGGACGCTAATACCCAATTGACTTATTCTTTAAGAGCCAACTTGTAAACTGCGTTTTCCACAAAATAAATAAAATACCTTGGTGGTCTATTACAAACTTTTGATATGAAAATAAGCAATGACGACATTTATATTTTGTTCGACTTCCACCCTACTCCCTGACATAGCACCAGGTGACATTTTTTTTCTTAGAAAAAATTTTTATGAAAAGACATGGCATGAAGGAATTCGAGCCGAAAGAAGGCCAATTTTTTTAAGACCTTCCAATATAAAGAACAGATTGATGAAGATATGTAATCGCTATTCATAAAAAAGTTTTTTTTTAGTTGTTTTTTCGTTTCTTTAAGCTCTTCTTTTTGCCAATAATTTAAAACCTTAACATAGTTCTTATTATTTTAGCCTTGAACGATCTTTATGAAACTAAATTCATTTTGGAATTTTACATTGTCGCTAAGAGTTGGCGAGCTTGGTAAAATATAAGTTTTATAAAAACAAAATGACGACAAAAAACTATAAATAAAATTACGATAGAAAACGACAATTAGGTGAAGTTCAAAACTATTACAGTTGAGAAATTAGCAATTAAAAAAAAATTTTCTAGTAGACGAAGAAACTTGTATCCAATACATAAGATTTCTTTCCAGTTCAG
Organism: Cistogaster globosa; assembly: GCA_937654795.1. NCBI lineage: Eukaryota > Metazoa > Arthropoda > Insecta > Diptera > Tachinidae > Cistogaster > Cistogaster globosa. The sequence goes on from OW569403.1 coordinate 79,889,364, forward strand.
AGTCAGGAGAAAGAGTTTATAATTTAAAACAAATTAGATACTAGATAAATAGATATAGATCTGATAATGTTATTCGTGCGAGATGAGTTTCGTTGGAATAAATTTACTTGAGCCATTAAAGCCACACCTTTAATTTATGCATGAACTTAACAAGTGTTTTTTGTGTTTATTTTTATTTTATTTTTTTTTTTTTTTTTGTGGTATGTGGTCGTTTATTTAATAGAGTAGCTACATTGAAAAGTTATTTATATAAAACTAGTTTTATGTAATAGTTTAACACAAAGAAAGAAAGAATAAAATATGCAAGCAAATGTTTAAATATAAATAATTTTTAGCAATTTTATTTTTATACTGATAGTGACTTCGTTTGCATATCATTTCTAATTATCTTAAAATAAAAATTTAGAAAAATATGTTTTTAAGCATTTGCTAAAATCTTTTCATCTACAAAAATAAAATGTAATGACAACTTTTTTAGTACAACTATACCGATTAAATTGGGTGCTTTCATATTTGTGTCTCTAGTTTCTCTACGAAATGACATATTTTTATAGAAAAAAATATTCTATATTTGAACCAAGGTTCTAAGGGACCACCTGACAATATTTTATTCAAATCTAGCCAGCATTTTTTCGTGATGCGAACACAGACAGACACAGTTTTGTATTCCATATCAATTACCATAGTGAAATCATGTACCAGGTGATGGCAGTGGCGAATTCAATAATTTTTGCCGTTGCAGGAAATGTCCAACTTCATAAATAAAAAATTGGAGTAAAATTTTTTTATATGAAGTTTTACTGTCTTTTCTCCTTTAATTGGTTTAAGTTATCAGGTTGCTTACTATTAATAAAGAACGCGACTTAAGTAAATATTTTTTATCTTGCTGAGCGGCGAATTATTAAAATGTTTATTTTTTAACCGACTTCAAAAAAAGGAGGTTATCAATTTATCATACAAAACTGAGTATCCCAATAGCAAATACAAAAATATTAAAGGGTGTCCCCATATTTGACGTAAATTAATCTATTGAGGCCTATCTTTTGAACCGTTGTAGACAAACTTGAAAATTGGACAGAATGTCAATAACTATGACCGTAATAGTAACAAGCATATATGATAAAAAATTTTAGTTAAAGGGTGCCCCAATACTATACCTAATTTTATCTATATAGCCATACTTTTGAACAGTTGTAAACAGACGCTTGAAATTTGCAAAGAACCTGCATTGCTAAGGACGCTATAATAAGTATAAAATCCAACTAATTTTGTAAATAAGAATACAAGGAATATCCATAATCAATCAATATTATTTTAGTTTGAAAAAGTCCACACACAACCCTACGCATTTTCATTGTTTTCTCTGTAAATCGTCATAAACATTTGCTCATGCTTTGTGCCAACCATCGGTATAGCCACTAATACAATTTTTAGTTCTAAAGCTTTCACATCAGCGTCAGTATCGTACTGATTCTTATGAAGTTAGTAGGAATGCGAATGCGCTGGGCCTTACGTGTTTTCTTTTTAATTTAATTTTTATGAAAATATCAGTTTAAATTTTTGATATAACAAAAAAGTTTAATTTTAATTTCGGCTTAAGATCATTTCTATTTCTTTCTTAGAAATTATTAGAAATTAAAATAAAAACAAACTTAAGCCGTAATTAAAGTTTAATTTATTTGTTAAATTAAACATTTCAACGTATAATTTCATAAAAATTAAATTTAAAAAATCTTCCATTGATAATCTATTTGCATGAACTTAAATTACTTTAAATATTTCTCTACTTTGTTTAAATCCCTGCTAACCATTGTTTTAAAATGTATTAACTAAATTTTCTCCTGATGAAAATAGCCGTACATGCGTTTTAAATCAAATGCGCTGCCATTTCTGGTTGTTGGTTTATCTTATTACACATGTAGGATTGTCATTCAAAATCGCCTGTTATACATATTTAAAGTGCCTCAAATTTGGTTAATCATAAAACTACCGTTTGGGACAAACTAAATAATTGTTTTAGACCCATAGCCGAGAACCAAGACTTTAAGAGCGCTTATATTTTAATTCTAAAGAAAATATATAGGCGACAATCGACAATCTTTTTACTTTAGAGATGATGATGAGAAAACTAATGAGAAGAAATAAATAAGTAAAAACTTAAATTGGTTAAAGGGGTAAATTTTTAAGCAAGAGATTGTAAGTTCGAATCTCGCCGGCACCACACAGTATTCTGGTTTTCTAGTTTAGGGCACATGCTTCCTAAGCAGAAGAAGAAGAGTTCGAGTCTCGCCGGAGTAACATAGTTTAGATGGCCTCGTTGCGCTTGTTAAAACGAATGTTTAGTAAAAAAGAGATCAAAAAGTAAGAAACACAAAGTAAAATCAAAAATTAGTAGAACTACTAACTAAAACCTTACCACATTTATCCTCTTTAAAAAAGGAAGCTTGAACCGTTTTCTTTAAAAAGTACTGTCATGCCTGAATACACATAATAATTTTATTGGTTATGAGACTGTGATAAGTATGTTACGATTAAAGAATCGTACTAAAAACCTAGAAATTAACATTGTAATAATCTAAAAAGGTGTGTTATTTATTTAAAATTCTATAGTATCTGATTTATTTTTTTTACAATTAACGTTTTTATCTATTTAATTGTATCAAGAGTTCAGCGACCAAAATGTCATGACTTGAGTATACGTCGACATTAAAATTTGTATTGTTATTGATGTTTATGATGCGTATGACTATGAATGAAGAGGAAATTATACGATGATTTTTATTAAATTCTGCATTGACAACACTCATCAACATTTCCTGAATAGAAATAAACTATAAAGGAAAAATAAAATGAATTAATAAATAAAAATAAAGAAAAATTCAACCGATTCATTAAGAAAAATTGTGAAAGATGCAAGTATTAGTGAAGAATGCAGGGTTTGGAGATTTGACAGGTATTTTAAAGAAATTAAACTAAGACTTCATAATAATATTTTTAAATTTATATCCGATCACTAATGGCCCCAAATATTAAAAATAGCTTTACTATTTCTTCGTAGTTCAAAAAGTGTTACTTCTTTTAAATTAAAAAATAGTCAAATTTTTCATCAGGGTTCTTAAATCTTTCATTTAGTTTGAAAAAGTTTAATGTAAAATATTTGTAGCATTTCTAATATAATGATGAGTTCCACGCAGATTTTTAAAAAGATAAGGAGCAAGTTTTAGAATTTCTGCAAAAACGGTAATGGCTTTACATACCAAATTATTTAGAAGTTAGACACCGAAGAACTACGTTCTAAGCGCGACCAACATGATCTTTTGCGCAGCCTTCATGTTCATCGTGCAAGTTGCATCCTACGAATAAAGTCTATAATCCTTAACAGTGAAAATACAATTTATGACTCCTGGGGACGCCAAAGCAGTACACGCACAAACTACGTGTTTCGAGATCTCATCGCAACCTTTGATCTCAGAATTTCCGGTAAACCATCGCTCTTATAAGAGGATAGTATCTCCTGGGACTTACTTCGAAAAAATGTATAAAACGTTTAACATTCTTGAGCCCAGAAACAAGTTTTTTTAAGCATCTTTAGTTGATATGCCAAAGAAGGGTACCTTATAAAATTATGCCGGACCGCAAAATCGGTTAAACAGTCTGCCTGTTTATTAGCAACGGGACCCTAATGCGTAGAAACTCAACATAATATCAATTCTTTGTTACATTTAAATTTATTTAAAAATGCTGAACTATCGATAGCCACCTTAGGACCTTAGTAGAAATGAATAAAAGACATTGAGCGCAGCTTGGCTAAACGACATTACAATGGAATTTGTAGTTTTCTTAGTGAAAACATTTTTGTTAATATCCATTTTTTAATCAAAATTCACTAATTTCTACAACAGATCAGCTGACTTAAATCAAGGTTCCAGAGTTAATGTTTTTTTTTAAAATACTATTGCTGCTCATCTTTCTCAACAAAATATAAAACAAAACAGACTTCACATTAATGTGCCTGACAGTAGCTTTTTATATTTAAAAGATATTTATGACATTTTATGAGTAAAATTTTATTAATTGTGTAATACAAAAACCGTTTAATAGAAACAGATCAAATGACTATAAGTTTTTTAACAAATAATGAATGGATCGTCATGTTGGACACTAATTGGTAATCAAACCTTTTTGATATTTACAGATGATTACCGATTTTCAATTATTTAAAAAAGAAATTCTTCCTATTTAAAATAGTCGGCTCTTCAAATATAAAAAATAGAAAAAACAAATTAATTATAAAATGTTCAATTAAAATTGCGGCAATTTGTCAGCATGCAACATTCAATTATAAATTTTTTATTTGGTTATTGTCGTTTTTAAGATCTTAGGCCATCACTTTATGCCAGCTATAGCCAAAGCCATAATTGTAAATAGTAGATTGCACTAAATGCTTTAATAAATAATGTGTCATGTGTTGGAGACTCTGTGGTGTTTTAACTTTAATAAAACTGATTGCATTGTTTTGCTCTAAAAAAAATCAATTGAACATTTCCGTTTTGTTTTTATCTTAAGACACAAATATTTAAAGAAGCAATATTTAGATTTGTAAAAAACAAATTAAAATAGTCAAGATAATTATAAGCAAAAATACGTACAAGTAAGCGAAATCTATTAAAAATTTTTCTACAGTCATGGAAGAAATTTCTTTAAAGAAATCTTTCACGCTTTCTTCTCATTAAAGCAAAATAAAACAACAACAAGAAATTGTATTCATTAAGAATGTTTTAATACAAAATGAATCATTAAATCCACTTCTTTTTAACTGTCAATTAAAAAAGGTTTATTTAAACTATTTACACCGAACATTTAGTCAACTTTGGCTTTCACTGTATTTAATTTTTTGTAGCTTCGTCAATTAATCTGACTTGACTTAACAATTAAGTAAATTAAATTCTATTTATTGCAGTTATAATAATTATCTAATTTACATACACAGAAATGCACTAATAATTCTTTAAAAATTTGCATACTTTGTACGGTTGAAGCACCCTAAAATCTGTGAGGGGTTTGATCTCTGATGATGTTGCTTATCTTGTAGAATCATAACTCTTCAATAAAATAAATGTAATTCGAAAAAAAGTTTTAAACCGACCCAAAATGCAACAGTAATTATGAGTTTGACTCATTTACAAAGGGTTCCGTAACACGTATGATTCACTCTTAAACTTTATTTTTCAAACTTATTACAGCAGGCATAGTAATACATGCTTTAAGTAAATTTATTTTAATTTTTTAATAATTTTAATTATTTTGTTATTTCCCCGGGTAAATTTATAGTTTCATAGCAGTACATCCTCTTTACAACTATTAAGTATTTGCCTACAACGGTTGAAAAGATAGGGCCATATTCGTCAAATACACGATCTTTGGGAAACACCCTTAATTTTCTAAATTTATTATTTACAATTTATTTTTACAGCTGATATATTTGTACAAACTCGGTATGAATTCTAAGAGTCTGCCCAATACGATTGAAAAACTAAAGCCATATAAATTAATATCACGTTAATATTAGAACATCCTTTAATTTAAAGTTTATTTTTTCTACTTGCTGTTATAGCGCACATATTTGATTGAGCACATTTTGTTGTCCGCCTGTCACATTTCAAAAATTAACAATATTTTTATGAAAATCACGTCACTACATGTACAGTGTCGGCCATATCATATGCAACTGAAATTCGGTATGTGCAATTATGTTATAATCATTTTTACTTTAATTTAAAACATATATCAGCTTTTGATTTTTTTATGTATAAAGTTCAATTGATACAATAATGGTAAGTTTTTTAATAAATATTTTCATATTTTGTCTTTTGGTGTCAATTTTATCGATAAAATCGATAAACGCCTGGCCAAAAAAAATGCAACTCTAAGGAATAAATACAACTCCGAAGATACCGTTATTTTAATCACATGTCTTTTTACATTTTCTGAAAAGTTTTGGTATTTTGTGTGTAGAAAAGTGATTTTAGTAAATATTTTACAAAAAAAAAAAAAACTTTAATTACGATCACAATCCACCTATTAGAAATGGGTCGGGATAACTTCGGTTTGGAATTAAGAAAACGCATTGTTGACGATTATTCCAAAGGAATGTCTCAAAAAGCAATATCTGAAAAATATAAAGTTCACAAAAGTTCAATATCACGAATAGTAAATAAGTATAAAGCCACAAAAACAGTTTCGGTGCTCCATCTGGGGGGACGTCCACAACACAAGTCAACGTACAGATAACTTGATGGTTCAAACTGTAAAAAAAACAACCCTTTATTACATCTTCGCAACTAGTTAAAGACCTCCAATTACCAATAGCTGCTAGAAGTGTCCGTAGACGCTTGGTAGATGCCTCCTTACGAGCTCACCGTCCTGTAAAAAAGCCGCTTATTTCAAAACGTAACCAACTGAAGCGGTTAAAATTTGCCAGAGACCACCTAAGTTGGCCAATTTCCAAATGGAAAAGTGTATTATTCAGCGATGAGTCTAAATTCAATATAATCGGAAGTGACGGCTTGCGCTATGTAAGGAGGCCACCAAATACGCGGCTGAAATCTCAATACTGCACCAAAACAGTGAAACATGGTGGGGGCAGTGTAATGGTGTGGGGGTGTTTCTCTGCCGCCGGAGTGGGCCCTATTTTCCGAATCGATAGCATAATGGATCAGCACATGTATAAACACATTTTAAGAGATGTTATGCTTCCATATGCTAAATGGGAAATGCCACTTGCTTGGGTCTTTCAACATGACAATGACCCAAAGCAAACATCAAGAGTGGTAAAGTCATGGTTAGCTGAAGAAAACGTTACTGTTATGGAATGGCCACCTCAATCACCTGATTTAAACCCCATTGAGAACCTTTGGGAAATTGTTAGTCGGAGAATAGACCGTGATAATGTTCGAAATACGAACGAGTTGTTCATAAAAATTAAGGAGGCGTGGAACTCAATTCCAGCATCTACTGTAACAAATTTAATAGAATTTATGCCACGTCGTTGCGCAGCTGTGCTACAGAATTCTGGCTTTGCAACAAAATATTAATATTTCTCAGTTTTAAGTTTTTTTTTTAGCTTTTATTATAAGTTGCATTTGTTTTGGTCAAACGTATTTTGAGTTTTTTTGGTAAAAATATATATGTTATATTAAAAATGAAGTCCAGTTTAAGTTCTTTTGTTAAATTTTGTTTATAAATAAATAATCTTTGATTTCATAACTCAATTTAAATTTTCTTGGTTTTTGGAGTAAAGTTCCAGGGATTTTATTATAAACCATATCTTAGTTGCATATGATATGGCTACCACTGTATATAATTTTACATAAAAATGCCATCGGCATTTTTTAAAAATTTTAGTATTTCCTTAAAGATCTGTTCAAAAGCTTTAAGATGATACACACATTGATATTTTAAAAATTTGAAAATTGCAGAAAAATATGAGCAATTTTTTCACTTGATGTTTTTTCCTTGTTTTTTAATTCTATATCACCCCATATATTTGGTTTTTTGATTGGAGTTACTTCATTATTCCAAATGGTGTCAAAAAATTAGAGGTAGGCGTGCTGTTTCGCCCGTTGCCTTAAAGGACATGGACGGATCATGCTGATTTGCAATAGCACCTCCTTCGACACTAACAGCCTGTTTATAGAACACAATTTACCGTTAAAGCTTACAAGAATGTTAATGTTTTTCATTTTTAAGCTTTTAAAAAGCGACTGTCATATTTAAAAAGAAAGAACGTAACAATTGTCGATTTTTTCTGGTTTATACAACGGGTTTATAATAGTCTTTGGTATCAAAACTAAACGATTGAAAAAAGCATTTTGTGTTTCATTCATTTATTTACATATTTTTATATTCAAACAAATGATTTTAAAATAATAAATAAATGAATGAAAATAATAAACTAAGAATCATTAAGAAATTAATGACAACATCAATAAGAAATCTGTTCCAACGTTTATTGGGCAAACAATTGGATGATTAAATAATTGGTTTTGTTAGGCAAATGCTCGTCCTATCATCAATATTTAATTGTTTATATACTATTTGATTTAATATATATGTACATGTATATGATTGCACTTTTGTTTAGATACTTCCATTAACAAATATTACAATTTGTTTGCACTTATAACTATTTTATAGGTATTTTTTATTGTAAATACTTTTTTAAATTTTTAAGTTTTCTGTTTTGTTTTCACATATATTTTTGTTTTGTTCTTGAAGTTCCAAAGCAGGGTTATCGTCGTTTATAGAAGAATGAATAATTTTATATATAAAAAAATAACGAAAAAATATTAATTAATTAATAATTTAATAATTTACTCGATGTATATTTATATGACACACAATGTAAGTCAAACGAAAGAACCGGAACATGTTACACAGACGCTAAGCACTACGTATTCGCCCATGTGCTATCCGGTTCCGTTTTGCCTTAAATTTTCTCTAGTTGATCTAGTGACTCGGCAAACTTGATGTCAGCACTAACACGGATGGACAGACAAACATCGCTCAATCGACTTCGCTATGCATAAGAACTCAAAATATATACACCTTATGGGGTCGGAAACAGATATTGTAGAAATCACAAACAGAATGACAAAATTAGATAAACCCTTTTTTCCACCTGTTATGAACGGTATAAAAACAGAGACCTTTTTTTTAAGGGAGACATGAAATACGTTAAAATAAAAAAATTAAGAGTGCTTTTCCCTAAAAAAAAAACATTTTAAATAGACTTTGTTTTGTGAAAGCACGATCCAATCAACTTATTTTTATATTTTACAGAATTAAATCTTTAAGGTTATTAAGCTGGGGCTACACTTTGTTATCCCTTTTACGCTCTTTAGCAACCGATTTTTGGAAAAACAATACATTTCAATGTTATTTACTTCTATAAGATTATTCTTCAGTATCATTATTTTTGCACATTCTCTTTTTTTGTTGACGAGTATAACTGTTTAAGATGTTTATAATAATGTAGGGCATAGTAAAAAAAGATAAAAACTTTCTCTTTGTTAGTTCTTAATCTTAAAGGGTTATTTACTCCTACACTTCTGCAGTGCTGTCAACAGTATTAGAAACAAGGAATTTGCGTAAATTAGGCTTGCGTTTTTATATCTTGGATTTTTAAGTAACTCATTCTCTCAGTCGGCTGTTATTGTTGACATAATGCTAAACAAACACGAGGCAAAATAATATGGGACTGGGTCTATAAACCATGTTTCTTTTTTCAGTACAAACGAAGACACTGCAAAAGAAACATATAAAGAAACAAGAGTTTCAAGGAAGAAAAAAAACTTAAAATTAGCAATGCACAAAGAATTATACGTACAATTATTCTTATTGACAAAGAAAATGAGCCTTAAGGCTACGAATTAAACAACTGACCAACATTTTGAAAGTTAAAAAGGAAAGATACAAGTATCCGTGAATCATAAAACAACCCTCACACTACGACTACTTTTAACCCAATAAGTCACGATTTAAACTCTGCCATTTTTGTCCGTTATTCTTTTTTAAAGTTTTTGCGAAATTTTTTCCTTAACCTGCTTGCGTCTTTCTACAACAAACAACAATTTAATACTACTAAAAATTTCATAGTGAAGCTTTTTTCAAGACAAGAAAACCAAGGGAACAGACAATGGAAAATCGGCGACAAAGAAATATGTTTCTTTCTATATTCCTTCCTTCGTGTGTAACTAGCATAATAAACGAAACAGATAAGTAAAAACACTACAATAAAAAAGTTCGAAACTTCTCAGACTTAGCTCTTAGGCAATGGGTAAATAATTTATTACTCGCTAGCATAACCAACCAGCTAAAAAGCCAACCTGCTATCCAACACGTAATCGTTAATAAATTTGTTTTAAATATCTAACAGAAAAATAATTTCTTTTTATTCAATTAAATGGTCTTCAATTAATTTTATTTTTTGGGGCTTCTTTAATGCTACACTGTATAACATATGTACAACAACAACAAAGCATTAAACCCAAGGAGTAGGAAAAATATGAAAACTGTTAAATCCTTCGAAGAAACAATGTGATAAATGTAATTGTATAATGAATTTATGAGACTTCGTAAACAACCACTTTAATGTTGATCTTTTATACAAAAAAGGAAAACAAAAGTAGAAGATGAAAGAGAAATTAAAATACTTAAGTTTATGCTCTAGCCTTGAAATATTATTAAATGCGTATGAAAATGTCTGCAACAGAAATTAAAAAAGAAGCATGCAGACATAGATTTTATTTTTTATACATATGAAATAAATAAATTTAATGTTTAGATAAAAACTTAAAGGAAAAAGATTTAAAATATAAACATTTAATAAAGTTAAGGTAGCATTTTGAAAACGTTTAGAATGGGGAATTGTATTTTTTATTTTATTATTACTCACCTTTGGCAAATCCCGTATATGATTTGCATCCAAAAATAATTCCTCCAAAGTACGCGAGTATCGTAAGATTTCTTCCGGAACACTTGGAAGTGAACAGTGACGTTTATCTACAAACTCTACTTGGCGGTTGCAGCCCTTAAATATTGGAATGCACTTAAACATGTTTAAGGTGAAGACAAAGATGAAAACGACGGCAAAACGGTAACGATTCGATCACACTTGAAAAAAACTAACGCACAATTTCAATTTCTAAACGATTTTTAAGCGCGACACAATAAAATGACACTCCAACATAAAGCTGCATGGAAAGATTTCTGTTTTATTTGTATATTTAAATTTTTTATACTTAATATTAAAGCTTATTTTAGGAAACAGTTTTCACTTGTTTTTGTTTTTGTTATAATAAAGTAATAAAGTAATTAAGAACTTTTCTTTACGTTTTTTTCGTAACGTTGATTATAAAATATTTTATAAAACTTTTAATTTTAAGTTAAGCAGCAAAACTTAACGAATTATCTGAAAGTAGAAAAGCGTAAATGATTAATGAACAAAAATTATATCTAAATTGAACAAGTAAGAGTGCTATATCTAATATACCCTTCACCACATGTCTTCAACTACATGTACGTATAAATCGGCACAAGAAATTCTTTCTTTCCACCCAGTTTTTCTGTTCAAAAAGTGCCCAAAGTGAAACTTATCGCTTATGGTGGTTGTCCCAGCTAAGTAAACGAAAAGGTATAATTGTAGTGACTAAGTAGTAAGAGGTAAATAAATGGTAAACAAAACCACCTACAGGAATACGAACGAAAGTTTAAAGATATGGAAAAATTAGAGGCAGGTGTGGTGTTTTGCCTGCTGCCTTGAGGTATCAATCTTGATGAATTTTTGAAACTATGGTCGATTGGAGTATTTAAATTTTGCTAGCTCATTAATTGTCTTGGAAAAATTGATGTCAACACGAACACACGCGGATTGACGGACAGAATGACAGCGCACAATCGACTTCGCTGTGCATAAGAATGAGGCTGCTGTAGTCAAAGTGGTAAACACGTTGACTACAAACCTGGTTGTTCAGGGTTCGAATCCTGCGGCAATCAAAATACAAAAAATGTTTTTTTTCTGTTTAATGGTATAAATACATATTCAGAATGAACAAAAAAAAAACGTGCAGTCTCCTTCGTCGGTACATTCTCATAGCAGATTCGCCGGCGAAGTAAAATAACTATCTATCTTTCTCCTTTCACCACCTGTCTTATCTCTTATCTATCCCTTTCCTAAAAGAATGTAGAACGGTTGCGAAAAATAACTAAATAGGTTTTAATGCACTTCTTCTCTTTAAAAAAAAAAAAAAAAAAAAAAAAAGAATTCAGAATAACAAAATAAAATATTTTTGCAACCTTAAAAAAAATTTAATTTTGTTAAACAAAGAAAGGTCGAATAAAAGTATTAATTCCAAATCTATTAGAATTCAGAATATATATACTTTGTAGGGTCGGAAATAGATATTGAAGAAATTACAAACAGAATGACAAACTTAGATAAACCCTTTTTCCATATGTGGTGAAGGGTATAAAAACAGTGTGTTACTTAAAAATTATATTTTTTTAGTTGGAGAATGAGGATTGAATTTTTTCCTTTTTTACGTTTATTTACTTTTTTTTTAAACGTTTTCAGTTTTTACTTAACAATTAAGGCATTAAAACTATTTCTTGTTTATAGACCAAATTATTAGTTTTTTCTGCATCATTTTATTATTTGCGGATTAATCCCTGTAGGTATTATCAACATCTTCGGCAGGAGGGTATTTTCAATTCAAATTTTTTTATAACTAAAACGCTAAAAAACTCTCGGTGTTGTTGCGCTTTGTGGAAAAGTAGTACTTCAGTCTTTGAAAGGTTAACAGAGTGTCAAAGTTGATAAAAAATTTAACGTAGGACTTAAATTGAGGTCAATACTATAAAAAAATGGTTAGCATTGTAATAGAAGTTTTAAGGTTTTGTTTCCAAAAAAAGATTTATTTAGATATATATTATTGTGTATATTTCTTTTTAATCCTCTGGCGTAGCTTTTATTTAATGAAACCAATTTTTTTTTTTTAATTTCAATATGAAACCATTTTTTTTTTACTTCAATGTTTTTTCCTTAGAACAAATGAAATCCTAGTAAGAAAATAAGTCTGTTCAGTAACTAAAAATTGTTACTAATTGTTGCTAATTGTTATTAGAACGTATTCATTTTTATCGCATGCTACATTTTTTTTAAAACGTATTTAACTTGACGTATTTATCTTCACACACATAAATATACATCAGTAAAAAACCTTAATATGAACTGATAGTCTTAGAGCAGTAAAATCAATTGAAAGAAGTAACGAAAATAGGAACTATATACTAAGAGGCATTTCTCTGACAAGCAAAATAATAGTCCTCTGGATTCCGGGACACACTGGAAAACTTGGAAATTAATATGCTGATGCTGCTGCTAAAGAGGCAATCAATCTTCCCCTTTTTACGGAAATACCACCACTCACTCATGTTATTACTAACTTCCACAAACACCTCCAACAAGAACACTGTCAAAACCTATGGAATAGTTCAAATACCTTTCTTAAGATTCGTAACAATAGAATAAAAAGACCACCCTACAATTTGCACTTCAGCCGCGAGTTCTGTATAGCTTTTGCCAGAATCAGGGTGGGCACAAGAACGTTCACAACGCAGCACTATTACGAAAATACTAAACAAAGGCAATGAGACCACTGTTCAAACCGTCTCACAAATAATCACATTTTTTAAGAATGCCACCAAGTGCAACGAATAAAAAAATTAAAAATATTCTTAACACAGCAAATGTTCTAAATGAAATATGAAGTCATCACAAATGGTCTAATGACCAAGTAGTCAATGTATTTTATAAATTTATTTTTATATTACACTGTAAGTAAATAAATAAATATAATTTAATTACGCGCTAAAGTTTACATTATTTTTAATGTAAATATATTTACATTTAAATCACAATAGAAAAGTTTTTAAGTCTTATACATCATTCCCAAGTCCTCAGCAATTTTCTTAGCTAAATATTGCTAGTAAAGCCTTCATTTGCTTTTTAACGTTTGGGAGAATAATTTCAAAAAGCTGTTTTGCTATCTCGTTGCTATTTTTTTGCTAGTGAAGTTACTGAACGAACAGACCTAATGTTACTGTATTTAAAAGATTTTAACAACAACAAATTCCTTTCTTGAATAGTTAAATAAAATAAAGAGAATAAGAGAAGTAGGGAGTAAACAAAAAAATTAAAAAGAATACTCCAAGGCGTATTGAACAGGTGAATGCACTAGGTCATGTGGTCAACATATGTTTGCTGCTTTCCTTTGCGAGATGTCAAAATTGTTGCTCTTTTTCTTATTGTATGTGTATATTGTGTATTGTGTGTGCATGTGTATTATATGTATGTGTTCAATTGCTTGCTTATTTTTCACAAATCATACACACATATTGCCAGACGTTTTTGACAGCTCAACAAAATTTTACAAAAGCAAAATACACGCAAAACTTAATGCAGTCACCTGTATTAATGTGCCTTGGAATACTCAATATTTCTAAAAATCTTAAAGGCACACTCACACAACAACAAAAAACTCGAAGCAACAAAAACATTTGAGCTTAAAGCACCCAGCCAGTTAAACAAAACAAAAGGGATAAAACAATAATAAATGTGAGCAACAAAGCATAAAATGGATAAAACTGTGGCGGAATTTTTAAAAACAATTGCAACAACAAAAACAATGGCTGAATAGAAATACAACAACAATAAGGGCAAGAATATAGTACGTGAAGATATGACGTCGTCATCAGTTTACAGCCGCAACTTACGTTTGTTTGTTTGTATATGCTACATTTTTGTATGATTGTGTGTGTAAATATATGAAAGCATGGATGACATTAACGTTTGTAACAACTATTATTACTAGAATGTTACCAGATGTTACCACTACGACATGGAATTCTTAAAAGTGGAAGCTACTATCAGATGTTGTCGTTGAAGTTGCATAAAGAGTTTTAGCCGGTGTGTAATATACAAAAAATTGTATGTACCTATAATTAGTAAAGCAAAAATATTTGAAATTCATTCAATTAATTTCTGTTCAAATCAGAACAAATATTTTGGTTCATTAAATTTTAAGACATTGCATTACAAATTTAAAGACCCCGATAAAATAATTTATCTTGGCCATGACTTATGTGTAGCTGTAAGCATATCCTTAATTGTAGGGTTAAGTGCATTGAACGAAATACGTCAATAAAAGAAAAATAGAAGACACAATAAATTTGTGACTTGGTCTTTAACTTTGCGATTTTACATTGTTAATCAAATCAAAACAACAACAAGACATTCACAAGCAGCAATATTTTGCGAGAGCCCGGTAAGGTAAATTCTAGAGTCTAATGATCTGTGCGCTCAAAAAGTATGATAAATTAAAGGTTAACGTGTCTAATTCACATATTTCGCTTTTTAATGAAAGTTTAAAGATAGATATTTCTTAGACCTTAGAAATGTTCAAGATTAAACTCTGCCTTTTATCGTTCATAATGTGAATGCCGATTTATCTGTTTTGATTATTTTGAAGAAACCATGACGAAAGCCCATAGGGCCTAATTTACTTGTCTAATAAATACAATGACATTTATATTTAATTAAACTGTAAATTTAAGGTACGGTTAGTCAAATATTTGACCAAAAAATGGAAAAAATGTTCACTCCCTTTCAAATGCTTAGTAAAAGATATGAGATCATTCTTCATACAAAAGGTGAGATATCACATTTATTATATTTTAAATCGCCATTCGTAATAATACGTGTCGGGAAAGATTGAATTACATTTGTTAATACTGGTTAAGCTTTTTCGGTCAAATATTTGACTATTCTGACCGCACCTTTAGGTTATGTGAATAAATTGTAAATATCATTTTCGAAATGAAAGCTAAGAAATTTATTTTACTTATAAGCTTTAAGATAAATGCGTATATAAATAAAGTGAACCAAAATAATCTTTGAAAAGTATAGAGGCTCATAACTACGAGAAAATGGTAGACCGCTAACTTTTGTATTATTATTTATTATTTTTTTCAATTTCGGTCTTCCTGGGTATATTATTTGTAATTTTCAATCTTCGCTAGACAAAACTATTTTTATTAGTTATAATAGTTTCGAAAACAAGAAAAGTAGGAAACACAACCAGCTTTTCCCGATACGCTTGGCTACGCCCATAAAATTATTAGCAAATTCATTTTTCCAACTCAATCACATTTTTAATTGATTATTTACCAAAAACAGATTTCAACACTGTGTCTATGGGTAATTCTATGTTAAATTAACATGGCGCTCAAAATTACTACTTCAATATTCCATTGAAATTTTTTTAATTATATACCTCAGGATGTCCACAATTAATTTAAAAAAAAATCTCTTACATTTTTTAACTATAACATACATATAGAAAAATGCCGTTTTTTGCATATGCGCAAGAGGCAGGCGACATTGCTGGTCCATGTTTTCAAATGACTGTTATTCAGGGATCTGCAATAAGCAGTAATGGCTTATATTTGCCATTTGTAAAATAAAACAGCCCTTGCAACTGTCGATTGTACTTTTTTCAACCTTCTCAAAAAGTCGGTTTGTGTCGTAAAGAAGTCACATATCTATATTTCTATAAAAGTCGGCATATGGTTTATGCCGTTTACGGTAGACAGTTGACTACACTTTATTTTCAAATAAATACCGCTCTCTTAAGCGCGATGCAATTAGTTCTAACTTTTCATTTTAAGCTCAAGATCACTTATGAAAAGTTGTAATAATGCTTCGTAAAAATAAAAGGTGGCAAAATTTCTTTAAAGATATTTTGTTAATTTTATGTTTAAACTATAAATTAAAATAGAAATCAAAAAATAAGGATTATGCATATAAAAATTTGTAGGATATTTCTATAACAAAATTGCACTAGCCATGTATTTTACAAAAAAAATATATATTTTTAAAAACTATCCATAACTATTATTACATGACCACAATATATAAAAAAGGTTGAAAACTTTTTGTGTTTTGTTATAAGTAAGAAATTTAATAACTATCTAAAAAATCAAATCAACTTTTTTTTTAATATTTATGCTTTCTCCACAGTAATAAAAAATAATGTTTCATGAGAATATCATTATTATATTTGAAGGAATCAAGCACAATTAAATAATAATAAGTTTTCTTGTTAAAATGTTTTCTGGAGAAATGATTATTGTTGATGAATATCAATAATAATTAATTTCGGCGATTGTAAGAGAACGTGAAACGAAAAACAGGGATCTGGCATCACTGTTTTGACGGTACCTTCTAACCAAATGTTGTATATAGTAAAATCGTTATTTATCTCAAGTTTCCATTCCCTTGGTTGTTCAAACTGGTGTTGTTTTTGTTTTTGAGTAGCAGCAGCGCTTTTTGTATTGTTAGCAGCCGAGGCATTTAGTAATGCACAACAAAAACACTTATATTGTCTAGTGTAATTCGTTATTTTTGTTTTCTTTTGATTAAAGCAAGGTGTACGTATGTTGGGAATTAACATGAGAATGAAATAATTAAGATTGAAGAGTTTGAAGTTTAAGCATTTTTTTAACCAAAGCCAATAAAAACAAAAATATTTTCAAATAATGGATGCAGCTTACACACATACATAGTACAAAAGTGACATTTTTTTCAAAATGTATTAATGTTTTTAATAAAATGAATTATTGACACACCCAAATGGATAAAATATTTATCATTGACATTCCTAACTCCTCTGCAAAGACCAATTGGAAACCTTATAGATATATTCCTGAAACATTATTTGCGGCTTGTTTTTTAGTCCTTTTTATAGCGGCAGTTATAGTTGTTGTTTTATTTTATTGTACATAAGAGGCTCAAGTATTCACATATTTTGCCCTTGAGTTTCTTATAACTTATTTTTATATTATTCATTTGACTTTATAATTTTTTTATTTAAAGCAGTTATTCTATAAAAACACAGGTATTGCTGACATCTATCTTATTTATTATTGCTTTTTCCGCTTTGTCATCTATTAAAACACTACCAAAACCCAATTCATTATTATCACAAATGGTTTTAATTAACACATACTACTGAACAACAAATGTTGGTTTACAAAACAAAAGCAGTGTAGACAATAGTAAGAAGAAAGTATACTCAAACTTTTTATACTTAAACATTTTCTTAGCATTATTACTTTTTCTCACTTCGTTTTCTTTCCAACTATGTAGTTATTTTTTTAAAAATGTTAACGCGTTTTATTCCGTTCGGTTTCCTATATAGTTTTGTTTCTTTTACTTTTGTGAAAAAATTAAGTTTCCAACCAAAAAATAAATAACAAAACTATAGCAACGTTTCCGCCTTTCACGAAATAACAACACCTATCGACAAAGAAACACAAACTAAATGAAATTGACAAAAATTGTACATGTCTTTTGTTATTCTTTTTTGTACCTTTATTCGCTAGTTGGTTTTTAGCATTGCCAGGCAAAAATAGTTTAATGTTCTGACAGTGTTGCGTTTATGAGTGTCGAATATTGTTATAGGGCTTGCAATGATATTTTTTACGTTATGATTTTATATTCTTATGAAGATAACTTTACAATTAGCAGACAGCAATAAATTTAATTTCTTTCTTTTTGAGGATTAAATATTGTTCTAAGGGATATAACAATATCTTAATATAAGTATCCTATAAGTATAAGCACAGAACTTACAAGTTTGAGCACAAAATTAACACAGATTATTTTAATGAAATAAATTATGCATGCTTAACAAGTAGATACACGCACATTTAAATATATTTTAAAAATAAAATTCTGTTTTTGTTTATTTCTTGACAAAGATTCCACACAATTTCTATTTGCTTGTTTGCTGCCACTATGTGAGCAGCAGTGAAATGGCCATATGGATATGCTTTCCCCGCAGTAATACATTTCTTTATGTTGTTTTAAATAATCAATTTTTCATAAGAATATCATGAAATATTTTTAGTGACTGTCTTATTGAGCGGCCAAAATAAACAAATTTAAAAAATTAATAAGAGAAATGCCGATACCATACACCTAAACCAAGTCAATATTT
The DNA here is from genome assembly GCA_937654795.1 of Cistogaster globosa. Classification (NCBI taxonomy): domain Eukaryota; kingdom Metazoa; phylum Arthropoda; class Insecta; order Diptera; family Tachinidae; genus Cistogaster; species Cistogaster globosa. The sequence continues at coordinate 79,907,984 of OW569403.1, forward strand.
TAGCAAATGATTTGTGTACTTGTGGAAAATTACCAAATAATTTTTAATTTAATGAGATATTGAAAAATCATTTGTGTCGATTATTGCAAAATTTATTATTGCAATTTGTGGAGAAAGGGTATATTTAAGTTTCCAACCTCATAAAGTATATATTTTGAGTCTTTATGCCCAGCGAAGTCGATTGAACGAAGTCTGTCTATCCGTCAGTTTTAGCGTTAAAACTTTGCCAGGGCACTAGATAAATGATAGAAAATTTAAATACGCCAATCGATCAGACATCGTTTCGAAAGTCTTGCTATTGAAAATCAGCAAGATCGGTCCATGCCCTTCAAGGCAGTGAGCAAAACACCATTCCTACCTCTAAGTTTGCCGTATCACTTAAAACAATAAAGAAAATCCAATAAAAAAAAAAACAAATATATAAGGCGATAAAGAATTAAAAAAAAAGAAAAAAAATCATAAATCGTCCATATTTTCCAAATTATGGGCCGCGGAACTTTTCATATTTTTTAAGACACCAATATGGGTATAATTTAAAAGCTTTTGAAGAAATCTTTCAGGAAATGCTAAAAAATGCCTATCCCATTAAGAGCCGGAAACATTTTTATGTAACATTTTATAAAGTACTTATTTTTTCTGTCACCCAATTATTTGGGATTTTTGCTTCGAGTTACTTCACTAAACTAGATTTTGATTTTTTACATGGTGAAGGGTATACCAGATTCGGCATAGCCCAATATAGCACTGTTTTTTGTTTTCCTTAGAAAAGGGTACAGATATCTGTTCTAATACCAAGCAGTTATAATTTTGACGCAACTAAATTTTTTCACAAAACAAAATGAATATATTCTATAGACAAGCTTACATAGGAATGATCAAGCTTAAGTGAACTCAAGAAGTAAAAGAGTTTCAAACAACTTCAGAGTCATGCCATTGTTCTAGATCAACGGAATTCTGCTTTTGATCTATTTTTTTAAATATATTTACACTGATGTGAAAAATTATTGCTATTATAATATGGTCGAACTGCAAAGAGACCGCAGAGACTACCTTCGGGATAGGACATTCAAGAACAGGATAATTTTTTGCGTACTTTGTTTAAGGGCTAAGTTTGTTACATAAGAGTTATAATTGGGATTCATCAACGTTTAAAGATGTGGAGTAGTTACTTAAATGGGATATTAAGCGAATAATTAAAGGCCAGTTACGTTATTCAGATCAAAATAATAGAAAAGCAGGGTAATTTACATGGTGAACAAATTTGTTACCTCAATTTTAGTTCAAATGCTTTTCGTTATTGTAAATAAACATTTAAATGTTTCTTCCTGAATCATTGTTTTCACTGACGCGACCAGCCACTGCTTTAGCGCAAACACCATTCATAAAAAGTTATTATACATCCAGACAATTTGGGCACTCATCAAGAGTGTCTCTAGGTGGTGGATAGGATGGTACCGTCGATACGTTTCTAAACAAATAGATATGCTTAATAAGGCCTGGATTTCTTAGATATCTAAGAGAGGCAAGTCTCATTGCTATCCTAATATATCATCAGAAGTGATATTTAGGAAGTATCAGTTTTAATATCAGAAATCGGATGACTGCAAAAAATCCGCTATTCGGGCTTCGAAGGATTCCAACAACTTTACCTAAGTCTAGTACCTTAACTTCAATCAGGGCTGCATAAACGACATGTACAACATCTATTAAAGGCTCAATGATAGTGCTGTCAACGCGCGTACTGCTCACATCGCTTATACTTTATAATTTTGAATTTCTTTTTTTTTACCTTCTTAATTATATTTTCGGTTTTTAACCAACTTCATAACGGAGAAAATTTTCAATTCCTGAGCTTGAGACACTTGCTATTATTTACGCATTGAAACGATTTTGTATTTATCTTCAGGGTAAGAAATTTAAGATTGTAACTGATAGTTACTTTCTTACTAGGACACAGAACAGAAAGGAGCTGAACCCGAGAATAGCACGTTGGACTGTCGAGCTCCAAGACTTTGAATGCGAGTTGGTACGTCATTCAGAAAAAACGATGCAGCACGTAAACGCATTATGCAGGTACACGAACATAATGACAGTAGAGTCAAATACATTTGAAGAAAACAATCAGAATAGCGATCAGAAGATGGAAGAAATTACGAAAAGGCTTCAAGTTAGTGAATGTAGTATGTACGAGATGAGAAACGGCGTTTTGTATAGAAAGACAAACGATGGTAATTTACTATGCTACGTCCCGGAGGACATGGAGAACCATATTTTGTACAAATATGATGAAATGGTTTCCAGAAATCAAAACAAAGGCAGCTAGGCATATAGAGAAATGCATGAATTGTATGATATTTTTGCCGAAGAATGGCAAAAAAGAGGGATATCTGAATAGTCTACCAAAACCAAATAGACCATTCGCGGTATTCCGTATTGATCATTACGGACCTGTTGACAATGGTAGAAGGTAAAAACACATTCTAGTGGTTATTGATGCTTGCACAAATTTCATTAGATTATATCCAACAAATACGACTAGCACAAAGGACGTCATCATAGCATTGAAAGATTACTTTAGAATCTGTTTCACGTCAAAAGATTTTGCAGAATTTTTAAAAGAGAATTACATTGTTCATTCTTTAAGCTGGATTCACCCAACAAAACAAAATTTTTGTTCCGAAACATTTTTTTTGTATGTAGTTTGACGTGTTTCTTTTTGAGAGATAGAGCGAGAGAAAAAGAGTTACTGCCATCCCTAAATTAGCGCGTAACTGCCATCCCTAAATTAGCGCGTAACTGCCATCCCTAAATTACGACGTAAAGCGCAAGATATCTGTCAAAATTTCTCATGTACATACAAAATGTATGAAGCATCCCTAAATAGCACGGCGTCAACGCTTAGCAATTGGAAAATCCAATTTTGACAGCGCGTAAGATAATGCAGTTGCCTGCAAGCTACTGTTGTTTACATATTTTGTTGTAGTATTTAGAGAACGTTACAAAACAGTAATGAAATTTTTGCTTTTTTCGGGCTTATATAGCGTTTTAATCACTGTTTTGCATTTCATTTTATAGGGTTTTATTAAAAGTGATAGGTTAACATTACTGTTCACAACCAAACGTTGCGCTTTTATTTAGGTATGCACCTTCAGCGTAAAAGCCATGCGTTATTTTGCGTCGCGTCTTACGCGCTAATTTAGGGATGGCAGTAAGACGCGACGCAAAATAACGCATGGCTTTTACGTTGAAGGTGCATACCTAAATAAAAGCGCAACGTTTTGTTGTGAACAGTAATGTTAACCTATCACTTTTAATAAAACCCTATAAAATGAAATGCAAAACAGTGATAAAAACGCTATATAAGCCCGAAAAAAGCAAAAATGTCATTACTGTTTTGTAACGTTCTCTAAATACTACAACAAAATATGTAAACAACAGTAGCTTGCAGGCAACTGCATTATCTTACGCCCTGTCAAAATTGGATTTTCCAATTGCTAAGCGTTGACGCCGTGCTATTTAGGGATGCTTCATACATTTTGTATGTACATGAGAAATTTTGACAGATATCTTGCGCTTTACGTCGTAATTTAGGGATGGCAGTAAGACGCGACGCAAAATAACGCATGGCTTTTACGCTGAAGGTGCATACCTAAATAAAAGCGCAACGTTTTGTAGTGAACAGTAATGTTAACCTATCACTTTTAATAAGACCCTATAAAATGAAATGCAAAACAGTGATAAAAACGCTATATAAGCCCGAAAAAAGCAAAAATGTCATTACTGTTTTGTAACGTTTTCTAAATACTACAACAAAATATGTAAACAACAGTGGCTTGCAGGCAACTGCATTATCTTACGCGCTGTCAAAATTGGATTTTCCAATTGCTAAGCGTTGACGCCGTGCTATTTAGGGATGCTTCATACATTTTGTATGTACATGAGAAATTTTGACAGATATCTTGCGCTTTACGTCGTAATTTAGGGATGGCAGTTAAACTCACTTCGGAACAATTTCAGATTGAATTGGTTTAATTCCTGGCGAAATAATGCGCCTTGGTTTAATTCATGGCGAAATAATTAATTATTAATTATTTCGCCATGGTTCCGAAACAATGAAACTGTGCTGCCAACTACTTTATTTTTTTTTTAAATTTAACTGAGCTGCCACATCATATTATATGTACATATTAAATATATGTATATGTTCATATAAATTTAAAAGGTAAAACTGCTTGCAAATTTAAAAAGTAAAACTGCCAAGCAACCTGATTGACTTCTTTTCTGAATAATTTTTTCTTTAAAAATTTTAACAAATTTGTAGTAAAAAAAAAGAAACTGGTGTCAACTGAAAAAAGTAAAAAAGCAAGAAAAAGCATCACAGCCTAATTATGTATTGCGATAAAAATCTTTCAAGCAAAAAAAAATATATATTTTACATCCTTTTTCATTCTTTGTTTGCATTGACATTCAAGAATTATTTTAAAAATTTGTTTTGTTCTTAATTATGAAAGTTTTTTTAATTTAGAATTTATTTATAACAAAACCAAAACTATGTCTGTGACACAAACAACGCAAAAAAAACGGCATTCTGTGATTTCAACATTCTGTCACAGTGCTGCCTGCTTGTAAAGTAACATACCAATTACACATGCAAGTACTTGCATGCAAGTAGCAAATACGTATTATCACCGAAAATATTAAAAAAATATTCGAAAGTGCTGCAAGTTGGTTGACTGTTTACACACGCAGGTGCAAGTTCATTTATAAAATGTATTCAAATCGTAAAAAACTATTAAAAATTTCTTTAATTATGGAATTAAAAAAAATAATGAAATTAATTTAATAATTTCCTCTTTATTTAGTTTTTTTATTCATTATGAAAAATTTTTAATTTTTTGTGTACGCGCTATGTATGTATTTATTTTATTTTTTTTATTTTATTTATATATTTGTATTTTAAAAATGAAGCCAATCTAGTGTTGCCGTTTTTGTAATACTATAAAAAAAGCTTTATTTTTTTTAAACTAACGCATAAATTTTTTGAAAACTCATCATCGGTAACACTGTTTCTTTAATTGTCATTTTACTTGCAGCAAGTGCCAAAAATTACTTGCAGTCAAAAATCTCTTGCAAGTTGAGCTGCAAGTTCGAAAAATTTGAGTGTATTAGTGAAAAAGTGTGAGTGTATTGGGATTTTCGCACTTGCACTTGCAGGTGTAATTGGTATGTAACACATCTCGCTTACACATATGTTTCATATGGTAGCTTTGTTTTTCCAGAAAAATTGTTTGAAGTGGGTGAATCGTTTCAGAACAAACTCTCAAAAAATTAAAATTGTTTCAGAACAAAAATGTTTTTCCGAAGCAGTGGGTGAATCCAGCTTTACTTTTTTACATTTGAGAATAATTTTGAAAATTTCTGTTTTACTCTCTCGTTGCTAGTTTTTGCTAGTAAAGTTACTGAAAAGACCTACTATTGTTATTGGTTTCTTATTAAATTTTATTATAACATTTTTAAGACTAATTTTCTTTAAGTCCGTGTTATTAATAGTTTTTTATTCAATTATTAGATTTACTTGTTTTAGTACTTTTAACTTAAATTTTATAACACTGTACCTTGTTAGTTTATAAGATTTGTAAAAATTAACATCTTACAAGTAAAAAAATTTTCTTCTTAATAAATACTGAAATTTTTAGTTGATTTATCATAAATTAGATATATGTACTTAGATATATGTATATTACCTATATATATGTATATATACATAAAGACAAATAACAGCACTTTCTTGGAAAAGTGCGATTAGCCTGCTTCTTTTCCTTTTTTAATCTTATATGCAAAGAAATTCATAAAATTTTAAATGACCGTATAATTCAAGTATCATTTACTCAAATCATGCATCAAATCACTAACCTATTTACTGTTTTCAGAATATTTAAGACAGTCCACTTTTGCATTGATAAATGTTTGTTTATATTACTTAAAACTTTTAATAAATTTCCCAACAAAAAATTTGGATCTAAAACGCGATGGATTATTTTTTAGTATATTATGTAGGCTGCAAGAGACGATATACTTAGCATATTATAGAAAAGATTGAAAGCTAGCGATTTGTTGTGCCTTTTGTTGAATATTCTGTTGGAATACATCTACCCCTTACCCTTTCTTTTGGTTGCAAAACCGAATTATATTTGATATTTGCTTTATTTCAGAAATTCTATTATTACATGGCAGTGTGAAGCATTTAACAACAGCCTAAAGAAATGGTCCTATTCTTACCATATCCAAATATAGTCAAATTCTTAATTCGTTGTGGGAATGATTTAAAATCTTATGCAATGTTCTAACCAAAGTTAGCTTCCATTTTGTGAATTAATCGGCTACCGAAAGACTTAAAAAAGTTGACACATCCCGCCTAGAGCTTTTGTATTGCTCAACCATATCTTTAACAAATCTCTCGCCTTGATTTATTTTTTTGTCGTTGCCTGATATACCAGCGTTTATTTGCCCTGTAAGTGGATAGGACGAATTGGCGTCATATACCCACCAAAACTTTACACAATTATTAGCCGATTCGGATGGAATATGCTACCTAAATATTTTACGGCACCTGAAAGAAAACAGTTGTTTGACAATAGCTAATTTTTTTCCGGTAGCTTTGCTGCAAATTCATTTGAAAATTTTTATAAATCGGTGCTGCTTTGTCTGCTATGGATCTTTCTTTTCTTGTAACTTGTCGATCAAATTTTTGTTCAATGTAGGGAAAAATAATTCATTTTCCAAAGCACATCTAGCCATTCTCTCTTTGAATGGTGACATCCAACACCAATATGTATACCAAAGTATGCACTGACTTCCAAAGATTGCCTTGCAATTGCAACAAATGAAAAAGTGTACATGTTTAGTAAAAAAAGTGTGTATGTATTGTTACAGTCATGACAGCATTGTAAAATGTAAACATGTTGTAAAATATAATTATAAATTTTTTTACTATTTAATATACTCTGATGCAAAATTTTAGATTGGCAAAAGAAAAACACACTGAATATAATTATTTCTTTTTACTATTTGACTTTGAACAAAAATATTAAATAAGCAAAAGAATATATATATTTTTATCACGTCTAAACAAAAAGATATACGAAAGGGTTAATTTCTTGTTGATTTTAACAGTCTGGTAACATTTTCTTCTGTATAGTATGAAAATGGAAAAGAAAATAAAATATTTCATTACAGTGTGAAAAAACGGTGGGTGTGTGCGGAGAATTTATTTTACAAAAAACTGTTTGACTTGGGCATAGAATATTAAATTAATAAAACTTATTTTATTTTTTGGTTAAAGATTTTAGCTCATTAAAATCAAAAGAATTAAATTAAAGAAGGTGGTAACAAAATTCTAAAACAACACGAGGCAAGGAAAAGGACTAGCAAAAATATTTGCAAAAAACAATAATTCAAGAGTACTAAAAACTTTGTGTTTTTTTGTTAACTTATTAAATTACGTTGTGATATTAACAACCACTTGTGAAAAAGTCAAAAGTGAACAAACAGTATAAATTTTGTTTTTAGAAGATAAAGAAATCTCTATTTAACTCAGTGTGAAAACGTAAAAACACAAATATGGAAACTGAAGGTGCACCGCGTTCTGAATTGCAAGATTTGCAAATGAAGGCTGCTCAAGTCACAGATGAATCTTTAGAAAGTACTCGCCGCATGCTTAATCTAATGGAGGAGAGTAAAGAGGCTGGCATACGCACACTTGTTGCTCTCGATGATCAAGGCGAACAATTAGATCGCATTGAGGAAGATATGGATCGTATTAATGCCGATATGAAAGAGGCTGAAAAGAATCTTAGTGGCATGGAAAAATGCTGTGGTATTTGTGTGATGCCGTGGAAAAAGGTTTCTATAAAAGACGATAGTGATAATGCCTGGAAAAATAATGATGATGGAAAGATTGTTAATAACCAACCACAACGTGTTATAGATGAACGAGAAAGGGCAGGTATGGGTGCTCCACCACAGTCTGGTTATATAGCCCGTATAAACAATGATGCCCGCGAAGATGAAATGGATGAAAATTTGGGACAAGTGAATTCTATGTTAGGCAACCTGCGCAACATGGCCTTGGATATGGGCTCTGAATTGGAGAACCAAAACAGACAAATCGATCGTATTAATGCCAAGGGCGATGCTAATAACGAGCGCATGACGGGCGTCAACAAGAGGGCAAACAATTTGCTTAAGAGTTAAATTAATTATTATTAAAATGAAAACAGTACACAAACATTAACATCATCTACAAACATCATCAAAACTATAAATAGCACAAACACAAAAAGACCAACATTTAATGGCCACTGAAGAGGGAAACTTAAAGTAACAAATAAAAAGGTATGTTTTTCCAAATGCACCAAATAGTAAAAGTTATGATATCGTATTTAATATATCTACCCATTTTATTTTTTGTTTATAATCCACTTTTAAATGGACTCTTAAAAAAAGTCTGAATACCTATAAGATAATAATGAAAGCAAGGTGTAGAAAAGTAAGGTGTAGGATGAGTATATTGAAGTTGAATATAAAAAAAAACGATTTCAATACTTCCGTATTGATTAAAAAAAAGCTATAAACATTGCTTTGATTTTATTTAAAAAACAAAATAACAAATTACCTATATTGAGAAAAAACTATATGTACATAGTTGCGACAAGGTACTTTCCTCAAATGAATCATAATCATTATTCTCATTTGGATGACGCTATGCTGTTTAAATTTACATTATCGATATGCACTTATTTGTTTACGTTGATATATCTAATAATATATTTAAATGAAAATTGTGCAAAAATAGTAAAAAATTCTGTTCTGTTAAAAATTTTTTGTAAAGATATTTAAGATGAAGAAACTCTTAAATGAAGATGATGAAATTTTTAAGTCTGTAAACTTTTCTATTTAAAAATTTTAATGACGATTTAATTTGAATGATTTCTTTAAAGATTTATTTTGGTCTTTGGGGCGAGCAGAGAGAGCAACTAAAGAAATTAAAAATACTTTAAAATTTCCAGTACTTGGTTATATAATCTTAGCTTTTAATATAGATCGATAAAGGTATAATTCAAAATTATTTAAATTGAAGAGTATCTCAGTTAAGTTTACATCGCTTTTACCAGGTTTCATAATTTAAGTCTGATTTAGCTAAACCGAATTCCGTTAAGAGGTAAATAAAACAGAATAAAAATTATGTGCGGAAAGATTAAAAAAAAAGTCAAAATTAAGCTTTGAAAATGCTCAGTGCGCGGTCTGATTATTTAAATACTTGACCAAAAATGCATAACCATTATTTTTATAAATGTTTATTCTATCTTTTTTTACACGTATCATTACTATTGACGTTTTATTATGTATCAAATGTGATATCTTACCTTTTTTGTGGAGTAGAATCTTATGTTTTTTAATACGTTGTTAAGAAAAACAAAATTTTTTATTCGTAATTTAGTGGTTACATCGGTTGGGTCAAATATTTGACTAATTTTTCTAAAGCTCAAGAAATATACATTAAGATAATTATACTGTTTCATTGTTGATTAATAGATCGCGTTAATTCGAATTAGAAAAATAATACAAAAAGACATGTTTACTGGCGAATATCTTTGCTCAGACAATATTTGGTCAACGATGGTTGCACATGACTGAAACATAAACATTAAGAGTTTACATTAGGCGAATTAATGTGCGACATTATGTTCGTAACAATTTGATGGCTAGTGTAGACGTAGGGTTAAGTATCAATCGTTGAGTTAGTACCTTGTGTTTTTACACATAGTCCAGATTTACACTATGCAATTTTTTGAGGCATTTTTTTCTCAATTCCTTATTTAAGTTGCAGCGATTTGCGCTATTTAAAAATAAACATAAGCAAAAATAATATCCCCTCAAAAACCCAGTAATACCATATTGCTTACTCCTCTGCTTCACCAACAAGCAAAAATTTCATGCAAGTTTTATGAAAAATTGCCTAGTCTAAATGCGGTATTACATAAACGGTAAAAAAGATTCATGTGTATTGTGCACTTTTTTTGTAGAGAATATATTTGTGTACTGATCCTAAAAATTTCTGTACAGAACATCAACGTGAGTTTTTCAGAACTATGTACAAAGTTTTTTAAAAACTACACTAATATACATCAGCAAAATAAAATTTTCAAATTTAGTGAATACCATCAATATGTCTTAGGATAAATATATAATGCATAATATTGGTTTTAAATAATGATGCTAAAAGAAAAAAACTTTTTTACTTGTAGGCTTATCTTCACATGTATATAATAATTAGTTGTATATTTTTATAAATGTACGAACGGCCTGCATTTGATAACGTCCTTCCTAGAAAACGGATCTCAAATAGAAAAGATTAATAAAGATGCGTTTGATCCCCTTAACGTTGGTAGAGGTATTCAGTATAACTCCATACTAGGACCCCTTCTGTTTTGCCTTAACATCAATGACCTACCTGATATTGATATTAGCAGTAAATGCATATGTATGTGGATGATGTTCAAATCTATAACTATAGCTACATTGAGAATATTACCCTATGTGTAAACAATATAAATACCAATTTAAACAAAATTAACAGCTGGGCAACATTTAACGGTTTACAGATCAATCCAGCTAAGTCAAAATGTATTTTCCTTACAAAATCTAGGAGAACTTTTGACATTTATCAAATAAAAATTAATGGCAATGCTATTGAGAATGTAACCTCAGCGGTTTTAATGATGGGCTCACCTGGACAGATCATAGAAATGCAAGCTCCGTACTTTGTGGGCAATAAAAGACTCAACGCCATTTGCCATACGTATACTTCTGGCAAAATCATATCTGACCCCAACACTAATTGTGACTGTATGGACCTACGTAAGCTTAAAGTTGTATATAATGATGCTGCACGTTATATATTCCAAAGGAGTCGGCGTGATCTTATTCCCTTCTATTCAAACATGATTTTCAAAATGACATTAAAGATCTTTTAACATACAGATGTCTCACTTTTCTGCACAAACAACCGCTTTATTTATATGATCGTATTACTTTTGCTACATCTCAACGTGGCAGGAACATCATTCAGCAGAAATACAAAAGTTTTTTATCTCAAAGAGAGATTCTGATTAATACAACCAGTCTTTGGAACTCCTTACCCAATAATATACAGAAAATAGGCAACGCAACTTTTTTTAAAAGAAGTTAGTTAAGTTACTAATGTCAATTTCTTAAATTTTTTTGACTTTGTTTGAACTTAATCTTTGCATATTAATGGTTTTACACAAACCTATGTTATTTTTAAAAACTTTTTTTCTTAAGTTTTAAAACTATTCAATTATATTTTATTTATTACTGACAACTATAATTATGTCTCTGTTTTTATATCTCCATATGTATATTTGCTTTATCACTAGCACTGTCACTTATAAGATGTATACATCTTTTGTACTAGATAAGAATGTAATAATAAATAATAATAATAAAATAATAATAAAAGTGCCTTATGTTATCAGGACTGTGTAATTCATAGTCTATTCAGGTAAAAAAAAATAGATTTATATATAAATAAGGTTTACAATACAGTCGTTATAGGATAGGTACAAAATTCTTCAAAATATTTTTCCACTTTACCTTTTATTAATACAAACCAACCAATATTTTTAATATTAATTATTTTTTTTTAATCGTACACAGCTCAAACAAAACTAAAATAATGAATGCACAGAGAAGGATATAACCAATGGCCCAAAACCAAACACCAGCACAAAAATAACCGTGTTGTAAAAAAATAAACAAAACAAAATGGCATTTACACAAAGAATAACTTATTTTTAACCATCCACAAAAAAAGGAACTATAACTTAAAACTCTCTTAAAATGCCTGATTTCAAAATGTTCAAAATGGACACTATTCCAAATCAATAAAAAAATAACAAACCTACCGATTTTTTTTTAATTGTAAAAGCAACAAATTTATATCAATAATACTATTTACATATAAAACTATATACAAAAGAAATAATGTTAACTCTTGCTATTACTATGTATTAATATTAAATACTACTACAGGTACCAACTATAACTATTTACTAACTTTTAACACAGTAAATGTTTATTAATTTATTTAAAATTTGTTTTTATACAATTCTTGTTAGTTTAAATTTATGCACATTAAAAAAATACTACATTTTATTCTAATTATCAAATCTATTTATTATAACTTTAAGTTTGTATTAAATAATAAAAATATATTAAAAATTGATATACACACAAATAAATTCCTAACTTAAATAGATAAATAAACAGTTAAAAAACATAATTGATTTTTTATATAATTCATTAAGTATAAATTTACATATAAATAAGTATATTTGTAAATTGTGTACAAAACAATGTACTCTTGTACTTGTGCATTTCATATGAAACTTTTTTGGAACCAATATTTACACGAAAGGATATAATATATAAATCTATACTAAAGAAAAACTACAATTTATAACTTTTCCTATACCTCTTAATGTAAAAAAATGTGTTTGTTATTATATTCAATTTTAATGTTCTCAAGATAAAATGTTTTTGTGAGATTTTTGAATTTAGAATTAAAGAATATTTATTTTATTTAATTGTAAGCAAACATTTAAACTCTTAAATAAACTTTGGGATATTAATAATGGTTTGGTATCCTTACAATAAATTAAAATCCCTAGTTAAAATATCAATTACATTAAATATCAGAGAAATTTAAAGCATTGAAATATTTATACTTCATAATTAAAAATAAATATAAAATTGTTATTTAATCTTGGTTGTTAAGCAAGAACGTTTTATATACTCAAGTTTTAAAGTTGATAAAATTAAGCCTTAAATCTAATATTTAGAAAATAAAAAATATAACAGTTGAGATCACTGTTCTGTAAATCCTATCCGAATTCTAAATTAAATAAACACACATTTTGTTTCGTTTTGAATAAACAAGTTTCTTTAAAATTATTAAAAAAATATAAACTACATTATTTTTTGGTTCACTGCAAGCATGACTTTTAATTAGTTGTAGAAAGCAAAACAGTTTAAAGTTTATAAAATTAATATAGTTGTCATTTGACCTTTTAATCAATTATATTTTAGTTAATTTTTCAAGCAAATGGTCTTTATTTTTTATTTCTATTTTCAATATTTTGATTTTTCTGGTACACAAAGGAGTAGCAAAATATCGAAAAAGGGAATAATAAAAAATAAAAACCATTTGACTTGAAAAATATATAAAATATAATTTATAAAATTATTCTTAGGTTTTAATAATAAAAAATATTATACTAATTGCCCACAAAATTTTGTAATAAAAATGTAATTTATTTGGTATTTCGCTGGTTGCTTCAGGCAGCTAATCAGGAAACCTTTATTTAAATTTTTAGAAAAGTAAAAATCAAAACAACTTTTTGTCAGATTATAATGTAACCGGATTAGTTTTATTTTGAATATGCCTAAGGTCTGTATTAAGAGTCGGCTAGTAACCAACATAAAACAGAAAGGATATGCTTAAAAATATCGATTTCACACAGATTTCATGATTTGAAATTAAATTATGGAAACTGTTCCATAAATTAAAAAATAGACTTAAATGCTCTAATTTGTTTAAAACGAAATTATAAAAAGCAATAACACGATTTTAGCCAGATTCTGCGTTTATTCAAAATAAATTAATGTTGATTATTTCCTCAAATATAAAAATTAGAAATTTAATTGAGAATATTTTTTCTAATTTATTAACTTCCATGAAAATTAAAAATTTCTGGCTGTCGGGAAAAAAATCGCTAGGACAGGCATTTTGGGAATGAAAAAGCATTTACATATTTAATATTTATTATTGAAATACAAGTAAATAAGGAAAACAGGCTGCTATGGCGAATCAATTTTAAGTTGCCCTTAAAAAATATGAAATCAATTGTTTTGTGTTTGCAAAAAATAAAAATTATGAAAATATATATTTCAGTTAATAAATTATTAGATTAATATTGTACCCGATATCTCAATTAATTGCTTTAGAAAATTGCCATTATTGTATGCTGGTTTTAAATCGAAGAAAACGCAAAATTATATACACTTTTTATATTAAGCTTAAAATATTCAAGTTTACAAAATTAAAAAATCTCCTTATTAAAAAAATTTTAACGGTCACCTGCTTCTTACTTTGCCTTGATCAGCAGAAAAAATCGATGAAAATGTAAAATTTTCTTTTTTTTTAGCTTCGTAATGATATCTTTAAAGTTTATAAGGAAATGTTGTAGTGACCTCTACTCATCTAATCTTTTACTAGCATTGAAATCTTCTGGCTTTCCCAGATAATTAAAATAGAAGAAAATTTAAAAGGTGGACTTGAAAGCCAACTTAGTTATTTAGTTACCATAATTATAGTACGTAATTAACTTTTAAATAAACAATGTATATGTGGTACCATTTTGAACCACGTAGTACCTCTAAGTACAAGGTACCTTTTTTCTCGCGTGCTTAAAAGTACTGGTAAACACAGAATTATTGTTTACATACGTTCCAGGCAAACTGGAATAAAATCGGAAAAAGTACTCTCAAAAAGAAAGGACAAATACAAAAGAACTGTTTAATCAAAACAAACGATAAAATGCTAAGTCCTTCTTATTTTTGAGTTTGTCGAAGTACCTATTTTAAAAGATCTTTTTATTAACACTATTTAAACAACATTTTTTTGTATAATTATTTTATGTTTATTGAACGAATGTTTGCTCATTTCTTTTGATTATTTTTTCATTTGTTATTCTTTTAGTTATAAAGAGCAATTTTTTCTTTACAATTTTTCCTGAAGAAAGTTTTGATGGCACATCAGAAAATCAAAACAAAAAATACTTTAAAAGCTCTAATTTTTTAATTTGACTTAATTGTATTAAAAAAAAATCGACGAGCTATTTTTTAATTAGCATACTGATTTTAATAAAATATCCCCTATTTTCGGTTTTTTTATTTAAGAGTTTAAAATATAATATAACAAAATTCATACGATTTTGTAATATAATTAAGTTTACGGTAAAAGCTAAAATAATGTATTACTTAGACCGCTCTAAAATATATAAAATTTCGTTATAAATTCTAACAAAGTTAAAAGTAGACAAAATTTTAATAATATCAATGATATATATTTGTTAAATTTAATCCCAAATTTTGCGTTCGTAAAAGACAAGATCTCAAAAAATCAATAAAATTTAAAAATTTACAGTTTATAACACTTAACAGTTTATTTTTAGTTAAATTAAATATTAATTATTAATAAATTCAAAAATAAATATATCCTTACATAAAACAAGAAAATGAAAATTTCAACTGTCAAATTGATTAACTTCACATTTCCTTTTATTTGAAAGTGTTAATTTCATATTTTTACAAAATAAATTTCTCTGAGAAAAGGTAAGATAACTTCCAATAGAATAACAATTAAATAAAATCTTTGAATAGTATTCTAAAAGTGAGATGTGTTTTTTATTGATAATTTTTAACAATTTTAAATAAAGTTAGTCGATTTGTCAAGCGAATATCCAATTTATTTGAAATTTTTTGTACATGCATAAGAACGTATCATACTGTATATAACATTCTCGTTTTTTCGGTAGTTTTTCAACCCTCTTTTGTTTCGCAGTGATAGATGAAAGTTTTACTGGGAAAACCCCAGAGCCAGTTTGCCTACTTCCAGAATAATAGCTTCTTGTTGTTACATCATTTCCTCTCGTCTAACTCTTACCTAATTTCTATTTTTCTTGACTACAAAAAACATATTAGTGCTACCAATACAATAAATGCATGAAAACGCAATACATTAAATATCGCTATTTAAAACCATAGATCATGATCTGTGTTTAAAACTCGCAAAACTATTATAGTGGCACCATTGAAAAATAATAATCATCTGTACATTTGTTTATATTTTTCATTTACATACTTCTTATTTGGCGCTTTTTTTTTGGTTTTTTTGGCTGTTTTGATTAACTTTAATAAAAGAATTAAGTAGCTGGCGACTTGGCTATTTTTGTAGCCAGCTACTTTTGTAGTCGATGGTTGGTAGCCTTTGATTGTGTTTTTAGCATAAGTTGGCTACGGGCTACAAAAGTAGCGGTGTAGTCGGTAGTCGTGTAGCGGATAAAAGAATTATTCTCATAAGTAGTCGATGGTCGGTGGACTTGATTGTGTTTAAACATATATTGTCTAGGCAAAACGTAAGAATACTAGTCTAACGCCATGTGGCAAATCGCTTCATTGGAACTGTATTTTGGGTTGGTTAGACGAAAGCGATGAATGCCCTTTGTGTAGGGAGACATTAAAGACATCTCAAATTGTGCAACTACAAAATTATTTATGACTTGCAGTGCCCACGACTTCGTCCGCGTTTAATTTCTAATTTTCTTAAAATTAAAATTTAGAAAAATGTGATTCTGTTTTGTACAGTTTTTTTAAGGAATTCAAATATTTCATTTTTTGTTAAAAATCAAAACGCATTAAAATTTTGTTTAACAAATAATTTATTTTTCACAATATTCATAAACAAGCACAATTCGCCTTGACAACTACAACGTATACAGCTGATGAGCTTGTTCGCCCGTGCGTTCACCTGTATTATTTCGCCATGGTCTAAAAACTCACTTTCTGAGTCAACTGTGCATACATATATGTACATATTTTTAGAAAAAAATTTTTTTGTACCAGACATATTTAATTCCACTTTTATTATGAAACAAAAATTTTCATTAAACTCAAAAAATAACGATAAATACAGAAAAAACAAATTGTAAAGATGGACAAAAGTGTTCATACAATGTAGTCTCTTCTGTTTTAATCATAATTTGCAACCTGTAATTATTCAAATACGGTTAGTATCTTGCCGTATCTTTTGAACTATTTTTTTGGTATTTTTGTATTCAAATAGTTTTCAATTGTCAAGATGAGTAAGCGTAAAGAAATTGTCATCGATGTTCAAGAGCGTAAAGCAGGAAAATCTTATCGCGAAATTAGCAAAAATATTAAAATACCTTTTGCCACTGTCCAATACATAATCAAAAAAGTACGAAAATACTGGTTCCGTAGAGAAAAAGCCAAGATCTGGACGACCGAAGAAGCTCTCTAGGCGAGATGTCCGTTTTATTTTAAGAGAAGTGGCAACAAATTCGAGAATATCAGGGCCTAAGCTACAAAATATATCAAAAATATTACGGATAAGAAAGTTCATCCTAAAACGGTTAAAAGAGGGTTACGAGCTAAAGGGTGTGCAAGCGGAGTTCCCCGCAGAAAGCCTTTGATATCTGAAAAGAATCGAAGACTTCACCTTGAATTTGCAAAAACACACATTAACAAAGGCGCAAATTTTTGGAAAAGTGTATTGTTTACGGATGAAAGCAAGAAAAGTTTGACGTAAAAAAAATACAGCACTTGAGCGAAAGAATATTGTGCCCACAGTGAAACATAATAGTGGCAACGTAATGGTTTGGGGCGCCATTGCTGCATCTGGAGTTGGTCGGTTGGTGTTTACTGATGGTATTATGGGCCGATACTATTATAAACAGCTTTAAGAATGCAATTTGCAGCCATCAGTTGATATGTTGGGTCTTGGCTAGGGTTGGATCTTCGAACAAGACAATGATCCCGAACGTTGTGAGATTGGCAAATTTATCATGCAGCAAGGCAGTTGAAATCGCCTCCACAACCACCGAACCTAAACACGATTGAGCACGTTTGGGATATTTTGTTATTGTTACCAACAGAGAAACGTTAAAAGAAGCATTACAAAAGTGCTGAATCGAAATTGCTCCTGACATGACCGAAAATCTTGTCGCTTCAATGCCGAGACGTCTGCAGGCAGCGATTGATGCTAACGGTGGGCCAACAAAATATTAACGTTTTAAAAATTAATCTAAAACTAACTACTTTTTGGAAGTCAAAAACGTTTTTCTGTTATGTATGAACACTTTTGTCCATCTTTATTATTTGTTTTTTATCTGTATTTATTGTTATTTATTGAGTTGATTTTTATTTCATAATTAAAATGGAATTAAATATGTCTGGTGCACAAAATTATTTTTTTGCACTTTTTGTTTGGCGAATATATGAAATTTTTGTTATGTATGAAGACTTAAGTCCTTGACTGTAGATCATAAACATATCAGTCCAAGTAAAATGTTGTATTGTATGCATGCTTTTTATAAACTAAAAAAGGCTACATTTCATTAGTTGCAGTGATCTTATTAACAGGAATGCCAAAGGTCAGCTAGCACTTACATTGACCTCGGTATACTTGCCCTATAAAAACGGGCTAAAGGGATCCTTAAGCAGGCGGGGCATTGGCTTGGTATTCTGACTTGATCCAAATACAAAGTGAAGTTAGGGGAAGAACCGATATCGATAAAAGAGGTGTGTTTGATTTTTAAACTCCTAATACAGTATACCACGGTTAAATACCCCACGCATAATTGCTTTTTTCGTTTATTTACCTCGCGCCGTAAATCCCCGAATATTTATTATACATTTTCAAACAAAATTCCACGGTTGAATAACTTTCGTCTAAATACTCGATTCGGGTAATTACCTCAAAAAAAATTCCCAGCACTGGCATATTCATTGATTTAAGTTCGTTTATTTACCCAAAGTACTTTTTAACAACTGTGTAAGAACTTTATACATAAAAGCACCTGTTAACTTCACGCTTGTTTTTTGTTGTCATTCATTGGTGTTAAAATTAAAAATTTCTTAGTTGTTGAAAATACGTAAAATTATAAATTTTTTGGTCAAATAAATAAAATTTTAAATAGTGCTTAGTGATATGCCTCCTAAAAAAACTTCTTTATCCATAAAGCAAAAACTTTTGTTGATCTCTACGGTAAAAAAGAAGGAAAAAACAAAACACCAACTGGCTGCACAATTTCATTGCGATATTTCAACGATCAATAGAATAATAAGATTTAAAATTCTGTTTTTTATATTCAAACTGAAATGTATGAGTATTCTGATAATTACCTTTTAAAGGCATTTAATAGTTTTCGTATAACTACCTCTGTGGGGTAAATAAACGTGGACCTTTAAATGCCTTCCCCGGATATATACCCAAAACAATTTGGTTTTATTAGTGAGGCATTTAACCGTGGAATACTGTATTCTTATTTTCTGTAATCAGGCAACCATCTTAGAAGACATGTGCCCACGCATACAGTAGTGGATTTTGACCAAGTACCTTTCAGTTATTCTTGTAACAGCTATGCTGCTATCGAGAGTTTTTTCTAAAAGATTTAAAAATTTAATCATGTGGGTGTATGTCACTAGATGGTACTTAGAGCTGGAGAAATTGGGCAATTTCGACCGGTCGTAACCATAGGTCTAGGGGCGTAAATTCGAAGACCTATTGGAACAATTAAATGAATGCACTGTGTCGTGAGAACTTTGGAGGCAAGCTGCGCAACTATTCGTTCACGGTAGCAGTTTATTATACTGCACCAACCGGCCCTTAATTGTGCTAGAACTGATCTCTTTTTAGCTCCTGAGACCGCCTGCTGATGCAATAGTTTTTGGGTAGGTAGGTGACAAGCCACTGCTGATTGACCGGAAGCATCAAGTCTCCTCACGCAATCTTAACACAACCGGTAGCGATTCCTAATGCATTATTTTGTACAGTTTTTAAAACTCGCTATTTAGTATTGTCCAAATCGGGGCAGCATAATTAAGGAGAGCGACCAATTGCCTTGTATGTTGTCACTATTATTTTCTTAGTCATTCTCCAAGAGGTGCCAGCGAGTGCTTTAAGGAATTTGTTGCGAGTTTTCACTTTGTGGTCAATGTAGACGGCGTAAGATGAGAAGTGAAGGAGGTTATCGAAGACTACGACTTAAATTTTTGGGTTTTGTACCGTGGGTATACTCCGGCCTTCGATTGAGATGTCCAATTCCATCCTTGCTTCTTTAGTCTACAAAGTGAAAAGGAATACCGAAGACTTTGAACATTTAACATTTCTGCAAACATTTTGAGATGGTGGCCAAGTATTGTGAGATTTTAACACAAGATGTTTAAATAGTGCAGTCGTCTTCATACGACATCATTTCGACATCTTGGAGTGGTGCAGGAAGTTTCGCAAGATAAACGCTGAAGATTGTGATAGTGCTCCTCCCTGTGGCACGCTCACTCTTATCTTGCGGTATTTTTACTTCTGGCCTCTGAACTTAGCAAACGCTTGTCTGCCACTTAGGTAGTTGGCAATCCAGCGTTTGACATCATTGTAAGGAGTTCGAGATATCATTAATGAGCACAAAGTGATCAACCATGTCAAGGGCCTTGGATAAATCCAAGGCAGCCATAACTGTGCGTTAACATGGTCTCTGCTGATTAAGGCTGTCTGCGATGTGGGTAACTATCATATTCAAAGCCGTGTTAGTGCTATATGAATCCCTGATGAATGCTTTTAATGGGCTTGTTAAAATAAATTACAGTAACTCTATAGAACAAAGATTCAGTATTAAGTCTCCTGAAACCGACTTCTTTTAAGATCTTTGTGTGGTATTTGACACTAAGCCCACTAATCCTTATACACATGGAAAGCCTTTGCCACAATTCTTTCTACCACATTTGTTATGAAGAGCAAATGCAGAATGATATCGATGGTCGCTTGAGGTGTAGTCCTTTTGGCAAATGTAATTCCAAGAGATGCACACCACGATGCTTTTGCCAAATTATTTACCAAACTTCCTGATCGACCGTGCGTATAATTATCAAGCAAGCCTAAATATCTTAAACTTAAATCTTAAGGATAGATAATATGATAAACATGAGGTACGTATATATGGTTATAATTCTATCATGTTACTAAATTCATCAAATGCAATGGCTCTTCCTTCAGAAGTCAGATTAGAAAAGAAATCTTCACGTTAGCAGTACTAACTATTTGTTGCTTTAAACAATTACGTATTATTTTAAAGAATTCCTATAAGAAATACACAAGGAATTTGTTTTTAATATTACAAACATTTTCCTGTGTTTGAAGTAGAATAATGTACAACAGCTGAATAATATATGAGACATGCCTCAAGTACAAAATTAAGATATGTGCATTTAAAAACTTTTAGAAATGGACTTGAGTCACATTTAAAATGAAATAAATAGAAACTTTTTGTATCCTCTAGTTTGATAAATGTACAAATAAGATTTTAAGATTTGTATTTATGTTGCTATACTCAATAGATAACTAAATATTTACAACCAACGACTACGAAACTGCAGTGAAACTTTTTAGTTCTTATACTGGTTAGAATTTTATATTGAAAATTAAAAAAACACTAGAGCATAGGGTAGACCCTATCTATCCTAACACAATTCGTTATACGCACTGGAATAACGAACCGGCGGCCAATGAACAATCAGGAAAAATTATTTAGCCAAAAATTAAAAAATAATTATTATTATTATAAATATACGCGTGCTACTAGGATGCTAGAATCAATTTTATTACAGATAATTTTTATTTTATTTACAAATTGTCGAATTTTATTGCTTTTAAAACCTAACTTTAATGTTTATTAAGTATCATTTGCAAACAAACAAATTTTGCGTAGCCAAATATGCGTTAAAATCAGTTGCCGTATCTTCCAAGTTTAAAAATTCGATGTTGTTCATATTTTCTGCTGGTATGAATACAATTGAACCACGTTTTAATAGTAAATCAGAATGCCCACTTAAACGTAAAGTGCGAGAACCATTTAAAACTAACAGTATGCCGGCAGATCGTGATAATTTCAATGTTTGTGATGATTCGGAAGAAAATGATATTTCAATAACTGCAAAATCTGGCACTGGCGGCGCATACAACTTTGTATTTTCATCTAGTTGCTTAGGTTTAAAGAGTTTTGTATAAGCTGGCGAACCGGTATAATTTACCGATGCTAACAATTGCTTGACATCTTTAAACTTTGGAGTTAACCCTGCACGTATGACATTATCCGAACATGCCATACATTCAATGCAATCACCTGAGAGGTAGGCATGAATTTCATTGGCACCTAAGTATATTGATTCACCAGGCTTGAGTTCTAGTAAGTTTAAAAAAAATATTGATAGTACACCAACATCATTAGGAAAACTAGAATTTATGGTTGAAAACGTTTCTCGAAGGCGGTGTTTGGTAAGAACTGTAAATAAAAATGTTAAAATAAATTAATGTATACGTTTTATTTGCATTAACTATTAACAAACCATACTCATAATCTTTCAATATTGCATTAATTACGCTTGATATATTAACAGGGTCAGCAGTCATAAGCGTTTGATAGCACATTTTCAAATCATCTGTAGAACCTTTACGCAAACCATTAATCGCAGCATCGCCACCTAATAGTTCCTTTAATGGGGGTAAATCTTGACAAAATCCATAGATTTCGGCATATGGACGGAAACCACAAAGTGCTTTAAATGGTGTTAACGCTATTGCTAGTTCTGGTTTGTGGTTGGGGTCTGTATATAAATCCGGTTTTTCTTTGTGCAAACGTTGCGCTTCAAGCTTAAATATTTAAAAAAATAATTAAAATTTTTATGTATTAACATATACATTTGTATCTAAAGAAAAACTATCTGCACTGATTTAATTTTTTTTTGCATCATGTTGCATGCCGGTAAGTAATAATTCTTGCAATTTCGCTCAAAAACCTTAATAAAATAATAAAAAGCCACTATGAAAATTCATTTAGTAATAACTCGCTGGTTTTTCTGAAAAAATCATAGACGAAGACAATTTTCGCTTGAGAGGTTAGGTCCACAAGCAAAATTTACACATTTTTGCTTTTTTATCTCTTTAGCGCTATACATATTTTACCAATATATGCAAAAATGCCAGTTAAAAAGTGCATTTTTATAAATAATTTATATGAACAAGAGAAATATTCACAATATAACCTCCGATTAACAGGAACAACAATATTACTCCCGCTATCGCTCTCATAGTCAAATTGTTCTTTCATTTTAACGTCTGTATCGTAAAATTCACTTGTGCCGGACATTTTGAAATTAAAATTAGAAATATTAAACAAATATTAATCACGACGTTTATATAAAAAATGCGAATATGCGCGCCAAAGGTGAACTTTCAAAAGCAGCACTGTTGCGACGCTGGCATTTTTCGGAACTATCGATAGCAGCGCGACGGCGTTCCGTGGCACTTAAAGGGTTAAATTTCTAGAAGGATTATTAAGAAGCCTTTGCATGCTCAATATGTCACTGTATGGTCCGCTATTTGGTCAAGAGGCGTAATTAGGCTGTTTTTTATTTTTTTTTAAGATGGAATGAGGTAACGTGATTGAAAACTTTGATAAAGGAATGAACATTTGTCAGCGTGGTCGTGGCGGACATTTGCTAGATATCATTTTTCATTTAGAATTGGCGAACTGTTCGAATAAAGATATAATTTAAAATATTTTTATTTATTACACTCAATATTTCTCTACGCCTTTAATAAAATGTTACTCAAACGCTTTGATTTTTCTTTTTTATTAAATACTAGCTATGCCGGGTACAATAAGGACAGGATTTTACTTCAGGTATCAGATAATGGATGAGTAATTAATAATGTTACGAACATAAGATCTAGCAACCCCTGTTGTTGTTCTCTGTATGTGCGTGGTAAAAATAGGAGGTGAGTAAAGTTACTTTCCCCACTATTGGGTGTGTGTATAGAATAATACGGAAATTAGCTAACACAAATTTGAACAACCTCATTAGCTGCGTTGGTAGAGATGCGTGCTATAAAACAGAAGATCGTGAGTTCGAGCCCATCTTCGAACATGCGTACAAAGAAAGAATAATAATTGTGCAAGGCAGTTTAGAGAGGAAAAAGAAGACAAGTATTGTGTGAAGAAATGGCCAGATAAATAAATGAAGACTATTTTAATCAAGAGTAGCAGATAATTGTCAAGACGCTCTTTATAATAAAGTGGAAGAGCTTAAGCTGCTACCGGAAGGAAGTACAAAATGATTATAGTGTTCGGCAGATGTTAAGTTGTGGTTATTAGCTTGGATGTAAAACAAGGTGGAGAGATCTGTTTATGGTTTAGGTTACTAAACAGGGCATCGAGTAGTTCATGTCTCTCCGGAATAACACAGTAATGTAGCGTGGATGGCTGCGTTTGTAAAAACGCATGTTTAGTAAATACGAGACCATAGGATCCTAAAGACGGGTAGGATCAAGTATATAGCCAGAGAAAGCCATAAGAAGTTAAGAAGATAGCGAATTTATAATGTGCCACAGTGGTATTTGCAATCAAAAGAATCCGTACGTTTTTCTAAAAAGGGAAAAGCGTAACAAATAAAGTTAAAAAAGACCGTTGTATTTGCTGATCAAAACTGAGCATTTGTTTTTTTTTTTTTCTTTATAAATATCTTTTCTTTTTTTTCGATATAAATATCTTAATATGTTTAATATTTTATAAAAATCAGTCTAACCGTAAATGCCCGTTTTTCCTATTTTTCTTTCCTCTAGGTCATAGCTCTGGAAACCTTAAAGATGAGGATCAATCTATGTATCGAATTTCATTAAAATCGATTAGCTGAGACTTTGTTAAAATCGGCTTGCATCTATTCTCTTCTCCTGGTCCGCTGTTTGAAAATATAAATACCCTATATAATATAGAGAAATATCTACCCGTGTTTCAAATCGGTTCAATCGTTTAGTAGTGATTGACACAAAAAAAAAAGAAAAAAAAAAAAACTAACTTACAAATGGGTTTATAAAATAAATTAGATTTTATTTCCTGATTATGCTAAATATATTAAAATGTACCTAATCCTTCAAAAGTCATCCTTTTGTATGTAGTCACGTAAACAGACGTTATATTTTCGAGCTCTTGCAGAAAATTATTTTTTACAAGAAATTTAAATAAAAAAAATAAAGAAAAAGGATAAAATCCTTAGCTGTGGGAAATGCAGTTCCATATGCATGGATTCAAATAGAGTGCAGTGTGGCGGATTTTGTGGAAAATACTTTCATTTAAAATGTTTCAACTTATCCAAATATGAATATGATACTATGTTTTAACATAAAAATATAAAGTTCTTTTCTGGTAGTTGCTTAAATTTTATAGAAATTACGAATGAAAATTATAAAAACCTTATTAGTATATTTAAACAGAATGATGAAAAAATTACTAAAGGAATAATTAAAACTAATAAATTGGTTGAAAAAAATGTTGAAAAAGCAAAAAATGAAATTGTTAAAGAAATTAAAAGTAATCAAACTGTTGTTGGAAGTGAGACATATGTATGGCAGTAAGTTAAAAACAACAATAAGTATGCCCGTTCTTCTTAAGCCCAAAAACAAACAAGACAGTGTTTCAACAGAGAAAGATGTTAAAGAGAAAGTCAAACCGTCTTCTCTTAATGTATGTGTAAAAGGGATAACAAAAAGAAATGATGGAGCTGTTGCAATAAAATGTCAAAATGATATTGATGGCAATGTTTTAGCCGATGAGATCAAAGAGAAACTGGGAAATTAATATAAAGTACAAGTGCCAAAACTTAGAAAACCTAAGATACTAATAACTGGAATGAGTGAAGAAATTGAGAAAAACAAAATTATTGAAGCTATAAAGAAGCGAAATGATATTGAATGCAACTATTTAGAGTGTCTCAAAGTATACAAATCTTATAGAAACCAAGGAATATATAATGCAATTGTAAAAACTGATGGATATGGTTTTGAGGTCATTATGAGAAAGAATAAAATAAACATTGAGTGGGATAGATGTATGGTTTATCAAAGATGCTTCAAATGTTGGGCACTTAATCATACAGCAAAAAATTGAAATAATGACAAGCGAAACTGGTCACTCATACAAAGACTGTAAGAACGATTTTATTAAATGCATAAATTGTATTAATGCAAAAAAACGCTTAAATCTAACTGGCATTAATATAAATCATGATTGTAGAAGTGGAGATTGTCAAGTTTTGCAGCGCAAGAATTAATTGGAGGCGGAAAGAATAGCTTACTAGCAACCAACAGCAATTAAGGGAATGTATCTTAACATTAGAGGACTAACAACAAATTTTGATCAATTAGAGATAACTTGTATCGAAGAAAAACCTGATTTTATATGCTTAACCGAAATCCATTTAACGGATATGTTTGAAGACTCTGAATTTTCCAGAGTTCAGAATTTTTCATTTATGACCATTCAATTTTAAACATTTTTGTTATTTTTCATAAATGAGAAATCTAAGATTTGTTTTTTATTTTTCACGTTGATAAACGAGCATAAAAAAATTTTCTGCCTGCATACATGAATGTGCCTGTCTCTTTCATTTTTAAGTATTCATATATGAAAAAGTGAATAAGAAAAAATATCCCTATTATTCATACATGATAAGGGATGAATAATATCATTCTCATTAATGCTACTTTTCAAAAACGAATGGGTATTTTTTTCAGCGTTGAAAAGTTTTCATTTATGAGAATTCAAAAAGAGATTTATGAAATTTCTCATAAATGAGAAAAAAAAATTATATCTTTTTGACGGTCATTAACGACCAACAAAAATTGTCTGCCTACAATTACATATGAATGTGTGTATTAGCATTGATACAGGTAAGGATGAAAAACAAAATCCGTATTATGTAAAACAAATTTTTAATAAAATTAAAAATATAAATTTATAACAAAAAGACATTTATAACAAGCTTACGATACATTTCTATACATATTTTTTTATACAAACATATTAATGTATATGTGCCTTTTTCCTTTTAGATTAAACAAATAAATAAATGTTAACAAACCAATTAAGGAATTGTTTTTTCTTTTAAAATAACTTATGTATATAGAAAACTTTTTAAAGTTCTAAATGGATCCGAAATAGTAAACTATGATAACTAAAAAGTAAAATTTTTCACCATATTACATTTTCCACGCCTGCAGTTGTGTGAAAAACAAATCAATTTAAAATGTACATGATTGAGAAAAGTGAACGCTCAATGAAAAATTTTTTGTACGGTCTTTTCACTTATGAAAAATTATCAAAATTTTAAATTCTCATTTTCTCATTTTTTCACTTTTGAATAGAAAGAAAAAAAAAAAATAAATAAATCATCCCTCTCATGAATGAAAAAACCAAAATATTTTCTACCCTCTCACTCGTTTTTGAAAAGAAGCAACAAAAACTAAAATGTCTCACTGCTCTCTCATGTGTGACAAGTGAGAGAGCGTTTCGGTACTCTGGAATTTTCATTAAATAATTTTAACTTGGTAAGATGTGATAGTGGCTCGAGGCGTACTGGCGGTGTATGTTTCTACATTAAGAACTCCTGGCAAACCAAAATAAGGGAAAGTAATTCTATAGATAAAATGTGTTAGTGGCTAAAGATTGAAATCAAAAACAAATATCATACATATTCCTTAATGGGTATCTATAAATCACATGGTAAACAAAAATCACCAGAAAATGTTTTTATTGATTTTTTTAAATATGAATTGGAAAAAAATCAACGCTGATGAGAAATACATCATTATAAGTGACTTTAATATAAATTGGCTTGAAAATAATAATTCTAAAAGCAGATTAGAATAAGTAATCAGTGATAACTACTTTAGACAAATAGTAACACAGCCAACAAGGATTGCGTGTTGAAGATCGTCGTTAATTGACTATGTGATAACAAATATATAATTTGTCAGCACTACAACTAACCTGAATATGAAAATAAGTGATCATGAATCGTTAGAAATTATTATCCCTATAGAATAATAGCGTCAAATTGAAAATTTTAAAAATTGATAATAATAAATTTCGCAATAACCTGATATTTGAAGAGATCAATTTCGTTTATAATAATTCTGACTTCAATGAAGTGGCTAACGAATTTGTGACGTGTATTAAAAACGCACTTGTTCCGTTGATAAATACTAAACAAATAAACTCTCGTTCTGCAAACCCATGGTTCTCGAATACCCTAAAGCGTTTGAAGGAAGAAAAAATCCAAATGTACCAAATGGCCATGTGGTTTAATAACGTTTACCATTGCAACAATTACAGGACTTTCAGAAATTGATATAAAAATGAAATATCAACTGCTAAAAATAATTATATAAATAATAAAATTAGTAATTGCACAGACCAAAAAGCTATGTGGAGAGCAATGAAGTCTATAATACTTAAAAAAGAAAACATTAAAGGAAATAAAAATTGATGGTGAAATCATATCAAGTGAGCAAGAAATGGCAAACAAATTAAACTCATTTTTCATTAAAAGTGTGGAACATATGGTAAATAGAATACCTTATATTGCATATGAAAATATTATAGAAGAAAATCCTAACTTCATTTTTAAATTTGAACGCGTTGATAACGGCATACTAAGAGAGACTATAACAGGAAGGAAAAGGATCACAATTTCCTCACTGTAAAGATGTTTTTAAACAACTACGACATTCTTGGGTTACAGTTGAAAAGGTTTATTGAATTGTCGCTTCAGACGGGAGAATTTCCAGAACGTTTGAAAGAGTCATGTGTAGTACCTACTCAAAAAGTTAAAAATACTACCAATCCTCAAGAGATCCGCCCAGTAAATATGCTGATGACTATTAGCAATATATTGGAAAAAATAGTACATTCTCAGCTAAATAAATATTTTTCAAGAAACAAATTACTAAGCGAAACCCAATCGGGGTTTAGAAACCAACATAGTTGTAAATCACTCCTCAACTTCGTAATAGCGCAATGGAAAACAGAAATATACAATAAGCGATATATAGTAGCAATCTTATTGGATCTAAAGCTTGCATTTGAAACAGTTAACAGATTTTATTGAATAAATTAAATAAATATGGTATAGAGGGAATGGAATTAAAATGGTTCGAAACCTACTTAAGTAATAGAAAGCAACGAACAAATATCGGTGTACTCCAAGGAGCAGTTTTAGGAACGTTGCTATTTTTAATCTATAGAAATGACTTCGAAAAAGTTTTAAAAAAAGCAAAAGTATACATATTTGCGGATGATGATCTTATTTATATAAGTGATGCTATTATTGAGGAATGTGTTCGAGACTTAAATTGTGAACTACGTGATGTGGAATCATATCTAAATATGAACAAGCTGAAGTTAAATACAAGTAAAACTAAAGTTATGTTAAGAAATGGATGCACAGATTTGAATATACTAATTGGCGGGGAAACAATAGAGATAGTAGAAGAAACTAATTATCTCAGTGTCGTTTTTGACAATAAACTAAAATTTGATTCACATTCAAATTACATTTGCAAAAAGATTTCTAAAAGAATTGCCTTTATGAAACGAGTTCGTAATAAAGTGTCTACAATAACATGTATAAAAATATACAGCACCGCACTTGAGTATTGCTCTACACTTTTATTTCTAGGGAACCAACAGATGAAAAATAGATTGCAAAAATTACAAAATAAAGGATGAAGTGTTTACTAAAATGTCATAGACTAACAAATATAACGTATATGTTGCAACAGTTGAAATGGCTATCAATTAACCAAAGAATAAAATTGAACGTGCTCATATTTGTTCATAAAATAAAAAATGGAATGCTGCCCAATATTTACAAAACCATGTTACGGACGTTCAGCCATATAATCTACGCAATAACAATAATATTAGGCTAAAGTTCAGCTCAACAAATTTTTATCAGAATTTTTTATTTAACTCAATTCCTTCCGAATTGAAAACTGAAACAATTTTTTTTGCATTTAAGCGTAAAGTAACATCACATGTTAGAGAAAATTTTATATAATTTCATAAATACATTTAAAAATTACAAATTGCAAAAAATAAAAATTGTAAAAATATATTTTTTATAGCATAATGTGCTAAATTAATAAATAAAAAATAAAAAAATAAAGGCTTGATGTCATAATTCGAGGTTTTTAAATAACTTTGCCTAAATTTAACATTATATACGAATAAGACAAAGTCAAAGAAAAATTAAATATTTGGATTTTTTTTTTTTGAACAGGCGAAAGTGCGAAAAAGGCATGCGAGAATCTTACCTATTACCAATTTCCTTTTTTCTCAGCAGATGAAGTGTTATCTTTTGTAAATTGAAAATAGTTGTGCCGAAAATGTTTTGCCATCTTCGAAATGCACGGAAATGTTGAGAATAAGTCGCTGTCAATACTTTGCTATTTTTGTTGCGTGATTCTAGAGTTTGTGGGGGAGAGAGTAAAGAAAAATATAATAATAGAAAAATTCTCTTTTGTTTTGTCATTTGTAGTTTTAAGTAACAACAAAATCCTAGCAGGAGTTGCATAAACAAAGTTTTAATGTGTGAAAAAGAATGCGAGAACTAAAAAAATGTACCGAGGTGAAGCTCTCATTTAAAGATATTGATGCAATGAAAGAAGATGTAAAAGCACGTTTAAAATATATAAAAATGTAGTCAAGATGAAAAAAGATCATTGAAATTCTTTTTACATTTAAAAAACAAGTAAATTAAAATCAAAAATAGAAATTAAGAACAGGTTTGTTAAGAAGAAAACATCAAATTTTAATCATAAACGACAAGTATAACAACGCTTAATTAAAAGTTGAACTTTCTGTCTTCTACTTAAAAACAAACTTAATAGTGCGTTTCCATTTACGTGATTTTGTCTAAAACACTTGATTTGCTCAAATCAAGCGTTTTGCTACTTGATTTCCCATACATTTTTCATGCTACCAAAACCACTTAAATCACTTGATTTATTTCAAATCATGTCGAAAATTTATTTTTTCGAACTGATTTTGTCTTTGCAACACTGTGTTGTGTCTGGGATATTTAAGTTTAGCTCCGTGTTATCTATTCAGATTGGATGTTTTTATCGAAAAAGTGACATTTAATTTTAAGTTTTTAAAAAAAATAAACTTTATGGTACAAAAATTGTGTTTAAAAGAACATATTATTAAGTATGTGTAAAATCAAAAACAAAAGCACGCACTCGATTTTTACAAAAATAAAATAGGGGTTGTTTTTCTTTAACGGAAAAAAGTATCGGTGTTACGTCACAAATTCGAATATACAAAACAGTTTTGCTCAATGGAAACACTTCGAAGTGTTTTCCTCAAAACTAGTTGATTTTAAGTCAATGGAAACATACATTGGAAGTGTGTATTCAAAAAAGGTATTTAAAGTCATTGTTTAGTTTTTAATTATTACATTTACTTTCCATGCTTATTTACCCATTTCGGACAAATTTAACCCAACTTCAGACATCTACAACAAAAATTTTATAATCTAAATCCATTATTCATTTTTCAAATTAAGAAACGTCCAAATATTTTGCAGTCAGACCATGTTCCTATTCTAAAGCTGCCATTTTATTCCGATAAATTCTGGAACCTTACTAAGTCATAAATGGGAAAGAACACGACTTTACAAAATAATAAATCACTCCAAAAATATGCAAGATATATTTCATGAAATATGAAATACTAAGTACATTATTTAACTGATGCTTAAATAATGGCTACTTTGCAACTCTCTACGAAAAGGAAGAAAATCCCAAGCTACCCTCAAACCAAAAAAAATTCTCTTAACCACTTATAGTTGGGATCCCGTATATAACACTCTGCGACACATTAAATAGAGTACTCTAACCTCTACTCTGATAACAGTGCTTTGATGTGTGGAAAAGCTTTAAATATAATAATCAATTAATTGTAAGAAAGTTTTATCTTAAGCCAAATACATACAGTATTGTGCAAAACCAAAGAAACATTGCCCAATATTAGCTTCTGAGTCAAATTATGTTTAAACGATTCAATGTTTTAATGCAAAAATTACTCAAAAATTCATTGGGCAAAACCTAAGAAACTTTTTGCTTTTGTACAATAAATTTGTTTTTTTTTTAAGATAACGGTAACTTCTTATTTTTTTCGATGATTTCTTATGAAAAAGTGATCTAGTATGAATTTAAAAGTGTGTAACGAATAAATTTCGCATTTAAAATTAAAATAAAATGCAACGTAAAAAATATTGTGAAGCATTTAAATTGAATGCTATAACGCATTATAATGCAGGCAAATCACAGGCTGAAATTGCAAATTTGTTAAAAGTAAGCAAATCAATGGTTTCCAAATGGATAAACCTTTATAAAGATAAAGGAACTGTACTCAATATTAATCCTGGAGGAAGACCTCGTAAAACATCAGTTCGTGATGATAGAAATATCAAGAAAATAATAAAAAAAACCCCTTCATCTCGTCAAAAAAATTGTGTCAGAATTAGGCTTAAGTGTTAATGCCAGCACAGTCCGCAGACGGGCAAGAGAGGCTGGATTGAAAAGTTATAAAGCTTCCAAAAAACCTCTTCTTACAAAACGTCACGCAAAAAAAGGTAAGTATTTTTAAGCTTACAAGTCAACCATTAATGCCTGATTTTTTAGGCTCGAATTTGCAAAAAAATATCTTGATTGGCCAGTTAAAAAGTGGAAAAGTGTGCTCTTTAGCGACGAAAGCAAATTTAATTTGTTCAACTCGGATGGCATATGTCGTGTGAGACCCAATACTGGTGAAAGGCTTAAACCCCGATATTGTAAAAAAACTGTCAAGCATGGGGGTGGCAATGTGATGGTGTGGACGTGTTTTTCAGGTCATGGTCTAGGGCCGTTCCACAGAATTTCTACCAAAATGGACAGATTTGTGTATAGGGACATTTTAGAAAATAAGATGTTGCCATATGCCGAGTGGAATATGCCACTTCGATGGGTGTTTCAACATGATAACGATCCGAAACACTCATCGAAGTTGGTAAAGGACTGGATACAATCGAAAGGGATTCAATTGCTTGATTGGCAGGCCCAATCGCCCGATTTGAACCCAATCGAAAATTTATTTTCCATATTGAAGAGGAATGTTGGATCGAAACGATTCTCCAACAGAGACGATTTATTTTCGTGTCTGGAAGATGAACGGATACGCATAGATCCAAAAATAATTGATAATTTAATCAAATCTATGCCGCGTCGGTGCGCCGCAGTAATAAAAAATAAGGGTTATTATACAAAATATTAAAAGTTTCTTAGGTTTTGCCCAATGAATTTTTGAGTAATTTTTGTTGTTGTACTAAAAGAACCGTTAGGTGAGAGATAATTACAAATTTTTTTTGTAATATTGTATGACACAGAAACTAATAAAACTGCATTAAAACATTGAATTGAAATATGTTCGTTTAAACATAATTTGGACGTTTCTTAGGTTTTGCCCAATACTGTATATTTTAACAGCAAATAAAACTAAAGGCCTCATTACTCTAACGTAAATGTTGCGAACGGCTTCAACGCTGGATAGTTACTATATTCATGTAAACATACCATATGTTTTTAAATTTGGAGAAAATAAACAAAAACATTATCAACAAGTGATTGCGATAATTAAAAAAAATACTTTTTTTAATTTAAGTTTTTATAATTTGGGTGTTTTGTGAAAAAATATGGTTTATTTTGCCCAAAAAAAGTATAAAAACATGACATTTATTTTGCCTGAAAGGGTTTTTTTTTTAATAAATTTGCTTCAAAAATGTTTTCAATCAGCATACTATGATAGATACGCTAATTTGAAAAGTAAGCTAAATAAAGAAAAAAGTGATACAATAATTATATACGTGCTATTTATTTATATATTTTTGTATTTATATATTTATATAAAAATATCATTAAATTGTTAATGTTCTAATAGGGTTGGTTGTATCCGTTATTAATTGTAAAAATTAGATACTATCAGAATGAAATGCACCTACAAGGTATTTATGCAGCTATTTAGAAGAAATGAATATACATACATATGTACGAAATTTGATTTTTCCTACATATTTTTTGTGAAACATTTATTCTGTAAAAAATTCACTATTTTGTATAGAAATTAGTTTAGAAACTTAAGTTTAAAAAACATGCCGATTACATCTGCGATAAAGCTATAAAGAGTGTACGAAAACTGTGTCTCATAATCAATAAGAGGTCTAGACTCAACTTAAAAAATAAGTTATTATTGTTTAATATCTTGACTTACGGTTGTCTGGTTTCGTTCCCAAAAACTGCTTGTTCTCATACAAAAACTAATTCAATTACAAAAAGATACGCACATTTTCCAATGATCTGACGCTGTCATTTTATGAAAAATTCAGATTGTCTAATTTTGAACAATACGAAAATTGCTAAACAACCACACAGTTAGCATTTGGAAGATTGTTTTTACAAAAAACACAAAAGCGAGCCTTTTAAGACTACCCAAGATGACTTAAAAAAATTGATTTTCAAAAAAGACTCGAATATAAGTCCGACAGACACAAAGAAAGTGATTTATTAAAAAAAAAAGTACAAATGTTCAAAATATGACTGCTTTTAGCATTATTACGGGATTTTTTTAAAATAATTTTTATGAGTTGTGTCAATAAGCTTGTAGAGTTAAGAGAAATAAAATATAAAAGAATTTTAAAATAATAATTTACTTTAATCGTGCTTGATTCCTTCAAATATAAATATTTCGTGATATTCTCATGAAATATTTATTATTTAAAACTACAAAATGAAATGTATTACTGCGGGGAAAGCATATCCATGTGGCCATTTCGCTACTGCACACATATCTCATCAGTGGATTTTACACAAATTTTGTATTCAAAACTAGAAAGTCTATTGCCAATATGATTAAATGAGAATTACATTGAATTAACAAAGCAAAATAACAATAAAAACTTAACAAATTTTTCATAACAAAACACAGCAAACATTAATATAAATAAATAAATAAAAAATATCAAAAAAAAAAGAAACAAAAAAATTTTGAGTTAAAATTAAGAAAATTGATTCCAATGAAAATTTTCTAAATGATATAAAATCAGTTTTTGACGAGAAATACAAAGATTTCCGAAAATTCCCTAATGATTTAGTCTTCAAATTCAACGAAGAAATTCAAAACGAGGATGACAAGCTAAAGCTGGTGGGTTAGAACCCGCACAGTTTATTCGAGCTGCTGAGCGAAATGCGTTTTTTAACGAAGTTCTTTATAGTTGGAAGGGGACCAGGACGAAGCCAAGCGCAGAAGAATGAATTAGTGAATTACCTAGTTAGCATTTTTTTTAATTATAATTCATATTCGAGTCTTTACTTCTAAAACTTCTGCGCGATTGTAATAATCGTTTATGCGCCTGTTTTTGAGTCAAAAATGATTGTTTTGTCGGGAGGAAATGGTACCCTAGCCGCAACTCTTCTGAACAACTCTCTTATGACTCGCGTTTTTTTTTTTTTTTTTACTAATTTTTAATAATGTTTTTCAGTACATTTGTATCTCTATTTTGTCTACGAAATCACAAATTTTTACGAATAAAAATAAAACATTTGAATTATTTTTTTGTCGTTAGGCTGCGCTAAATATGACTCTAAAATAATGCTTAAAACAGTCACATTTCGAGCGTTTGCTGTACCTTTTGTTTTTTAAACAAGTCGCTTTCTTTGCATTTGTCGGAATTATATTCGAGTCTCTTTTTAAGTGAACAACTGAGTAATAAGATTTAAGTCATCTTGGGGGATTTTTGTTAAAATAATCTTCCAAATGCTAATTGGGTAGTTAATATAAGTCACTGCACGGTCCACAATATTAACATTAACAAAATCCGTCGAAAACAAAGCAAAATTAGAAAAAAGAAGAATATTATTTGACTCAGATGAACGGTTGATTGTTTACCACATTAAGAAAAACCCACGAAAAAGTTCATAAAAGTGTTCATCAAAAAAGACTGTAACCCGAAATGAATCAGGCATGTTCTGTCAATCACAAATCGCCTAAAACTTGCGATGCGAGTTGAAATCGCATGAAGGGTTTTCTTTTGTTCACAATCGCTAGAAATTTGGCAACTTCAAATCGCAAGCACATACTTAAGTGAAGTTATAAATTTCACTTAAAATAAACTTTAAAAGGTATTTTTAACACAATTAAAGTGTTAAATAATAAATTAAAAATATGTCCTTTGTTTTATTAATTGTGTTGGTTTTTTCTTGAGTACTGGCGATTTCACAAAAACAGCTTTTCTATTTCATGTTTGAAAATATATTGGTATTAGGGCTTTAAACAAATAGTCAGCAATCAAATTAAATAAGCGGTTATTTTAAATTTAAATTTCAAAAAAAAAAATATTCGGTGCTTATTAAATGGGCGATTTATGTGCTAAGGTACCTGAGTAGATTTATTTCAATTACTTTTAGGACGATCTGCGTTTCCAATGTGCATGTTATAACTAACAAAATAAACAAATATACTCTTCTAGTACTACTCACGACATAAGTAATCTTTTTCTTAGATGCTAAATGCAATTTCACTAATAGAAATACCATTTGTGACCAAAATATTTTTTGCTATGTGTTATATTTTTAAATTAATAAATATTAATTGGATTGTAATATCCATTAGATTGAAATAATCTCTAAGCGTCTGTTTCTTAATTCGTCATTTTTTTAATTGAATATTTTTTTAAGAAATGAAAATAAGCAAAAAGGCTGCTGGCATTTTTTTCAATTTTCTTTTCTTTTTATCTTTTGCACCGTCAAATCATATGTTTTTGTTTTTCGTTTTTTTTTAAACGCGTAAGTTTCAGAACATTAAAAATAAAAGTTGGCGCGCGAGTGTCAGAACATGCTGAATAAGAAATATATTTTAAAACTCAATTTTCATAGTACTCTAATAGAAAGCCACTGATCAGTAAATAAAAGAAGCATAGAGGAAGATTAGTAATGGTAATATGGATCAGATCAAATAATTTAAAAGAATTAGCTGAAAAATTAGGAGTTTCGCGCGGTTTTCTTTATTACGACTTTTATTAGTTAAAAAACAAGTAAGAGTGCTATATTCGGCGTTGCCGAATTTTATATACCCTTCACCATATATATATATATATATATATATATATATATATATATATATATATATATATATATATAGAAGAATATTTGGGGTGAAGTTGAGTTGCTTAAAGGCAATGCTCTTAGTAAGCTGAACGTTCGCTGAAAGAAATATTCTGAAGATGTCAGATATTTAGTTTTCAGCTTGACTTGGATAATTATAATATAAAAAATGACTCAAAAGTGTAAATGTTTTTTTTTTTCGAATTTGGGGTTTTTTTTTAGAAAGCTTTTAAATTGTTGATAGTGGTTAGTTATTTTTTGTGCATATCCGGTTTTAAATGAAATTTCAAATTTTTTGTTGCAATCACAGTCTTTTTTTTACAAAAATTAAACTTTTTGGTGATAAATGACTCAATTATTGATAGCGTTTAGTTATTTTTTGCATTTTCGGTTTTAAATAAAATTTTATATTTTTTATTGCGAGTAAAAAAATGTTAAATAATTGATGAAATTTTCGTAAAAATAAATATTTAAAAAAAATTTTGAAATTCCACTTTTTTTTGGTGATCTATAGCTTTTTTTAGTTGAATTTTCAGTTTTTAGTGAAAATTCCAATTTTTTTATTTCAAAACAAATTTTTTAGCGAAGTTTTATATTTTTTGTGAAATGTTCTAATGTGTGTGAAGATAAATACGTCAAGTTGAATACATTAAAAAAAATGTAGCATGCTATAAAATTATCGTCTGAAAGATCTCTTTAAATATTTTAAAAAATTTGAAAACTTCAGAGCCCCGTAACTTGGAAAATATGGGCAAGCGCCAATTTTTTCATTTGATGTTTCTTTCTTATTTTTTAATTCTCTAACGCCCCATATATTTATTTTTTTTAATGGAGTTACTTTATTGCTCTAAATGACATGGATAAATTAGAGGTAGGCGTGGTGTTTTGCCTGGTGCTTCGAATGACATTGACCGATCATGCTGATTTCCAATAGCACCTCTTTCGACACTATGTCTGATAGAATGACATACTTATTTTTTTTATTTATAGCACATATAGTGCCTCGACAAACTTGAATTCAACACCTACACGGACGAACATCACTCAATCGACTTCGCTATGCAAAAGAATTCAGAATATATAGACTTTATCGGGTCGGAAATGGATATTAAGAAATTACACACAGAATGACAAACTAAGTTATACCCTTTTTCCACTTTTTGTGTTGACGGGTATAAATAGGGATTAAATATAAGGTATTAAACCTAAGACAGACAAAAAATATAACTTTTCTGCAGTAAAACCTACAAGTTTGAAATGTTCCACTTTCATTTTGACATTGGTTTTGTTATTTTATAACAAATGATGATGAATTTTCATATTCTTTATTAACGTTTTTAAAATCATTATAAATAAGGCTTTAAATTAACCAAATGTATTAAAAAATTTCTTTCCTTTTCTTTTAATTTTTGTTTGTCAATAGATTATTTATTAATGTTTGTGTGAGTTTCATACTTAGCAACTGTGTAACGATTTTTTTATTGTGCAAGGAATATTAATTTGGCAGTGCTAAATGTAAAAATATGTTGACGTTCATTTCGAAGATTATCTTCTAGCATTTATTGATAGAA
Source organism: Cistogaster globosa (assembly GCA_937654795.1). Lineage (NCBI taxonomy): Eukaryota > Metazoa > Arthropoda > Insecta > Diptera > Tachinidae > Cistogaster > Cistogaster globosa. Next base: position 79,946,525 of record OW569403.1, read on the forward strand.
TTGATATTGTTAGATTATTTAGTAATAAAGAGACAGTAAAAAAGGCTGTTTTACAATAAAAAAATTTAAATAATCAAATTTGTAAAAGATATTGTTTTTACCTTATTGGGATGAACTTGTATACTTAAAGCCTTGCGTATGCTTAATACCTTAAATAAATAAGGTAACCGCAGCTTATATACATCACGCAATGATTGACCTGATGACTTTACGATCGACGGACCGTTAACATGATCACCCATCCACAGTTCAGCGTACGGAGTGTTATCAACAATTTTAAAATTCTCGTTATTACTCTTAACTAATTTGGCAACCTCTGATGTTTTTCCCAATTTGCCCCATTCATAAGTTTTAATGTTTCCCTCAAGTTCCATGTTGTTTAGTTTAGGGCTCAACGAATGACTGAAATTCGTCGTTTTCTTTTCAAACTGATAAAAACAATTTATTGCAGTATTTAAGCAAGGTCATACCATGAAGATCATCCGTAACAAATACAACAATCTTTGGGCAGCGATCTGTGCAATAAATATAAAATTTTAATTCAAACAAATCAGTTTATATTTACGAAAATCGATCTTGTTTCTAATAAAATTAGTTTCTAACAATAAACATTTCCATATATTCTCCAGAAAGATCCATCAGAAAATAAACAGTACAATAAAGTAGGAAAATTATTTAAATTTGTGGGTAAAGTCCACTGATGCATTCAATAATCACTTCATTGATCAATTTTTGATGATGTTTTGTTCGGATATCACATAATTTTTATTGTTAGATATTAATTTGTTTAAAGTAATCAATCACGATTAACGTAATCAACAATTTTAATATCATTATTAACTGGTTCTTTATTATTTTATCTACCGTTTCTATAAGACTTTATAATTTTTAATGGTTTTGATTTCCACAACTTTTTACATATTTTTGTACTTTTCCCCCCTTAAATTAATGAGTAGTAACAAGCCGGATACAAAGTTTTAACGGCGGCTGAATTGCCTTTTCAATTAACTGCAGTGATCAAGGCGAAAATATGACGTCGAAATTATACCGGGTTTATATACTTGCACAGCGTTTTTTTTTTTTGCTGTGAAAACGCCAAAAACTGTTTTAATTTTTGTATATATTTTGAAAGTTTCTTAAATAATAGTGATTTATTTATACTATTTTGTAATTTTCACTCATTTGTTTAAAATTTTTTGTTTTATTTTTTTTTTTACGATGTTAGTAATTTAACTGTTGATACTATAAATGAACAGAAACAGTTTTTTGCTTAAGTTCAATTTTTTAATTTCTAAAAACCTTTTTTAGAAAGAAAAATTATTTTTACATGTGTATGCGAACATTTTCTAAAGAACGTAAGAAAACTTAGACAATAGCAGAATGTAATAAAGTATTTTCTGGATCGATACATCCTTCATCAGCATACTTCGTATCTACCTACCTTTAGTTGTGTACATTGTAAACGTCATCTATTTAACCAACTAACTTTGTAAATAAGAATACGAGGAGTATTCATATGAATATTAATTTGTTAGATGAAGTCAAAAACAAATGTACGAGTTACAGAGAGAACAGTAAATAAATGCTTTGGTTTGTGTGTTGACTTCGTCTAATCAAATTAATATTGATTTTTTTTAATTTCTTTTCTTCAGTCCAGCAAAAAAAAAAAATTCACTCTGCATACAGCTTGTTAAATATTCCTGTTTCTAAACATCTGGGGTCATTAATGTTTTATGTGTTTTAACTGCCATCACTAAATTAGCGCGTAAAGCGCAAGATATCTGTCAAAAATTTTCATGTACATACAAAATGTATGAAGCATCCCTAAATAGCACTGCGTCAACGGTTAGCAATTGGAAAATCCAATTTTGACAGCGCGTAAGATAATGCAGTGCCTGAAAATTATTGTTGTTTACATATTTTTTATAGTATTTACAGCCGTACCTTTATTTATTTATTTATTAATTCAAAAAGTTATATAAAAGCCCTACTGGGCCAATTTATTTATATTATTATATTAAAACTAAAACCTTGAGAACTAGTTATGTATGAATACACAATTATTCAAAATTTTCAAATAAACTTGACTTAGAATGAACATTGTTTTGAACTGTATTTACATATGTACATAACATAGGACTTAAATCATACAAATATCGTGAATATCATTGGTTCCCCCTAAACACAAGATTCTAAAGAAACACATGTCAATAAAAGATCCCAAAATTACATCGCAACTTATTAATACAACTACAAGAATACAGAACATATAAAAGTATGAAGTGCTTAAAACCTTTAGAATTCAGAAAAAGTAATTCATAAATATGACGGTCTTCAAAACTATAAGTTGTTTAGATAGAATAGTAGCTTGCGTTGAAACGCATTATTTTGCGTGTTTTTGAAAAGTTGTATTGGTAATCGTGTTATCATCTACATTTGAATTCAATATTACATTGAGAAGAAGAAAATAAACAAAATACATTTGTATTGTTGATGTTAAACATTTGTTAACAAAAAAAGAATAAATGGATAGCATATCAAAAGTATACTTTACGCATAAAAAATTTAAAATGTTCCTTTTTTCATTCCTGTTGTCCATATTAATTCCTGAAAACCTTTTTTTGAGTACTTATTTTCTTCTTCTTATTTGCTTTTTGACGTTTAATATACAAAATAAATTGATACAATAATACACTGAGTGTTCACAAGCATATAAACAAAAAGTGTATTCAATGGAAAATACACTATAAAAGATTTTGTGAATTAAGCTATAGTGTAAACCTCATAAAACATAACATATGTTATTTTCCTATGTGTTATAACATGTGTTAGTTTTTTATTTAGAGCACGCTCTGTTTGATATGTAAAACCTTATGACAACAGATGTTTTCAGTGATGCTAACTTTTACTTTTAAAATTTCCACTAAAATAGAAAGACGATAAAAGCAAGATTTCTTAAAAAAATATTTTTTAACTTGTTATAATCGGCTAAACAGTAATATATAGACATTTCCACGAATACGCACGCTTGTGCTTCAACTTAAATTGTAAAGTTCTAAATAGTTATCACAAAAAAAGATATATTAGTTGATATCAATGTTTTTAGTATATATATTTTCTTTTCGACGACAAGAGGTTATGTCATATGTACAGAACATATGTAAGTTTGAACATAAAAATAATAAATTACATATGGACTTGTACACATAGTGTAAACACACCTTTAACAGCAAAAAATTAAATCGACTACGCTGCCACCTGGTAATTGATTCGCTTTGTTCTGCTCAAGTGATAATTTTGTGCCTATTGAAAAATAGATGGGGCTTATAAACATAAAAATGACTTAATGCCTTTTATAATTCTTGTCATTAATACAATATCGAATTTATCATATTTTTAAACAATTAAATACCAGCTAAAAAATCTGCTGAGTTATATATATATATAAAAAAAAACAAGATAATGGTAAGAGAATTTACCTAAAGGTACTACAACAATTACAGGCTACTAAAGTAAATACATATAAAAAACTTAAAAAAGACACTGCACAGTGGTTTAAAAAGATTTATTTTATACATAATTTGTTATTTCATAAACATTTCAATATATCTCAATGACATTTGACAGAAACAAAGCAAATATGTGTCTGAGTGAAGCTTCTGATGGTAGGCCCACTTGGTAAAGAGGAGTTGGGTACTTCGGGCATATAATTTTTTGGAAAGATTGTAAAAAAGCTTATTTTTAATTATAATATTAAGACTTAGAAATTAATTTAGACCTTGAATATATCTATAAAAAATTTTCTTACATGTGTAGGTTATTTCGTTTAGTTTGGGTATAAACCAGCTCAAGCTTTGTTCTGATAGCGCTTTTTTCAAAAAGTTACAAGCCTCTGAATTTTTGTTTCATGGATTTTTTTGGTTTTTTATGTTATTTAAATTGACTTCGGTATCACCTAAATTTTTTAAACCATTTTAATTTATAGAAAATGCGAATAAAAAATTTAGGTAATATATTACAAATTTTTTGCTTCCAGCCCTATCTAAACATAAGCAATTTTGAAACAAAATTTATAAAATATTGTAATATGCCTCGAAATGCAAAGCACCGATTGGTAAAATGTAAATGGATTTAAAGCTTCTTTATCTGTGTAAGACTAAAGTTTTGTAAGAATATCTCGATGCGATTTGATTTTGTGGCAATTTAAATTCTATATTTTATTTCTCTAAAAAACACAGTTTTTTTTAGTTTTTGAGGTAAATGTCTTTCAAATGGAGCGCGAAAGAAATCATTATAATATTATAATTCAAGAAGCGGAAGCTTTCATTTAATATCACTCACATGTTAGTCGAGCGTATATTTCAGATTTCGCCTTCTCCTGGCTATTTGCAGCGAGAGTATCATAATTTCCATGGCAGTATTTTTTGTGTGATTATTAAAAACGCTTATTTATAATTCATTTTAGGCAATTGTTTTGTATATTTTACATAACTTACATTACATAATTGTCACTAATTTTAGTTTTTAATTAAAAACATTCAATTCCGTGAAATTTACACTTCCCAATTTTTGAGTCCCTAAAATAAACGCCACAACGTGCAAGACATTTTGCTCTCTCACAGTTTTCTTCTGTTTTTTCACTCTCTCCAAGTTTTTCAAGTACGTGAACACGTTTAAGTAACAATTGGAAACAATTATTAACAATTATTTGGTTACTGAACAACAAGGTAAGTATATACACATGTATGAAGTCAAAAAGGTGTGGTTGCGCACTGTATCTTTTACTAAAGGGTAGTTTACATGGTCACAGAAGTCTTACGACATGTCAAATTATTTTGCAGAATAGTACCGTTTTTAATGTTCATTCTGAATACATATGTATTTATACCATTAAACAGAAAAAAACATATTTTGTATTTTGATTGCCGCAGGTGTTGAACCCTGGATAACCAGGTTTATATGCAACGTGTTTACCACCTTGACTACAGCAGCCTTGCATACAACCCAGTTTACACTAAAAACTTTAGGCCTGACTTAAATTCATTAATTCACAATGGACATTGATCGAGTAGAAGAAAATATTAATAACTTAGATATGGCACTTAACCAATTATGTTCTATTTTCAAATTATTTCTAGTTGGGTTAACAAAATGTAAAAGACAATTTACCTGCAATTTTAAAATAAATCCTCTAACAAAATTCGTGATAGTTGGCGTTTTGACAAAAATGCAAAGGGGTGGTAAACCTTCGTTTTAAATAGAGCAATATTGGTACCAAATTCTTTCTTTTTCGAAAGTTTATTATTTTATAAACTTTGTAAAGTTTTTGCGTAGTTTGTTAACCCTGATACGATAATTGGGTGAAATTTAAAGTTATAAATCTTCTATAAATTTTATGTAATACTAATGACATTTTTTGTTATTTTCTTTGTTGAAATATTACATCAAAAAACTTAAAAACATTTTTTAAATAATTCGACATTATATAAATATTTGCACAATTTCATAAAAGCCCCTTGGGTGAAATTTCAGCCATTAAGAAGCATAAGAATAAGTCGACAGCACCTGTGAAAAAATTTAGACCAAAGAGTAATTCTGGATTTTACCGAAGATTTAAAAGGGCGAAATATTACGTGTGACAAAAAAAAGCTTTTTTGCCGGAATCAACCAAACAAGAGACTTGTAAGCTTTTAGTTTTCACCCGCATGTTCTTTTTTAACCTTAAAATTTCACTAGTGCAATACATTCAAAAAAAGTACAAGATTGTCAGTGTCCTAGGTACTTTTTATCATGACGGAATAGTATTCCATGGAAGAAATCAGTTGACAGAGATTATATCATTTTATAACAAAACTAAAGCAGGTGTATACAGCTTAGAGCAGTTGGTGAACAACGTCAGAATAAGGGAAAACGGTTGGAATAAAGGAAGCTTGTATAAAAGAAGGTTATTTCTCCACGAATTGGGAAGGGCATTTGTAAAGTAACAAATTTAACAGCGATTTTGTGCACCAAGGTTATATTGCGCATTAAATTTATTTAATACTATACGTTAGTCAAGCGAACACCCTTCACTTCGGGTTCTCGATGCGAACATTTCCCGAAAAACGATAGAAAAGCTTGGGTCTAATTCGCTCAACACCGAACGTAGTTGTTTACCATATGGCTGCGGAGCTCCCACCTAAATATAGATTTATTTATGCTGCAGCCAAGAAGCTGGCTAGATCTTTTACTCATAATTTACCTATTATAGGTAATCTTACCCCAATGTTTGACATTAATACTAGTATATCTAAAACCTTTCTTCGCTTCCAGGATGTTTTTAAGGATTTGGAAGTGTGTTCATCCATAATTAGATCTAATAAAATACTTTAGAACATTGATTTCTTTGATAATGTATGTAAGAATAAAAAAAGGAGGTGATTATGAAATTATTCGATCTTTAGCGACGGCAAAATCGGACAAGTTACTTTTTGAAAATTTTGAAATTTTTTATACGGGTGGCTCTGTCTGCCAGGAATTAACGGGCTTTGCTTTCTATCATCCTAAGTTTAATTATGTTACAAGATATTATACGGATAAAAAACTTTCATCCTATTCAGCGGAACTGTTGGAAATTGAGAAGGCGGTGGGAGGATTTTGTGATTCGTAATAAGTTTTCTAAGGTTGCGATTTTATCAGACTCCAAGTCAGGCATTCAGGCTTTACAAAATGTAAATACTAATAACTATTTAGTGATCAACATAATAAACAAAATAATTTTAGCGGATTTCTTGAATTTTAAATTTCACTACATACCTGGTCGTTTATCTATATCTGGACATGTTCGTGTTAATAGAGCGGCTAAAGAGGCGTATACGTGCGGTGTTCGCGTGGACGTTACTTGGTATTTTAACCATGCTATTAGGCGGGTTGCGACCGTACTCGCTGAAGACTGGCAAAGGGATTATGACTTACAAAGACGAGACAAAGGCTCTTTTTATGGAAGTTTTTTCCCTTCAGTTATTGACTCGCCTTGGTTTTGTAGAATTTCTCGTTGCCTTGGAGTTCGTGATTCAAGATATATTCATATTAGTAACAAAATTTTATCGGGGCATTCCTTTTGTTAGGCTACGCTTTTTAAAATTGGTATTGAACAGTCGGATCTCTGTACGGCATGTAACGTCAGGGAAGATGTTTCGCATAGTATTTTTAACTGTGGGGTTTTTAACCAGCAATGAAGTCTTTTCCCTTGAATTTCTCGTTATAACAATTTGACGGATTTTTTATCAATAGAGAAGATGGATAATGTAATTGTTAGGCAAAATTTATTAATGCAATTGACCTGACTATTTGATCTGGATGCCTAAATTACCCTTTATATCAAGATTTTATTAACAAGTTGAATATTTATATATATTTTTTCTTATTTAATGGGCTGTGGCTGATATTTGTGATGGCTTTATGAACATTTTGGGGCCAAATAAATCTTCACTAGTGGTCTACTGTTAGTGGAGTAACTTAAAACTACAAACAAACAAACAATAAATAAGTAAGTGTTCCCATACCCAAAACTATATGCAATTTTGTCACATTATTCTGCCTAAGTTATTGCCTTGTTGCTTATATATTTATTTCTAATCTAGACGGGAGATTAAATAAAAAAGCTATTATTATTAGAAAATCGGTATAGGTTTTACAGGGGTGAATTTTTAACCAAAGATCTCTAACGTTACTTTGTTTGAAAAACGTATGAACTGTAGAAACTTTTGATTTGAAGGAAGATATAGAAAAACCACTATAAGACAGGATAATTTAATTGCCGGAGAACTTAAAAAATATCTTTAATACCCCGAGAGGTAATCAATAATTTTCAACTGGAAATGAGTTACTGAACTGTTAATTGCAGAGAAAATGCGGCTAGTCTTGCTTACTACCGCCGGATTAAGAAACCTCTAATAACTTTAAGAACCGCATTGCTAGAACAAAAGTTGCTAAAGAGTACATAAAGTTTCTACACAGCAATAGAATGAATCAAAATACAACTTCAGGGGCAATGATGAAAAAGAATTCTTAAAACGGCCAAAAGGAAAAGAGCTAGACCCATTAGTATACGAATACGACAATCAAGTTTGGTGCTGGATACTTAATGGTGTAGGGTTGTTTTTCAAGGCAACCGATGGGACAAAATCAAAATTATAACACGGAATTGTACTAAAAAGGAAGATTTTTCCAATGCGGTTGTAATTAATAATATTCTCAAAGGAGCAGGAATTTTTTTTTAATAGAAACAAAACTTTATTGTTTTGTCATTCATTTTTCTTAATTATTTTTTTTTAATTTTTTACATTTAACATTGAACAGCAAAGTTCGTAAGAAGTTTTTGAGATGTTCGTCCAATAAGACCACATAAACGAATTTTCAAATTTCCATTGTATTGTCATACACTGTACTTTTTGATAATTTTTTTTAAGAATATATAAAAGGAACAAGTGTTTTATTTATTGTTTGTTTAATAAACAGTCTTATCGCGACTGTTATTTAAAATATTATTCAAAGAGCCAACAACAATTATGCTTAGGCTCTAACACATTCGCTTTTAAATAGCAGTAGAGATAAGACTAGTTTGTACAATAAAACGAGAGAAAACAGAACAAATATTTTCAAAGCAATAAAACGAAGAAGGTGGCCAGCACTGTAAATAAATCGAGGTTCACCTTCCATTCGGTAAAAGTTTACTTACCCATGATAAAATATTAAATTAATTTACAACAATTTAGAATATAGAAATTAATTATTCTACAATTAATAAGTTTTCGATTCAAATAGATTTTAAGTCATTAATCGATTAATAAATTTATTTTACCGCCACTAGTTCTGACCTATTTTCTCTATTGTCAAAAGTATGAGATATAATAAAACGGCAAAGATATGTATGTTCTTTATTTAAAGCCCGGTTTAAATTCTCGGGATCGATTAACACATTTTTAATTTAGTCACTACATCTCTGTGAAAATGCCGTCAAAAGTTATTCGAAAAAAACTCAATTTTGTTGCCAATAATCTAAGCGATGACATCGCTATAATGAGAAAATAATATAAATAATAATGTAATACATATAATAGAAATAATTTACCGCGGGTTTTGTTTTCAGAGACCGTAGGTGCAAAATTCAAAATTTAACGAATTCTAATGGAAGTAGAATCAATCAGATTATTAAAATTTGTTATCTTGACAACTGAAACTAAGATATTGGTTTTATTAAATCCTTGCTTTTAGTTTTAACCAAAAAACACCACAGTTTCTTTAACAACTCGTAAAATGCTGAAAATACTTTTGAAAATAAGTTAATGCATGTTTCTTTTAACAGAATAATGTTCAGTTTTTAAACTTCTTATAATGAAAATAAATGTAGCAATTTCTATTAAAGTTTAACAATTGTGTAAGTCTAGTCAGAGAATAACGTTTAAACAACAATCACGAATCTTTGTTTTGTTCACGTTCACGTGAGTATAAAACAATTTAATCACGCTAACTAAACTAAATATTATAAAGCATTTACAAAAAAAAAACAACAAATAATACTTTCAATAATCCGCGATTAATATGAGAATTTTAATCAGGCCACAGAGGGGTATTTGGCCAATCTAGGCGGCCAAAATTATTTTGATTGAATTTTGTATGCAAAATATTTAGAAAAGACATGTTATGGCATTTAGAATTGTAATTTATATAAACAAGCAAAAAGACGTAGGGTATTAAGACGGTATTTTCCCAAACCAATTTAAAGAGGATACTTTTTAAAGAAACTCCAAGTCGTGCAGTATGAAAAATTAACAAACAATTCTGTTTTTATTGAAAAGATAAAAATATGATATAAAATAAAATTAATCGGCCATTTCTTCATTGCCTGAGCTGAAAATATCTTCTTTATTTAATTCATAAATGTTGTCTTCGTTGTCTTCGGTTGGGACAAGCATTTCTAAGCATTCCTTTGAGAAAGGATTTTATGTTTTTTTCGGTTGGATTGACTCTGTTGGTACGCAATTTTATATTTATGTGCGCGAATTGGTGAAGAAGTTACTTCTTTAAGCACTTCGGCAGCATCTCTCATTCCAACTGACCGTATCACTGCAGTTGCGTAAGGTTTCCGTTTTACGTCTTTTGGTTCTATCGCTGGACTCGTCGAAAAGTTTGGTAGGCCGCCCAGCATGATTAACCACTTTTGGTATAGAAAAAGACCCTTTCATCCACGGCTGATTAGCTTTAGTGAAAACACTGGCTTTTCTATGGGCTTCAGCCCACTTTTTTTATAAAATCGCTTTTGAATTTCGCAAAACTATTTTTTAGCAAAGTTATATCTTCTTTAGAATAATTTCCGGATTGCATTTCATGTTTTTCGGCAGCAGCTATATTAGCAATTATTGATGAAATATTGCAGATTTTGGAAATTCGTAAAACGTCTTCACGAACTATGAATTTGACCTTTGAAGAACCTAGATTTGGAAACAAAAAATTCTGTAATTGCTAAATTTTAAAATTAAATGTGTAAAAGAAGTGTCCAATAAAGCAGCATGTACAGTAAAGCATCAGAATTATTGGTAAATTTTTCAGCTGTAGCATACTTCAAAGGGCCATAAAATAGTCATGTTATACAACTTTATGACTATAGTTAATTTTTTTAATCAATTAAAATTAACAAAAATACCATCATTTTCAATGTAGCTCTGCCGGTACCAGAATATATTATAATCTTATTAAACTATGTGAATTATATAACATTTACCTGCATTACAATTATTTATTTTAATAAAATTCATAAACTGTAAACACGCTTTTACTCAATTTTTTCACGTTGACTTGTCTCAAACACAGAAAAAAGGCATATGCATACTTAGCAACACGAAACTTTGACTGCGTGGCGAGAGTGAACGAAAGCAAAAAGGAATTAAAAAACAACGGGATCTAGTCCAGCATTCTATTCTCTTCACCCTACGATGGGAAGTTAAAGAAAAAGTGAGTTTTGATAATTAGAATTTTGCAGGCTTTAGATAAAGAACATACACATCTTTGCCGTTTTATTATACCTCATACTTTTGACAACAGAGAAAATAGGTCAGAACTAGTGATGCTAAAATAAATTTTTTAATCGATTAATGACTTAAAATCTATTTGAATCGAAAAATTATTAATTGTAGATTAATGGAGTGTTAAAAAAAAGTTTAAACAAAATTTATTTTATGCACTCGCAATTGAGTAATGGCATTTTACAAACGTGTCACTTTTTGTTCCAGTGCTGTCATTTCTCTTAATATTTCTCAAATATCATTTTTTTTCAGTGTTACCATAGTTAGCACATCAGAATAGTTAATTAAGCCAAGAATATACGGAGGAATTCAACTTTTTCGTTCAACTGTTGCCGCATTACTCAATAACTACTGCATGAATTTGAATAATATATGCTGGGGAGTGTCCTTTGTATCTGGGTCAATATATGTTAGCTACTATTCTTTTTTAGAAAAAAAGTAATTGTGTCTGATATTTACAAAAGCCTAAGGCACGTGAAAGTGCTTTTATGTAGGGTTTCAAAAGTAGGTACTTGGGTTTTTAAATCCGATAAGAACACAAGATAATACTTATGTTTTTAAATTTGAATATAAGTTTGGAAAATCCTGAAAATTTGCAGTTTAACCTACCATACCAAACATAGATTTTACATATAAAAAAAGTAAAATCTTAATGTAGAAACAAACAACCTATACGTTTCCTATAGCAATCTGAAGCCGAATGAAAAGCTCACCTTGCTGCAAAACACAAGCGTAAAACTATTATATTTGCTTACTCTATTTCAGCGAGGATATTTTACTCTCAAAATATAAGCAATTTACTTATCTCGCTATAAAAAATATAAAAAGTTTATGTACGAGGTTTTTTTCAACTGTTTGTTCAAATCAACATTTTGCTTTTAACTGCCGGAGTTCGTTTAGTGTTAATTATGAAAACGGTCTGAGTTGAATATTTAAATAAAAAAATGTGTTTTTGTGAAAAAAGTTTTTGTGAGATGTTTTTAATTTAATTTTAAATGTGCATTGATGCAGTATAGCTTTTTCAAAGTATAGCAATTATCGATAACAAATAACTTGCGTCCTTTACTACCATGTCAAAAATAAGAAGAGTAAAATATAAAGTCGGTGAATGTGTCTTTTGGCTTCAAATACATCGCATGAGATTTCTGAAAAAATCACTTTTTAAGATGTTTTGTAAAACTGCTTTAGATGATTCCGAATTCATAATTTTCACTTCGCTTTAATTATAAATATGTTCAATTCACAGGCTTATAATTTTAATAATTTTCATTAAATATATAAATTTAAATTTGTCATAAATATAAAATTTTATTAACTTAAAATCTGTATAGGTAAAACTATTTATTCGATTTGTAATTATGAAAAATGCTTGTTCGATTAATCCACAAATTTACTAAACTTTAAGTGAAATTTTATGTTGTGTGAAAATTATTTTTGCCGTAATCAACTTTAAATAATTTTTTCTGCAGCTAATAAAATAACTTTGGCTTCTTAATACCTTTCGCAATATATGTATAACCACAAGTTCCGTACCGCAGATTTTCTATTGAATAGTCTAAAGTCGGTATAAATAATTCCTTCCTACCATAAAGCTTAAAAAAGTTAAAGTTAAAAAAAGCTTTTTTTCGAAAATTGTAAGTTTTGCTTACGGCTGTTGTCTTAACTTAGTAAATGGAGAGGTTGCAGTATTACGTTAAAGCTTACCAATTTTTCAACACAAACAAAAACCACCTGCAGGAATACAAGCGAAAGCCGAAAAAAAGGTAGGCTTAAATACAGTTAGTCTAGTAATTTTATATAAAATATCATCGGCTCTTAATGGGTTAAGCATTTTTTTAAAATTTTAGCATTTCCTGAAAGAACTCTTTAAAAGCTTTTAACTGATACCCCTATTGACAATCGAACTTTTTTTTTGGAAATTTTAGGAGCCCATAACTCGGTAAATATGGGCGATAGCCAATTTTTTCACTTGATGTTTTTTTTCTTCTTATATTTTAATTCTCTATCACTCCATATTTTGGTTTTTTTGTTGGTTACTTAATTATTCCAAATGATATGGAAAAATTAGAGACAGGCGAGCTGATTTTCAGTAGCACCTCTTTCGATACATTTTCAAAAACGTTTGTTAAATTATTTTTGGAAAGTCCAACACCACATCAATTGATTTTTGCATATTTTGTACATTCATAATTAAAGGGCAATGTAATTGCAAATTTTTTCATTCTTCACTATTACGGCTAAGAAAGAACATTAAACAAAAATATGCTGGTAAGCACGCATCACACTCAAAGTGAGCTACTTTATTTTGTTTTTGGTAAAATAACGGTAAATGTTCTTTTAAGAAAAAATTTCCGTTGGTATTATTGCTGATGCGTCAGTTGGATAAAAAAAATTCAAATAGTTAGAATGGGACGATCAAGGTAAATTTGTTAATAAGAGCCTTGAACCGTACAAGAGATGGTAGAATAGCCAATAAAGTAAAAACAAGTATTAGAAAAGTATTTTCAGAACAAAATTAGGCTTTTATAGTAAGGGAAACCCTCGACTCTGTATTCCAAAACTCAATGAAATGGCAAAAAGTCATTTGAAAATCCACGTGAACCCCGAAACAGTAAGACAAGTTCTTAGAAAACACGGTTATAAAGGTGGAATAGCTAGAAAAATACCTTTTATTAGTAAATTTAACTTGTTTGGCTCCGACGGAAAGCAGATGGTATGGCGACAAAGGAGCTCCAAACTTGAACAAAAAAATATTATTTCAAGTGTGAAACATGGTGGTGGCGCTCTGTCATGGCAGAAAGTAGTACGGGATATCTGCAACATATTTCGTATTATGAACAAATTTGTTTCTGTAGACATTTTAAAGCATAATGTTAAGCCAAGAAACTGGTGATCGAACAAGACTTCTACTTTTATTACGACAACGATCCCAAACATAAATCGTATGTTGCGAGAGAATGGTTACTTTACAATTGTCCACATGTTCTAATAATTTATGGGTCCTTCTTGACCACAGTATTCGAAAACATGACATTACGTCACAAAAAATCCTTCTAGATGCCTTACAATCGGAGTAGAGCGCTTTTCCTTCTACATACACCTGTAATATATTGGAATCGATTCCTAAACGTCTACAAGCTGCGATTTAAACAAAAGGCGGTCCAACAAAATATTAATATTAAATTTATATCGAAGTTAATTTAAGTGGCTCACTTTCACTTCGAGGTACATTTTGATTTTTTGCTATTTTTCCACTAAGCAAATGATATACCTAACAAAATTTATATGTTTTTGAAGATCTATATTCAAGTAATAAAAATATGTAATAGTTTTTCAATTGAATAATAAGAAACATTAAGAATTTTATCTGAAAATAAGCCTTGGCTTACTTAGACTGTGAGCCACTGTATGTCTAATCATTGGTGTATTTAAATTTTGTCTACCTCATCTAGTGACCTGGCAAAATTGATTTCAATACTAACACGGACGGACAGACAAACATCGCTCAATTGACGTCGCTATGTATAAGAGCTCCAAATATATAAAATATTATATAAATAATCGCCAATTTTATTAAAATGTTTTTTATGTCATAGTAATCATAAATTGTAGCCAAAAAGAAAATAGAAAGTGAAAAGCGTATTTTGAGATTTAAAGCAACAAGTACAAGTGTGGATTGCGTTTTGAAGAATGTACCATCAGCTTCCTATATTCTTCAGCACATTTTCTTTTTTTTTTCTTGGAATAATCTATCTTCTACACTCAAAAGTTAAAAGAACAAAATCGGTTTTTAATGGTCTGACGGGAAATAACGATGCATTGTGCTTAACTCAACCCGCTATCTTCATCATACGCATTGCTTACATTATGTATGAATCATACAAACATTTTGTTAAGGAACATTGGGACACAGGGACATAGTAGAAAAAAAATGTCAAATCAAACACAATGCAACATTTATATCCAACGTCACACAAATGTTGGAACACAAAATATTCTTAAGGAGTTTACTAACCCAACAAACACAAAGGAAACCATGCAAAAATTTGTAATTTCTTAAACATTAGTTTGTTCACTTAAAAAAGACATTTGTTTTCGATTTAATAAGAAATTTATTTTTATGTCATTGTCATAAAACGTTGGTTGGAGTCTATTCCTACAAATTCCTACAAAACTTATACAATAAATTACTTGTTATTATTTCATTAAATACTTGTCGTCAAAAAATAACATGGATCTTTCCCAAAATGGATTTTGTGTTTCCTGATTTATTGACTTATAAAATTCTCATTTCGTTAACTAAGCTTAAACGTCAGAATTTAAGCTTTCTAATAAAATTTTGAAACATTCTACAAATGTGTTATATAAATACGAGCAAAGTGTCCGATTATTGATAATAAAGAAACTATGCACGAATAAAGTTAAAATAGTATTCAATATAAATTATAAAGAACAATAAATTTCTTTTGTAAATATTAATATTAAGTTTTAAGTTATTAAGCAATGATTTTTTCTTATTACATATCAAATTTTATTTAAAATAGGAATGAATTATGCTTAGTATTGGTATCCAAAATAAGCTAATTACTAAATTTTGTTATTATTTTTTAATTTATTACTTTATGTGTATACACACTGAACTTCATATTTCTAAAATCCATTTTAAAATAAAATATCACTTTTGGGAACAAAGGTTTAGAAAAACTTGTTTGGAAAAATATCTCTCAATATTTACTTCAAGTATCAAATCTAAAAAGCGTTTGGCCATAATATTTAACAATATATTTCTATTAATTATTTGCTCTTGAGGTCACACTTTATACATAAACTTTTAGTATTTGTATTAATATTTCGATCATTGGTTAGCATTATCATCAAATAATAACATAATATGTATTGAATATTAAATTTCAAATTATAAAAAATTTAATATAAGAAAAAATATAATATTAAGTTAAAAATTTTGATCTGCATTTTCTAACTTTAAGCTCGAAAAATTTATTCAAAAATTGTTACAAACAAATATCAAAGAAATAATTAATTTGAGGGTATTATGGGTATTTAAGAAAAATTTCTTTCTGTTCAGAAAGTTATTGTTCTTGCGTATTTGATGGTAATATTTTTAAATAAATGCTAAAGTGTTCCACAGCGATTTTAATTAATTTCTTTTTTATTCTGTTATTTTGTTTAGTGTAATCAAAATATTTACTGTTGTTATCAACATCATTATCACCACAAGAGCAAGAATATCATTATTATCTCCATTTTTGTCGGTATGAATATCGTCAACGTTTGGGGACAACACTCAATACTCGTGTACGAAATACGTTGTTCGATGGGAGTGTTTGTCAGTGTGGTGGTGTTTGGCCTATATGAAAATAATACTCATACAGCGAACAATTTTTCTTTTGCATTTTTTAGAGGGGTTGAAATAGTTTTGTTTACAGCGGTTTTATTTAGTCGCAAAGAATCAAACGTTGTGTCGGAAGCTCTTTTCTAACGGTTGTTATAACACTATAAATTAAAAAAATAATTAATTATAAACAAATTCTGGTAAATTGAAAACAATACGCAAAACTATAAAAGAACGTAAATTTTAAAGTTAAAGAAAGGGAAAATTTTTTATTAAAAACCTCAAAGCTGTTTTTATATAAAAAGTAAGTAAAAGTCAGTTGTTTTGGGTAATGTTTAGTTTTAATTATTGATATTTGAGAAATTCTCAGACATATGTTTGCTGAAGTATTTATTATTTTCAATTTATCAAGTGATTTTTAATACAAAAATTTATTTTAAAAGGAAACTGAACGACCACTTGAAATTTCAATGAATTGATTATTTTTGCTGTTGTAATTAATATTGAATTTTTCTGTTTTGGTTTTTATAGACATATTTTGGTGGTATTAAATATGTTTATTGTTTGTAGTTTTCACCTTTTTTTTTGGCAAATTTTCAAAAAAACAAAATATATTTTTTTTACATTTAAATAATACTTTTGTTGTTTTAATAATTGTTTGATTGAAATAGTCGCAATAATTTACAAAAATACTATTAAGAAAGAAAAAAAATTATTACAAGAGTTCATCAATCAAATAATAATTACATGCTGCTTTAATTCCAAAAGTTTTTTTGAATTCAAATAGAATGCAAAATAAATCAAAAGAAGGTAATAATGACTAATTAGTGAAACGCTTAGTCCATATAACTGAAAAAAAATCGCTGCATTCGCGATTGAATAAAAAAAAGAGCAACTAATTTGTTTATTTCATTTGGCATCGAGTTCGTAATGGCCAATGTAACATATTTTCTTAAAACTTCTAGGATTTTTTTCAAGAAAATCGTTAGAAAAAAACCGTCTTGTTTTATTTATCGTTTAGTTCTCTTTTTAAGAAAAGATGCACTCAAAAGGAAAACATAATTTAAATCTATTCATATAATAAAATAGTAACGGGGTCATTTCTGTACAAGATATATGTTTTGAAAATTTTAATGTTGATGTAGAAGTAATCAAAATGGAATACAAAACGCATATTGTCGAATTTGTGTCTCTCTGTGGAGATCCCTTAGAACCTTGGTTCAACTATAGAATACTTTATATTTCGTAAAAATAAGTATTTCATAGAGAAAAGGGAGATATGAATGTGAAGTCAATCAATTTTATTGTTATAATGGTACTAAAACAGTTGTTTGCACGTTTTATTTTTATAGGTAGAAAATGCTTAACACTATTTACAGATGTTATAAATATTATTAAAAATTACCATAATAACACTGTGGCTTAACAACTTTTTTAATTGAAAACTGTCTATTTGTTCTTAAACGTCTGGAGATAAATTGAAAGATACTTCTAGCACTATTTTCTCTTGTGAACTTGTTTTTTTTTAATTTACTGAAAATTGTGATAGTCTCGTAGGTAAATAAAATAACATATAAATGACAACTGAATCGATTAAAGATTTTTGTTTAATCTGTCAAGTGCAATCAAACAAAACTAAAGGCGGGACAAAATATTTTCGAAATTTAAATGTCGTTTATATTTAATATTTAATGTATTTAATTACATTATACTATTTCATGTTTTATGTTCTTTTTTTATTAATGTGCCTAAGAACGTTAAAAATACTAATCAGCACATAACAAATTTCATTATATTTTTTATTTATGCAAATAAAAATTAAAGTTAATCCATAATTAAGTTATTGCACAATCAAAATACTTAAATATCACTGATACGCCAGGAAATGACTTAAAATCAAAGTTTTCTTCTTGCAACAAGTAATTGAAGCGACTGAAAATTTGATTTAATATTAATAAAAATAATAATTATTGACATTAAGATTTTTATAAGTATTTTTTACTTAAGTTTTTTCCCCTACTTTTTGTAGATGAAGAAGCTTAACGTAATAAATTAAATTGTAACGCATTGTTGTTTATTTTCGGTTTCTTCAAAAGAAAGTCGTTCGTCTATCTGGCAAACAGTTCTACAAATACTTTGTACTTTAAATTAATGAAAACTTTAAAATTGTTAGAAATTTGCTGAAAAATTAATTTTTTCTTAATTTAACACTTTTACCAGATAGATAAATAAAATTAAGTCGTTGCATTAACTATTTTAGATTTTATTTAAAAAATGTCACAAATTCAACATTAAAAAAAAGCACTTTCAAGAAATATAGAAGAAAAATAATTTATTTCCGAAAGAAGAATAGGACTTAAATAAGAATTTAAGTTATTTAATTTTTGAATAAGTTCCAAATTTTCTTTCTAAAAAAATAATTTTAATTTTAAGGCTTTCTTAACTTTTGTAATAAAACCTTGATGCAAGTGCTTTTTTGCTAATAAATATTTTCAATATTATTGAAAAAAATATATTTTTTTATTCTTTAAAAGTTTAAATCAAAAATAATGGCAAGGAAAGTGTAAAGGAAGTGTAAATAGCACTAGCACTCCTTTCACATTAACAAATTTTTGTTCGAAGATCTTTGTAGATAATAGTCACTTGCCATGACAATGATCAGCATTGTTTTTCTAGTGTGCATCAGTATCTTTTCGTTAAGTATTTCTATCATGTTATTACCTGAAGCCGATATAGAATGGCTTTCAGAAATTTTCGTGATACCAGTAACATTTTAGCAGCCTATAATACAAAATACATTAAAAAAAACAAAAGAAAAATCTTGTGTTTATTCGAGATATAAATGGATTGTTTTCAAAATATTGATTTGCTGGTGACACAATTTTGTTATCTTATTCTGTTGTATTACCTAGTTTACGTTACAAATTACATTTTAGAGTATTCTTGATATATTTATCAGACAAGTTTTTATAAATCATTCTGATGCACTATCCCTAACAAAGCAACAAATAAAGAGAATATTTTAGAGATAAATAGTTTATGACGACTTTTTAGAACAAGAACAACTCTTATTAATCACATTATGCCAAGTTATTAGCAAACTGTGGGGACAAGTAATTAAAATGGTAATTTCTGGAGGTAAAGAGTTTACAGGCGCACCGCATTTCAAGTCTTCTTTTGCCAACAAACAAAAAAAAAAAGTCCCGAAGATAAACCAAGCTTGTTTCTTAAAGCTTCAATTTTTAAATTAGAACGAAACGTGGTTAAAAATAGTATACGTTAATCCTTTCTTGTTTGCACAAAGCTATTTTTTGATTGGGTAGTTCTGTTCTATTGGTATGGAACATATAATCACAACTAAAATAAGGAATAAACAGAACACAACAAAATACATCTCGAATCGTCTCGAATCGAATAGTCTTACATTAAACAAAAAAATTGGAACGAATTTAAATACTAATTAAAAAGTATTAAAATCTACAAAATGCATAAATAATGGAAAAAAATTAATCCATTAAACAATTAACGAATTATCGTTAAATACTTTAGCTTGTACCCATTATAAAAATGCTCATTCAGCTGTGCCTTGTTTTGTTAATATAGCAAAAATATTTTTATATATTTAAAAAAACTCACAAACATTAAATGTTTTCTTGTTCAACCATAATTTCTAATCCAAAAAGAACTTGTAATAAAATATATTTTACAAAAACTTTTCGTGGTTAATAATTCGTCTAAACTCGTATAGATTTTTAATTTTAACGATTTGATTTAAAGTGTTTTATCTTGCTGCTTAAATTAATAATAAATTCCGAAACGATAACATTTATAAAATTGAATATTTTTTGGAAATAAATAAAACACTCGAATTTCTATTATAACATTAGTCTGCTGTAGCTATATATATATTTTTTTGTGTGAAGCACATGCATTTGATTAAAATTACTTAAATTTTATTGATCGAGATTTTTGTGTGTGGAGAAATAAGATTTATTTCATTTGTATTTAAAAAAAGCATTTATGGTTTTTTTATTTCAAGTGAATTATTCAAAAGCATTAGAAGAAGGAAAAATATTAGAACTCAATTTTTTAAATGTGTTTAAAATACAATTATGTTAATTAGAAGAATGTTTAATCTTTAAAAGGAGTATGTACTATTTGCTTGAGAAAAAAAAAATAATTGTGGCTTTTCAGCACGTATGAGCAACAGAAGTCACTGTTATTTTTTAAAGGTGGCATGTATGCGTCGATTGCAGGCTTCTGGTTTAACATTTATTGTTCCTTTACACGCAACATGGCTTGTATATAACTGAATTTATTCATTGAAGTCTTAAGGAAATCCGATTAACTTAATATCAGCCTTAAGGAAACATGTTCAAATTCAATTTTTTTGGAAATTATGAAAAACAGGTTAAACAAGATTTTAAGGTAATAGTTTCTGTGCTGAACAATTAATAATTTATTAAGGAATAGTTCGGAAATAATATTGACACAAACTTAGTCTCTGCTAAGATCTTGATATTAGTTAGCAAATGGTGCATAACCGATGGTGCTGTCTTTTAATGCCAGGTACTGCTTCAGGGAAACCTTATATATACATATGTTAAATATGTATTTTCTATGTGTAATTTATTATTTTCTTTATTTATTTTCTATGTGTAATTTACTTTATTTAGTTTATTAGTTATTACTTTATATTATCGATGGCAATTAAACTAGTAACTTACGTTCTAATATTTTTTCACCAATCCGAAATTGGTAAAAGTTGTGTCATTCATTTTTAACGATTTGATCGTAGCTGTATGGGTGAATGCACCTAAAGAAAAAACATTGTTATGGTAACATAGTATAAGTACTCGTATAGTATTGTTGTATTTAATAATAATACAGTTGGTCCTTGAGCCATATAGTTTTCTAGAATAACAACAACGTTAGTGTGAACATAAGCCTGTTTAAAATGTAAAAATTTTATAATTATATGTAGTAATATCACGTTCAAAAAGAAACATTAAACATGGTTAAATTAAAATATTATTATATTATTGAAAATATCATCTCATGTAATTGGATCATAATATAGTCTCGTAAGTACAAACATTTCCTGAAATAAAAGATTTAGAGAAAAAAAACAAAGAAAAAGTCAATTTACATTAATTTTCATTTGACTTAACAATAAATAACTATTTAGACTTTAAACATTTTCATATGAACCGATAGTTAGCAACTAAATTGCTGAACTGAAAAGCAAACACATAATAATTAATAATTTTTATGGACCAATTTTATTAAAATTTTTATCAGTTAAGACCGTAGTTTAATGAGATAATTAAGGTCAATAAACATTAAAAACGATGTAAATAAAACAATTTTATTTTATCTTTTACTTAATGTTTTTTCAATTTGGTTGTTGACTTCTCCAGGAGTATTTTTATTGAATTCTGTTATAGAAAATTTTTTTATTTTAAAATGATCTTTAAGACCTTCACAGATAATGTTTTATGCCTTAAATAAAAATAATATAATGTAATTAAATATACAAGGACGTCACACATCCCGATCGAAATGATTGTAATTTCGTGTTGCAATTCGGATCGAATTTGCTTTTCCTTCTGCAGATTTCGGTCGATTTTGTTTATTTTTAATCTCCTCCTTTTTATAACTTAGAAATGTCAAATTTGGTCACACCAAGGTAACGAACAGGTTTATTTAAATAATGATTTAAAGTAAAAGTTAATTTATGAACCCATAAAAAATATTTGAAAGAAAATCAATTCAACTGTGCTTTCATTACGAAGAAATTTCTTGTTTTCCGTTTTCTAAAGGCTTGATTTTAAGTCTGTGACATGCCTGATGTTATAATGCTTTTAACAAGTTAGTAAAATTTAGCTGTAGTTCTATGCAACATTGTTGAATAAAACCAACCATGTTGCATTTCTTGTACATAATATTCATATGATGATTAAAATATCTATCGTGACTAACGTATTGTTAAAAACAACTATGATTTTTTCGCTGAAACTGTACATTGTTACAAAGAAAAAAATATGGCTACTTGACCATATTGCAAAAGTTTTAACTTTCGAAGGGCACAATCGTACAATATGCAATAATGCATTTAAATAAACGTCGGTGTTTACGCTTGAAAGAAGATACATTGTTTTGTTATTGACGCCATTATATTGAATTATATTAAAGATCCTAAAAATAATTGAAATAAGCAAAAACAAAAATTAAAAACCTAATAGAAGTCTTGCTTCTTGCAAAACAGTGTAAATTGAAATAAATAATCATGTATTTATTAAATTAAATATGTTTTTAATAAGAAATTTGGTTCGCACTCAGCAAAACAGAACTAGTTTTTGACGTTTTTCAATATCCATGGACGTAGGAAGCACGAGTGTTTACTTTCGAAGTAAATGTACAAATATGTCAAAGGTCCTTAATTAAATGTCTGATTACTTTATTTATTAAACAAAACTGCATTGCTGGACTTTGTTTTCTGTATTGAATGCCTCACGTCCTGTTTATTTTTTATTAATTTCTCACTTGGTTGTTCCTTGTTTGAATTTTTTAAATTCAAAGCCGATCCTTTATTTTGGCTTCCATAGTGAGAATTCTGCGAAAATGAATAAGTCTTCTTATTCCTTTGACACATCAATGATGTGTCTAATCAGGTGTAGAGTTTTAAATAAAAAGTGACACGAAACACTAGGTCTATATTGTCACTTTGTAAATGAATTAGTCGCTTGAAATATTTCAAAAGCATTTCAGTTGTAACGTCTTTCGTTGATTTAGGGATTTCATCATATGAGTTCAGGGATATCATTCTGTTCCTTATCCTACACTTATAATCCAGTTTATCGCTAAACAAATAACAGTGCGATTCTCCGCAAAACAATGTGAATAGAAACAAAATTTTATGCTTCACAAACAGTGCAGCCAAACAAGCAGTAAAATGTTTATATACTGAGCTAAAGTGCTTAAGCAACTTTAAGAAAACAACTGTTACAACTATTTCCCCAAAAATATTGTAGTGTTTCACGTAAAATAACCTGAAGGCTTAAAAAATCCAATGTATCTTTATAACGAAAAAACATTGATTTTTTTAATTAAAAATAAAATTTGAATTTAATTATTCATAAATTGTTTACAAATATAAAAGTACAATTTCAAAGATTGAATTTTGTTGGACCGATAGAAAGCGTTGCATAATTAAAACTTCAATTATTATTATTATTATTATTATTATTATTATTATTATTATTATTATTATTATTATTATAAATAATGATAATGATCTTTAATGGATAAAAAATAATAAGCAAAGTAAAAAATAATTATTAAACATAAGCAAACGATTTATATTCTTAAACGAATAATTTATTGTTGCAAATTATAAAAAAATAATAATTAAATAATATATAAATATGTGGAATGTTTGTTTTGCAAGTTAAGATAAAAACTTTGTTATCATTTTGAAAAAAAAAAAACGAACTCTAAAACACAAAAATCATATTCATTTAACGCTTTATACATAGAATAACATATTAAAATTATATCTTATCAGCCAATTCTGCTTATCGGGGGAAAGTACTTCGCATAATAAAATAAAGTATTAATTTACTGAATGTAGATACTTTTCTGGTTCATACTTAAATTGTAATAAATATAAAAATTTAAAACAATTTTTATTTTACTTTTTTACTCTTTTAAGTTTAAAGTTTTTTTTAATCAACTGCAAGCAACGATATTTGGAAGTAAATAAAAAAAAATTCAATCTTCACTTTGTTTATTTTTTCATGATAATTTTACAACATCTACAATCGTTGACAGACATACTTTTCTTTTATCTTCTATTTGTTTTTTGTTTGCTTTTCTTCCTAACAAATTGATTTATAAGTTTTTTCCTTATTCTGTGCTGTTGTGAAAGTTACTTTTTCGCTCACATGGGTGTGTGTGTTGGTGTTCGAGGATATTAAGAAGACTCTATGTAGTCGATTCCACGTTCATTTAACACATACTATCAAACAAACACATTTAAACAAACAGACATGAACACAAAAGTTGTTTTTGTAATCAACATAAGGTTTTCTACTTGGTGTTTTTACCAAACGTATAAACATGATATAAGTTTGTCATTCACTTTGTAAATTTTATGTATACGACAGGGGAGATTTTCCGAGAACCTTTTTTCATTTCTGACATTGGAGAGAGTTTAATGAATGACCTAAAAGACTTGTAAAATTTTCGTGATTAATTAGAACGGTCCCTTGTAAACCGCCCACACTTTCAGAACCGCCTAGAGCTTTTCGTAAAGGGTACAAATTTAGTTAGTTTCTATCCAGATTCGACACGTTCCTTCCAGATGGATCGTCTACGTTACTTTCGAGAATGCGCTCATGTCCCGGATCCCAAAAGGCTCTTACAACGTGTCGCTTAAGTAGGGCAGATATTAAATGCTCGTACGTGGACTTTTCGACTACACCACCTTCGAATTAAAGAGAGACTATCTATAAAAATGTCATTAGCCATCGCCTTCGTTAAAATATCTCCAGTTCTCCATGCTTCTGGAAGACCGTTCAGTTTACGGGCAGCTTGAGTGTAACTGAAAAGTCGAAATCCTTCTCTATCTTGCAGACGTAAATAAATAATTATGGAGATCTTCTTTTATTAATCCCTGCTTGTTATTTTAATGACAAAAGATTTGCCTGGAATCAAGTTGTGAATTTACTCCCAAAAAAATTCCCACCAGCATAGAAAGCGTCAGGACTCTAGGGGCCAATATGTCAAACGATTATTTGATGTAGACATAAAAAAGTGTGATTCAGCATTGTCCACGGACAGACCTGAGAATTTGACCTTATTGCATTAGTAATTGCAATGCTCGCTTACTTTATAAGTGCTCAATAAGTTAGAATAGGCCTTATCACTCCTGTTTACATCTAATGTTCAATAAACGTTTTAAGGCCCCATTTCCTTTCAAAGGGGTCTTTTTCAGGCGTGAAATGCACATAGCTTTTGATGTAAAAGTCTGTGTTGTCATCTTAAGTAGTAACGTCCATGTTGACACCTTGGGGACCGAAAGAGAACGGACGAAATAAACAGCTGCTACCAGAATTATTTTGGCCAATTAAATCGACCAGAGGAAGTAGTTATTGCCCACAACCGCTCTTAACCTGGAGTACCGACGGCCTAGACATTGAAGTGGGTGGCTTTTAGTTTACATCCATTGGTATGTTTAAGTCCCAACATCGTATGGAAGACTCAAGGTGACCACCCATCGCAGTAGAATAAAATACAGCATGATCTAGAGATTTGGAATACCCAAAGATTTAATCAGCCAAATAAAACAGATTTTTTTTTTATAATAATTTTATAAATGGAATTTAAAAACATTGGACATGATGAAGGGTAAAAAGTGTCTACTAGATATTTTTTTATACAACTAAAGGTTTAAAATAAATGAATAAAAAAAATTTGTATGTACTTATGTTTATAAAAGTAAATAGTTGAAACTTAAAAAAAAAACAAAAAGATAAGCACTAAATTTATTCTTTATATACGAAATGAAAATAGTATTTACAGATCTAAAAGAATAAAATGATCAGATTTTACAAAATATAATTATTTTTTCTATAACTGTTATAACGTGGTTGTTTTCTATTTTTCAAACAAAGATGAAGTGCCTCATGACTGCGAACGCAGTTATCATCAGCACAAATTATGATGCACTTTTTTCGTAAGTTGACATGCAAGCGATCTAGAGCTAGTGACCACTTCAACTTGAAGTATGTTTCCGCAATTCCCGCTTTCAAGTATTCCGTGTTGCCCAGTCAGCAAATTTTTTAGATCAAATCGAATAAAAAGTACTGACATATTTATGTTTTCACCCACCGACCAACTGAAATCCAACGGTATAATTTAATTTGCAAATTTTAAAAATAAAAAAATCATATGACAAATGCTTTAAGAAGAAAATATGTGCCTACAGAAATGTTGTTACGGGCACTACCCTTGACTGCATTAATTTCGAATTAAATTGAGTGTCATTAAAAAAATAAGTTTCAAAATTATTTGTTGAGCATTATTTTTTGTTTAAATTTTGTAGTTTAAAAAAAGTGTTCATTAAGTTGTTTAGAAAATATGTGTACTTCTGTTGAGCATTTTAGCGCTTGTCTGATTAAATGTCAGATTTATCTTTAAAGTCTGTATAAAAACTTTTGTTTGTGAAATAAAATAAAATTAAAAAATAGTTTCAAGCAAAATACAAAACAAAAAAATATAAAAAATTATAACTTGATAAATAACAAATTCTTTCTAAGTAAAAAAAAACGTCCTTGGATATAAACAAAAAGAGCTTCTAATAAAAATGTAACCAAATAATGGTCCAACAATACTTAAAGTTACTTAACATTTTTTGACGGTTTCTTTATTTTTGCTTAGTTCTAAGGACTAGAACTCAAGTTTATTTAATTGCTTTGTAGATTATAAATCCTTCGTTTGGGCAGAAAAAGAATTAAAAAATGGTCGATACAAAAGAAAGCAAATCATTCACCTTGTTAAAAAATATTGCAAAAATAAAAAAACTCGCGGCGTCTTTTTCAGAAAAAGTCGCCCAGATCGTGTGACTTAACATTATCTTAAATTTTTTATTGTTATTTGGTGTCAAATATCGATGCCAATAGTTTCACATTAGGTTCTATCCCTACATTTACATTGCTATACTTATACAAAATGGTTAAAAAAATTTTCGTCTAATAAGCTTTACCATAAACCTACTTGATCACAACGCAAATTAGTATCTTGATTTAATAATTCTAACTTAATTTACTTTACTGTAAGAGTGAAGCCGCATGGATAAAAAATATGACAATTCTGTTTCTTTAGTTTTAACCCAAAATACATACATATATCAGAATAATTTAGTTCTGTAAAGTCTCTGTCCTTACTCCAAGTCATTTGTTTCGTTTTTTTTCCCAGGTATTTTTTATATAAATTTGTTGCAAGTT
Source organism: Cistogaster globosa (assembly GCA_937654795.1). Taxonomy (NCBI): domain Eukaryota; kingdom Metazoa; phylum Arthropoda; class Insecta; order Diptera; family Tachinidae; genus Cistogaster; species Cistogaster globosa. The sequence continues at coordinate 79,973,950 of OW569403.1, forward strand.
TTGCAAACAGCAACAAAAAAAATAAAATACATTAACACAAAGTTTTTGACACATAAATATAGAAAAAACACTCTGCAAGTAAATACACATATGTATGCACAAATGTAACTAGTTGTAGTTGTGCTCTTTACTATAACGTCAGTAGGGCTCCTAACTTTTAAACTGTAAATGAGTATAGAGTCTAAAAGTAACAGGTCCTCTTATTTACTTAACGTTGCATTGAAAATAAATTTTGGCCAAAATACATCCTTTATAAAGCCCTTGAAGCTTTTTACATGGATAGATTTGTTTAAGTTGTTGGTAAATACTTATGCAATGCTTACTTTTGACGCTATTGAAATAATTAATTAACTAAAGCTGCTATAATGCAAACTCAATATTGCTAACATCAAGTTCCGATAACAAGGTTTTGCCATGCGATGAAAACATGTTATTTCCTGCTTAACCTGATGACACAGTAATATTTACCTTTTAAAAGAGTCGAGCAATACTTCTTTTCAAGGTGACTTTTTACAAGGCGAAATATTGAGTCCATTCAATATCTCTGTGAGAAACAGCCGTTTTCTTAACCTTCAAAATAATTTTTCGATAATAAATATGTTTTTTCTTTCTTATTGTTGCTTATCTTTTAATGACGTCTGGTGTTAGTGTGTGGCGATAAATTAGCAGCGTGTCAATTCTTTGCATCTGGAATGTCAGATTTTAACGCCGCATAAGGTTGTGAAGATTTCCGTTTTTGATGTTTTTTTTTTTTGTTAAAACGTAATGATAATCTAGGTTTTTACTTTTTGTGTGTATTAAGTAGGTTCGAAACTAGACAAATTTAAGCTTTGTTAGCTGTAAACAATATATACACTTCGACTCTTAGCCCACATTAAAAAAACATATTCTTTGCCAATTTCCGCGATAACCTTTATTTGCAAACCGTATTTCATCAGCCTGCTTACCCGTTTAGGGTTGATGGAGTAACAAACATCTAAATATACAAACTTTAACGTTTATAATCTTGATGGGATTAAAAGGATGTATAAAAGTTAGTTAAGGGAGGGTGTCTATGCTTTTGTACTTGTACGTTATATTTATTCATACAGTATCGATTCAGTTTGATTGAATTACAGATTTTCTCTTACTTTCTATGTTGTAGAATTTCATAATGGATATGTATTTGCTTTGTTATTTGGCTTGCACATACACATCTATACACATATATAAATATACAATTGATAGTAAGACATATGTATATGGGCTTGTGTGCAGTCAAGATAAATGTGTGTAAGAATATTTGTGAATTTACTCAAGGTTTTTGAAGCTAATTCAAAGCAAAATGTAACTTCCACTAAATATTAATTAATCTAATTGAATATCGTGGCTGAAGTAATTTAGGAAATGGATAAGGAGAGATTTTATAAAAATTCAATAATTTTAATAAATAAACGATATTTTTTTCAACAGCAATTTTAACTTGCTATTTTACATTTTTTATAAAAAAAAAGCATTAGTCAAAATAACAAATTAATTTTCATGTACTAATGAATAAAATGTTTCAAAGCATTTCCATTAATAAACGTCAACCCTTGTTCATACACACTAATCAAAGAACTTAGAGTCTGGTAAAGCATTATTTTAAAACGGCATTTTTATCACAAATATTTGGTAAAAAGAGAGTATATTTTTTTGTTTTCGTGTAAGTAAAAAGATTTGTTAACTTGGGTGTCAGGTGATTTAAGATTAGGTGACTTCAAACCTATCTCACTTAAATCTGATTCAAATATACATCCATCCATTTACGCATCATAGTTCTTTTAAAAGATTTTCTATCACAAATTTATTTTTCATAACAACAATAATTTTTTTCTGATTGTAATGTAAAAGTTTTATTAAAATTCATTACCACTAGTAAATCCAATTATAATTAAAAAACATCAGTAGCATATAATGGTAGTTGCATTTTTGTCAATGATAATGAAAAAATCCCAAGTATAAATAAAGTGTTAATTTGAATAAATAAGAAAAGTTAGACACAAGCAAAATGTTATGCATTTTTTGGGTCGTTGCAAACTTAAATTGAACTAATGCTGATAATGGATGTAGTGATCCAGAAAACGAACCAAACTGAAAATAATGAAATAACTGTACTTAATGTATATTTTAAAATATAACATTCGTTTATGCATAAATTTAGAATACTTACATTTATGTAAACTCTTAATATTGAAAAAAGCAAGAAACTTTTGCCATAAAATTTCTTAAACTGTATTCCTGCCGGCGGCAAACTTCCGGCAAATTTTCCTTTGAATGCCAAGTACTTATAGAAAACACAAACAGTAAAACAGAAACAACAACAAGAAATAACAGTTATTAATTTTAATGGCATAAACTTGGCCGTACAAACAAGTAGAGCATAATAAACTTAACGTCATTTCAATAGAAGTAGAGAAGACGTTAAAAACAACACGATAGTGTTTATACAAGGAGGTAAAAACTATTTCGTCCAAATGTATATGTGTCTGTTGTGAAAATTCAAAGAAATGAAAATGTTTTTGTTCAAAAATAAATTTATTTGTAATTTCTCAGCAGTGCGTATTAAATTCGATTAAAGTTATATGACTTGTCTGCTTGTTGCATTCGACTTTACGTTTAAATAGTCTAAACTTAAGACACTTAAGAATTTTTGTTTCCCTTTTAAAGACAAAGTCGAAGTAGTAGAAAAAAAGAAAACAAAGATATTTGCATATTACGACAATGCTAACATAAACAAAGCCTTTACACTTAAGTTAAGAATTTATAAACATTGAAAGGAATATTTCGTTACTATTTTTAAAATAATAATAAAAAATAATCCAATAATTTGACTGAATTATAACATTTTATTTAAAAATACTACTTTTGTAAGTTATCTCTTTATTTTTAAGCAACAAGCGAAAAAATATGAAAAATTAATCTTATCGTTAATTGCTTTGTAAATTAAGCCAAAAAAGAAAAAAATAATTCAAATTTATTAAATAAACAAGTAAGAGTGCTATATTCGGTTATACCGAATCTTACATCTGGTTAAGTGAAGTAACTCCAATCAAAAAAACAAAATTAACTACTGTATATAGTTTTACATAAAAATTTTAAATACAATTTTAGTCATTCCGATATATTAAAAAATATGGTGCATGATCGTACTTCTCTATGAGAAGTTCAGAGGCCCATGACTCGAAAAATATGGGCGAGCGTCAATTTTTTTGCTTGATATTTTTTTCTTATTTTAATACTCTATCGCCCCATATATTTTTCTTATATCCTTTACTACAAAAAGTGGAAATAGGATAAATCTAAGTTTGTCATTCCGTTTGTAATTTCTACATTATCCCTTTCCGACCCCATAAAGTATATATATTCCGAGTTCTTATGCATAGCGAAGTCGATTGAGCAATGTCCGTCTGTCCATACGTGCAAGCGTTGAAATCAACTTTGCCAAGGCACTAGAGGAACTAGAAAAAATTTAAATATGCCAGACATAGGTACGAAAACTTTGCTATGGAAAATCCGAAGACCAATGTCCTTCGATGCAGCAGGCGAAACACTACGCTTGTCTCTAATTTTCAATATCATTTGGAACAATGAAGTAACTCCAATTAAAAAAAAAGGATTCAAGAATTAAAAAATAAGAAAAAAACATGGCCCATATTTTCCGAGTTATGGGCCTCTCAAATTTTCATAAAAAAGTTGGATTGTCAACATGGCTTTTAAAGACATCTTTGACATTTTTATGTAAAATTGTATATCGTACTAAATTTTTAGTGTTGCCATACCTTTCGGTGAAGACCGTCGTCACTGGCTGTTTATTTGTTACGTTTGACGAGCGCTTTCGCATTAAATTCTTCGCTCATTATAAACATAATTTGCTGATTAGTTTATCATCATGAAGATGATGAAGAGTGTAAGACACTTATAGTTTTTGTAATAACTGAGAATCTCAAGAAAGAATGCCACTTGCTGCAGGTCTCAGACCTCTTTTCAGTAAACAAATAATGCCATTATTTTATGGAACTCGGACCCAGTGCGTTTTATAGGCAAAACATAAAATTCCATGTTCGGTTAACGTACACTCATAAATTCCTATTATTGCGATTTACATAGAAATCTTTATAATTAAGAAAATTTCTTACATAAATATTTCCTGTGTGTGGTATGTTTGATAAAAATTTAATGTAAAAGGAAAGTACTATATTGTTGGCAGAACCTGAAAATTTGCAAATGCCGAAATGCCGCTAATAATATTTTGACGCTTCTCATATCTAATCGAAGCAACTAATTAAGGTCTTTTCTGCAGCTTCTAGGTTATAAGTGACTTAATGAATAACTTCAGATTTAAGGTAGTTATTCGTTCACGATTGCAATAAACTGGTAAGAAATTCGACAGTAAGAACAATCATTTGTATATTTCGATAATCGAAATTATATGACATCTGAGATCTGGGTCTTAATAGATACTGAAAACATAATTATTTATTTCTAATTAACTTAATGGGTTAATAAAAGTGTGCAACAATAGGAACACTCTACTCCTCCCAATAGCTTTAATATGCCTTTAGTTAAGGATGCTTCAGAGCTTTACTCTATGTGTGTCTCTTTTGTATTACGTAAGTTCGTATGTTGTTTGCTTGTTTGTTTATATTTTTGTGTCTACGTCCAAGTAAATAACTGTGTTTATAAGTATGTTTTCAAACATTGAAAATTTCATTTAACAAGAGTTTTGTATTACTCTCGTATCTTTGTTAAACAAACATTGCCTGTGATTGTGTTGTAAATGCCTGAACGTAATATTAGCAATAAAGAAAAACGAGCAAGTTTATTGAAAATATTTTAAATACCAAAAGAGACTTTTACAGGATTAGCTCATCTTAAAGTTTTCCGTTTTAATGATTTAAATGATGTTTAAAGCAAATAAAAGTTGTATGTGAACAAACTTCACCAACGAATAAAAAAAAAATTCATAAGAAGGAGTAAACAAGGATTTCGATTGAATTGTTTGTGCTTATTGGAAAATAATTTATTTGTTTTAAATTTTAAAGAGTTGAAATTTCAAAGTGATCTTTCTTTTATATATTTTAATAATTAGCATTGAATAACCCGGTCGGTGGGGCAGAAGCGTATTATTTTGTACAAAAAGTCAGAAAATTCTAAAAGACTTGACAGATTGAAATTAAATTTGACAATCTGTTTACCAGCAGGCTTTCTAGACCTTTAAAAAACAACGAAATATATTCCTAAAATAGGGCACCTCGGACAAATTTCGTTGATACTAAAATTTGTTTTTTTTTTTTGTTTTATTCGACTTCAAAACAAGAAGGAAGCTATCAATTTGACTGAATGTTGCTTTTTTATGGTTGTTCTTGCAGAACTGTTGAGCAGTTGTAGACAGTTTATTAAATTTGAACAGAACGTTTATTCCTTAGTCCGGTAAAACAAGTAGCGAATTTTAAATTATAAATTAAAGGATGTCTCTATAACTGACATATTTTAATCTATATGGCCCTATATTTGAAACCGTTACATACAAACTCTTGAAAATTAGACAGATTGTCCATTACTATATCAAGTATAAATATTTAAAATTAGAATTTAAAGGGTGCCCTAATGGTTGTAATTTGATGTATATGGACAATCTTTTGAACAGTTATAGACTTACGCTTAGAATTTAAACAATTTTTTTTACTGCGTCAGCAATAAGAAGTAGAAAAATAAAGGGTGACTACATACATAACTGCTGAATTTTCTTCTTTAATCTGCATTCATATGTCTACGACATATTAAAAATACTGACACAATCTTTTGCGAATATAATATAATTAATTATAGTGTAATTACCGTCTTAAGAAATATGATTTTAAGTTTGTCTGTTTTGAAGTTGTTTTTTTTTGCAAGAATTATTTTTTTTTAATTAAAATGCTGCCTAACAGTTTTAAAGCCCTTAACAAGGTCAGCAAAGCGAAGTATAAATCGTGCAATTATCAATTACAGTTAAATTTTATTTTTTAAGTCCTTAGTCTAGCTATTTTTTAATTGCGAATAATAGTCTTTATTCCAGCTACCTTTCCACGCAATTTTTAAAGTCGCACAATTATTCCTTCGCCCATTAAATTATAAATAATGAACCTAAAACTTTTGTTTACTTTTTTTAAAAGCACCATAATGGAGATGACTTCATACTCGTAAAAATTTAGCCAACTAATATTTAATTACCATCTAACCTGTTTTGTACTTATCTGGGTACTTTTATTATTCATTGCAGTAAAAGAAGTTTCTTCAGCTGACAGTCATCTTTTTTTATTTTTTAAGCAGCAAATATTATCAAATATAAACTGAGCTTGACTTAACTCCATAAGATATGAACTAAACACACTACAGCTTGAATGGTGCGTTACGATTACAACTGATTAATGCGGTTTTAGTTCAAATGCCAGTTTAAATTAATCTTTTCTTTAAAAAGTTAATTATAAAATTTCTTATAGAAAAACATCATGCTGATAGATACAAAATTGTATAATAAATCAATAAAAAATTAATAAAAAAAATCAAAATGCTTAACTTTAAAAAACCTCTGTGGATATTTATCATATTTGTAAATAAACCTTCAATAAAATCCATAATTAATTTATGTCATGATTAATAAAACGCTTATTTATATAAATTTGTCTCTGTAGTTCTAGTGTTTCAACTGTGTCCTGTGCTGATTTCTTTTTATATTAGGTAAACTTTTGATCAATTTGATTTAAATGGGCAACTAAAAGGATTAATAAATGCAATCCAAATGTCAACCGCAGAGTCAGACTTCAGCATAAATGTATCTTTGCAATATAGTTATTACTTGTAAACATTATCTATTTAGCCAACTATTCTAGAGAATTGACATATGATAAATCATTATTGAAATTATAGCAAAAAATTATTAATTCGTTTGTAATTTAATATTTCAAAGATAATTAAAAAAATATATATATATTTTCCTTTATTCTTTTATGTAGATTCTGTTAAATAAATACTTTTAGCATTTATGCAAACGATACAAATGGATGAACCAGTATAAATTATTGTACATTTACTTGGAGCGCATCTGGTATATATAGTTTTATATTTCGCATCACTTGACTGTTGCATTTGAATACCATCAACTGTATCCACACAGAAGTATTTGCGAAATAATTAAAATTTATTGTATGCAGATGCAGACATAATTCCAATTTTTTATGTATCTCTGAATAAGTTTTTTTTTATGCAGTTGCATAAGAGCTATTTCATATGCAAAAACAATAAATAAAAAGACCCAAAAAACCCCACTAAAATATAGTATTTTCTTTACTGTAAGCCTTAAAATAAACAAAAAGTAAATTAAAATACGAATGCTTTCTGAATTTATATATAAAGAAAATCTGTAAAAAACTACCCGAATGCAGTATTGTTCTCATAAATTTGGAGTGTTATGAACTTTAATATTATTTTTAAGCATTTAGTTTTAGCCTCAGACAGCCAAATTTAAGCCTTAAATATACAAATAATTTAAATTTCCTAATTTTAAGATAAAATTATTTCTTGACCAGTAATCCTAACGCGTAATTTTTTTTTTGCAGTTTTAATATGACAATCGCACTTTACATTTAAGAACAATTATCTTGTTAGATTAGATAGCATAAGTATGGTGAGCTTAATATCACCACACATTTTATTAACTGTCACATTTTCTTAATGAACACAAGTTGATATAATTTTTATTTTTTTCTACAGAAACTATTATATAAAGCGCGTTATTCAACACCATCTTATTTAAGTAGAAACATATCCATCTTTCGCGACTGTTCATGTAGCTCACCAGAGGATTTAACCCAAATTTAGTATAAAAAATAAAAAAAATATAAAAAAAGACAACTACGGGCTAAATATGAGACAAAGAGAGGGTAAAACTCACGCTGAGTACTTTAGTTTTTATTACTTACGTATGCACATATGTACATAAATTTTAACAATTTCGAAAGTGTTTGTATTTAAACAAAATAAAAATTGTAGATGAAAACAAATTAGTTTTGTCTGAAAAAATGATTTTTGATTTTAAGTCAATAAATTAGTTTTTGGATACTTTTAAGCATTTTCTGAAGGTAAATTAGGACGGCTTTCTATTGGATGTTTTTTTTTAAACTAAAGCTGAATGAATAATTTTTAGCTTATTGTAGAAGAAATTTTGTAGCGTAAAACAATAAGAGAATGTTTAATATATCTTTATTTGCAATCTGTCTAACAAACAAAACAATAAGCAAATTTCTTAATTTAATAGCAAATGACATGTGATGCAAAGTTCTAATAAACTTTTTAAAAAAAATTATAGTTTTATATAAAATATTAACAATACAAAGAATTTCTAACTACTTATGCGTATAATTCATTAATAACAAATATCTTTAAAAAGAGAAAATAATTTTTTTTTTTAATTTTATAATACATATTTACAGTTTGGGGTTTAGCTTCTAAATGGTAAATCTAATATGTGGGTTCGTTTTAATGTTCTTATTTCAATGCTGTCATCGAGGAGAGAAATTGCTAAGGGATTGGAGTGATCACTCAGTCTTTGTAAATACCTCACTAAAGTTGCGAATTTTTCGGGGAATTTATGGAATGTCGAGATCAAGAAGTATATGTTTATTTGTTACAAGCCATGGTGCATTTGTGATTAACCTTAGAGTTTTTGTTGGATATCTTTGTAATATACTTCTGTTTGATTTGCTTGAATTACCCCACAGTTGTATCCCATACGTCCAAACAGGTTTGAGAATTGCTTTATATATTCTAATTTTGTTAAGTTGAGCTGGGATTTTGGCCCCAAGAGCCAATAAAGTCTCTTATTTTTTATATTAAGTTGATTTTGTTTAGCCTTAATGTGTGGTTTCCAGGTAAGGCGTCTATCAATTGTCATACCAAGGTTTTTGACGACTTCACGTTGTGGAATAATCTGTTGATTAATACTGACATTAGGGCAGTTTCCCCTACATAATGTGAATGTAGCATGATTTGACTTTTCGGAATTTACTTTTATATTCCATTTTAGGAACCATTTTTCAAGTAGGTTGAGAACATTTTGAACGTGAAGAGAGGATTCCGCTCTACAAGGACTTACTGCGATAATAGTAGTATCATCTGCGTAGGTGGCTACTGTAACATCTGGAGTTGTTGGCATATCAGCTGTAAATATTGTGTATAAAACTGGGCCAAGCACGCTACCCTGTGGAATACCGGCATTAATTGAGAGTATATTCGACCTCTCGTCTTTAATTCTTACATAAAAAGATCTATTCGCTAAATAGCTTTGGAAAAATAGGAAATATGGCGCCGGTAATATTTTCTTAATTTTGTAGAGTAGACCTTGATGCCACACTCTATCAAAGGCCTGCTGCACGTCAAGAAAAACAGCCGAGCAGTACTGTTTTTTCTCAAGTGAGTCAGATATAACATTAACAACCCGGTGACACTGCTCTGGTTCCATGTAAACATAAAATTATATATTTTAATTTTGAAATAAAAGAAAGATGAAAAAGTATACAAAAAAAGTTTTCGGAGTTTTAAGATCCTTTTCTTTTTATATTCTTGGTAAAATAAAGATCCACGGTACAATTCAGGGTAAATCGATTCGATATATGAGACATGTGTGTATTTATATATATCCGAATTATAACGTAGTCGCTTTAAACAAAAAAAAAAAAAAAAAAAAAAAAACATACAAAACAAGGAATCTTTGAAATAGAGCTGGTTAATTAGAGAGAGAGCTAATAATTTTGTTCTGTATAAAAAATAATGTAAATTGTTTATTAAAATCTAATGATATACTCGTATGATATAAATTACAACAAAAACAAATTATTATTTGTAACTGATACAAAACATTACCAATTTTAGGGTTCCGAACCCAAAGGGAAAACCGTAACATTATTAACTTCGCCGCGGTGTCTCTCCATCTGTCTCCATTGTCTTTGGAACAGTTTAGGTAAAAATTTTATAAAAAGCGTATTACTGTAGCCGCTAAAACACAAAATAATAACAATTAAAGGGTTCCCCCATAGACGACGTTACTTTGCTTAATATGAAATTCTATATAATGCGACAGTTAAATTTACTTCGAGTATGTAAATTTTATTCGCTTAAAAAAAGGACAAAAAATAATAAAAACTTAATGTGCAACTGTGGCGAACATGTGCAGATTCAGTCATAATCTTATAATTTTTTATGTTAAAGTTATTTATTGTGATTAAAAATCGGTATTTGTCTACAGTTTCTAAGATAAATTAAAAAAAAAATAATTTCAAAAGTTTATGTATTAAAAAACAACTACAGTAGTTTTCGCTTATCGTCCACAACTACAGTTGCATAATTTTTGTGGACTATAAACGAATTAGAACTATAACCGAATTTTTTTTAAGCCACTTTATGGACTATAACTTAATCCAGATATAATACACATTTTGGACTATATAAAAAGTATGCAATTTCTTTAATAAAACCACTTTTTTTAAACAAAATAAAAGTTTATTTAAAAAATTTTTGAAATTTGTAAAAGTTGCCAGAAATCTAAATAAAAAAGGTTGCCAGTTTGTTTAAAAAAAGTATTAAAAAAACAGGGTGGACTATATGAAAGTTTTTTTCTATACAGTATTAGCTATGTATGCAAAGCAAATTTGGCCTTTAAACGAAAATAGGCGAAGTGGACTTAAGAACAAATAACTTGTATGAAATTCGAAAAAACCTGCAAGTAAATAGGACTGTTTTGGCTTACATCCGTTTTTGGCCTTTAAGCGGGACGGACTATAAACGAAAAGTACTGTATACGAAATACTTTTCAAATAATTTACAATTAGTTACTGTAAAAATATTTTGAGTGTACCATTGACTACAAACTTAACCCGAGGTGTGGTCAAAAAGTGACAGAAGTTTGAAACATTTTGTATGTGTTAGAACACATGTTTAATCCTATTATTAAATACACAGCTGGGTTGAATGTAAAGTTTAAGTTTAGAGCCGCTAAAGAAAACATCATAATTTTATAATACACCTCCTAATTATACAGACACAAAACTAAGTGCATTTCCTTTATATTATTTCCGCTTTGTAGCTTTAATAAAAAATACAATAAAAATTGTAGTTGTTAATGAAGGTGGAAGTTTTAAATTAAATTTTATTTTATAGAATGAAAGAATCTTTTACATTTTATCTTTAAATTAAAAAATAATTGAAAAGCAATTTTTTTAATGCTGTAAAATAAAATCGATAATAAGTAAGAAACAAGTATCAATTATATTGATTTTTAATTGAAATTTTTAGTTCGTTATTTAAGTGGAATAAAAGCTTTTTTAAATAAGGAAAAACAATTAAGAGCGCTATATTCGGCTATGCCAAATCTTATATGCCCTTGCAAGTTTTGCTTGGGGTGGCAAAAACTTTTGTTTGTATTCATAGTACTTAATAAAGACAACCACCTGCAGGAATACAGAAAAAACAAGCCTTTACTGAAGGTCCGGTTAGATTAGTCAAATATTTGACTAAAAAAGCGTAAACACTATTTTTACAAATGCCTTTTCAATCTTTTCTGACGAGTATCATTGCGATTGACGATTTATAATATAATACCTTATATATTGAGTAGGATCTTATATTTCTTAATAAGTATTTGTAATGGACAAAAAACGTTTTTCATAATTTAGTGGTTACGTCTTTTTGGTAAAATATTTTACTAATCTGACCGTACTTTAAGTACTAAAAGGTAAAGACAACCAAAACAGAAATACAAAGACTAGCCTTTCAAACATTATTGAAAGAATAGGTAATAAGCTGATTGGACGATATGAAGACACTTGCGTAACGTCTTTGCCAGGCTTGGGGATCATAACTATTTCCGAGTGTTTCTAAGATGGTGTAAAGTAACCAGTTCTTAACATTGAATTAAAAATAAACATAACGATTCTCAAAGCCGAATTTGGCAAGTTGATAATCATGGTGTTAGTGATTTTGTCACCACCGGCAGACTTTATTGGGTTCAGATCACAGAATAGCTCTTGGTGTTAAATAAGAGTCTGTTACGTCTCATCATTTCATCTTTCGCGCTGCTTTCCATAAACTTTAGTCCATCTTTTCGGTGGCACCCAAGTTCTGCAAAAATTAATTCAAATTTAACTCCTTTTCCCGCTGAAGGGCCTCACGCAACATTTTCTGACATTGGTTTAATTGTGTCTTTTGTGGCGCCTTAATCGTCTCTTTTCTTTTACTAGAGATTGAATATGGATTGGAGCGTTGGTACCCTTTTTGTAGATACGGAGGTAGTGGGCGTTGACAACTTGGCAGCGTCTGTCAGTATATATGCTAATTGGCTGACATTTGACTATATTTCACTGAATTATTTTGCAGTAGGTGTGCGCTTAGATATATTTTGTACTTAAGCCAATTTGTCCTATTCCAAATTAAATTTATTTTATTATTTGTTAGTCTTTGGAAAGCGTTAAAAAAGTTAGAGAATGGTCCGATAAAAGATCTGGGAGGGAATCAGCGAAATATACTCCCGTTTTATATTTTTAAATGTTTAATGTTTAGCTTAAAAGTTGCCAGCCGTTAAAAATTTTGGACATAACGTTTTAAAATAGTTGGTGAACTGCTCCTTGTAATGTGCCTTGGAGGACAATACACCGCTGATATAGAGTTCCCTGTGGCGGGAATGTTGATAGTTGTGACCTATATGTGATCTGTTTTATATTCCGCATCGGAAAAGGATCGACGTCCTTGTGAACTAAAATTGCTGAACCTCCACAGGCTCTACTACTTGGCTGCTTTGTATCATAGGTATAATACCCATTTATTCGAAAACAATTTTTATCGAAAAATGGGTTTCGGAAACAAGTAACAAATGTTGTATTCGTTTTTATATTGGCTTAAGCCGTTAACGTTCCATAAACATATTTGTATAGCAAAATCTGCTTAACATGATTTGATTTGGCAACATTTGTTGGAACATACTCTCCATGCTTGCCATAAATCGATCCATGGTTTGTATTAATTTGTCGATAGAGCTTTAATTATTATCATTAATTGAATTTTTATCATTAACATTTTTACTGCTAAGGTTTGCAGGGGCAGTTGTACCTTTTTTTGATGCTTGTGCATAAGACAATTGATGGGGATTTGCGTTCGTGTAACCACTGTGTTGTTGCTGCGGAGTAAGTGGAAAATACTGGAAAACCCTATTGCGATGCTGATTGTGGACTAGTTTTTTTTTTTGGAGTTTTTTACTCAAATCGTAAGTAAACTTCACAACAGCGATAGTTGGCTGTATGGTTACCACCGCAGTTGTTGCGTTTAAAACTTTGGCATCATTTTTAGCATGGGGGCAATTTAAGCTCTTGTGGATATCTCCACATCTGACGCAAATTGATGGTAGTTTGCAAAAAGCTTTTGTGTCGCCAAATTCTTAGCAGTTTTAAAATTGTGATGGTCCCTTACGCTTAATAGGCTCTTCCACAACAATTCTGTGGTTGAGCAAACACCTCAATCCATAAATTGAATGCAGCTACCCCTTTGTTTTCATTTGCGAAGAGTTGAACGTAATTTCAACTCTTAATATTCTTTGAGGAATTTTATTTTTATTTATTATGTTGTGAGTTGATTTCCTTCATAACCTTCATTCTCCAGGCGTCGTGCAAATCTTTTGCTGGCGCCGACCTATCGATGCTCTTGACAACAACTATTAAGCCCTATGCACGTTTAAGTTGGTATGTGTAACAGTTTGTTTCTCGAGACTACTTACCACCTTTCTTTAACAAGTTTCGTTTTTTACATATATTTTTATTTCAAGGATATTTCCCTTTCGTAGTGACTCAACACAAAAGGAAGGAAATGCACGGACTATATTGATATTCAATAGTAAAATAATCAAAACTATGTGTGATCGATTGGCGTATGCAAGCTTATCTAATGTCTTGGCAAAGTTGATGTCAACACGAACACGGATGGACGGAAGGATAGACGAAGACCTCTGAATCGACTCGCTATATATAAGAACTAAAAAGAACTAAAAACATGTATGCTATGAAATTCACATGTAGTGAAGGGTATAAAAACCACTACAAAATCATCATTTGTGTTTTTCTCTATAGTACTTTATAAGATGAATTTCGTAGAAACCGTAATGTAGAAGACTGAAGAAGAAATAACAATAAATTTTTAATGTTTATTGTGTTTTTGTTCAAAATTTTGGATTTGAATGCCGTTTTGCTTTTTTGTGTGACTATAATTCTTATTTAGTTCATTAGGTTGAGGACATAAGAATCTGAACCTAATGAACTAAATAAACTTTTCCTTAAAATTAAGGCCAAACCCACAAATGACCTTAATAACTTCATATTTTTTTTATTTTTTAATGACGAATATTTTATAAAAAAGCATGCCATGAACATTTTATCAAAAAGTAAAAAAAAAATTGCAGGAATGCTCTACTTAAAGAAAATATCAATAAAATTTCTGCATCTTAAAAAAATAGTTATTATAATTAAGGTGTTAAAATCATGAAATACTTCACTTTCTAATCTTTGCAATTCTGGTTATTTAATTCTAAGAACTGTACCACAAGTAAAAATTTTAAGGTTTGCCATCAAATTTTTATAGATAAGGAAGTTTTTAGTAAAGTATGATATTACCTTTTTGGGTTTGGCGTTTGCTCTTGTTTACTCAATAGCTTTTCTGGTTTTATCAAACACTTTAACCTTAAACTACTTTTTGCTTATCACAAGATACTACGATGAGAAAATACGCACGCAGCGTGATACATCAATAATTACATGAAATAAATTTGCTAAGTGTGAGTTTGACTTACGCACGAAGGGATCCGCAAAATCTCACCCTTAAATTTTTTAATTTAATTTTTCTTATCTTGTTACAGCGGACATAGAAAATGACGTTACTATGAGGACACTTTGTAATTTTAATTTTTCTTGTCGCCCCACACCTGGACGGGAAGAAAAATAGCCACATCGTTGAGACTCTGTTCCTCACGCACCTTCCGCTGCGCGAGGTTTGCGGAACTGGAACTTATATAACGCCTATTCTTTTTACTGAAGAAGTGCTAAAATCGCGTTGCTATCGGGTTACCCTTTCTTTTTTGTGCTTAATCTTATAACAGATATAGCAGTTAAGCGTCTGCCTATAACAGCTTAAAAGGTGAGGCCGTAGTCGTCGAAATAGATTTAATTTTAATTTTTTTTTTAATTTTGTTTTTGTTTATTACACTTAAATAATAACACCCTTTATTTTATTATTACATACTATTAATACATATTCTTTAAAACATTAAGAGTCTATCTATTCCGGCTTCAGAGATAGAGGACTATGGCAGTCACACAGACATTGTGACAATAGCAGAGAAAAAAATTTTGTATAACAAATAAGGAAAAATATGGTTTACTGTGAACTAGTTTTTTTTTGTCGCTTATAAAAAACAAAAAATAAGAGAAGAATTGAATTAGCCACAGTTTTTAAATACCTTTTTTAACGGAGCGGCCAAAAGTCTTAAACGTATTATTTGCCGATTTTCTAAAAAAAAGGAAACTTCAAAAGCAAGCACTTGATTTCATATTTTAACTTTTTATCTGCGTGTACGGTCCTACAAAATTTTCTTTTTCTTTAGTCAGCTAATGTTTCAATGTTTTGTAAAAATTTTATATCTTAGCTGCATATAGCTTTTTTGTTTTAAAATATTTTTCATTGATCTATAAACTATATAATATAAATGATAATAATAATAATTGTTTTTAAGCTTATAATCCTACATAACAAAATTATAACACAACCACAGCAAATTTCGCTATATATTTTTAAATCATTTCATATTCTTATATCTTTGTGAGGAATAAATAACACGGAGGTGTGCAAACAAATTAATGTTCATAATAGCTTTTTTACTGTATTTTCTACAGCATATAGTAAAAATTTTATATATGCCGAATATTCTCATTATCAATAATGATTGGAAATAAAGCTTTCTTTAACCCGTATATTTGTATTTTTCTAGGAGTTGATTTTTAAAATTTATAAAAGACTTATAAAGATTATAAACACATCTATGTCTTACAGGGCGATGCTTTGAAGGTTAAAGGGTTTGTAAGGTCAATCAAACAAACATTAGTAATGATTCTTGACATAAAATTAAAAAAATTAAAAATTTAAACTATAGCCCCGAATTAAGTCGTTTCGATTTGCGTCGCTTTTTAAAAACTGGAAAAATTCGATTTGCGTCGTAATTTCAAGTTGCGTCGTTTTTACCCCTATTTGCATCCTTTTGCTTTCGATTTACGTCGCATTTCTCCGGTCCCCTTTAACGACTCAAATCGGGGCTCTAATGCACTGTCTTTTTAGAATAATAAAAGGAACATACTATATGTACCGTTGTTTTCTTAACCGTTTATTAATTAGGCCCTATTTTTACTAAGTCGCAAAAACAAATGTGTGAAAAAAGTTACGAATTAAGATTTAGTAACTTTAAAGCCTAAAAGTATGCTTTGAAAACTTTAATTCATAATTAAGGTATTGTACAGTAGATGAAATCTCCTATGCAGCTAAAGTTAGTTAGTTAGTTTATTATTGAGACTTTTTTTTTTCATATTACAGTTTTTTTTTTAATATACATTTTTTTTAAAGGGGACTTAAAACTATAATGTATTATTTTAATTACAGTATTATTAGGTGATAATGCAACTTGCTTTTCGAAATTAGGATAGGAAACATTAACAAAAAGTTAATTAACATAAAGATTAAATAACAGTACTTGCTCCCGGCACTTGGCTACATTAGTAGAGTTGTATCTACATTTATTAAACTTAATACTAAAAAAACTTAAACCTAAATCTTAAAGGTAACTCTTAAACTATATTGAAGAAATTAAAAGAAATAACAAAAATGAAATAAAATAAATAAGGAAACAAAAAACAAAAAACAAAAATGTTTACCCCCTATGAACGCCGGGAGTAATACATGAATAAAAGGTCTGACCAGGATTATTATTGGGAGATTCTTGTAAAATTCCAATACTGGAAATGTATTGTGTGTTTGACCAACAAAACTCTTGCTCACGAGATAAAATATCTTGAATAACACTGCCTTCAAAGTAAGACAGTTTTTCTACAAAATGTCTCAGTAAGTGGAGAGCATAGAAAGAAATAGGTGATAATTTCGCTCTATTATATATGTAGTTATTTGAAAATCTTCTGTTTAAAGTTTTATAATTTTTTTGTACGCATTTTCGCACGATGTGACGTTCGAATATTTCCATTCTTTTCATAAGCGTTTTTGAAATTGTGAACCATATTGGAAAGGCATAAAGATGAATTGGCCTGATACTTACTTTATACAAAAGTAATTTAGTTTTTTCTGGTAGGTGTTTACTGTTAAATAATCTTGCAAAACCTCCTTTAACCTTATTTGCCTTTTGCAAGTTGTAGAGAACATGACTATTAAATTTAAGAAGTTTATGAAAGTTGATTCCTAAATACTTTATACTATCTTTAAATTTTATATCATTACCATTCAATGCTAGCTTCAAATTCTTGCTTTCAGGCACAACAGTGTACTTACACTTCCCGGAAGCATTTCGTATACAAATTGCATTACTTTTCGCCGCATTTATTTTTATCCCCCAATAAGAGTAAAAATCGTCAACATTTCTAAGGTGCGATGAAACATGTTGAAGTGCAACAAGTGGAGATTCAGCATGTGCGAAGAGAAGGGAGTCATCAGCAAAAAGAATACCTTTAGAATTATTAAACTCATGAGGAAAATCATGTATAAAAATATTATATAAATGTGGCGCCAACACAGAACCTTGTGGAACACCACAAGAAATCTCACCCTGACTTGATATATTATTTCCTATGTTAATATAAAATCTCCTGTCATTGAAAAAGCTTTGAAACAACTTTATGATGGAAGGATTGAAACCAATTTGAATCATTTTGTATAAAATACCATCATGATAAGCCTTGTCAAATGCCCTTTCAACGTCAAGAGATACAGCCACAGTACATCGACGTTCTCTCAAGTTCTGAATGACATCGGAGTGAAGCTTTAACAGAGCATGTACCGTAGAGTTACCTTTTTTGAAACCAAATTGTTCCTGAGGAATGTACGAACAATCTACACCTATATCCATTTTCTCGCGTATGATTCTCTCAAAGAGCTTCCCCACATTGGACAGTAAAGAAATAGGCCTATAATTATTAATATCACAATTATTTTTCTTTTTTTTTATAGGGATGATTTTAGCTACCTTCCATTGACGCGGAAAATAGCAATTATTTAAACAGTTATTAAATAATATAACAAGGTACTCAAAAGCCTTCATAGGAAGTTTTTTTATTAAATAATTTGAAACATTATCCAAGCCACACGATTTTTTGCTATTAATAACTTTACAAATTGCTGACAGAGAGTTCAAGTCTGTAAACTTATTATCCCCTTGATTATTTAACGATGTGTTATCATCACTAAATAAAAAGGGAGCTGGAACATTAAAAAGTGTGTCATTGATTGTGTCAGTTATCTGGGAAATGTCTCTATTTGGAGGAGAACCTAGAAAAACATCTGAAAAATGATTTTTAAAGGCAGTTAATTTGTCAACCAAGTCAGTAATCTTACAACCGTTAACAGAAACATCTTCAACAAAAGTACGTTTTTTATTTCCGATAATTTTATATATTTTTTTATATGCCCATGGGCCTGGCCTAATTTCTTTTAATCTATCGTTAAAAAATTTTGCCTGCTCCTGATCAATTTGTTCCCTTATTATTATTTTAATAAGGTCAATTTGTGTAGAAATTAATAAGTATTGAGGATGTCTCCTATTTAAGGTTCTGCTAAATATTACTTTCAACTCCTTCTGCCAGTTATATTTGATTCTTAGCATCGTTTTGACTTTATCTGAAGCAACAAATTTTTTATTCTTATTTTCAATTCTTTTAGAATGAATTTGCGATACAAAATTAACGGAAGTATTGAATTCTTTGAGAAAATAATCTATTTCATTGTTTGACAAATTTCTATTTTTTGGCGGAAAATGGTTCAGTAGGGCATTAATAATATCAACTTGAAACATACTCCAGTTTGTGTCCTTATATGACAAATAACATAGAGGAGTTTTCAAAATAAAGTTATAAGCCGATAAATCTATATGTAGCGCTAACGGAAGATGGTCGGAAAATGTAGGTAGTGTACGTGTTCTGTAGTTTGGATTACATGTATCTAAAAGATTGTTGCTAACAATAAAGTGATCTAAATGCGACGATCCACTTGGATAAGTGGGAAATGAGTTACAAATTCTTGTTACTGAAATTGATTCACTTTGAAGCCAAGATGAAAGCACTTCTCCATTATAATTAGCGATCGCATCACCCCAAGAGCTATGTTTTGCATTAACATCCCCACCTAAAATCAGTCCATGGTAACGATTAGAAAAATTTAAAATTATAGAAAGACCCTCACATATATACCTACGATTGTAGTTACATTGAAAATAAATGGAACCCAGTAGAATTTTTTTAACACTACCATTCATCACAACTTGAACTTCCGCAAATAAGTTTGAAAATTGCAAGCCAGGAATGGACACTTGAGAAAAACTTATAGGTTTCTTAAAGGCAATGCCAACACCTAAGGTACTCTTGTCTCTTAGAACGTTATAATTATCTAGAAAGACATTTGTGACCGAAGACAAATGCATTTCCTGTAAAAAGGCAATATCAATTTTGAATTGATTTAGTAACATGTCTAGCTCAGTTCTTCTTGCTACATGGACAAGAGAACCAACGTTAAAAGTAACTAAGTGGAGAGAGTTACGGACCATAGACATCTTGAATATCTTTGATTAAGTTCAAGCACTCCTTCTTCGCCTGATCTTTTGTTAAGGATTTATATGAATCCAAAAAGTTTCTAATCCTATCCTCTAACGTTAACGGATTTGTTGCGCATAACAATGTAGCTACCCTCATAAATTCATGTATCAAAGCAGGTTTTTGTGGTTTCCTCTGTGTTGGAACCTCATTAAACAAACTTGCAAACGACTTATTTGGAACAACATTAGCCTGACTAAATTCACTTGCAATATTCCTTTCAGCTTGCTCCCTTCTATTCTTTGCTTCCATGTGAGATTTTTTTGTAAAAGAAATGTATTTTTTATAAGCTGTACATCCTTTATAATTCGAAGTGTGACCGTTTGTTTTACAGTTAACGCAAAAAGGTTGTACATCACTACCGATAATAATGGAGCACTCTCCAGGACCATGCTCTTCGCTACATTTTAAACAAGAAAACGGGCGACTACAGTTTCTGGAGTAATGGCCCCATCGTTGACATCTCCAACATTGTGGAATTTTTGCGCTTGCCTTTGGCCGCTCCCAAGACACCACCTGATTTAGAATATATTTCAACCCTAGCAACTCACTAGCTTTCCGATTCGGTTTAAGTATTACTAGAAATAGACCAGTATCGATACCCTGTTTTTTGGAATATTCTGTAGAAAACTTCGAAACAGAATCAACCGTATCTGGAATCAATCTGTCAATTTCAGACTTAATCTCATTTATATCAGACTTAAAATATAGTCCCCTACAAAGAACGCTTTGCCGTTTGTACTCCTTAGGAGTATAGCTATAAGAAGAAATTTTCTTTTCCTTTAATAATTGCATCATTTCTGAATGTGCAGAGGGATCTTTAAGGTACAATTTGCTTTTGTACCGAGATTGATTCTTAATTTTAAATTCAACTTTCTTAGAGTTTAATTGGTCAATTAGTGACTTGACGTTAACGTTTTCAAGAAATATAGGAGGACAATAAGAAATCCTGGTCTTTACATTTGGTTGGGAGGACCTATCAATATTGGATTTCCTAACGTTGTTATTAGGCGCTTAAGCCTCTAAATTTAAATTTCCTAAAATCGAATAATTATTGCTACGATTAACATTCTCGAAAAACTTATCATTACTTTTATTTTTAAAACTATATTTTGATAAGTCTATTTGCACTTCACCTGGATATTTTCTTTTCTTCTTCTTAATTGTTTGGAATTCATCATTCAATGTAGAAATTGATCCCATCTCATCTTCAAAATTAGTTTCATATGGGTCTGCAACCAAAGGCTCATCAGACTCCTCATTTGCTCTTGATGGCGTGTTTTCTGCAAAGACTGCATCAAAAAATTGCTTTCCAAGCTGGGAACTGCTTTCATTATCTTTATTTGGATATCCATTTATTTTCTTTAAATTTTTTCCTTTGGTTTGAGCGCCTGATTGAGATTCATTTACAGTTAAATTATTTGGGATTGCTTTTACTTCCTCATTGGCTTTAGATGCCCTTAAACTGTTGGGAGGACGTCCTCCAGATTGGCTTAGCAATGGATTTATTTCCATCGCAACAGACTCGTTTAGTTTATTGGAATTTATGTAATTAAAATCCGAAAAAAAAAAATTTTTTTATTTCCACAAAATAATTTAAATTTTTTGACAGGAAAAAAAATGTTATATTTTTTAAATATTTTTCAAGAACTTTTTCAAAAACACGTCCGACACGTTTCACAGTTGACAAGCCTATGCAGCTAAAATTAATGTATTTATCTAAAAGTATATAGCTAAATGAATAAAATAATTTTACCAATTTTAATTTAATGTTTAATATTGATTCTTTTTTGCAATAACAACAGTGAAAAGGCAACTTCGAATATTGTTTTAACAGTTTTCGATCCAAGTTGACAATTTATGTTACATTTCGTGTGAAATGCTTGGATGTGTTCCTTTTTAAAGCGGCGCTTGCCTAATAAAACATAAAAACATTCCTTGCAATATTTTATAAAATGGGGTGAGGGGAACGTTTAATTATGCGTTTAAAAATTATGCGTTTAAGAATTATTGTTTTCTATTTTTCCACTATGTATCACTTACAGCCATCCTAACATGGGCGTGAAGCGACGAACGCGAATCTTATTGACATACCATATTTTTTGTTAAGTAATTTTTTGTTTGTTTTTATAGAAAAAATTAAGCAATAACAATAACTTCTTAGTAGAATCAATAGCTCTTTTATTTATTTTTAAATGATTTTTTACGTTTCTGGTTCCTTCTTTTTTCGTATTTATTCACAAAAAATATTAAAGACTTAAAGGAAAACAATAAAACTGTGACAACATGCTGAAAGAGTAAAAATTAAAAATTGAGAATTTGAGAGAAAACGCAATGAAACTAAAATAAATTCTTATTTCGTGCGGGTGCAATGAGCGTTTATATTGTCAAAACTTCATGTAAAAAAAGACAACCGCATCTGCATCCGCAACCGTAGGATTGTAATTATACCCTTAAAAAGTTCATGCTCGTAAAATTTGTATGCGTCATACCGAAATAACGCGGCGGCAACGTAACTTTAATGCTTTGAAAAATAGATTTTGACAAGGCGTTATTAGTTAAAACTATTTTTTTTATTAAAATTTTAATTTAAAAAACAAAAATAACCAGAATTGTTATTTTTGGTAAAATTATAGGGGAAGTTATACTTACTTTTTATTGTTTTGACGTTGAGTTAGTACTTTTGTTAAGGTATGAAAAATAGCGCAAAATCTATGCGGAAAAAAACATTTCGCTCTTCGCTTTTATTCAAGTATGGCTATTAGAAAAAATAACCAAGATTCAAAAAAGCAATAAAGACTAAAATTGTGGTCGCTCAGATTTATACTAAAGATATAACTTTTTACACATCAAGTGTGTGGGGTCCTTGCGCTCCACATTCCTATAAACAGTTACTCTTACATTAGTTTTTCAAAATATAAGCTCGGTTTTATTATTGTTCGCTTTGCATTATGTAGGTTCTCTAACTTATTAAAAAAAATTGTAATTTTTTACAAACTGATTTGATTAATTCGCTTGACTCGGAAACAAAAGTACTTGCAGAACCATGCAGAGTTACATTACTGGAACATTTTGTAAGCATTGAGACTATTTTACGAGCAGTTGCTTCAAAAATTTGCTTGCTTGAAATCCATGTTTCTCTTTCTTTTTATCTCATAAGTATACACTTATTTGCAACTTATTTTATTCGCTAATATGTTAACTAAATTCTTTAAACAACTTAAAAAATAAATAAACATAAGCATACGTATGTACATACGTAATCGAGGGAGAGACGAAGCGTGTTACAGCCTTATTATTAACACGCATCCTTCAGTTAATAATAATATTAATTGTATAACTTTAGTTCCTATTTAACAAAGTGCAGTGTAAAACCCCACAAACTTCCAATTTTAATAAACAATAATTTATATGAATACGTTTACGTCCACCTACTTGTAAGCATTAATAACAAGATGTTAATAAGCTAATTTTACGACAATGCACTGATAGAAATAACTAATAAAATTAATGTTAAATAAATAAAATAAAAACATTTGTGCCCATTTGTTTACCTGTGAATGGATTAAATTTTTTCTGACAAATTACTAAAGTAAATCGAGTTCTCAAATGTTTTAAGTTGAAATTTTTCTAACCTTTTTGAGTTAAATTTCTGTTCAATTTAACTCTTTATAAAATGCATTTAATTTATACATTACAAAAAGTATTTTATAAAATATTATGATTATTTGATCTATTTAATTTTTTTACATCATATTAAAAGTCACACAGTGAATAACATTTATTTATTGTTGTTGTTGGCAATTTATTACAATATAAAATAAAATATTTAAACACATAATTAATAATTTGTTCACCTACATTAAAATTACTCGTACTAAAGGTGTTAAAATTTACAAATACAAACAAAATTAATTTTATATTTTACGAATAACAGCAGCGGAAAAAGCTTTCTCTTTAACATTTATTATACTTAAAATGTTTGATAAGAAGGTTTGTTTATTAATAATGCCATCTTGTATTTTAATCGAAACTAAAGTAAATTGTATTTATTAAATGAATATTTTATTATTTCAATAATTATAAGTTACAGCTTAGTAAAAATTATTTATGCTTGATATGCAGTAAATTTTTCTTTTAAACACTTCTGTCCGTCACTGTTAAACACATACGTTCTTTTTGGTTGATGTGATATTTAACAAATGTTTGCTAAAAAAAAGTTAATAAACAAAGTTATATGCAACATACAAAGTTACAGACAAGTGTTTGAATATAAAAAAAGATCCCCTGTGGCGTTAGAACAAAATAATGCAAAGTTCACTTGTTGCAGATTGAAACTCTTGTAATTTATTTTTGTTCGTGTATGATAACGTGTAACATGAGAATTAAATTTAATAGTGACGTTGCTGATTGAATGATTTGTTGATATGAATGCAAATTGATTACAAATTTCAATTTATATATTTTGTTGTGCGATGCGGGAGTATTTGTTTATATACTAATAGTTAGATATATAATTTAGGTCATGTTTCGATTGTTGTGGCATTTTTCTTTTTGATACATTTTGTAGAAATATTTTAAATGTTAATTAATACAGTTGAAAGAAAAAAAATATTAAAACACATTCCTCCCTCTTTACTGCTGTTCTTACATTTGTGCCCAGGCAAGGTTTTTCTTACACCTTTTTATTTCCTTTCAAACACAATTTACCATTAGTAATAAGAAAAATAAAATTATTTTTAAATTTAGTTAATTCTGGTTTGCATTAATCTTGGTCTTGGCCAGTGTTTATTAATAATCGGTACTGGTTAATTCCCTTGTTTAATTAATATATGAAAAATATAACACTTATTAGCAAGAAAAGGTATTATGGTTTTGTGTTGGATGGTATGTGTTTATTCTTATGATTGGGGTGAATATTCTATTCACGTTAAAACATTAAATATGTGCATCACGATTTTTTTAATAATACTTTTGAATATTGTATCTGTTTTTCTTATAATCTTTTTGTGGACAAAAAATATTTGGGGGACTTTGAATATACGGATCAAAATTGTCAATATGGTCTCGTTGACGTATTGTTATTATTGAATTATTATTTAGCTAAAGTTTAGCTCGCCATATTTTGAACGGCCTGTCCAGATGAACAAAAATGGCTCTAGTGATCAGAAAACATCAATATCAACCTACTTAAGGCTATTATTGAAAACTGGTTGATTAACGCTACTAACAGTGCATAGTGGGGCAGAATCAAAATATTTTGGAAATAACAATTGATCCAAATGTTAACATGAGCATAGCAGAGGAGTATCTGACATAAAGTTTTTAAGATGAGTACGACGAACCTTTAAGGAGTGGCGCTAAGAGGTCTTAATAAAGGTAACCTCCCACCTGCAAATCATTCTATTACTTGGCATTTTTTTTAATTCGACAGATTTTTAAAAATAATACACGGTCTTAAAGGTCTACTTAATACTTTTAAAATGCTTTTATCTGCAAATATTGTTTTAAAATATTTGAGTTATAAGCATTTAAAAACTAATATTTTTATTTTTAAATCCCTGGTGCAGCTTTAAATATATTGAATACAATTTTTAGCAATTTTAATTAATAGTATGCTTAATTTCCATCTTGTAAAATATTTGGAGTCGGGGTAACTTACTTCTTTCATTCCTTTCGGAAAAATGGTATCAATCCTTTTACCATTTTGGCGAAAGCGTGAAAGTGTGGCATGATTCACTTATATCAAAAGTTATTGCTTTTGGTGTCGGTGATAACTTCTCTCGACTTATATCGACCTTTTCAGGGATCGCACTATATGAGTTGTTATATAAGGGATCTCAGCAAACGAATTAAAGGTAAATTTACGGGTAATGCAAGCTTGCGTCCTTTCTCCTTCTCTATTTCTTATTTTTATTAATGACCTTATTCTTTAGACTTCTAACCCTATCTATTCTTTCGCAGATAACAGTAACATAGCATATGTGTTCTTATGAAATCAGGGAAGTTGTTCCTGAACAATTTTATTTTATACGCGAAACGCGCTTTGCATCATAAGCGCATTCCTTTGTAGTCGATTGGCCCGTAAAATGTACCAAGCAATACAGAGAAAATTCGTTTTTTAGCCGAACAGTTCGAATGTAAATAAATTTTATGCAGAGGTCTTTTCTGTCACTTTAAATGTGCAAAAATTTAAATCAAATGTTCGCAAGCACTACTACCTCTATTCCCCTTCCCACAACCTAATTTCCTAGTTCTTGTACAATGAATTGCATAAGTAGGTTTCATCCCCTAAGTACTGTTCCTTGTAAAAAAAATTAGGGACAAAAATTATTTTTTTTAGAAAAATTTGAAGATTTAAAAACAAAACTAAACGATTTTCAATTTACAAATCCAAAATTAATGCAATTTTGTGTAGATTAGCCTAAAAATGGAGATAAATCTTTTTTTTTAAAGAAAAATATATAAAAATATTATGCAAATTTTTGTTGTAAGCTAACTGTATAAGTGTACGTTTAAACCAAATGTCGTATAAACTTAATCATCCTTGTAGAAGATGGATCAAAATTTGGACTTTAACATATATGTATGTTCTAATAATCCAAATTTGGGATAGAAAAAAGAAGACTGGCCAACTACGCATGCTAAGATAACTTTATCCAATTTGCTTCATTTATAAAACTTTTGTTTTATCGTATATAATATTTATACTTTTCTAAATTAGACTGTTTTTACCATAATTATTCTAGTAACGATTAATTATATTAGTAACGATTATTAAATTATAGTTTAAATATAATTTTTTTTGCATTTAAATGCGAATATAGATGATGTAATTTTCTATAAAGTAAAAAAAGATTCACCTCAATATCATTCTTACGTGCAAAGTTATGTGTTCTTAAATATTAGGGTTTCAATATTAAATAATTTTTATATATTTATGTTACGAAAGATAAAAATTTGTACACGCCTGTTGAATATTTAAAAAAAAAATAAAAAGGGTTGAAATGTAATGGTATAATTATAATACAATTCAGGTGTTCGTTTCAGAACGACCTATAGCTTGTTACATCTGTAAACTTTTACTTCTTATTTTTTAACATATACAGTTCCACATTTTTTAACCTGAAAATATCGTACAGATCACATTGAAGTTTGAGATATTGTGTTTGTTTTTATGGCCATTCAGAAAATTATGAAGGCTACCTACATACACCTCCAATTTTTGTTGATGATG
Source organism: Cistogaster globosa (assembly GCA_937654795.1). Lineage (NCBI taxonomy): Eukaryota > Metazoa > Arthropoda > Insecta > Diptera > Tachinidae > Cistogaster > Cistogaster globosa. The sequence continues at coordinate 80,001,133 of OW569403.1, forward strand.
ACGATTCTAATATTTTGTCGTTGAAAAGTACACGCTCTCGCCATTCCATAAGATTAGTTAAAGTGGGAATTTTTTACTAAGTCTTTTAACCCTCTCTTTGAAAGATTAAGCTTGGGGTTTTGATAGCATTTGCAAGTATATAGCCTTTGTTATTGAAATCGGATTGAGTTGTTAAAAAAATGACTACCAGAGAGCTTCTAATCTCAAATAATTAAACAAGTACTTTTTCAGTAGTATAACTTAATTTCGTGTCTGCACCAAAAGTTACGAAAATCTTGCCCAATACAAAAAATTATACATGTTTTGTTGAGCCTTTAAAAGTTTCCTAATATTTTATGCTTCTACACTACTTTATAATTTTATTTATTTATTTTTTATAAAATGAAATAAATAATAATTTTAATAAAGAATTAACACTGATTCATAACCCATGGCCATTTAAAACTTTTGTATTTAAATCTAAAAGACACTTGTTTGCCGTGTTTGCTTTTATAATAAATAATTATTTTTAATTTATTGTTGTTAAAATATGGACGTGTTTTAAGCTTTGGGTGGAGTAAATAGGCAATAAATGTTTCTATGACATGTGGTAAATACATACAAAAGTAAAAGTAGAAATTAATTTCGTATTTTTCTCAATACTTACAACTCCAAAATAGTCATATAAGAATATTTTTTTCTGTTTTAATTTATGAAAAATCTTTGTTTAAATCAAAACTTTCATTACATAAAAAAATATCAATAACAATAGCAATAACGTTTGTAATATCAATTGAACAAAAGCATTTAGTTAAACAATTGCTTTCGTATTTTGTATTTATCGTCTAATTGTTAAGAATAATTTCTTGTCACAATACTTCAGGTATTTATCGATACTATGCAATGTTTAAAAGTAATGAAATGTGTAGCTGCTGAAAGACATCCCACAAATGTTTTCAATTGTTGGCTTTTATGCGTGTATTTGCTAATGATTTAAATCAAATTCAGCTTATATTTTCAACTCCTTTTCAGGATGGTGCTATTGTTTAATTTGATAATGATAAGTAAATACAAAATTTCTATTATTAAGGTGTCAGCTGATTTGAGTTTTTTATATCAAAAGTAAATGATGGTTGAAACTATAAAATTGCAAATTATTTATAGTGTTATTCGCTTCCTGCCAAAGATTCTGGTATGTTCCACTAACATGACTAAATATCTACGTTATTATGGATTCGATATATTAAATTAACATTTTTAAACATGAGTACATGCCAATAATACCAGAAAATTTTAATTTAAAACAAAATAGCTGCGATTGGCTTTTGAAACATGCGTTTTTTATACCGCTTGAAAATTTAGATTGAAAAAAATCGTACATTAAAATACTTAAGATGTTTATTAGTTCAAGCATATGGAAAAGGGAATAAGTTATAATACATAAATTATCATTGAGTATATTCCGAAATTACATTCTTTGCTTTTTGTTTGTGATTATTGTGCCGTTTTGAGTTTTCACTTATTTAACAGAGCACATTAAAAAAAACCTATCTATGAGTAACAATAATGGTGCAGGGTATAATAAAAGCTGCCTTCTTTTTGCTTTTATACAAAAATATACAAGCAATATTTTTTAAGGAAAAACTAAATATTATTTATTGTTTGAAAAATTAAAGCAGAAATCATTAAAATTCAATTAGGAGATAAACACTGCAATAAAAAAATATATAAAAAGATAAAATTCAACACTTTGTATGATCACTTAGTGCAATTTGTTAAATAATTTCCATTGTTCATAAATCAAGGTGATATCCCATTGTATTTGTATGACAAAATATTACGAAAATAATTAATTGCAAGTTGCAACAAAAAGATTATTGGATTCATGATTGTGAACATGTCAGATCAAAATGAAATTTATGTTTTATAAAAGAAAAAAAAATAAAATTATAATAATAATGAGAGTAAAAGTTACACTTTTTATATAAAATACGTGAAATATATACTGTTATACAAAGTAAATAAATATAGTCAACAAAATACACTGAACGAAATAATCAAAAAAGAAGTATAATTGTATCAGAAAAAATCAGATATTATTTTAATTTTTTTTTATATTTTTTTCTTACTGTATCGAATAACTGCAAAAGAAATTAAAATTTAAGAAACAGCATTTGCTTGCAAATTAGATAAAATGAGTTATTTGCAAATATTATTAAATTAATTTAAATTCGAAATCATTTTATAATGTCAAAGGGAATAAAAAATTTATCGTTTCGCAATAACTTGTTAATTTATATTTTTCATACTCGTATGTTACTCAAACACACTTACTAATTTTTTGTTAAATTATGATTAATAATATTATTGGATTGTCGTCATTCAAGTTTTATTAATGATCAAAATAAATTAGTAACTAAATATTCAAAAGTTTCTTTTTTCGAAAATAGCATTAAGATTTAATTTTTGAAAAATAAATTTTGTTAAAAGAATCACGCATGATTTGCATTAATAAATAAAATAATAAAAAAAAATAATAAAATAATTCCAAATAAATATTGTAATTAAGCTTCTTATGCTATTGAAACTTATACTTGACACTCATCTGCTTTGTCTATCTAAAACTTTATGTGATTTGTTTAGAAACTAGCACATTTATTTACAAAAATTTGATTTTCTTTAACCCTCCTATATAAATAAAGCAATTTCCATTATCTTTTTATATGTAAAAATAAAGTCAAATTCATCATTTGTACAGAACCACGGTATTATTTATTTATAAAAATTAGAAATACTTTTAAAAAGTTTTTATTTTTATTTATTCATGTTTACAGAAAAAGTCGCATGGTGAGTTACTTTTCTATTGATTTAACACCTAAAATAGTAAATTTGTAGCTGAATGAAGTTTCAATATGAGTATCAGTGCACTTTTATGATATCTTTCACCACAGGTGAAAAAAGGGTATATCTCGTTTGTAATTCTGTGTGAAATTTCTACAATATCCGAATGAGTGATGTGAGTCACTCTGTACGTGTTCGTGGTGAAATCAACTTTGTTAAGGCACTAGATGAGGCAGAGAAAATTTTAATACACCAATCCATAACATTTTAAAAATATTGGTATTGAAAATGATCAAGGTCGGTCCATGCCCTTCGAAACAAAGTAAGAGTGCTATGCTCGGCTATGCCCTCCACCATATGTATATGTATAACCACAAGTACCATAATGCAGATTTCCCATTGAATAGCTGCTTTACAAGAACTATTCTCGAAAATATCTAACAATAGCTTAACTTAGTTTAAATTGTTGCCATTCTCGTATTACCGTTTCTTAAATATTTTATTATTATTTTAAGCTTCTTATGTATCATGATTTCGGTGTTTTGAAGTGTTTAGAAGAAATTTTGCTATGCTTCAAAAATGTTAATCTCATTATTAATCTTGCTTTTAAAGACATCGTGCCTTTTTTAGATTGTGTATCATTTGAACTGCTTTCACACAACCATTTATACATATTTTGATATAAATAAAGAAATAATTAACAATATGATTAAGAAAAGATCATAAAAAAAATCAGAACACTTTGATACATTAATAGTAGCAACACAGAACAAAAAATATAAAATCTTTCAGTTCAGTATTCATTTTGATTAAAGTCAGCAAAGATTAGTTTTAAAGATGCACTTTTTTTCAACCTGCTAACACTACAAAAACAATTAATGACCCTACCCTCTATTGAAGCCATTCATAAATCCTTGATACTGCAATAATGCATTTGCCGCATATGGCAGAGAGCTTTGAATTTTAAGACATTTTTGTTTTGCTTTGCTTTTTTTAATGTGTTAAAATAATTCTCAAGCACAATATTCAGTAAAATCTAAAAACTATAAAGAAAATGTTGATATCTTACAAATGTTGCTTAGAAAGCAATTTTATTTTTTCTACGTACTTTTACACTTTAACTGGAATTTTTCAAGTGTATTTAGCTAATAAAGTTCCTATAACCTATTGTTGTCACTCGTATTTGTTTTTCTATTCCATACTTTGAGTTTGTTGAAAATGATATGTCCGACATGTTTGCATTCTTTAGCTTTTACTGTTTGAGTTTGAAAAAATAAGTTTGAATATTAAATAAATAGTCAACTAAAGTTCCGTTTTATTTTTCAAATATGGTCAGGCAATATTCGGTGCTTATAAAATGCTAGTGGTCGTTGTTGAATGTCGTATATATTTTATAGCGGTTTAACCAGCTGGCTTGCTTGGATAAACCAACCAACCAACAGTAAGGTCGTGTTTATTTTAATTTTTCATATCTTAAATTTAATTTTTTTAATTATTCATTGAATACCCAGATGGAAAAGAAAACATACAAGTCGTGTGATTGATTATCGAATAATAATGTCAAGTTTTAATTCCAGCAGCTTACTTGTCTACTATCCACTGATACAACGCTAGCTAGTTCTTATTGCAGTAAAATAAGTCACAGAACTTACTTTAAAAAACTAAAAATAGTCTTAAAAAGCAAGAGTGGTATATTCGGTTATATACCCTTTACCATGTATGTAAATCTAGCGAAGTAACTCCAATTAAAAAAAACAAATATTGGGGTAACAGAGAATTAAGAAATAAGAAAAAAAAATTAAGTACTACACATAATTTTACATAAAAACGTCATCGGGTCTTAATGGATTTATTCAAAAGCTTTTACTTGATATGTTAAAAAATATGGTGCACATCGTACTTTTCTATGAAAAGTTCTAAGGCCTATAATTTGGAAAACATGAGCGAGCGCCAATTTGATCACTTCATGATTCATTATTTTTTTTTTAATTCTCTATCGCTGAATGGAAAAGATAGAGGCAAGCGTGGTGTTTTGCCCGTTGTTTTGAAGAACATGTAGTGATCTTGCCGAATTTCAAAAGCAATATTTTCAAAACTGTGTCTTATGGATTGGCGTATCAAAATTTTCTCTAGCTCATCTAGTGCCTCAGTAATGTAGATTTCAACCCGAATACGGACGGACAGATGGAGATGTATATTTTAGGGGGTCGGAAATGGATATATGAAAAATTACAATTTCAACAGTAATAACTCATTTCTTTTCTTATACCATCCCTGTTTTAACGAACAATTTTCAAAAGTTTTCCGTTGTAAATCTTTCTTAAAAATAGTGATTTAAAGTAGTTTTGTTAAAACATAAAAGAGTACACCATTTTGAGTAATAAGCTCCAATTGAAATGATCATCGGTTGATTATTGCTCTTTTATTCAAACCTTAATTTTTGTCTTTATCTTTTATTCTAATTTTTAAATTTCTTTGGATGAAAATCTCTTATTTATCTTAAAATTTTTTAGAAGTATCCTAAAGAATCAAGTGAACGGTAGCCAAATGGGCAACGAAATGTTCAGTTTCAAGATTCAATATAATTAAATGTAAACTATTTAACCGGTTACTAAGCACGCTAATATTTAAATAACAAAAATTAAACAGACCTGTAATTTAACTTTTAGCGGAAACCTAATGTGTATCGCACATACAAGCGACAGATCTAGATAAACAACTCTTGCCGAAGCAGTTAGAACGAAAATCGCTCATGATATATTTCTTTAGAATCACGAAAATATTACATGATTTATTTCTTGAACTTTGCATATGCTTACAATTGAGAATAAATGCAATAGTGTAATTGATTCGTTAGCCGATCTAGAGCTTTTCGACAGTTAACAGTTGATAAGACAAACATTTACCACTGTACATAAGCAACAGTAGTCAACGCAGTGTATTTTAATACGTTAATGCTGTTCTTGCAGCTAATATTAAAGAAGTGTTAGTATTTATGCGGTAAACTAGACTTTCTCAATATATTCTATTGTTAAATTTATCTTATATCAATTTTTCAGAATTATCAAGCATTTAGTATTTTTATTTAAAAAAATGGGATTGCTTCATATTGACGAATTTAATTACAATTTAGCTCACTTTTAAAATAAAGAAAAATATTTTTAATAAAAATTTTAAGTAAATAAAGCTTAAAATTAATACAAGAAGAAAATATTCGTCAGCACTTGGCCTGTTAAACAGTCTATTTAGTTCTCTTTTTTTATAAGGATAGATAGTTTGAAGATGATATCGAAAATATATTTAAAACAATTCTTGAAAATCATTAAAAATGTTTAAGCCAACAGCTTATTTAATTTCCTAAGCAAAAACTGATGCCACCCTAATATAAGCTAAAATATATTTCATGTAAAAAAATGTACTTGAATTTAATATCCGATAGTTTGATATTTATTGTTTCATTTGGCCTGCAGTTACCTTCTTGTCATATGGAAGTGTTTTATATGTTTATTTTTTTTCTTTTAATTTTTTACAATGTATTTATACTCGTTTAACTAAAATGTTTGTTTTGGCATTTATTTGTTTGTTCAAACAACAGAAGGGGGAAGTCTGTTTTAGGAAAATCTGGTCACGATCACTTTATTTAGATTATATGCCACGATACTTGTATATCAAATAAACTTTGCAATATAAATAAATAAATAGATTATATAATAGTGCAGCAGTGTAATGCACTAGATTAATTGAAAATGTCAAACTAATTCCGTTTTAACTTATTTGTATGTTTTTAATAAAATGTTTTAGTTTAAAATGTATGTGCTGTAATGGTTTACAGGTACTCATTTCTTATTCGTTTTTTATTTATAGCTAAGAATGACCACTTAAAATCACATCCATTAGCACCTATGGATAATTCGAATTCGTTTATGTCTTTATTTGCTCTGAATTTTATTTAGTTATTTAAAAATTAAGCTCTTTAACCAACAGAAATTAAAAAGTTAAGACTTTATCATGAGTGGAAAATATTAAGTGTAAATAATGTTTGATGTTTAAGTCGTGCTCCATTGTTAATGCAAAAAACTTAAGAATTTTACAATTTATAAAAACAACGATATGTTTATATTTAGACTAAAACATTTGCTTTTTAATTTCAATCAACTTGACAAGTGACAGTTTTTAGTCATATTCATATGCTTGTTTTTCGCATTTTATGTCAAATTATGGACATAATTCCTACAGCCAGTTAAATAGTTTTTTTATATAAAATAAATAAAAAATTTAGATTAAAAAGAGAGAGGAATTATACAAATTGCACAACCCATTAAAGTATCACTCTTTAGTTAACGGTCAGTGCAATTTTAATGGTAAATGCATAATAAGAAGGATTATCTAAAAATTATTTTACACCTCCATACAACTGCTCAAACGTACCATTTTGGTGTATAATTTTAAATTATTTAAAGAATTGTTTCATAAGAACAAACGTTGGAATAATTATATTAAGTTTTATCATCGTATGTTGTTAAATTTCAAATTCAATAATACTACGAATGAACTAACTTTCAAAAAAATTCAGGAAATTTGACTAACATGTATTTAACGAATGATTTAAAAATAATAATATAGTTAAACTCGAAAAACGAATTTTAAAACGTGTCCATATATATGTAATAACTCAACAAAAAAGAAAAAAAAAACAAAAAAATTAAAAACAGATAATTTTATGGTTATGTTTAGAGTATATTTGAATCAACAAATAATAATTTTCGGTTACCAAAAACACATATTGGAATTCATTTTCATATGTCGAACATTTTCATATGTAGAGCGTTCACAAAAATAGAGGTATACAGACCCCATCCACCCACAGATATATTCGAAAACTAGTAAAAATGGATTCAGGATTTCAAAGTTAAATTGAAAATACATTTTTCTTTACATGTAGCACTAGTTAGAATAACCACGTATTTGAAAAAAGAAACAGTAATTTGTATATTGTCATTTTATTGAACTATTTTTTTAAAATGAGAAATAAGAAAAAAAAGCTAATAAAGAAATATTAAAGTTAAAAATTTTTCATATATTATTATTTTTTCTGAACTATAGTTACAATTGATAACTACCTTGTAGATAGATAAGAAGTTGTAGCGAACCAGAAAGCACATTTGACTCTGTTAGTAAATAAATTTTAGTGTTATCAGGTCTATTCTAAAAATGACGTGAGTTGAAATCACCAACAAGTTAAAATCACGCAAACGATTTGGTGCTGTATTAAAATATTAATGGAAATTAGTTTACATCAAGTGCTTATTGAATTCAGTTAAGTTTTTTCCATCGATTTATTTTATTCTTTTCGTTTACTCAACTTTGCACATTTTTTACTTCGTTTTTGTTTTCTTGATTTTAATACAAAAAAAAAAAAATTAACTAAAGAAAATTAATCATGGCTTCCTTATCTGGAGGAAAAATTGGCTGTATCACCTGAACGTAGAAAAACAATTCTCATATCAATCCCAACAATAGCCTTGACTTTAAGCCTTTGAGCAAATCAGCGTTAAAACTGTGAACTACCCCAAACAAAAGGGCCCCAAAACTTGTGGTACAAGCAGCAAAATTAGTGAAAAAATTGTGAAAACAATTCTTTGCAAATCTTGATGTTAGCTAAATTTAATTTCAATAATTTTTCAACGAATAATGCGTTTAAAGGTGCGGCCAGATTCTTCAAATACTTTACCAAAAAAGCGTAATAATATATATATAATAAATGAGATATCTTGCCTTTTATATTGAGTAGGATATTATATATATTTACAAGTATTTGAGAAGGACAAACATTTTTTCCAAAATTTTGACATTTACTTGATTAAACAAAAGTAACTTCATTAAAAACATTACTTAAAATGGTAAAATTTAAAATAACTAATAAAAAAATTTAAAATGAAACGAAACATTTTTAGATAAAATTATCTGTATTTAGTTACTATTTAGTTTTGGAAAAAGTTAAAATTTTTCAATTTTTCAACCACCAGAAATTTATAAGAGGAAGTTCAAGGGAAAGTCCCGTTTCCTTAATACTTATTTACTCAGAAAACAATTATTAGATCATTACTACTACTTAAATATCTATGTGAGTGCAGATGCTTTAATTAAAAACAGAAAAAAGTTTTGTTTATTTCAATCGTTAAGGTTTTAAATGCTCCATTAACACATATTTCGGTTAAAAATTTATAAATATTAAAAATCCATAAATATAATATCTCAGTTTATCATTTATTTATTTGAATTTTAATAATTTAATGTATTCATATTTCTCCACCAGATAATAAAGTTTAAAAATTCATCCTATTCTATGCAAAAACTTCTTGACCATTGTTTTTTTTTCTTTCTAAGAAATCGAAATTATTTAAAAGTAGGGGGTTTTTTATTTAATTAATTTTTTGTATAAAAAGCTGCTGTATAAGGTTTTGTTTTTTGTTTCTTTTTTTTTTGTTCTTATTTATACCTGTTACGTAAATATGTATCAGCATCAGAACATGCAGTGTTCTAAATAAATTTTGGGTTTTTTCCCCTGAATTTAAATAAATGTATTGTAACGACTATTACCTGTATTGTTTTAACATATGGCGGACATAATATAAGGATATAATATTATTTATAATTTAAAAAATGTCAATTTGTTACACATTTAAATATCAGAAGAAACCTCTTTAAGTCTTAGTTAAGCTGTTCTTATTTCTTACTGTAGTGATATATTCGTTTTCTTTTCTAACTTAATTTTTGCAATTACATCATGTAGGACTGACTTAATTAAGAAAATATAAATGTTACGATTTTTTAAAGATTTTATTTTTGGGCAATATTTGACTTTCTGTGAGTTTTTTATTTATTTTATTTTTTTTTTGTGCAGTTTCAAATTGACTTTTTTCCGGTGAATTTTTTGTTCTTACTTTTATTTTTTCAACTTTGCAATATTTTAATTAAAAAGAAGCCAAACAAACTTGGCATTAATGTCAATATTAAAATATATGGCGATTTAATGAAATTTGTTTTTTTAGCATTTTTAGTTTTTTTGTAAGTCCATTTTTTGAAATTACATTTTTTTTGGTAAAGATCGAACTTTTTTAATTTTAAATTTTTTTCCCTATCAGGATTAGAACCGTGAATGAATTAATATTTACTTTTTTCAGCTTAGGTTCACTTTTTAATTTTTTTCTTATAATTTTTACAAAGAAAAATTATTTACAAATGTACAAGAGAAGTTGTAGAGAGAACAACGAAGAAATTCTTTGAGTTGTGTATGGACTTCGTCTAACTAAATTAAAATAGATTGATTGGGTTAATAGATGATGTTTACAATGTACACAACCTAGGGTAGATACGTGCGAAGAATGCTGATAAAGGATGCGGAATTACATTTGCCAGTGCCTTATTTTTCATGTTTTCTTTAGAAACGTCCGCATACATTTGTAAATAATATTTCTTTCTGAAAATTTTTAGATCGAACTTTTTGTGATATTTTGATAAAAAAAAAAATTATTTATCGGTTTTCTAGTAAACAGTTTTTTTTTTGGTAATTTCTATATTTTTTAAAGCAATAAAATAAGTTCTGCATTTTTATTGTAATTTTCAAGTTTATTAAAGCAGGTCTAGTGACAGACGACGTTAGGCATGTATTACCGTAGTTTATTTCTCTAATTTAAGATATTCAAGAATACCGCATACACACTTAAACTGTAACTAGGATTTAAAGTTTTTAAGTATGTTATGACACGAGAAAAATATAGTGGATAATGTTTTCTACAATAATTAAAACAGGTAAGAGTGATATATTCGATATGTCGAGTCTTACATACCCTTTACCATATGTGTAAATCTACTTTAGTGAAGTAACTCAAATGAAAAAAACAAGAATGGGGTTAAGAGAAAATAAAATATAAAAAGAACACAATTTTTAACTAGATATAATTTTACATTAAAATTTCATCGGCCTTTAAGAAGTTAAGCATTTAAAAAAAAAATTATAGCATTTACTGAAAGATCTCTTCAAAAGCTTTTAAATGATGTCCATATTGATAATATTGACAATCGGAATTTTGTATGAAATTTTCAGAGGCCCATAACTTGGAAAATATGGGCAAGCGCCGATTTTTTCACTTGATGTTTCTTTCTTATTTTTTAAATATCTATCTCTCCATTTATTGTTTTTTTTTTTATTGGAGTTTCTTCATTGCTTTAAATTATATGGAAAATTAAAAGACAGGCGTCTGATCGATTGGCGTATTTAAATTTTCTCTAGCTCATCCTCAATCAACTCAATCAACTTCACTATGCATAAGGACTCAGAACATATATACTTAATGGAGTCGGAATATCCATTGTAGGAATTACAAACGGAATAACAAAATTAGATATACCCTTTTCCATTTTTAAAGTCAAGGGTATAACAAATAAAACCGATTTTGGCATAATTTTTAGGGATAATAGATAATAGATAAATTAGAAAGAAATGTATGGAATGAATCATAAGCTTAAAAATATCCAAATGATAATGAAAAATAATAACCTTTTGTCTGCGGCTTAACTAGAATTTTACCAAAACAAATTACGCCTTTAACTAAATGATAACATGACAGAGCAAGAAACTTCTAATAGTAATTAAGATTTTTAACCACCTCAAAAAAAGGATCAGGTTATATACTCGACTGAATGCTTTTTTTTTTATTTGTGCCTCCATAACTCGGTTATTTCTGGATCGATTTTGAAAATTATTATTTTACTGAAAGGTGATGATTACAGATTAGTCCTGTTTTAAAAACAGTCCATAATCTAAAAAATTAAAGGGTGTCCCCAACAACATACATACATGTCTTTTACGTGTATAATGAACCGTTAGAGGCAACACTTAAAAACTGAAGAAACTGCGTATCACTATAGTTTCCAATAGCAAAAAGTAATACAAACTTAAAAAATTTAAAGGGCGTCTCAATAGGTAATGTAAATTGAACTATATGGGCTTATCTTTTGAACCGTTGTAGACAAACGCTTGCAAGTTGGACAAAATATCGATTGCTTCGACCCTTATAGTAATAAGTATTAATATTCAAAATTATAAGTTAAAGGGTGTCCCAATAGATAATTTAATTTAATGAATATGTCTATAGTTTTGTAGCTTTAGACAGACTCTTAAAATTTACGAAGAACCTGTATTGCTAATTTCGCTATAACAAGAAGTATAATATTTAGATTTGGAAAATAAAGGCGTCCCAAGATTTGATGTAATTTGATGTATGTGACCAAACTATTGAACCGACACACAGCTTAGATTTAAAAGGAAAATGTATTGTTGAATTTTGAAATTAAAGGGTGTTATTATAATTGACCTAATTAGACCTATATGCCCGTGTCTTTTGAAACGTTATATACAAACACTTAAAAATTAGACAGAATGTGCAATACTTTGTTTGGTATAATAAGAAGTATTAAAATTTAAAATTAAATCTTGAATGGTATTGCAATCGTTGATGTAATTTGATTTACATGGTCAAAACGTTAAACCGTTATAGAGAGACTATTGAACGGGCTTAGACAGACGGTTGAAATCAACAAGTAGTTGTAGCGCTGAAAGATGGAATATAAGGGTGTCCTAATAGCTAATGTAATTTGACACTTTTATACCGTACATACGATGAAATCTATTTTGAAGTCTGATTTTTTTGCAAAAATTAAATTTTATAAGATTTGAAAGAAATCTCAAAAGAGTTTTTCTTCGATTAAAACTTAAAATAAATTTTTAAGTTTGTAAATAATTTAATCTTAAAATGTAAACATAGTACATACAATTTTGGATTCTATTATGTGTTAAATAAATAATTGCAATCTCAAATTTTTTTTTGGTATTAAATCGAAGAGCTAGTTATATGAGTAGTAAATTAAAATAAATACACGAAACTAAAATTAACGTCATGAATAATAACTATTTCTCATTATTGCGGTTTATTACGTTGATGTTTAAAGTTTCTTAAAAATTTTAAATTTTTGGATGATACTTATTAACAATAAGGTATTTAATAAACATGTTTGGTTTCTTCAAACCAATATTTAATATTTTGCAAAAAAAAAAAAACTGGAACTCTTATCTGAAAGGTTTTTAATAATCATCAGTGGTTTTTAATTCATAAGTTCTGTGGTTTTTATCTGTGTTTTTCCATCTTTATCTATATTTTTTCAACTGAAAAATTGTTGTAAACACTTTAAAATTAAATTTTTTATTTACTTCAACTCTGTTTATACGACAAAAGTTTTTAAAGGTTTGCAATGAAGTTGATAGAAGGCCTGTAAAAATTCTTTTAGTGAAAAACGGGTGCTGCACTTTTCATACTAAATATCAATTTGACAACCGTTATAGTGAATCTAAATTATTTATTTTCAAAAACTTTAAAAATAATGCTAAATTATATGAAAAGTCTTATGGAAAATTTTTAATTTATGTTAGAAAAAAATCCATGTTTCATTTTAATTTTCAAATAAAAATCTAAGTTAAAAACGCTAGAAAAATTTTAGAAAAGAAACTTCAACAGAATAGCATGGCCATACCATTACTTTTTAATTCAGTTTTAAAAAATTATTTATAAGACATTTACTAAGTTGCGCTGCAGTTGTATTTTCAACCCAAGCTCCAATTTAAATAATCTAGTCGATTTTTTAAAAACTAAAACAAGAAAGCAATTTTTTTATGCGCATAAGTAAATGTTAATATCTGCATTCATATTCTAAAGGTTCGGTCAGGTTAGAAAATATTTAATTAAAAGCGTAGCCGCTGTTTAAAAAAATGCTGATTCCATATTTCATATCGACGACTGATATATGATATATTATCTTTTATATTGAGTAGGATCTTATATTTCTTAATAATTATTTGAGCAACAACAAAAATGGTTTTCCATAAATAAAGGTGCCTTTAGACGAAATGTTTTTTACATATGACAGTTTGAAAATCCACATGTATTATGTATGTCAAAGTAGTTATTTTTACACATGGCTTTAAATTTCGCGTTTAAACGTCCATGCAAATTACTTCTGACATAACCTACAAAGTAAATCATTGTTTACAACAGTTGTTTGGTGAGCGCCTCTGTTAATGCTAATGAATATGTCAACTCTATTCCACTTCCAACGATTTTAATGCTTTTTGCACGTTTTGATCATTTAAAAACGGTATAAGTTAATTAAGAAAATGTTGCACCTTTGGAAGTCATATGCTTTGTCATATGAAAATAGAACACGCTCTAAACGAAAACTTGTCACATATGTGTTTAACATAAGAAATGTTTTAAACCGTTTACACGAACATATGTATTTTGTTATGGAAAATCTGACAAGTCATATTTAAAAAACATTTCGTCTAAAGGCACCTTAAGTGGTTACGTCTATTTGATCAAATATTTTACTAATCTAACCGTATCTTAAATTTGATAATCAAAAATTTAAATAATAATTTGAAAACCGCTGACAAATTAAACTACAGATTTAAAAATCTTATTTCTAAATATAATGTTTATTTAATTTGTTGTAAAGTTTTTATTTTTTTACAAATACATTTTAGTCCAAAAGAATGCAAAAGTATTTTCGTTCAAAGGTGGCAGAAAATATACATATATTATTGTGTCATGCTGTGATATACAAAACTAAAATATTGTAAAGAACACGATATAAAAGTTTATAAATTAACTTGGAGAGATTTTTAATGGAATGGAATGAGAGATTCTTTGTTTGGAAAGCGTTTCTAGCTTGAGCTCTTATTTGAAGCAATTTTTAATTCTTGAGCTTTGTAGTATTCTTGCTAAAATTAGTTATATGCTGTGTTATTTTGAAACTTTTTATTTTATCACTTGTCGTGATTCGAACTATTAAAAAGCCAAATATTTTTTTACTCAATCAGTCTGATGTAGTTATTGAACTGTTCATAGCTCCATTTTGCTAAAACTAGATCGAGCCACTTCAATATCATTTCTCTTACATATTTACTGCCACTAAAACTTATATGTTTTTATCTCATTGGCCATCTTATTCAGTATTATGAATGCATGTAATAAGTTTATGAAATAAATTTTATTTATTTGTCGAGCGACAAATACAAATGTATTTGTCAAATAAAGGCTTAATAAATATCTGTTGAATATTATATATAATTAAAAGGTATTTATTTTATATTTTTAATTTACACAAAAAAATGTATGAAACCGTGTGCCAACTTTAAAAGGTTTTTCTTCAACTTACTTTTTTGCGGAAAAATCACACTAATCATCATTATCAATCTTGCCAAGATAACAACGTAATTATCACATACAAATACTTAATTAATTACAGCAGCGTTTTTTAGTTTTTTTCTCACACTTTTAAATTAATTATAGCTGATGTTGTTGTTAGTTAAACATCATTATAAACAGAAGAGAAAATAATAAACAGAAGAAAAAACTAAAACAACCAGAAGATAAATTATTGGCGCCAAAATTACTGCCAGTGATCTGACAAATGTGAATATCTGATCGACGAATGTAATTCGTTATTAAATTGTCTAATTAGGTATTTTAAGACACACAGACGACATGTGAGTACAAAATGTCTGCCTGAAAAATATATTAGCAGACTTCTTCAGTGTCTACATTAAATTTATTATTAAATGGAATTGTTTAATATTATATTTAAAATTTGTTTTGAGACAAAACATGTAAGAATAAGATTTTTGTGGTGGTTTATTGGCAATTTTTACGAAATTTATTAAAAATTATTAGAAATAGTAATCTAAATGAAAATTATTATATTATTTTAATTGCTTATTTACATGAATATAAAGTATGATTAATTTTATAACTAAGCAATAGTATAGTTCGATTGTGACAGGTGTTACAAAACGCAAACAAAATATTACATTGAAAAATAAATTTTCAGTTTAATGTTTATAACGGTAATTTGTGCATACATTAATGGCATAATTCAATAAAACATACGTTGAGTTTAGTTCCAACACTGAGAACTGACAGAATTTTTCTAAACAGAAAAAAAAAATACTTTTTACAATTAATTTTATTAATTTAACATTAACTATCACACAGAGATGCTAACTTAGCCCTTTTTCTGGCTTGATTTCTTTTATTTGTAGTAACCAACCCTAAACGCTAAAAATATTTTTTTATCACCAAACTAAAAAACGAGAAATTCGAGCACTTTTTCCAACTATATTTTTTTTGCCCATTTTGTTTTTGTGGCTTGCAAGTTCATGTGAAATACCAACTAAAATAATAATTGGTAATATTATTAAATAGAACGATATATGCTTTTTTGAATAAAATTGACAAAACCGTGAAGAGAGCATTTATTGTTTCAGTATTGTATTTAATTTCATTTTAAATATTGTTCCTAAGAACAAAAAACACAATTAAAATCCAACGTGTTGGTAAAATCTCAGACAACTGTCGGCATATTTTTTTCTTCTTTTGTTGATGCTTTTTATGAGTTGTATGCGACATGTTTACAGGTCTTTTGCCTTATTTAATCTACGCCGCGCAATAAAAACTATAAAAGAGACACTAATTTAAGCATTTGCGATGTTCTGTTTTTATCTAACAGATCTAATATTTGCATACATGCATGCATTAAAGATTAGTCAAATTTCATTTCTCTGTAATACGAAAACTGGAAAATTTTAAGCCCTGAAACATTCAATTCTTTCTTTATTTTTTTTATTATACAGTTTTATTATAAGTATAGATTTTTCATCTTTGTCCAAAATATATATTTTGTTGAGCTTTGGAGTATCTCCGTTCTCAGATTTTAATTTGTTTAAAGTTTCATCATTAGCATATCTCTTTACTATCCCAAAACAGGTCGTCTACATATTGCATCTGGAATCTAAACTTTTCAACTTTTTCATCGTTTGCTTCAGTAGCCCTTCTAATACGATGTTATCGTTTTTAGGTATTGCTGATGTTGCCCTTTTAACTTTAAATATTGATTATCCTTAATGCAAGATTCAAGTGCTTTATTTTTTCCTTATTAAATCACTATAATGACCATAGTGAAAACGTATGCTTAGAAATAACGTCATAACGTCAGAAGACACTAAATATTTATCATCAGATCTTGCACTACTGTTGACCCCTCTTCAAAAAGTTATAATGTGTGATCCTTTTTCAGTCATTTATACGTTTCGCCTATGGTAAGCACTAAACTGATTCAAATTATCCGTACCTTTTCTTGTTTCGCTTCTTATTTTCCAGGGTCTAAATACAGTCACCTGCATTACATTTAAATTTTAAAAACTTACATTTGGTGTTGTTGTTTGCTTAGCCATGAGATTTCGTGCAGATTAATAACACTTCAATTGTTTACAAACCACTTTCCCGGTTGGCCTATGTCAAGATGCCTTCTCTGTTCGTCTTTCAGGCAGTTATACACGATAATTAGGTTTTTTTTATAGTTTTTTTTTTCTTTTTTGATGTGTTCATTAACCACATTAAGCAGTTGAGAACATTTTTGATTAAGACCAAATAACAATAAGATGGATTTGGTTGCACCAAAAAACTAAAGGAGTTAAATTTAGATTTAAGGCACACTTTTGGTTTTTCAATTGAAAATCGAGAGAAAATAGCCATTGAAGGCCATTAACTATGAATAAAAATAAACTATTTGGTATTGTTGGAGATGAATAATACTCTGAGGAAGTACTTGGGAATACCTTATTCCTTCTATTCTATTTATCCAAACCTTAAAAATAAACTAAAACGGAGGAATTAAAAATTTTAACGTTTTGTGAGTTTAAAATTAGGTGAACGTAACAGACGTACGGATCGTAACCAATACACTCTGTTTCATAATTTTTTATTAAACAATAATTAATTCTAAAGCGTTTTTATTATCATAGTAAAATTTAATTGTTTTCAAGTAAGGCTAAGGTGTGCCATTAATTCATTTAGGTATCATTCACGAATATTAAGAACTTTAGTAATTGTGATCGAACACATATAAATGCCAATTATTGAAAGTTTACACTTTAACAAACTGTTAATGACTTATTTACAAACAAATTTTTAAGAAAAATTGCTCTAAACCAAACAAAAGACAAGAAACGCTCAATCCCAGCAAACGAAATGAACACATACATTTCACAAGTGAAATTTATAAATATGAAAATCATCTAGATTGTTAAGTTTAAACAACAGTTGTTAAGTTTAAATAAATACTGCTTGTTAGAAACATTTTTTGTTTGCTTGTTTCTTTGTTTTGATTTTTATTTTGTTTGTAATACGAGTATAAGCCCGGGTTGTAAAACTCTTTATTGCTTAGCAGAACATGTTACTAAATTAAAATTTTTTTCTAAACTATCCAGCCAAAAGCGGTTTTGAATTCAACCTAGAATGTTCTCCCACACTCCTTGTAAATCCTTTTCTACTGATCTTAAGAAAGGCTGTTTCTACTGCCGATTCTATTTTTCTAAATTCCAGCCAAGTAGGTCTCTCTTTGTATTATTTTCGCAAGGATTTAAGGTAAGGTATGGGATAACATAAATTAGTTAAAGCAACATGATCTGGCTTGGTGTATTTTTCAGTAAGAGACAATACTAAACCAGGAGAAACTTCGAAAAATTAAATAAACAAAAAAACTTAAATCTTAAGATTTTCGCAACTTTTTTCCTGTACTCGACACAATTTTCTTTTATTTTGTATACTGTTACAAAAAAAAAAAAATACTCGCTCTTTTAATTATTATGAGAACATTTTCTAATAATCATTAATTTTTAATTAATTAATTAAGTTAATCATTAAGTTATTATTTAGTAAATTAATTTTTAATAAATTTATTGAAGAAAAAAACTCTAATTGTTTTAACTTTTCCTTTATCTAAAGAAATTACATGCTTAAATATAAAGTCATGTTTTCTTCCGATATCTAGGTTTATCACAAAAGAATATTTCGCCATGCTCAACTCAGAAAATCTTAAGTTTAAACACTCTTGCAGCAAAGGCTCGATGTAAATTATAGTGTAACGTAAAAGTGAAGTTTAGCATTAAAATTCGTAAATTTTTCAGCCTTAAAAATTTTTTTATTTCTTCACAGTACTTTTTGATTTTAAAATAAAAAAGGCATATGTACTGGCCTTTCCATGTCTGGCCCACAAAAACAATCCCACAGCGCAGAATCTCTATACAAACACTTCTCTCGCGCGTGATGAACAAACTTTCATTGTTTGGTATGAGTGTGAGTTTTTTAGTCATAAAACTTTTAAACAAAAACAATATTTTCCGTCTAAAAAAATTCTCCTTCAGCGCGTGCTCTTAAATTTTATTTTATAAACTTTTTTTCTTTTTTTTCTTTGTTTTTTTTTTTTTTTTTTTTTTGTTAGCCGGTCAGTGTTTTCGTTCCGAATTTTTTTTACACAGAGTGGAAAGTAATCGTGACCAGTTAGTTAAGACTCACTTGCGTACTTACACAGTTAACTTTGCTTTTAATACGTTTTTCGCTGTAAATACAAAACTCGCCGGAAACCATACAAGCAATTTATACCTTGAAGATAAAAACAAACAAAAAAGTAAAAAAAAAAATAAATAAAAAAGTATTGGTTAAATACAATAACAATACAATTTTTTTGTAAGAGAACAGCTTAAATGTTTAAAAATATATATGCAAAAAGAATATTCCTATAAAACTAAACGCTATACAATGTTGACATTCATTCATTCAGTCATTACTTAAGTGATCAAACGTCGTGTTTAGAAACCATTCGATTTTATTTAAAAGATAAATCCTGCAAGCACCTCAAGGATTTTTTTAATTTTTTTTTAACAATTTCAATGCGCATAAACAAATATTTTTAAAAGCAACAATATCGTAGTAAATTAAAAAAGAGTAATAAGCATTTCTAATATAAACAAATATTCCGCAAAGAAAAAAATTTCTCGTGCCTATTATTGTCAGATACCTTTTTAAAAGTGATCAACTCTTTTACACAAATTTATTACAAAAAAACATCCAAGACTAAATAAATAAGAGATACAAAATCAAGAAGAGCGAAGAGTTTAACTAAGTAAAATATAAAAAAAAAATAATAAAAATAAACAAATTACAAAAATCTGTGTAATAAAAATACATTTGACAATTGTTTGCCTTTTTAAATTCACCTTAAGATACACACATTTTCTTGTCACTTTATTGTTTTACATAAAATTTTCTTAACCATCTACAACAGTTTGTTTTAGATCAAACATTTATCAAAATATTTTTTTTAAGAAAATTTTTATTGTCGTGAGAAGAAAATCCACCCACACCATCATGGAAATTGATAATCTTACACAAATTGTCAAAAATAATCGCACATTTGCTGACAATGATGCGATTATGCACGAGAAAAGATACACGGTAAGTTAATGAGTCTTGAATTTAAGTGTGTGAATAATTTTATTTCATTTTCATATTTATTTGAAGTTTTAAAATTTTATGAGATAAGCAAGATAAGTTTTTTCCGCTTGGAATTTTTACATATTTTACATTGAAAAACGTATTTTTACTGTTTTAATTATGTTTTCGATACAATTCGTCTTCATTAATCTTGTTATCAGTTTATGTGTTTAAAATTTAGTAAACATGTTTCACAAAATCATCAGGCAATATTTTTAAGTTCTCTATTTACATAAAACACCACAATTTTTTTTTACATATTAAATAGAAAACAAAATATCCCTTCTATTTGAACATTTTAGTTTCGACCTAAAAATTTCATAATTGTATGAAGAACGATGTTTTGAAACGAAACAACCAATAATGCACAGATAGTTGAGGCCATTAAACAAATAGAGCCAACTAAGATTTGAAGAAACGTAAATTTCGCGACCACTAAACATAAAATTAAAAATTATATTAAAATCTGGGGACTTCGGGATTTTGTGCTTTTCCAAAATCTTGGTCTAAATTTTTTTCCTGTTTTCCATATTGTTTTTATATAAATCTAATTCAATAAAATATTTACATATATTATATATCTAATAGGTATTAAAAAAATGCGGTGTAAAACAGTTTTAGGTTGTGCACATAAATTTCAAAAACAATTAGCGTAAAATTAATTTAAAAACAAATTTTGTGCTTTTGCGTCTATTTTAACTTTAAACCGGTATTTTTCCACCAAAAATGTGCTTTTCATGGGTCATTTCATACTGACTGGTGCACGTGGCTATCAAAGTGTATTTAAAGACTTAAAAAAAAGAAATAAAACCTTGAATTAACTTAAGGCTGGAAAGCCTTAACTAATTTATCAACTTTGAACATGTTTTAAATTGGTGTTAAAATTATCTATCATACAAAAATTATTCGTTTGTTATTTTAGCGATACCGTTTCAATAAGTTTATATTCGTCATATATGTTTCCTGATCTAAGAATTCTTCATTACCAAAAAAAATCGCGTTATTTTATGTTTAAATTAAAGAATGCAGGATTTACCAACTACGAAAAACTACCTTACTATCCTATTAGTTCCTAATTATAGTTCGTGAGATGTCATAAGACCCGAGTGTTCAAATTTATATGGAATATAGTCCTTAAACGTATCTTTTAAACAGTCATTATATTAATTAATGTAAAAAATAAGAATAACTCTTCGGAAGTTAAAGACATGAAAATTGCATGTTAAATAACTGTTTGTTGAATTAATTATATCAAAAATTAAATAATTAATTTTGCTGTATAATAAAGATATTTGGAATATTAATTCTGTCATCACGATAAATCAACATTTATAATCAAAGATTAAATTGTTTGCAACGAATTCCAAAGCACAAATAAAAAATTTTTAAAGACTAGCTTTTTAAGGATATTTTTTTTTAATAATATGACGTTTTTCAACAGAAATTTTAGTAAAAAAGTTACTTTTGTACGTACTTAATTTTTTTTTACAAAAACTATTATTTAAATTTTTATTAAAAATTACTAATTTTAAAACTTTTTTCATAAAACACTTTTCAGAAGGGATATATATTTGAAATTTAGTTTAAAATATTAAAAAAATTACTTTGTAAACGTTCTATAACACTTTCTTTATTATTTTCAAAAGCTATTTATTTTTTAACACAATGCAATAAACAAAAATTAGTTAAAATTTAATACAAAATATATTTTGAACTATTGCCTTTTTTACATACAAATGATGTGACAGTTGTTGAAATTTTGTAAGTAAACAGATATTAAAACGCCTTTAAATAATGCACATGCTAAAAATAGATAATTTTTTTTCTTTGCAATTTTAAAGTGCAGAATAGTAAATCAGAATAATAAATTAATTAAACTTGTAATACTGTTAGATTTCCTGAGGAACCTCCAAATAAAATCTTTGTAATTGGTTTTAAAAATTGCTTTATCATTGCAAATTTAAGTTTTAGATCAACTTTTTCGTTTTTTCTCACAATATCAGATTATTTAATAGAATAGTTTCGTTTTCAAGAGGTAAAACCACATGCATGTTTTTTTACAAACTTTTGAGGTAATTAAGAAACAAATAAAAATATGTTTTTACACTATTTTTATTTACAGCGAGCGGCAGAGGTCATTTTAATAAAATGTCGATTAATAAAAATAACATTTCTCTTATGTTCTTAAAATTAAAAGACGCGTAAATTTGTCAGACCAATGCATATAAACAAACATTTACAAACATATGGATTGTTTCTAAAACACCATACAATTTCCGGAAAATACAAAGAAAAGTCAAAACAAACAATATATACTAATGAAAACACAACGTGTTGAAAATTACACATAAATATTAGGGAGGTACTATTTTACTTTAATTTTACACATAAAACAATTTGGGAACATTTTAACTAACATAAAAAGAATATCTTAAATCTACAATAAGTAAAATGTGTTGCTGAAAAATAAGCAACAATTTCTAAACTGTCTTTTAATATGATTCGGTTCCAACAGATAACAAATTCATTTAGAACCGCTGCTTATTGCGTTGAGAGGGGTATATAATTTTTGTACTTGAACTGTTACTATCAAAGCATAATTAGTTTGTAAACCATTCCGAACTTTCAATGTTTATCGGCTGCTAGGGTATAAAGCTAAGAAATGATAAGCTCATCAATCTTTCTCAAGCTTTTCTTGTGAGCAACATATTTTGCCTGTTAATACTTATGATCTTACATTAATTAAATTAAATTGAATTAAATTACCATATTAGCAGAATCCATATAACTAATTCGTGGTGTGGGCTACGCAAGTACAATCGATTGAAAAGGCGAAAACTATACTGCTGAAAATAAACTTATTTTGCTTGTTTTTATATTCTCGATGCTCGATGTACTTCACATTTTGTACAATAGAGTTTAGAGCAAGGTCAGAAGCTTTTTTATTCTTTAGCTGTAGAAACCTAAGCTTGCTGATTAACTGTCAATTATTTTTAGATGGGCATTTTTATATTTGGCATTAATCGAAAAACACATCTCTGTCGGCTTATGTAAATTTGCCGACTTCTTAAAATTTTATAAATTTAATGGAATCTACAGTCTAGAGTCAATCGAAAAGTACCGAAGTAAAGCTAGATTAATTTAGATAAAAATATGATTAAGTAATAGTTGTTGTAATATTGGTTTAAACGATTAATACTATTTTCCGATATCACTTTCTAATATATTGATTTTTTTAAACGAGTACAACAAAAAAAAAAAAACGCTAGACAAAATAGCTTGTTGAGATGGTTAGTTTATATCTCTTAATTTTACTGCATAACGTGATTTGACCGCCATTGCTACCACTCTTAAGGACAAAATAAAAATCTTTTGCATACATGTGATTTCTGTAGAAACGCAGTTGCAAGACTTTTTTTACAATAAATTAAAAACAAATTTAGACAGACTTATTTTTATTCACTTTGCCAAACAAATATCTACGAACAAAAGTCAAAAATATGACCCAGTCTACTAAAAAATTTAATTCCAATTTTACCCCAAATCCGCTAAAAAGGCAACGCCATTCAGTATAAAATCGTTTGAAATGTATTAGTGAAAAACTGTAGATTTATTAGTTGGTCATTCATTTCTTGTTGAAACGATACAGCCAAAAAACCAAAATATTAACGCTAATACCGGGAAGAATTCAATTTATTTCGCGTACGCAATAAAAGCTATTTCTATAAAAGAAATATTAAGTCTAATTTCCAACGTTATATAAAAAGGCAAAAAAAAAAAAAAAAATATCATCGCCTCTATATGTTCTGTACCCTTTGAGTCGTTTTTTTAATGTGGATTGTAATCGTTTTCAATCACCAAAAAAACTTATTATTTCGGCTTAAATTTTAGATTTTCTTTATTCGAAGAAGAATGTATTGGCTTCTTCCTTACTCATCAGGTATCTTTATTACCATTAAAGCATCAATAAATCTAACGAGTGTTTTGTGGTTTCTTCCTAAATTCAAGTGCTATTCGCTTTAAATCGATCTAACTTCTTTACAAAAATAATTTTAAAAAAAATATGTCTTTGATTTTTTTTTCAGCTGTCGGATTTGTATCCAATTGCAAGACTTACTCAGAAAATGGACAGTGTTTTAAATGTTTCTTCATCTGCTGCTACAAAACAATTAAAAAATTCCGACGACCTGCCCTACTCAGTTGAATCAATAACATCTGAAGATTCTGATAAAGTTGTTGAAATGTTAAAGAAATTTTTTTTCAAGGTAAGTTTTTAAATTTTTCATTTAAATGTCAGAATTTATCAAAAATTTAAAAAGTATAAGCAAAATAGATAAAAATATTGACAGATAATTTTTTTCGGAAAATACGCATGTAATGTCAAGAGATCCAAAACATGTGAGCGTTTTTACGTTCTATATGCATGAAAGAATACATTGGTTTTATTATTTCTATTTAAAAAAGAAAACACTAATATTGTTTTATTAGCGAATAAAAACGTCTTAAATTTTGCGCATAAATAAGAAAACAAAAATACCAAATAATTAATATAAACAAAGCTGCCAAAGAATTAAAGGAATGTAAACCTTAAAGCGAATTTAGGTGAAATTAAATTTTTAAAATTCAGAAGCAATCCTAAATCCGGAAACGTAACTAATTGGCGAAAAATAAATACGAGGTTAAATAAATCAATAGGTTCCTAGAATTAATTGTGACTTAAAAATTGTAGGTAGAAAATCACTTAACTCGAACTCGAAGAAAAAATCAAACCCAACAAATGTATATATTTAAGTTATACAAAGTTTATTGAAATTAATTGATTTGTTTTTATTTATTTATTAAATATAATATTTTATTTATTTTAAACTTTTAATAAAAACAAACAAAAGTATTATTATTTCTACGAACTTAAACTATTACGTTTTCTATTCGAAAGAAAATTCAAATGACGTATGTAATATTTCAAATTCTGTTAAGCCAATCATATTTTAATCAAATTAATTTACACAAATATTATTTTTCTACGTTAAGAATATATAAACAAATAAATCAATAAACAAAAAAAATTTCAAACACACTCTTTTTCAACGACTCGCCATACAAGGTAAGATGCGTAATACCCAAATTGCGTATCTCGCGTGCTTGATTTTTTTAGGTTAGTACCGAACTAATGGAATGCAACAATGCATTTGCGCTTACGTGAAAAAGCTGATGAACAGTTTCAAATTTGTGTCTTGGGTCAAATGAACATTTTAACTATCAAAAACCTAATTCTTCATTTTCAAATAATATTTGCCAAAAGAAAACATTATCAAACAGCTCTTTATCGTAAAAAAAATTTAGTTTTTTTTTACGGCGGAAAAAGTAAAAAGAGATAAACGTGTAAGAAAAATTAAAGGTAATTTTTGTCAAAAAAAAAAAATATGTTTAAGAATGTATTTCAATACCATTTTCTGTTTTTATACATATTTATATTTTTTTATATTTAAATATATTTTAATATTTAAATTCAATTTTTATTGCAAAATGTAGCAAGTTTTTAGCACTGTCTTTTTGATTTATCAAATGCTTTTATACTTCAACTAGCAGTGCCCATGATTACGTCCGCGTATCATTTCTAATTTCTTAAAATATAAAATTTTTAAAAGTGTGTTTTTAAACATTTGTGGTAGAGTTCTGTAAACAGTGTAAAATGACATATTTTTATGAAAAAAGATATCCTTTATTTCAACTAAGGTTCTAAGCTACCTCCTAAAAAAGTTGTATTCAAATCCATTTTTCTGTGATGCGAAAACGAGCAGACAGACAAAAATTCCAAAAATAGGTGTTTTGTATTCCATATCGATTACTATCCACACTAACATCAAAATTTTCCAAAAAATATTTAATGTACAGTTACTGTTTCATTATATCTAATAATAATAATAATAATAATAATAATAATAATAATAATAAAAATAATATAATGATAATAATGATAATAATAATGTTTTTTAGCAGATATTTAATAACCAATATTTTTTTGTAGACTTATTATTCTTTAGCCAGCAATGTAAATAGTTCTTGACAAATGTTAGAGATCATTTACACTAATTTATTCCAATTCACTCTTATCGTATTTTGATATTTTAAATTATTTTTTAATTACAAAAAAACCCACAAAAAAATTTATAATAATGCTTGGGAAATTTGCATATGAACTCTATTAACAGTTAACAAACAAACGAAATGACGCAAAGGTAATTATTTTAGGTATTCGTAATACATTTTGCTTAAATCATCCGTTATATGCCAATTTGTTTGCATTTATATAGTTTTGTGGTTGCAAATATTAAAGATATAAATAACTAATAATCGATTGATTGAAAAGCAATTAAGTTGCCATAATAACTTTTTCTCCAGTTCCTTAATAAGGCAGCGCACAACACTTACCAGCTCACAAGTAAAACAATCAGACAACAAACGTTTTTACTTTTTTCAGTTTTTCATTATTTAGATAATAAATAGCCAGAAGGTGTCAAAAGGTGTAAGCAACTTTTAACGTTAAACGTTAGATTTCCATTTTTCTATTTATCTCTTAATAGAAATAGTAATATTGCATGCATGTGTATGTACGTAAATAAACAAGTATTTTTTAAACTGTAAATAAGGTCTTTGATTGTTAGTAATCGTACATACTACGTTATTCTTAAAACTTACTTTTCGTTTTTATTAATTTAATTACGCTAAGACGGATCACAACAAGTTCCTCAAGCTTTCTGATTTATTGTGATTTTCTTTTTCTATCCTCTGTTTAATTGCTTTTTTAACCGTTAATGCCTACATTTTTAAAAATTAAGATAATTCTTTGATAATTTCTGTTTTTTTTTAGAATAAAACCAAAAGTAAATGTTTTCTAACATTTACGAAAAGAATTTTTAGGCAATGGGACTGAGATATATCACCACTAGGGTTTGGGATTTCACGGAATATTTTATTTCCCGAAAAACGGCAAATAATTATCACATTCCCGGGATTTCCCGATATTTCCGGGGGAAAAATAATTTTTAAATAAAACAAGTTTATTTAATGAAATAATATTAAAAAAATTCATAGTTTTATTAAAACATAAACAAACAATAAAAATAACAGTTAAATAAAAGTATTAACATTTTATAAAACTTATATAACGAGAGATAACAATGATAAAAATACTAAAAACGTTTTTTTTTTAAATAAATTTTTTTTTAATATATGATTTTAGAATTGCATTTAACAATTCACTAGACATATTGATGCTTGTTTTCTTTGCAAAATTTCCAACAACAGAAAAAACCCTTTCAGTTTCTACTGAGAAAGGTTTTGTTGTCAACAATGCGTTATAAAAATTATCAACTTTATGTTACAAATGTAGTGGCTTTGAATAACTCAAATTCTTTTTAATTAAATTCGTAACTTTTATACTTAGTCGTACGATATGTCAAAAATTGGAACTGTGCTCAAAAAGTATGATAGTGGGGATGAAAAGTGTATGTGTGTGAGAGACTTTTTGACAGATCTCTACGATTTTATAATCTCTTGAAATAATTCATAAAATGATATTTTTTTTTTTTTGTTGAAGATGAGGAGAAAAAAACAACAAAATACTAAAAGCATCTGTTTTCGCATCTGTTTTGTATAATAGTGTGGTATATACGACGCCACTTTAAAACGATTTTTAAAGTAGGACAGAATTCTGTCATTCTAATTATATTATTCCTAATTATCTGAAAATTGAAACTTACAAAAATGTATTTTTAAACATTTGTTGTAGAGTCTGTAGTGTTAAAAACTTTCCATATACTGAGAGCTTTTCTAGTACCATTATACCGATAAAATTGTTCGACTTTAAACTGGTATCTCTAGTTTTTTACGAAGTAGAAAAAGTGTTCTATATTTCAACCAATGTTCTAAGGGACCTCCTCACAAAATTTTATTCAAATCCATCCACAGACAGACAGATAAACAAAAATTCTAAAAACAGGTGTTTTGCATTCCTTATCGATAACTATCTACACCAACATCAAAATTTTCACAAAATATTTATTTATTAGATGTTTTACACGAAACGAGATATTTAGTAATTTTTAAATATTACAACCAAAAAATTTAAAAAAAACAATCAGTGTATTTTTTTAAAGTGCTAATGATTTGAAACTTCCCGTTTCCCGGGAATGTAGCCAAGATTTTCCCGGAAATTGGGGATAGTGTTTCCCAAATCACAATCACCACTATTAAAGATAAAATGAAGTACGGGAAGACTATAACATTACGGTTTGAAAGGATAAAACTTAAAACGTAAGTTCGAAACTCCTTTACATGTAAATTTGTTTTAATCAGTTCTGCTGTTTATAAGATCTGTGTACCTTTTTAATATTTCGTTTCTTTCCTGCAGTGCATTTATATTTTATCTTTAATTATGTAGTAAGGAATGTGTATATGTTTAAAAAAATAAACTTTCAATTTAATTCTTCTTTCTAAACTCAAAATTATTTTTAAATTACTTGACGGGTTTGAAATTTAAGTGCGATTAAAATCACATCAGTCAATTAATTCTACATAAATTTTTATTGTGCATTTTGAATATTAAATCTGTTATTAAGACTTAGAAAGGAAATACATTCGCTCATTAGAGTATTTGAACTTGTTTTACAAAGTTATTAAATCTATTATAATCAAAATTGTAATAATTTATTGCTAAGCTGCCACCAGCAATAACTGCCAAGCGGCAACACCACAATCACATTTAGCACCAAATGTAATCAGTCTGTAACTACACGAGGGTGAAGTCAATATTAAAATTGTTATATGTGATTTTTGCATATTAAATTCAACACGTTGACGGCATAAATGATTAATTAAATTTAAGAAAACAAAAAAAATATTTTAAATAAAATCTACAGTAGTTGTACCCTCACACTAAAGAAATATCTGAAGGAGTGTTTACATTTTAAAAATAAATAAATGAATTTATTAATACTTCAAGTGTTTTTGTTTGTTTATCTAACTAAAAATTAATAAAAAATCCATGCATAAGACTTATTTTTTATTTTTTTGTCGTGAGTTTTCCTATTGCTAAACTGTTATTATGAGAAGAGGTGGGTGGTAGATTGCTTAGCAGATTGCTAATGTTCGTGATGATAAGCTAAGAATTTAAACGTGATTTAAATATTTAAAATTGAACTTGTTTTTTATCCGTTCGGATAAACAAACCTTTCTTGATAAGTTTATGAATCCAAATTAAGTCAGGCCAATGTGAGGTTTTATTTTTATTCTTTATTTTACTTCAACTAAATTCATATATTAAACTTATTCAATCGTGGTTAAAAAATTGAAGTTTTCTATTTTTATTTAGGTATGTATGAATATATTGTGTTTGTATGGCTTCTATATTCTCTTATCATCTCAGTTTCTATTTATTATTTTGCATATGTTTGGTTTTTTATCAAATTATAGAAACAAATTATTTTAAATGATAAATAAAACCATCCTAATTTAAATGTTTGATGAAATAAAACTTTACATTTACAAAATAACTGAATATCGAAATATTGATGAGAAAACAGTTTCAATTATTATTTTCCTAAGGTTGAAACACCTTTGGTCAAGAGAAAAAAAATTGTTTTGTTGGGTTGGCTACACTGTTTTTTCAACATGAAGTTTTATTTTGTTTAACAGTACATTTTGATATCCTACAGGTGGAAAAGGGTATATTTAAGTCATTCCGTTTCTAAATTCTTCAATATCCATTGCCGACCCCAAAATGCACATATATATTCTCCATTCTTATGTATAGCGATCGATTGTTCGTATGTCCGTCTTCGTTCGTGTTGAAATCAACTTTGCCAAGACATTAGATGGTGTTGATGATGAGAAAATTTAAAATAGCCAATCGATAAGTCCATGCCCATGACAGCGGGCAAAACACCACGCCTGCCTCTAATTTTTCCGTATCTTTTTATGAACTTTCATTTGCATTCCTGCAGGTGGATGTTGTACATGTCGAAAGATTGGTGAGCTTCCACCTAATACAATAACATTTTCATTTACGAAGTTGGGACTACAACCCTAAGCAAAACTGGCAATTTTCGAAAAAAAAATTTTTTAAATAGAAACTCTTTATGGTGAAAAAGAGATTTTTATGCCGGTTTTTATTCAAACTGTTCAATGGGAAGTCTGCAGTATGGGTACATGCGGTTATAAATAAATGGTAAATGTTATATAAGATTCGCCATAGCCAAATATAGCACTCCAACTTTTGTTTTTCTTACTCTTTACTACAAAAATGTGAAAAGTAATTATTTTATATTTGATACTTGTTAACAATATTTGAATAAATTTGAATAATAATAATAATAGGAAAAATTTAAATTATGTAAACAAATTTAAACATTTTTTGGACAAATTAAATCAATGTAGATTAATGAATACAAAACAAAAATATTTTAAATTTAAATAATTAGTCCAATTAAATTTTTTTGTGTTTTTATTTTTATTTTTTATTATTATTTTATTTTTTTTTTTGTATATTAATTTTAACATAAAATTGCAACAATACAAAAGAAATTTAATTTTAATAAACAACAAGTATCGTATTTAACATTTTTTAAATTTAATTATAAACCAAAGTTTGCTTGTTTTAAGAATTATTGACCTTCCAGTTTCATATTAAAATGTTTGAATATGACGAAAGCGTTTTGTTTATTTAATATTGACTGGATGTAGACTTAATAAATATTTTATTGTTTGTATTTTTTTTCAGGATGAACCGTTGAATACCTACCTTAATTTGGGGGAATGTAAAGAATTGGAAGAATACTCCGTTAAGTGTATAAAAGATGGCTGTTCAATTAAGGCGGTGACCAAAAGTGGAGAAATTATTGGTGTATTCTTGAATGCCCTTATGCATCGTCCGGTAAGTTAAAAAAGATACATATTTTTTTTAAAGTCGCCGAATTATTTTAACAGTTAATTGGTATTGAAAAATCTTTCAGTGTTTCTGTGTGATTTAACTATTGTTTTAGACACACAAAAAAATAGCACAGTTAATATATGTATGTATGCGTAAAAAGCAAACACCGTCATGTACATATGTATTTATTTATTGTAAATGTTATGATGTATTTATTTAACACAAATCCTTACACATCAAGTAACAAAACACAATTTAAATTTTCATTAGTTCCTCAGCCGACACATAAAAGGAAAAATAAATAGAAAATATAAAAAAGAGATAATATTGTCTAATAAGTAGTTATTCAAACATATACTTGAATAGGAAATTTGAATATTCGCAGTTTAACAAAAGAAATCAAAAAATATCCAAATCTATATAATTCAAGATAAACTGGGAAGTAGTTAGAGGCAAAAGTATCAAAGAGATATAGGATACGTGCAGGTTCTTTAGAAAAACTCAAAAAATATGAAATAAGCATTTTTCCTGTAGTTGATTTTCATGCATAACTACTCCTAAACTATAAATTTTCAGTACAAATAAGGCGGGATAAAGTCTCTAAAATGCCGCTAATAAATTTTACTTCCGCTCACATGCTCCTTATTCTAACAACGAAATATTTTGGATAATAAACGTTCCCAGGTATGAAAGCTGACGGTAGATATATGAAAACAAATTAATAATTTAAAAAAATATCGGTTTTACTTGTTATTATCCCATCTACTCTGGTCGATAAGAATACCGTATAAGGAGTACTATCGAAACAAAAAGTCCTAATACCTGAACGAGCTGCCTATAATATAATATTGTGTTATTGAGTGTCTCCCGTTAATAATCGTTGGAAATGTTTGGACCATAATATAGAGATAGACATTTTTTTATATTCAAAATTCAAAAACGATCAGAATCCAGCGCTTTCTTTTTTTTGGCAAAATTAAGCTGAGGAGTAATAAATCTTGGCCTGGAGAAAAGCTTTTACTGAGAAAAATTCTGCGAATTCGTTAAATATCTACTTTACTGACTTGTTTTATATTCTGCCGGTACCGAACATTTTACAAAACTTTGATACAATTTCACAAAAACTTAATTCGGTTTTTATTTTCCAAATGTCAATAATAATAATAATGTCAAGAAAATTGTAAGCCTAGAGTGCGATACAAAAATTACTATTACCATCAATTAATAATAAATCTGAAATGGAAACATCGGTGACGTTGTTTTTCCTTTGTTTTGTTTTTTTTAATGACTAACTATTTGATGTTGCCCATTCCTATTTAGCTGTAGAATATTGTTATAATATTTATTTACCAGCTTTTATTTTATCTCTAGGCATCCAATGCTGACCATGAAAAATCTGCCGATTCCTGTGATCATCCAAAATTTAAAAAAGTTTTGCAATTAATGGATTTTATCGAACACGATTTCAATGTGTTTGATTTATACCCTGGGACTGATGTTATTTTGGATGGTAAAATTCTTTCTGTCAATTCAAATTATCGTGGCCTTGGCATTGCAGGTCGGCTCACGGAATGCACTTTGGACTATATGCGAGAACATAACATTCCAGTTATGCATGTATTGTGTTCCAGCCATTATTCGGCTCGTGTTATGGAGAAATTAGGTTTCCATGAAGTGTACCGTCTTAACTATGCCGATTATAAGGTAGAGAATGAGGTAGTGTTTGCACCTGGAGAACCTCATTTAACGGCCCGTATATTGGTGAAAGAAATCGCTAACATTAAACAAATTCAACCGTAAATGTTGATTGCTAAAGAAAAAGGCACAAGGTACTTGTTCGTAAACATAAAACAAAATCGAGTTGTAGCTACACATTTTTGTGTACTTGTTGTATTTGGTTAAAAAAGAAAACATTAAATACATTTAAAAAATATATATGTATATTAAAAATAACCCACCCAATCATTTATTTGACAATGGTTGTAAATGTTGTTAAACATTAGTTTTTAGAGTTTTTGTAAATGATAAAAACATTTTAAATATAAAATTAAAAACCTAAATATACATTTATAAATTATCATGTGATGTTAGATTTAATTAAGTTATTTTTATATTGGTGTTGGTTATTACTACTGTAACATTTAAGAACAATCGGGCATTTTCTGAAATCCACACGAAGTTTTCACTTTATATTTTAAAAGGCATTGTTGCTATAAAACTATTTTTTACAAAACAATGCCTTGAAAAAATGAAAATTTTGAGTGGTTTTTATAACATGCCACAATATTTCTTTTCTGCCTCTTTCCTATAGCTTGCTTCGATAATTATGAAAATTTAATATTATTCAGTGACAAAAATTGTGTTAAGCGCTTTTTACTCATAACTGTATGCAAACCAATTTCAACCAATTTTGCTTGCAACTTTAAAGGTTTTAAATGTAAAAGTATGTTTACTTTGAACAGTTTATTTTAATAATTTAGGTATTTAGTATTTATTCCAATAAAGAAAGAGATTATAATTATAATTTTTAACAATTTTATTATGTTTTAATTATAAAACTTATACAAGATAATTTGTCCATCGTGATAGCATTATTGTCAATCCTCAAAAACAATATTTTTTTTTAATCCTGAAAGTATACTATAAAAACTAATGAATGGAATGTAAACATTGTAAGAGTGAAAAATAATTGTCAACGATAGGGTCACTCCTACGATTGTAAATATATTCATAATGCAAAGTAATGTTATGATCATTGTTATTAATTAAGTTATTTTATTTTTTAATATTATTATTGTTATGTTATGATTATTTAAATAAATAAAATGCCAAAAACATTAGAAAATAATGAATTGTGTAAAATTGCATTCACTTATAAAAGTCACAAAGTGCTCACCAAAAACAAATTTGCGTTTATTTATAGAAATTATTAATGGAATTAATTATTGAAAATTATGTGCATGACTGATATATTTTCCGTTATAAGTTTTTATAATATGCGTTTTTATTTTACATATATAAAATTTGAAACTTATTGACAGAGAGGTCGACCATCCATCTCATTCCATTCGGTTTTTTGAAGGCGCTAAAAGAGTTGAAATAAATCTACGCCCACTCGTTTGTCAGGCTTTGTTTCGAAAGAGTTGCTTTTAAAATTCAGTAACTTGCGTTTATAAATGGTGGAAATTTGGTTAATTTTCTCTTGATGCAAAAACTTTTTTTCCGATTTTTACGTGTTTCATTGTTGCGAAATATATGAAAGAACATAAGTGGAGGCAATCTGCTTCAAAGAGCATCCAATTTAACTTGGTTATTCCAAATTCTTACTTCAATACAAAGAGGGTTAGGTAATACTAAGTCTAAATATGAGTGTCAATAAAATTAAAGGAATGACCTCAAATGTATATAAAGTAGGAAAAGCAAAGGGTTCTCTTGGTGGCAAATATTGTTCAGTTTGAATAGCGTTTGGAGAGCAGTCACCCAAATAAGAACAAATGAATAATTCAAGTGACAATTTTTTAGGTTCAAAACTTAATTTATTAAAATTTTGCAAAGTTTTATTATGAAAATTCATATTTATACATTTTATAGGTGATCACATATTTTGTTTATTTAAGCTCTAGGACGCATAGTTTACGAGAAAATCAAGTTTTAAGGTTTTGAAAATAAAAATTCATTTTTTCGGGCCATGTTGTGTTTCGATCTTTAGCATTACAATTATTTTAGATAAAGTGAACAGACCAGAATATGTTTAATTTAATTCTTATAACAAAAATTTAGTGAAATACGTTTGTGTAAAAGTTCTCAGGTAAAATGAGGAAAAATACGAAAATATTTTTGTTTTCCTGTAAGTAATAAGAACTGCAATCTATGGTTTTAGCTGAGTTTAGATCTCAGACATCAAGTTTTACACATATCTCAATTAAAATTAATAAATTATTAAAATTTTACAAAATTCATTACCAGTAGTAAAAACAATTATAAATAAAATAAAATCATTAGCATTAAATGGAAGGTACTTTTTTTTATTGCCATTATTTAAAAAAAATGCAACTGAAATTTCAATGGTAATGAAAAATCCCAAGTATAATAGAAGATCAAAATGTTTTAAGTAAAGGACAACGTTTACATTAAAATTTTATTAGTGCAAAAAAATTAAAGTAATTTAAATTACTCAACGCAGAAACTACTGTTTTTAAATTTTTTTTCGGATAAAAGAAAAAAGTTTTCTAAAGTATTTCTAAGATATCCGATTGGCCTACCACCAGCAACAATAAATTTCATTTGTTAGCCGAGGAAGATGAAAATGAAACATCAACAAGAGAAAGTTCCACCGATTATAGTGGATTCTGCACACAGTTTTTCAGCTGTATTTGAATAAATTAGTAAGAACAATATGTTTAAGAATGTTCATTGGATCAAATATTATTTCTAGCTCGCTATCTCACTACAAGGAAGCGATTTAGATATTTAAGGACAAAAGGTTCTGCTTTTTTACTCATCAGATAAATGACGGCAAAATTTTTAAGGTGGTTTTGGAAATCGTTAAAAGGCACAATATAAAGCTGGTTAAGGAAATCACAACCAAATGATCTAAAGAGGATGATGCGCAGTATTTAATCGAGTTTAACAGACAACAGGTGTCAAAACATTTCTGAAGCAGTTAAACAGACTTATCAATCTCCACATAAACAGCGATAAAAATGAGTCTTGGTCAATATTTATTTCTAAGTTGCCTTCTGGTTATAAAAAGATTTAGAGCCTTACCAAACCACTTAAAAGCAAGAATTTACCGCTTTCTGCTCTACATGTAAACGGTAACATTTTAAAAATGGGTGTAGACAAAGCTAACGCAATTGCGGATGAATTTTCTAGTTCTCTCATTATAATAATAAATAACCCATAAACTATGGATACTTGCGTTGCAGATTACGTAGAATATCCTAACAATGAGTCCTTGAGAATGAGTCATACATACATATTTTCATTAAAAAATAATAAAGCCCCAGGGTTAGATGAAATAAATGCCATTGCATGATTACTTTTTAAACACTAATTAAAATATTTTATATATGTATATGCATAAAAAACCAAAGTAATTCCAGTACAAAAAACTGAAAAAGTTCCTTAAATTCCAACCAGTTACAGACCAATTAATATCCTAAGCCTATTAGACAAAGTTTTTGATAAAGTCATTCACAAAAGAATATTAGATTTTTGAAACTTAAACAACATCATTAATGAGCAACAATCTACCATTCATTTATTGAAAATAATAAAAGTCGGCGCATAAGTACTGGAGTTATCTTGTTTCTATCTGGCATGATGGTTTGTTGTTCAAACTTAATAGTTTTAATTTTCCCATTTATTTACAAAAAACAGTAAAAAGGTTTTTAAATCACAGGTCATTTGTCGTCTGCGTCGATATAAGTTATTCTAGTATAAACCAAATACCTGGAGGTCTACCTCAAGGTTCTGTTCTTTCTCCCACACTATATTCGTTATATACCTCGGATCCAATATTCGCAGAAATCAAGAAGCAGCTTTTTATGCTGGCGACAGTGCTTTCATATGTTGCAGCAAGGTATTAAACGCAAAAGTCAGGAGAGCAACAGACTCTAAACCAAGCCAAAAATACTTCAATAAATGGAACAATCCAACAAATCTTCAAAAGGAATTTCGTCACAAAACTTGTACTCCCAAAGAAATATCATTTCCATTAGTGAATTTATTAAATATTTATTAATTAAAAATTTTTAAACACGGGAATATTAAATTAATTAAACTTTAAATTTATTGTGCCATTTTCCCGATATTGATTATTGGAGGCGATCTAAAAAAAAGTCAGCCGTATACAGTGGATAACGAAAAGTAGAATCAAAGTTGGTTGTTGTTGTCTTTGCTTGAACTTTGATTTTTGTCTTTATTTTATTGTTTAGACAAAATTCTTTAGTTCTTTAAAATAATTGTGAGAATTTTCCTGAAGAGCTAAGTAAGCGGTAGCGAAATGGCCATCGAGATGTGCTTTCACCTCCAATAATCAATATCGGGAAAATAGCACAATAAATTTAAAGTTTAATTTGTTAAATGTTTATGTTTGTTTAAGTCTAGATAAAAAACTATGTGGCAAGTTAATTAAATGTGGTTGCGCAGGAACAGGAGATCAAGACTTAACACAAAAAACAAAGTTTTGTTATACAAGATGTGTATCCGACCGATCTTGAATTATGGTTGCCAAGTCTGGTATGACAAAACTGCTAAATTTGATACATTCAGAATAAAAACTTAAAAATATTTATTTATTTATTGAATAACTTAGAAATAATAAATTACTACAAGTTACTGCAGAACTACGAGCACTAGCTGCTAGGGCCATAAGCTCTATGTTAAACAAAAAAAAAAAAAAAAAAAAAACAAAAATTAAATTACAAAGGATTAATATAAACTGTGTACTAAAAGGCGATAAATACATATTTTAGATCTTGTCATAAATATTTTAAGTTTTTGGCAGTTTTGTCAAATTATTAAAGAATGAAAAATTATTGAGATTGCATATTGTAATGATGTGCTTACACTCGTTGACTAGGTCATTTAATTAAAAATGCAGATCGTCTAATTTTAAAACTATAAGACATTTACTAAGGAATCACTTAGATTCTTTTGAAAAAAAAAAATTCTTTGAAATAAACTTTCTCTTAACACTGTCGCTGATATTCAATAAATTTTCCTCCTAATTAATCTATTAAAATGTAATGTGCAAAACCTTTAAGCAATACTGCTTTGCTTTTGGTATTTGGGTAGCGCTTAATAACGATTATCTACATTGGATACATATATAATTAAAAATAAGCGTGGTCCAATGAACCGCATGGTGCCTGTAATTGCATTGCTACAAGCTTAAAGCTTTCCATTTCATAAAGTACTTTAACCTGTCTTAAAATTTTAGCTCAAAACACTTTTAATTGGCACTGTATAACAACAAGATTCAAGTTTGTTTTGTTCAAAACCAAACGGTATGCGAAGCAAAAATTTTTACAATTAATAGTTGTCTTATTTCTCCGTCTTTGATATAACTACAATCACCAAACTTTATCACTGAAACCCATGAGCCAAATGAAATAATAAAATTAAAATAAAGTTTCTATTATGTTTTTGTTTTCTCCCGTAAAGTTAGTAACATGCGAGTTAGGACCTTTCTACATGAGACCAATGATATGTACGGTCATACTGAAATGAAAAATATATGAATGTTTCCTTGTGGTTGGATATAAAGATAGCAAATGAAAATGAATACAATTTGCATTTAATAAATTAATATACATATTAAAAAATTGTTAGCAAATAAAATAGCGATTTTTAAGTTATTCATATAGTTTAATTTCGTATGGTTTTTTCTTTAATTTAGAAGTTGATTAAAACTTATCACGTAAAAATTGTATATTGCTCGTAAATTGATACACTATCCATAATTATTGACAATTATCTAATTTTATATTACTTCTAGATTAAAATTCAAAAATAAAGTTTTATTTACAATTTTACTAAAATATGTACATTCTTTGAAAATAAACTTCTATCCTCTCCTTACGGGGAAAAATTGCTTTTATCTCTCAGCATGACTTGCTATACGATCGATAACACGTCTAAGTTGTTCACTCTGGCTCTGTTTTTCTACTTCAGAACGGATTTTCTGATGATGTTCGTTCGCTCTACTTGATATTTCATCCAAATGCTTTTGCTTTAAAAAAAATGACCGCCTAAAATGTCAGAGAAGTAAAAGATAAATATATGTTTTAATTATAAAACAGTAATAAAGGACACTTTAAAGATACATGCTAGGAGGATAAGAATGATGTTAGAATATTAGAATACATTAAAATTCATAATTTAGAAATGGATTACCAAAAATTGTTACCGTAGCTTTTGTTGTTGAAACTAAGTCTTTATAGCCAACAAAAAGAAGTACCTTTCACCTCCGAAATATCTCAGCTAAACATCTACTCGGGTTCTCTGGCCCACCTCTAGAGGTTCTAAGTCAAATCCATGAACTAGCTTCTAGAGCCCTTGGGAAAATTATTGAAATTCTCTGAATCCCGTAATTACTATTTATGCATATCAGATCATAACTTGGTATAAGGAGACTTTCCTAAGGTTTGCTGGCTCCGTGCAGACTTAAGGGCTCAGAAAGACTGTCAAGCAAGCACAGACTTTATGAAAGTTTTATGTTTTTACTCTTCATCCTATTGTCTAATTGAGAGCAAAGGGATCTACTTAGAATTGTTTATACTATGTATGAATTAAAATATCCCATTAAAAATTTTCGTCGAAATAGAAAGTCTACAATAACCCCAAAAATAATTTTATTTTAAAGAAATATAAATATCTTATTTTTCAAAGACGTGTTTCTTTCTGGGTCTCGATAGAAAAGTAGGTAAAAAATAATATGTTTAATTTGGCAACTCATCTATCTGCCTGGAGGATTTTATACCATAACTTTTTCATTGCTTTTACATAAAGCAGTTACCGTTTTTGAATTTCGAAATGTGGAGTAGCCTTTTACATTTGATCAAATTTAGAAATTCTACCAGAATATTCAGTATTAAACAGGAATGTCTGCAGAATACAGAACACACTGTCACTCTATTTTTGATGTAAAGATGGATACCTAAGTAGTCCTGTCCGTACTTATCTTTTGTTTTGCCACTGAATGTCAAGAAAATTCTTCACCATTCGATCTGTCTACAATATATAAATTTTTTGAGGCGACGTTAAAAATATCTGTCGACAACAAATGTTAAAGGAAAAATAAATATATTTTTTATGTTTCATATAAATCAGATCTTCTTTTTTGTCAAGGTGTTTAAGCACACAATAAAAATGTTAATTTTGTTTGACAACATTTAAGATGTACCATGAGTTTCAATAATTAAACTTTTTTCTAATTACTTTCTGCTTTAACTAACAATAGAATAGCCTAACAGAACAGTATTTGCAACATTGTTAACAGCTGACATTTTTATTTCAACATGATTTATATTACTTTTTTAAATTTAGCTATTTAGCACCATAAATGATGTTATAAACGAACATAACACTATTAAATTACAATTAAAATTTTTAAACTTACTTAAGAGCAACAAAGCCGATTGCACCACAAAATATTCCCATGCCTACAAGAGCTAAGGCCACTTTGAAATTCGATGTTTTATTTAAACCTTTTACGCCGTAGTAAGGCCCCGGGTTTGGATCATAGTTAGGTTTAATTTCCCATGGCCTAAAATATTTTACTATGCGTTAAAAAGTTTAAGTTAAAGAGCATCATGTTGTTTTGTTCAAATGCTGAAAACGAGGACAAGTCAATTGTTCTTAATGAAAGCATCGTAAAGATAATTTTTTCGAGTGGTTTTTTTTAATTTTTCTACGTAATCGGCCCTTTACCAAGATAGACCTAATAGTGCTGTTTTAAAACTTTAATAACGTGAAAATACAGGATTGTTGCGAAGCCGAGTTATCTTTTTAAATTGGAAAATACCAAATAATCGCTGGAAACCAAATTTTTATAAAAAGAATCCGTCAAAGATTTTTTGCTCAGAAGATGCATTTTTGTATTTATATTTCTTATTTTTCGCTAAGCAAAAAAGATCCATTTGAGGAAATTTATCCGGCTGTTAAATCAGTCTTACTTTCTACGATCTGTGTTGTAAATTGTAACAAAATGCAACATCATACTGTTAATAGATTTTCTATATGCAAATGCTTAACTTATCTTCCACTGAATTTAATCTCTTTTTGCGCTTAACGACAGCAGAAAACAAATTCTTTCATTATTCAAAAAACAAAAGGACGGGTTTTTTTTTTAAATTTGGGAGGCTCCATTTCAAAAACATATTGACTTCGTGGCGATGCTCTCCGTCCAAAAAGTTGTCATTTTGATTGCATTAAATAAATGTAAAATTAATATGTCAATATATTCACTTAATGATACCTATGAATTTCATTCCAAGATGAGCTGGAAGTTTCATAAGCTCTAATAGAACGAGCAGCTTTCAAATTTCTATCATACTCCAGACGTAGCTTTGGTTTACTTAAAGTCTGATATGCTTCGGAGATTTGTTGAAACCGAGCTGTTTGTTGCGCAGCTGTTTTCGCTTTGCTTACATCAGGATGAAACTAAAAATAGACAAGTTTTTCTAAACTGTTTGAAAAAAGAATTAAAATTTGATTACTTCTGTTTAATTATTTTTTACCTTCTTGGAAAGTTGTACGTACGCGTCTTTTATATCTTTATCGCTGCAATCGCGACGCACATTCAAGATGTCGTAGTAGTTTTGTAAAATTTTGTCTTTTTCCATTTTTGTTTTCACAGGCAATTTAAAAAATCTACATATTAACAAAAGTCAACAATTGGGCAGCTGTTATTAATCGAAGGAAGTAAAGAACACATACCAATTTGTAAGTTTAAGAGTTGCATTAAATGTAGTAGAATGAAATTCAACACACCCTTCGCTTATTTTAATTTTCTTACATGTAGTTCACATATTATTCCCAGTGCAACTACATGTTTTTAAGGAAGAGAGTTATCATGAGACATAATTAAAAAAATGTATTTAAGCTGTCAATTAAACAATTATAAACAATTTCACTGAAAATTTTATTTTGCCTTTTGAAGTGCAAAAGTTGTGAAAAATTTAAGAAGTATTGAACTTAAGAAAGATAGAAATTAATTTTCACAAATCAGCTATATTATTCTGTCGACGCTCTTTCACATAGACTTTGTGTAAGAACAAATAGATTTCAAAATATATACCCATATCTACACCTCTATATTTAAAATCGATTACCTATGCTAAACGATCGAACTTAATAACAATTTTCGAAACTTTTTCAAAAGCATTTAAACGCAATAAGCTTTAAAAGTAAAAA
Organism: Cistogaster globosa; assembly: GCA_937654795.1. Lineage (NCBI taxonomy): Eukaryota > Metazoa > Arthropoda > Insecta > Diptera > Tachinidae > Cistogaster > Cistogaster globosa. Next base: position 80,043,253 of record OW569403.1, read on the forward strand.
AAAATAAGATATACAAAATAAAATTTATAAGCAAGTAAGAGTGCTATATGCTATGCCAAATCTTATATACCCTTCACCACGTACGTAAATCTAGTTCAGTGAAGTTAAATCAATTAAAAAAAAAACACATATATTGAGGTAACAGAGAAATCAAAAATAAGAAAAAACGAAAAATAAGTAATAAATATAATTTTACATATAAATGTCAAATTATACCCAAATTGATATCTTAAAATATATGTTGAGCAATCGTACTTTTCTATGAAAAATTAAGAGGCCCATTGGCGAGCGCCAATTTTTTTAACTTGATGTTTTTTTCTTATTCTTCAATTCTCTTTCGCGTTATATACTTGTTTTTAAGATTGTAGTTACTTCATTGTTCCAAATGATATAGAAAAATTAGAGGCAGGCGTGTATTGTGCTCGCTGCTTCGATGGACATGGACTGATCTTGCTGATTTTCAGTATCAAATTTTTTGAAACTTTGTCTGATCGGTTGGCGCATTTAAATTTTTTTAGCTCATCTAATATCTTGACAAAGTTGATTTTAACACTAACACTGTCGGACAGACGGATATCGCTCAATCGGTTTCGCGATGCATAAGGACTTATAATATATATACTTTTTGGGGTCGAAAATGGATATTGTAGAAATTACAAACGGAATGACAATCTTTGATTTACCCTTTTTCCACTTATTGTGATGAAGGGTATAATAATTAGAAATTCTAAAATTTTGCAAATTGATAACCACATGTTATCATCAGCGTGAAGTAATGTTTGAATAAATGTTAAGAATTTTTTTTGTTCAATTCATGGCGCAATAATACCAGGTGAATGCATTAGCTTTTACGAGTATTTTGTTTTCGTAAAATCTTGTTGAGCTGTCAAAATGTCTGGCAATATGTGTGTATGTATTTCAATATATTTTTAGTGGCTTTCTTATTTTTCACAAATATGTTCACATATTGCCAGACGATTTTGACAAAGCTAAAACATATGTTTACCTTATGATTTAATGCAGTCACCTGTTCAATGTGCCTTGGTTCAGTTCATTTTGTTTTTCGTTTCTTGTGTTTTCATTATTTGTTAAACACTTTCGACCAAATGATTAGAATCAAATAAATTTCTATGTTTATAATACCATATCTTCCTTCACTACCGTCGGAAAAATAATTTTTTTAAGATTCCACAACTTATATCAACAAGATCAGATCTTAAGGCAACAGTTTTTAAGGGTCTCAAAATTTACAATTTCGTTCTTTTCATATGCTAGGACCAACCTTGAGTTTTTTATATTTTTTCAAGTAGTCGCATTTGGTTTAAGCGTTAAACTATTATATATATATATGTATGTATATACATTAGTAAAAAGTAGACAAGAAAAGTGTTTTATATGGGTAATGGCCTATCATTGCGTGGGAAATTAAGCGAAGTCACAAAACTTTGCTCGGAACCTAAGAAAAAGTTAAGAACTGTAAAAAGAAATATAGAGTTTTGCTATGTAACTTAATGCCTTCTTTTCTGTGGTTCTAATCATCTGATCCAAAGTGTATATATGCATGCAAAAACAAATAAAAAACAAATTGTGACAACTGAATCTTCAATTTCTAACAACAAAAACATGTTATATCTGAATTACTGCACTTTGGATAGAGCTGAGACCAAGGTATATTAATTTAACAGGTAAAAGTAGTTCTAAAACAACTACAACAATGTATTTTATTTTTGTAAAATATGTCTTCAGATGTCAAAATCAACAAACGCTGCACATAGGGAAAATTAACCGAATTACGACGACAAAAATGGAGTTTTGTATTTTGTTCAATGTAACCACTATTGCACCTTATATATTCTTTTACTAGCATACAGTAAACTTATAAGTACTTATTTTTAACGCATCACATTAGTCTGTACGTGCAAAGTATATAAAGCATTGCTTTAGTATTTTTATTTTTTTTTTTTTTAGTACCTATTAATAGTACACTTAATATTATATATGTATGTTTTTACTTAGGCATCCTCTTAATGACTGTCGCTATTTTAAAGGTACTTTCTTTTATGTAATTTTCTTCCAAAAATTTTATCTGAAAACTGTTTATGTTTATTAGTAAAATTTTGAATTTCGTTATTAGCCGAATATTTCTTATCTTAAAATATATTTACAAAATATTTATCATAAGGACTAAACATATTTATTGTCTTAAAATAACGTTTAGGATTAAAACTAGTCATAATCTCTTGTTCTGGTAAATATATATTTTTATCATAATATTTATCCATGTATGATCTGAGTCTAAGTAACTTAACTAGCGCGTGTAACAAATAATAATACTTTGCACGCACGTACAATGTATTGCGTAAAAAATGAATACTTATAGGTTGATTGCGCACTACCATATAGAACATATTAAGTGCAATATTGGTTACATTTAACAAAATTTTATTTTTCCATCACAATTCGGTTATTTGCCCCAATGTGCGCTTTAGAAAAAAAATTATTATAATTAATTATATTATTATTTTTAATTATTTCACAGAACTAAGATGCGATTAAGAAAAACACGTATAGAAGCCGTTATTGATGTGATTACGCGAAAAAGGAGCAGTAAAGGGATAAAATCAAGCTTCATTATATATTTTTACACACTTTTTGTTATATGGAAGTTTTAAATACATATACATATTTCCAAGACACATGATATTACACAAAAAAAAAAAATCCTAGAAAATTAAGAAGTGTAAATAAAATTTGACACCTGGAAACGTAAACAAAAAATATCACCTGATCTACTAATTCTACCTGGTATATTAATATGCCTTGCCTGAGACCATCACATAATTACTGTCTTTAATAAGCCATGATGTACATGTATTTATGTATTAGAACTATGTGGATCACCAGCTCCTACAGTTTTGTGTTTGTTAATAATTGTCTGCTTTTTTTATAATCCTGATTATTTTAAAGAAGAAAATTATTCAGCTTGATTTTGAATATTAAGAAAAATGTTTATAAAAAGTTTTCAGTTCTTTATATACACTAAAGTGTGGTTCCCAGCTAGCATTTTGAATCGTTAGACCCTTTCTTCCGCGATGTCGTATTTCGGTCCCGCAAGTTCACTTTAATGAGAAAAATTGTGTCCTGAAAGCGACTCTTCTGTAAGAGTCGTCTACGATGCTCCGAAAACAATCGTGTAAGACTCTTAATTTTCTTACTTTAAGCGAGTTGTGAAACAATCGCTTTTATGATTATAAAATGAGCTTATTATAAGTCTTCAACTATTATTTAATTTTTTATTTTTATATTATGGGAGTTTTAATTATAAATTAAGTTAACAATAATAATAAATTCAATTAGAAAATAAAATTATCACCTTTTTTCTGTCACCATTTTGAAGTTTGTTATCAAAGCGTCATCAATGATATAGAATTTTAAAGGAAACGTTTTAAAAAACTAAAAAATTATAAAATAAAAACTAAAATAAAAAGAAAAAATAATTAAATTAAAACAATAAATATCATATTGAAACACTTTTTTCTTACCACGTTGTTTAAATTAATAAAGACCTCGACACTTTTTTTATTTGATAAAAACCGATTGAAATTTTTATTATATTGAAATAAAAAAAATGTATTACAGAAAAATATTAAACTAGCTGAAGTTTCTAAGTAATAAAGTTCAAAATAAAATAATTTTGTCCTACTATAGCCGGAAAGATTAAGTTGTGAATGCGAATTTGTATGAAAAATAATCGGGCAACAATCAATAAAATGACTCGTAAAAGCTTTATTACAAGAGTCAAATGCGTTAACTGTCTTTGACTACTAATAATCTTCAAACGCTCTTCAAAATGCGTATTAGACGATTCACTCTTTTAAAAATCGTCAAAGTGGCACGCAAAAATATAATTTGGACGAAAAAAAAAATACGAATTTAATTGTACTATAACCTGGACGACAAACTTCTAAATGCCAGCTGGGTTATGGTCGATGGCTCACATAAAAACTACGTTTTCAAGCAATTTGGATTTATTGCAAATATTAAAGAAAAAATTATTAATTATTTTTTCCTCTAAGACGCAACTTGATCCACATTCAACATTTAAGGGAAAATACAAATTAGTCCAATCGTTCTGCAATGAAAACATTAACATTGAAAATTTATTTACATGAATATGTATGTGAGTAAATTTTATATTTTCTGTAAAATTTAAATACTGTTTTGGGTTTTATGTGAAATGCGGATATAAATATTAAACTTAATTTTTGCTATAGATATAAATTGCAATTTTTTTTTTAAATTTGTGTAAAAAAGCTCAATACAAAACCTTACAAATATAAATCCTATCAACTCTAACGACTAAAGTCATTTGTTTTTATGCTAAAAAGTTTAAATAAAGAAGAAAACTGCAAAGATATTGTAGTTTGCCAATGCAAGTAAAGGTTCTTCCACTAACTGAAAGTGCCAATAGAAGTATTTTATAAAAAGTTTTATAAGCAAACAGTTTTTTTATCTTTTTATTTATTATCTGACATTAAATTTGAATTGCAAAACGAATCCTGTATATGAAGATACCACCAGTATATAAATCTCATTCATTATGCTGGAAACACAACTGGGACGAACGACGAATTTTTGGTTGCGAATATTCGTCGTCAAAAATAAAACACATTTGTTTATATGAAAATGCACACAATAATGACGTCGGACGCAATTCGTCATTCGCGGCGAACTTTGCAATAGGTTTATTTCTTACGCCAGCGAACGACGAACAATTCAGTAAAATGTGACAATGTTTGGTTTTAGTTTCGAAGTAATTCAGTAAGTAAAGTTAGTTTACTTAAAAAATTGATTTATTTGTATCTTATAGCATTAAATATAAGTGCAAAATTTTAGTAGTTGAATATAAAATTAGTTTTTAGTTGTGTTTTTATTTTAATATTTTGTTTTTTAAATATTATTTTTTTAAATGGTCTCCCTATCAACTCACAAAAATTAAACAAAAGTAAAAAAGTAAGAAAATTTTGTCGTTGTTGTTGTGCTTCATACTACGAACTTACACAACGAAGTTTTAATGACACATTCGTCGTGTTGGACGAAATTCGTCGTTCGTCCCAGATGTGTTCTTAGCATTAGTTTTGAGAAGGGTTATATTTATTTAGTTTTTCTGTTCGTTTTATAAAATCTGTGGCCACAAGCAATAACAGCTTAACTCGGTTTGTGGAATTTTTTAACATCGTTTTTATTTTTATATTGTTGCATTAAATCAGGAAATATCGACTTTAGCTGTTTATATTTTAAGGTAAAAATGCTCAGTTTTTAAGCTACAAATATAAAATTTGACTTGCATTAAAGATTTGAGTATTAGAAGTATGATATTGGCAATAACTTAATTTGTTCCTAACTCGACTTTAGCTGTTATTGCTTGTGGAGACAGATATCTTGCTCCACTACGTAAATCAACTTGAGGTGCACATATGTAGAAAACTCAAAAATATGAATATCTAACTCTTCTGTTAAATATTTTAAAATGCTTTTATTACTTAACCCTTAAGCGAACACCAGGGCCTGGCCAGGTATTTTTGAGATTTTTTTAATTTTTTACATATATAACATTAATGGTTTTAATTAGTTTTTTATGAATTTCTCAACGAAAGAAGGGGTGGTAATTATTTTAAAAAAATTTTTATTCGGCCTTATTACTGTTGTCGAAAACGACATTCGAAAAGAGTCGTAGTCGCCGTCGTTAGTAACTTTTTTATGTAAAATATTCGACAGTAAAATATTTTGTAATAGATAAAAAAATTGTTATTTTTTTTGCAGTAGCTTTCTATGTGATAAATTAACAGTTAAAAATAATAATAAAAAACAAAATAACTAAATCTTAATTCGATTTGCAAACTTATGTATAAAATATGAAAAAATATATAAAAGTAGGAAACACTTTCAATTACATAGTAAAATAAAATTCATTGCCTTTCAGTTCTTCTAATTCTATTTTACGTGTTTTTTTAGTTCTATGATTTTCTTAAATCAATTTTTCTTCCTTGACTTAAAAATTTGGTATAAAGTTCTGCTTGAATGTTCAATTTTTTTTGTTATTTTTTTTACTAATTGACTTTGAACTAAGGCCTCTAGCTAAGTGTGAATGTTCCTCCATAAGCTCTACCAGCAGATTGAAATGCTTAACGATTGTTATTTGAATACTTAAAATATAGAACATAATGCAAAAAAATAGATTCAAATAAGCATAATGTAAAAATTTAAAAGCAAAAATTCTTTTGTTAACGTTCATTTTAAAAGTTTACAAAATTAAAAACATTTGCCGTTTACATAAATTTTAACGACAATATTTGAAAAAATTAACTCTCGATTGTGACAAACATAATACCGATTTTTGTAATAGATTTATTTTTTGAGTAATATATTTAACAATAACGACGTGCGTAATACCATTTAAAAAAAATTTACGATTTTCGACACGACAACGGCAACCGTAATTAGGCTGAAAATGTTTGTACCACGAGGATCCAGCCGGGCCCTATGCTATTTTGTATAGAATGCAGTAAATGAAACCAAAACAAAAGCATTACAAACACTCCTGACAAAAACAAAAAACTTTGCTTGCCCTTATTAGAGCAAGTTGACAACGTAATTTGTAACAATGAGTTTTGAAGTATTCTATTCTAGCTATTATAAAAGGTTGGCAGAGGCAATTGCCAATGATATAAAAAACGAAATGAAAAAGCTTCTGATATTGAGTACGAATTGGAAATTGATAATGAAGTTAAAGATTCATTAGTAAGTGAAGCAAATAATGAGAACGAAATGGAAAATCCAGAAACTTTCAACTCAAATTGGTATTTACAGGGAAAAGAAAGGACTAAGAAGTCTAAATCGCCATCGGTTATATATGTCTCATAATGTTTTGAAATACATTTGTGAAAAACGACTATATTTGTTGTTAAGTTTGAGATGCTTAAGAAGTTTTTTACAAATGACATGAAAGAAATTATAGTGTTCGAAACAAATAAACATGCTAAAAAACCTTAAGAAGTATCAAATAAAATAAAATGGAAAAACAAGTTTGGAATTCAATTACTATGGAAAAATTAGATGGTTTATAGAAATCTTGATTTAAGGCAGAGAGACACAACAATACACAGGCAACCTCGGAGCTATGGAAACCTACAAATATATCTTTATTTCGCGCAACAATGTCATTGAAGATATTTAAAATTCCACTTCAGCTCACACGAATCGATGATAGCCGTAGTAGGTTATTCCTAGCTCAGTCTGACAAAGCAGCACCTATACGAGATATTTAGATAAACCTAAGAAATAATTACAAGCTGCAACTGTTTCCGTTCCTTCGAAACCCTTTAAATATGACATTGAAATATGGTGAGCATTTGACGCAAAAAAGAATTTTCCATTAGAGGGTAATATAAATACTGGCAAAGAGCAGGGTCAAATTCGTGCAGAAAAAGAAGGAGAAAATGACCTCATGCGTCTTGCAATGCTATACAAGGGACCAGAAAGAACAATCGTTGCTGATAACTTTTTTTTACTTTTTTTTACGACTCTAGATCTATTTAAGAGACTAATGGCTATTGGTCTTGATTTTGTTGGTACGCTCAGAAGCAACAAGCGCTGTGTTCCACAGGAAATGAGAAAAAAACATCCAAAAAACATGCAATTATGTATTATAACCAAAATCAAAGAGAAGTAGATGGTATGGACCAAATACTTGGAAAATACACAACCAATCGTAGAACAAATCGATAGACATTGGCACTTTTTTACAATATGATTAATGTAATGGCCTTAGCTTCTTATGCAATATATGACGAAAATATGTTTGTAAGGAACAAAAAAATTGCCAGAAGTAAATTATTAACACGTCTTGCAGAGCAGCTTGTTTATCCGTATGTTGAAAAACGTAGCAACAACAAAAAAGTTACAGAAAATTTTTTGTAGATCAGAAATAAAAGCTTTTGTAAATATAACCATCCAAGTACCGTGTATCAAAAGAAAAAATTTAAAATATACTTCTATTATAATCGTTCATACATATATTACAGTAACCAAAAATCAGTTTGAGTCAAGAAAGCGGTCTCAAGGTCTTGAAAAACTAATCCAAGTGTGCTATTTGTAAGGAAAAGTCAATGTAAAACGTATCAAAAAATTCTTCTGCAAATTCTGTTAAAATTTTGTTTGCCTTCAGCATTCTAAATGCGATTATAAATATACGCTTTAAGTTCAAGCAAGACTGTGCTTGGTGTTAAAAATATGCTCTTTATTTGTAAGATTTTGTTGGACTTTTTATTTTTTATCATTTTTTGCGTTTGTTAAAAAAATATATAAAATTTTTTGAGTGTGAATTAAAAATATGGCAACAACCCACAAGAATATTATATTATTTAGTGTGCAGTAGCAATTTAAATCCATACAAAATACAAGAAGTCCCAACCAGGCCTTGGGGTTCGTTTATGTGGATACAACTTCGTGTTTGCTTAAGGATTAAATTCCTAGCCCACTACAAATGTGTTCAAACCGTTTAATTCAAATACAAATTTTATTTTTACTCAAGCTAAATATTATGTAAAAGACAAATAAATTAACACTATTTACCGCAAGATGCTGCTACTTCTGAAATAACAAATTGCTGACCGCAGACAGTGCAGACAATGTTAAGTCTGTTCTGTGCATAAAAAACAGGATATACTCGATATTATTGCAAAAGCTGAGGAGTACCGCTACCTAAACTTAAATGTTTCCAACGATATCATAATCTGAACAAATATTAAATTTTGCAAAATTGATTTTGTCACTTGAATTAAAATAAATAAATATTAATTAATTCTATTAACACTATTTTACTATTTTATTTCTTTCAATGTTTATAAATACAGTAATTGTTATTTACATATATTTGAGAAAAATGCCTCCTGGGTTGCATATATTGAGGTGCAATTTCTGCGGTCGGCAATGTGATAATTTGAGTTGCACATAAGTGCAACCACAGCCTCAGGAGTTAACAAGCATAATGTCTATTTTGTCGAATAAATGGAATTGTAGTAAACTTAAAAAATCTTACATTCGATTCATTTTGATTTTCCCGCAAATCGTTAATATGGCGACGAAGAGAAAAAGTGGAAGTACCTTCTATTATTATATCATGCTACATATTAAGGTATCACAAAAAGAACACAAATAATTTGATCTATTTCAAAGCATTAAAAAAATACTAATCAGTCATTTTGAGGTAAAAGTGCCGACAGTCTTGCTATGGTTTGATAGATTATATATAAATTGATAAGGACAAATATCATGTGATATTGCGAAACTCATGATTTGTAGCTTTATTTTACTTTTCAATTTTTGCTTTACTTTCTTCTTTCTTAAATAACAAAGAAAGATTTTGGATACGCACCAAATTTCATCAATTAACCAACAGTTATATGATTCCGAGGCAAATCAATTTCCAGGTGGCAGCGTAGGTGAACTCATTAACTCTCGGATTACTGTCAGGTTCTAAATATAAGAATAATTTACAGATTTTTTTGTATGGATTTTGGCAATTACGGTTACTAGCAACAAATTATGAATTCGTCCACCCTGCCAGCAGGTAATTGAATCGAATCAGCGCGTTCAGCGCAACGCTAACTAGTGCACAGTTTTTATGCTGAAATGGACATCTTAATAAGAGCGTTAACTTTGTGTCTTGGTTAGGAATGTTAATAAAGAAGTAAAAATTGAGATAAATCCGCTAGATTGCCCTGAAAATAACTAAATTGTCATTACTCTTTAACAATAACAAAACAAACAAGCAGCCGGCTTCACTTCCTAACGCATTATCAAAATCCTATTTTTCATTTGCTAAGCGCTGACGCCGCGCTATTTAGTTTGACTTCATACATTTACTATGTACGTGAGAATTTTTGATAAATAGAGCGCTTAGAGCGCTAATGAAGGTTTGTCTGTAATACATATGTATGTGCGTTGTCAATCTAAAGCTCATTAAGTTATATTCGCTACCCATAATTTTATAAATGTGTAGGAAGATACGTAAATCCATAAAGGCAGAAACTATTTCTGAAACAAAACAAAATTAAAAGTGTTTTTTACTTTTATTTAACAACTAGCTATTCCCGGTGCGGTTGGTTGTACCACTACCTACTTCCAAGCCAGTTTTTTATCTGATTATGTACATTAATATGAATGGTACAACAGATTTCTTTCTGCCTATCGGACCTTATGGATTAGGACTTATTCATATATTAAATATCTTTAAAATCGATTAAGCGCGTTTTTTTCTCCCAAACTTTACCCTTCTGTTTCTTATTTTTTTAATGAATATCTATCACTGTTTTAATTTTATAAAAATCAGTTCAGCCTTCAACAACTGTTGTTCCCCCTATTGAATCATATACTGGAGTAGTTGTCTATTTTTTAAATACTATTAAAATTGATTTAGTTTTCTAAATCGGTTCGGATGCATAAGAATTTTGGTAAAGGAGGAAATTTTCTTGCTCCCTGCTGCGCTATATTAAAATATAAGTACCAGATTTTACCATGAGAGCAAATATTTACGCGTGTTTCAAATTTCAATGAAATCGATTTACTCGTTTAGCAGTGATTGAAGCACGCACAAACAAACAAACAATTTACAAAGACATTTATAAAAAATATATTAAATAATAAATGGTGTTTTTAACTTTTAAAGAATTATTAAACTCGTACATAGTCCTTTCAGTCATATTTTAGTTTTACATACTTGCCAATCAAGAATGTTATATATCCTGCTATACTTATAAGAATCTCTTAAGAAAACAGCCACTTATTTTACTTCTTCATAGGATTATAAATGTTAGAGTGAGAAGCCTATTATTTAACAAATAACAGGGTATAGCCTTGACCCTTTGTGTGACTACTATATTTAGGTTACACAAGTTAAACCGAATTTTATCCAGAAACGTGGAGTACCCGTATGTCCTGACTTAACGTGTTGGCATGGCTAAATATTTCAAAATGAATTTTTGCATTTTCAACCAAAATGTTTAACTTTATTTTCATTTTTCTATTAAATAATTTACAATTGTTAGTTACAATTCTAAGGTGTAATTTAATAATAAAGACTAGTTTTTTCTTCTCTCGGTTACTTGTGCTAAAAAAACTATAATTTATATCTAAAGCCAAATAACTAGAAATTTACTTAAACAAAATACATTTACAATTACAAATACTTAAAATAAATGTAGTAAAATACAAATAATAACAAATTATATATTTACAAATATTAAAAAGAAAAAAATACTTCACAAATTAAAACAAGTTAGATATTTTTGTTATAGATCTGGTTTTGTTTTTATCTTCGTGCACAGTTTTATCGAAATTAGTAAATGGGTTTTAAAAAAGTGAGAAATACATAAGAATTTGCTTACACTTTGAAACGAATTATATTTTATATGTGAGTAAATAGCTACTCCTTAACAATAATTTTCAAAAAACATGTACTGAGAAATACTCTGATGTATTTAGTGACAAAGTGGCAAACATTTTAAAACCAATTCTTTTGAACAAGGTTTTAGTTTTAGGTTACTTTCATAGAGAGTGATTATATTTCAGATGTGAAAACTTTGAATTTATTTTCAATTTTTAATTTTTCGCGAAATAAGATTATTCAACAGCAAACTGAAATCTTAATAAAATAAAAATCGTAATTGAAATAAATAAATAAAATTAATATTTTGAACTAATTTATAAACTCAATCAAATTACTGCTCATCTTCCGAGGTCCAGCCATAAAAAAAAATCATTTCAAACATTCTTAATAAAACCCGTTATTAATTAATTTTGTAAAAAACAAGTATTCCCAATATTCTGCTGTCTAGAACGAGACATGAAACTCGATTTTTTCATTTAAAATTTTTGCGGTGTTATGTTTCAATTAGAAATAAGTTTACACACAACAAATCAACTTTTGAATATGCAAATATATCAATAGTATTTTATTACTAAATTGTAAGCTTGCTTGTTTTAGTTTTGCATTGATTTTAGTTCTATTTATTTTTTTTAATCTCTAGTCTTACTTGTCGTTTTAGTTTTTTTTTTTTTTTTTTTTTTTGTAACTTTCATTATTTCTTTATGCTAGAAAAACCCTGAGTTTGTTTTGTTTGTTACACTTTAATTTCTACAGAAAAAAAAAATAATTATTTTATAAATTTTGCTATGTTAGTTATTTCTTTTTTTCATATGGTTATTATGTACAAATAGATTGAGTAGATTTGATATCAAGTTAAATTTTTGATTACTTATTGAACGATTATAGTTTATTTTTATCACAGCCAAATGAGCAAATAATTATTTTTGTGTTTTCTTTAATTAAGTTAAAACTTAATTGTCATTTGGCAATAACGAAGACTACAAGTTATTTTTTGTCAGTTTAATTTACGTGTGATGTACTTTTACATTGACTCTCGACTGTTATCACTGTTATGCTGCATTACCAACTGGCATTCTGTTAACGGAGGGATGGCTGTTGTCTTTCCGCTGTTAAGGCCATCACAGTTATTTTTGCTGTTACTGGCATTTGAAGATTTTATGTTTGTTACAGTTTTTGTGGTGTTTGATGCTGTTGGTGAAACTGTAGAATTATTAGCAGGGGGTGAGTTGGTGGTGGTTGTAACAGTGTGTTGAGTTAATATATCGGCTGGTATAAGGCCCTCTTTAACACGTTTCTTTTGTTTCATGCGACGATTTTGGAACCAAATTTTGACCTTGAAATAAAAACAGTGATTTAACTTTTTTAGTCTTTCAATTATTCAAAAATTTACATTTATATATGTTTGTATTTTAATACCTGTGTTTCATTTAATTGCAAAGTGTTGGCGATTTCTATACGCCTGGCTCGAGTTAAATAGCGATTAAAGTGAAATTCTTTTTCCAGTTCAGTCAACTGTTTGTTGGTAAAATTAGTACGACCCGAGTTATTGGTAGCCGCCAAACCACAAGACATTTGTACCATACTACTAGGGCTATGACTGCCAGTAAGTAAAACAGTTGGGGTACCTTGTCCACCCATTTGATGGGTCGTCAATACGCCGCCAGCTGTTGAAGTGTTGCGACAGATAACATCCAATGCTGTTTGACCGTTCATATGATGAAACTCATGCAAAGTGGCAGGTAGTTTTGGTGCTGCAAAGACAAGACACGACAAGACAATACCATAATTAGACAAGTTTTTTTTTTTTGTGTGCATACAAACATTCATGTATATCTTTTATGAAATATTGTTTTTAGTTTTCTCCTAAATATAAATATTTGTTGTGGTTTTATAGATTATGAGTGATTTTGTCAGTGACGATCGCTGTCAAAGTTAATCAGCGTGAGATTATTCTGAACATTGATAATATAAATAACAAGCACAAGAACAACTAAAGTCAAAATTCTTAGTTCTTACATTTCTTTTACCTTTTTTATTAACTTGTTTCTTGCTTTTGTATGTATTATTCCCTCAAACACTACGGGATTCTTTTATTGAATGATTCGGTATTTTTAGCAAAATATCAAAAAAATATTTGTAAAACAGGTACTTTTAGTTTTAATCAATGTAAGTTCTGTTTTACTCCCTGATTTTTGGCATGAGTATTCAAATTTGCTTTTTTTTCTAAAGCATAATATGACATGCGCCCCGTGGCTTATTCTAATGATTTTAAAAATCATATTTGATTTTACTTTTTTTGTTTGTTTAATCTTTGTGCGTGTGTTTACATTTGGTTTTTCGTTCGAAGTATTTTATAATAGGATTAACTAGAGTTTGTTTGAAAATATTGGAATTAACTCGTACAAATCCAAATAAATGCATATAAAAAGTATTATGACAATTTTCTATTTTTGTGGGTGTTTCTAAAAGAGATTTGCATTAAACAATTTAGGGTTTCAAGGAATTAAAAAACTAAAATAATTATTCTTACTTTCAATAATCCGTAGAAAAGTATGCAATTTCAAAGTCTAGTTAAAAAACTATTTTTTCAAAAAGTAAGGTCGTGAAAATATCTAAGGAAATAATGAAAGAAAAAACCTTAAAAATATTATTCAGATTATTTGAGTTTTATTCTGATTTAAATATTTTTTTTATTTTAGGTACTCATGGAACTCTCTCCAGATAGAGGCTGTGAAAAAATTGTTTTTCTACGGTTAAGACGAAAAGAAAAATGATTGGTTAAGATTGATTCGAAAATAAGTGCAGTCAGTGCAAAAAGCTAAAAATTTACGATAATTTTAAAGTTGCTTTTAATACACAAACTATTCGATATCCAAGACACATGTTTCAAGAAGAAGTAGTTCATTGTAAAGAAAGTATTAAGGTTTTTTTTTTTTTTTTTTGAAGTATATCAAAAATATCAATATTGCGGCGAGAGACTTTAGGAAAGAAGAGATTTGTTTGGCGTAAAATTAGATACAGATGTCGATTTTCGGTTCACTCGAAGTATTACCTTGTTAATGTCCAAAGTTGTAAGTATGTGACAACATAAAATAAGCTCTAACTCAACTTTACAGTCCATAAAGCATCTACACAGAGTCACGGTAAACAAATTTGTTTTTAGTTTTTTTAGTTTCTTAACTTCTTGCTGTTTAGACCTGAATTTTTTTGTTATAAATAAAAATACCTTTTATTTACAATTTTTCCCGACGTTTCGTAGATCTTTTGTCTACTTTTTTAAGGGATCGTAAAATTGTGGGATTTTACAATTAAACAAAAATTTAAAACATTTGGACTTTTAAAAATTATTTAAAAGCAAAACAAAAAAATTCAGGTCTAAACAGCAAGAAGTCAAGAAACTAAAAAACCAACAACAAAGTAAGTGACCAAATCAATACACAAAATTTGTTTTTAGTTTTTGTATTTTAATTAATCGATGGATGGTAGATTCTTATCTAACTTCAAAGTAAGAAGAAAAACAATGAAAATAGAAAATATATAATAATATTCCGCAACAGAAATAAGCAATGTTTGACTTTAAACAATGTTTTACTATTTATATACTTTTTATTGTTTGTTATTCAACTGATTGTAAAGAGCTAAAGAACTTACTTATTGGAAACTAAACCTTCAACCAAAAAAAAAAAATATTATTACTTATTATTACAAACTTATTACTAAACAAATAAAAATTAATAAGACTTAACTCAAGAGTAGCTGCAAAATAAAAATTCATTTATACAATAACGGATGCAATGAAACACTATTTAAACAATCAGATGATGAAATTAACCAGGTGCTTTAAATATTACGACTTTTGTAGAGAAATGAATATTACAAAAATAAAATTTTTTCTTCTTTTCTTCTTGTTTTAATATAAAAGTCTTCAACTGATTATTGTTTCTTGCATACAGGCGTAAAAAAAGCTGAAGAAAGTTGTAGCGATCCAAAAATGTATTTCTAACTGTTACCGTTCTTCTTTCAACTGTCTGCATTTAGTAACGCACTCCAGCCTTGCTAAGCCTTACTAATCTTAAACATAAAACAAAAAACATAAAAACTTTAGTATAACCCGGACATCCGGTTGTGGTCCTACAAAATAATTTATATTTTTGTTTGTACCCTAATAAATTAAATTAAAAAATTAATTTTTCACTACTTGACGAGAGCACGTGTTTTAGCAAGAATAATGCTTACAACAACGCTTATGTTGCCACTATTATTGAAGTTTGATAGAAATTAAAAAAATTATACTAAAAAATAAAAAACGCTGTCAAAAATTTTTAATTATTTATTTGTCTGCCCTTTTAACATTTAATTTTTGTTGTTTGTAAAAAAACAATTTTTATTTGATTATTGTATAAATAGTTACTCATTTTGGTACGTAAGAGTATAATGTAGGACGGATTCCATGTGCACGGTCTTTACGCACTTGGTTACGCACTTTGTGACGTACATGCCTTTAGTTTGTTTTTGTGTATAAGTTTTTTATTTATTCTCAACGCACAAAAGCTTTCACGACCAATCCAAAATGCATTGCTTAAAATAAATTTGCATTAAATTTTACACATTTAAATGACATTTAAACCTGATTTTAAATTGTTAATGCTGATAAATGTTCTTAGGAATTTAAAATTTTAATTAAACCTTTTAAAGTTATGCATGAGTTAAGATGCATATTTTCAAACAGCATTGACATAAAATCTGGACAACAAACAAATCTAAAAGAAAATGAAAATATATTTTTGCTTCCAAAAATGCATTTTGCACAATTTATTCCTAAGTACTAAGTAATTTTTAAAATATATTTTACTTTTCTAAATGGTTAATTTTTTTTTATATTAAAACAAAGTACATATTTACTTTGAATATACATTTAAAGTGTTGTCTATATTATTAATAAAAAAGTACTCATTAGTGGCTAAAGATAACTTTTTAAAAGTACAGAAAAAATACTCTTGTCACTATGACTACAAAGAGCAATAAACACTGCTACAACGGTTGCATATGTTTTCAAGTACTGGCGCCTGCATAATGTTGGAAAGTAAGAAATTCTACAATCGTCGCTTACTAACAATAACTTTTATTGAAATAAGTATCTGAACTAGATATGATGAAATCCAAGTATATTTTCATTTGTTTGCCCTTAACAAATAAAAATGTGTTCAAAAAATATGTGTACTTTATGTTGTTGCAACACATATTATAAAATGTATTCTGTCTGTTTGATGAATTGAGTGTCAACAGGAATTGAACTTAATCAAGTTGTCAACATCTTTAATTACAAGAAATGAAAAAATATAATTAAATATTTTATACAAATAAACATTGCAATCATAATCGCTACAGTTTCTTTCTTATTCAAAAACGAATTAAATAGCTTAACAATTGAAAGTGTCAGTTTGGAAAAATAAAATTTTTAATCTTGTGTTCCTTGCAATGCAAGTCTACTAATCAAACTAACAAATTAACCAAGAAAAGTTAGATGATCAAAAAAGGTTACGGGAAGAAAATAAAGACGTTAACAGACATATCTAAATCAACGCGTAAAGCTACCTAGTGCAATGCTACCTAACACATAGCTTTTACTCTAAAACGACATATCTAAATAAGAGCGTCTATTTTCTGTCTTGAACAGTAATATTAATTCTTTTGTTTTATATTGATTGATCAATGTTTTGGGATACCACAGTTTCAAAGCTTCGAAGTGAAGTTTAAATTCTTCTGGACTGTTAAGGGCTAATATTGAGTAACTTCCTTTGGATACAATTAATTAATTAAGATATTAATACAGATATGTATGTACGTAGGTGGCCCTACGAAATAATTTTGAAGACCATCAATCGTTTCTAAAACAAGTTTTATGTAATAAAAACTGAATAAAATGTAAATCACTAGTGGACAGTTCATAAGAATCAAATAGTTTATTATTATAATGTGACGTTCATTTTAGAAAGGAGTAAAAATTAAGCGTGCACCAATACGAAAATTCAGGTTGGCACTACAGTTTGACAGAATCTTTTTTGCAAAGATTAACATCTTATTAGTTTTTATCAGCATATTGAACACAACTGTACGAAAAAAAGTCTGTTTCGTTTACAAGTAACTTCCTTTTTTATTTGAAAAGGCTTGGTTTTCCAAACTTGGAACCACAAACAATGCGTTATATCTAATGTGCCTCAAGGAAGTCATCTTGGACCGCTTATGTTAACCCGTTTTATACATTATCTTACTAATATGACTAAATTCTCAAATGTTCAGGTGTATGTGGATGATGTAAAAATGTTCTTGTTTTAATTAATACTCAGACCACAGTTTAGTTCAAAAGGTCTTAGATACATTTTAGTCATGATGTAATTTAAATAAATTGCAACTGAACTTAAAAAAGAGTGAATAAATGTGTTTTTACAGATGGAATCACATTAATGGAAAATTTGTATTTGGGCAATTTAAAGACCCCTATATTACGAGGCAAATTGTGAGACCTGTTTAAGAGTATGCATCTGTTATATAAAGTACAGAAAATAGGCTATTTTTGTTGTATTGTCTTCATAGTTTACATTGGAAAAGACAAGATCCGCCTCCATAATCCAGTCATCGTGCACTAATCAATCTGCCAACATTAAAAAGTTGAAGGATTATGTATCACTTCTTTTAAATTTAATTAATAGTGATGTTGATGTGATGTATAAATTCCTTATCGTCAATCCTGATATTTTGATTTGCTTTCAATTAAACACTTTAGATCAAATTAGGCGAATGCGTTATTACGATACGATACGATATCGAATTAAAGAGTTTTTATTAAATTTTAATATTGTTAAATCTTAAATTATCCTTTTGTGTTTGTATTATCTAGGGATACACTTGGTTAAGAAATAAATTAATATAAAAACAGATATGCGATTTTATTTTTATGCACATAATTTGTTTTTATAGGAAACGCTTAGAAGGGTCTTATATTTGTTTTACATTTAATTTAGCTTGACTTAAGGTGCGGTCAAATTAGACAAAGACGTAACCGCTGATTTAAAGAAAACATTTTTTGTACTTTTAAAATACTTATTGATACATATAAGATTCTACTCCATAAAAAAGGTAAGATATCACATTTATTATATTATAAATCTTCATTCGTAATGAAACGTGTCAGCAAAGATTGAATAAACATTTGCTAAAATCGTGGTTACGCATTTTTGGCAAATATTTAAGTAATTTGACCGAACCTTTGTAGTTAAGGTTATTTGAAATTTTAGCATACTGTGTTCCTATTTTTGAGACTTATTTTTCGAATACCCATGTTCGAAAATCAGTTTAAATATAACCTTTTGTATTACTTCTTTAATTTAATTTTTAGTGCTTTAAAATTAACTAAGAAATAATTAAGTAAACGGTCAAATCAAAAACTATATTAATATTTTTTTGTATTACTTTAAGGTTACTCTAATTAAACAAATTAATAGTAACTTGAAAAACTGTTGAAAACGTATCTGCTTTAGCCATGATACATTCGTAAACTTTAATTGAATAAAGCACTTTCGAATATTAAATTCTGAACGTCAAACGGGCTATTTATAATTTGGTGATAAACGTTAACAAGTCTAAATTAGACCTTTACTAGGTTGTCAGACGAACAAGTTATCATTCAAGTTTTAAAATTTCTCTCATTTTTTAACCAATACACTCATTTGCTTTCAAGTTTTCGTTTAATTGAGTCTTTCAAATTACATTCAAGAAAACAGCTGATTAAAGTTTTTCCCTCCAAATTTGCATTAAAAATTCTGCTGTCAGTGCTTGTTTTGAAATTGCGTGCAGCCTACGTTACAGCTTTCAATTTTTGTGAGTTTTGACAAGCAGTATGTGTAAATTTCCTGAAAGAGAATTGAACAAAAACTTAACCGTGTGACTGCACTATTGTACTCTAATAAATGTTTAACTCGAAACTGTATCTGTCAATTGCTTTTGAACCCCAGTGAATGTAAAAAGGTTACCATAGAACAACATTGCACAAATTTTCAAGAAACAATAATTTTGAATTTAATTCCTTTATAGAAATAAAAATAATCTTATATAATTGCAAAACCTATTGACACAACTAATTAAATATTGACTTTATCTTATTATTTCAAGCAATTATATAAAAATTCCACACACACATGTACACAAGTTTATACGTATATTCACAACACATATGGTCGATAATTCAGTGGACATTTAGTATATTAAGACAAAAATTAAAACAATACAATAGAGACACAATTTGATTAAAAAACAATAAAGAGTCCGAAACAAATTAAATCTACAAAAACCTCCTCAAATGTTTGTTGTAGAGGAATGCATCTTTTCTAGTTTTGAAGTTAAGACCTTAAAATGATGCTGTCAACGCTAAAAGTCTAACCCTTTCTCTTTAATCATTTTATATTAATTGTACAAGTAGAATGATACTTGAATTTTGTAAGCGAGGGCAAGAAGGGGGTGAATGACTGACGATTAAAACGAAAACACAAATTTATACAAATAAAACGAGTTTAGATGGCAGATATTACAACTTTGATGTGTATTAGCCTCATCTTAATTTATTAACAAAAGTCAACACATCTTATAACATGTTTGTTTATGTGTGTGTGCGCGCAAAAGTTTTAATTTAATTTATCAAACATGATAATTTTTTTTATTCTCATATTGTTTTCATTTTGATTTGTTTTTTCTTTTGTTGTAAAAATTTCTATACAATGACTTGACGAAACCATTCACTAATCCATTTATACTGTCGTTTTTAATAATACTTTTGGAATTTTGTTTGTTTCAAATTGAAACTTTTTACAATATTTTTATACTGAGATTCTTAGATAATGTCATTGTATACACCGCGAGAAATTTTAAAGTTAGCATGTGGGGGCCAGCCTTTAATTATTGATTCTACGTTGTGATCAGTGATGTCGGACATAATTTTAAAAATCTCTATTAAAAATATATCATTTTTTCCTTACACTTAAATACCATTTTTTTCCTTACGCTATAAATTCAATAATTTTAATAAAACAGGAATAATTTTTTAAACAGAAGTAAATTTCATTATATAAATGCTTTCCGACAACCAAACATACATGTTTTGTGCTTTATATATAGATGTAAGATATAACAAAAATGTATTTTTTTATTTAAGCAAAAAAAAAAAAGGAAAAAATAGAAAAGTATTTTAAAAAGAAATTTCCCTACACCTTACATCATCGGATGTGATTGCTTGTTGTTGAGAATTAAAAGCGTCTACCTTCAAAAAGTAAGACATGATAAGTTCTTATGCGTTTTTATAGATGATACACCTTGTGTGTATACGTTTATATCACGTCTCTCTAAGGACGCTCTATTATTTGTATTTGCTTTTCTTAGTGCAACATAAAACGTATTAAGTTTAAGAGTGTTTCTATAACGGTTAAAAAGATCGGGACACATACTTGTGTAAAAAGAGAAAATCGCTCAATGGAAAAACCCTTCACCGTTCCAGAGGTAGACCGTCATTGTATTAAAACAATTTGAATACAAAACCATAAAAAATTTATAAATAAGAAATTAAATAAGTTTTTTTTAAGTAAAAACATATGTATCTGAATTTCGGGGCGTTTCGATACTCCTAGAAAGACATTAAATAATTTTACTAGGAAAACACAAACGGTGAGTTTACTTTTAATACAGTTAAAGTTTTCTCGTTAAATTGGTAAAATTCCACATTCCATTTGAATATTTAGACTTTGTAGATGTCAATACACTTTAAATCATTTTGTTCATAATTTTTTACTTTAAAAAGAGCCAATTTCTTTTATTAAACAATTTTTTTAAGACCTTGAGGATAACATTGGATTGACATCAACAAACATACTATGCTACATACGATTAATGTCTTGTTGTATGTAAGTTTTGACATCTTACGGAATTTTTGAATTATTGGCTTTATTTGATGATGTTGAGCATTTTAAAAATTCTACTGAGCTGATAACCTTGCACCAGCAAAGTTTAACATGTTCATTCTGGTTTTTGTTATGTCCTTGTTCCTTTCTTGCCAGTAATAAATTGTTAAAATAAAATCCACATTGATAAAATTTATAGTTCTTGCTAATAGCTTTTATCTTTAAGACTAGTTTAAGTTCTTAGCTTTCCTTTTCATAGCGTAAAACCCTTTAACTTGAATGTAGTTTAAACATGTAAATTTAAATTCATTAACATTTTTATCTTAATACTTTCAGTAAATTTTTTTAAGTGTAGTGCAGCAGTTGAAGTAACGAAACCGTCCAAAGTTTTAGAGGTAACTTCAAAATTGAGAATGACTGGTTTAATTTCAATTAAAAATAAAAAAAGTTGTTTTATACAAAAGATCATTTAATAATGCATTGATCTGATGGCTCCCTGCAGTCTTATTAGTCATGATTTGTTATAAAATTCATACAGAAATAAAAATATTCTTATAAAAGAAATAAAATAACATTAAATCCGACATTTTCTCATTTCTTACGCGCTTTTCATCGTTTTAAAGTATTTTTCTTGGTGGAGGAATGGAAAATGTATTTGTCGTATGGGATTTAAGTCAGACTTGAAACTTAATCTCATTAACACTATTTATCCAGAATGCCACAGTAATTATTTTGAAATAAAGGTAAGAAGAAACGCTACAACTTTGTATAAATTTTTGTACAAATTTAACTAATCCTTTCGCTGGGTAATTACAGTGGCGCCAATGGTTTATCAAATCTTCTTGTATTTAAAAAATTGTTAATGTTGTGCCTGTGCCTCGAAGTCAATTTGTGTATGAGTTTAGCTAAATCCTCTGTTCAAACAGGAAGTTATAATTTAATGTTTTTCTTCGTTGACATTATTATTTACATATTTCGGAAGAATTGTAACACCTTCCAATTTGTTATTCTAAATTGAAAGAATAAATTTTTGTTAAAATTCCTAAGTATTTGTACAATTTTTGGTTTCTTAAAAATTTTGATTTTTGTGTTTGTCTTTGGAAACAACATTTTGTGTGTTTTTAGAAGAGTTTTATCACTTTGATCTATAAACAGTTTTTAATGTTTATTAATTTCAGCGGGAAAATAATAAATAAGACAATATTATTTAAGGAAACTAACACTCTAGTATAAGGAAAAACATGATTGCAAAATGTCAATAAAGTTTTTATTAAGCTGTCGTCATAAAAACATTAAGAAGAAGAGATATTTATTTTAAAGTGTAATCAAGTTCTGGTTACTTTTTAAACTTCCAAATGACACAATAAAAATTTTGTGACTACAATTGGATCTATTATTTAAAATATTTTTACTGTTAGCAATTACTTCACCAGCTATAAAAAAGTATCTCTTTTTGGTTGAAACTGCTCTTTAATAAGTTTTCATACAAGCAATTTACCACTTCGTTTGAACCCCCTCCAGAAAAAAACTGAATACGCTAGTGCTTTAATCACTTTTTTCCGTGTTTTAAAATTGTTTAAAAGGGAGGAGGAATAAAAGGAAGTCAATTTTTTTAGTATTAGTTTTTTTAAATGCAATTCTGCGATTGAACGAATTCTTGCGGCATCGTGGGACAGCTAGTTTTTCTTATTCCTGAGCTTTTAAATTTCAACATTTGAATTTATTTTTAACAAAAAATCAATGGCAAAAATAAAAGTTGCATTGTTTTGAATTATTTATTATATCATTTAATTCCTCTATAGAAGTAATCTTCCAACTCAAAGTTTATAATCTTTAGAAATGTTATAAATCATCAACGACTAGACTTCAATTGCTGAAGATCATAAATAAAAAAAATGTTAGAAAGTATTTATAACACATTTTACATAAACATTGTTAAATAAAAAAATCAAAACACAAACAAAAACCGAGGTAAAAACGTAATGATATCCAATTTACCATTGTTTGTTTGTATAATATTTATGTACACATACACATATATACTTATGTGTTTTTGTACATACAAATATAAAAAATGTTATCAAAAATCGAATAGAAATAAAAAGCATTACAACTGCAATATTCAAACAGTAGCAACAGCAAATAGACTTTTTATTTTATGTAAATACAATCAAGCAAGCAAACAAACAAACTAACAGTGTGTTTAATAAAATATGTACAAATGAATATTTACTATATTGTGTATTAGGTACATAACGTATATTCACACATAAACAAACTGGCTTGCAACAGGCTTGCATTTAAAATGTACTTCAATGCACTTTTGAGTAAAAGATTAAAATCGCTTGCTTGTTTTTTAAAATAGATAACACTTTCAGTGTTCAATCATAGAAATTTCGGCCAAATTAGCTTAAGTTCTATTTACATGATTTAAGATTATTCTAATTGACAAAGCACAAGTTGTTCAAAATACTTTTAATTTACTCAGGACTATTTAAAATCTTTGAAAACAAATTGTTGCTAAATACGCAAGTCGAATAACACTTTTGCCGACTTTTAACTAGTAGTACCCAAGGCGTATCAAACAGGTGACTGCATCAGATCATGTGTTCATCATATGTTTCAGCTTTTGCGTGTATTTTGTTTTTGTAAAAACTAATTCCAGCTGTCAAAAACGTCTAGTAATGTGTGTATGTATTTGTGAAAAATAAGAAAGCCACTAAAAATATATTGGAATACATACACACATATTGCCAGACGTTTTTGACGGCTCGAATTAGTTTTTACAAAAACAAAATACACGTAAAATGTAATGCATTCACCTGGTATTATTGCGCCATGGTAGTACCCAGCGTTCCCTGGGTCGAATTTTAAGGTTTTTCTTTGCACTGTAAAATACATATATTGTGAACTTGTTTACTATATTTTATAAACGAAAGAGAAATCTCGGATATGTCGTATTAACAATCTCAGAATAGGCCTTACCTGTCGGATTGGACATGCATGTTCGAAAATAACATAACGCTTTTTTTAATTCCTCTGATGAAATTATAAGTTGATTTCTTAATAATATTTCTGTTCTAACATTAAATCTTTTTTCTTCATAAAATTTTTTTTATCTTGGCATTTGTATTGCTGGATTATTTCACTTTAAATAAAATTGTAAAAAAATTATTTTGCAATTCCGCATATTAACATGACCTTATTATAAACTCTTTAGTAATTCAAACCTACCTAAATAATATTTCAAGACAGGATTATACTTCAGTTATCAGGTGTTGTATAAACGCAGGTCATAATTTTTTATTCATTGTATTTGTTGACCGCAGATAAAGTTTTCGGTTACAAAGTACTAAATGTTTTATTATGTGATACACCAATGTTATATTTTAATTGCCGTGTAAGGTAAGTAACATGAATGTGAGATTGTGATATTCACATATTTGGTAATATTTATTTATATACTCGTAATAAAACAGTAACGGCGTCATTTCTGTACATGAAATATTTTTTTGGGAAATTTTGATAGTGGGGAATAAAGTAATCGATATGGAATACAAAACACCTATTTTGATTTGAATAAAATTTTGTGAGGAGGTCCCCCAAAACCTTGGTTCAAATATAGAATACCTTTATTTTTATTAAAATATGTAATTTCGTAGAGATACAAATGTTAATGCATCCAATTTTACCGATATGATGTAAGTAAAACAGTTTGTAGGTGGAAAAACAGAACTGTACAATAAATGTTTAAAAATGCATTTTTTTTTAATTTTGATTTTAAGAAAATTAGAAACGACAGGCCGATGAAGTTGTGGGAACTGCTAGTTTTATTAATAAATTTTTTACAATTAAAAGTTTTACAACCAGTGTAACCAGTTTATCTTTTTTGAGGCTAAATTCTAATTTTACACCGTGGTATTTAAAGAATATTTCATAGGTAAGATTTGTTTAAACTTCATTTACTAACGATTATTAGTATTTACAATTATTAAAACGAATAACCATAAAGAAAATGCACACCGATTTGCGGATGTGTAATATATTATATTGTCATATTTATATTAAATTGTAATAATTTTTAACTTTGTATGGGATGTACCTCACACATTATTTGAACAAAAATTCAAGGTACAACCTTTTACATTTTCCAAGTTACACGATGATAAATATTAAAATAATAATTACCATATTTTACCAACCGCATGTCTAAAACTATACAGTAAAAGTTGTGGAAAGATAGGTATTCTGGCTACAGCTTTCCGGCAAACAAACAAATAAAGAAACAAATTATGAATTATGATTTAAGATAACCACTTATTGATACATTTTTTATGAAAGAATCCAATTCTCTTGCACCATTAATGTTTAATATGTGCAAAAAATCTACCATAGTAAAATGCAAATATGTTATTTTTTAAATTCACCTTTTTAAGGCATATTTGTTGAGATTAAATGCTTTAAGATACGGTAAACCATAAATTTTAAAGAAATTTTAGCATATATAGGACTTGCGTTAAAAAATACAGATCTCTACATTAAATATAATTAATTATTAATAAATTTATGATTAATGGCATAACTCCGCTAATATAAGGCAAAAAAATAATTATTATAAATAAAAAACTCTAACAAAAAATAGCAATTATTAAATTTATAAAGAAGCTTAAATGATTTGATATTGAAATTAGCAGACAATAAAGGGTTCAATAACCGTAAGTCATTATTTTAAACAAATTTAAAAATTTAAATTTAAAATTGTAGTGATTGTACATTCTGCACTGCACTTAGCGGGGATTTCTTTTATTTTAAATTTGAAAGCTCGAAATATTTATTTGATATTTCTTTACAGTTTCGGGAAAATATAATGGTAAATAAAAAAACCTTTAGACCTTATTACACCTTGCAACTTTTGTTTCGCAATTCATAAATTTGTAGGCGAGAGAAAGATTCGATTACACAGTTTAATGTACTTGCAACACCAACTTGGTTTATCATTTGTAATTGTAAGCAAATCCAAAATCATAACAATCATATTGAAAATTTCAATATGTGAACAGGAATTTAATTCTATGAAATGTATTATAAATTTGCAAAACACATAACAAAAAACGCGTAGTAAAACTACTATGAGAAAACTAATTTAGCTTTATAAATACAATACCCGTACAATACATTGTTAAGTGAATATTTGTGAGTGAGTAATAATTAAGAAAACACTACTTTTTCCTTTTTCGAGAAAACGCGTCCAAAAACGAAGATTTTTTCATTTGTTAAATTGTAAGCTGAAAACAAAGGTCGCTATCTATAGTACAACGAAACTTTTTTTAAGTAAATATTTATTGGCAATTTTTTTAAGACTACTGCAGCTAGTCGTGTTGGTGACTCAGATAACGGCAGAAGTAAATTTTAGCAGTTACTTCAACTCGCACTGTACTTACAGGTAATATTAAGTAAATAACTGAATATACGACTACATATGTGAGAATGTTAAATTTTATGCGAACAACCTCCTCATGTCACAATCGACGCGGCTGATTTGCGGCGCCACTGTTAGTACAGGGCGCCAGCACTATCTGGACGTGGGTAATATTTATTTTAGCAGCTTATTATCAGTGATCGTTATAACGGTTTACTGTTAGGGGCCACTTCAACAAGTTATCATTTTTTCTATTTCATTAATAAAAGAATTTTAATGTTTTTTTTAGAAAACAGAGCCAACCGACAGCAATATGTACATAATTTTATTTCAAGTTTTCCGCGATTTTTATTACAACCCCAATTGTCTCACTAGTTTGGGTGGAATTGAATGGCTTTTAACAAACTTAAGCGCCACTGGCACCAGAGTATTAACGGTAACAAAGTGTGACAGATTTGTAAACAAACAGACAAAAGACAATGACGATACACCATTGTCAGACATGTTATGTGTATGCGCCAGTTACTTATTATTTTAATTTAATATGAGGTAAAATAATTTTTTTAAGTTTATATTTATAATTTTTCAAACCGTTGTTTTGCATGGAAAAAATGCAAAATTGTTAGCGAAGAGTTCATTACAGTTAATTTTTAATTTCATAAATAAAATAAATAATGAACATATCAAGTTTTAAACATATAAAAAAAAAGTAAATATTTTACAGCACTGAGCAACTATCCTCAGTACACCATAAGACCGTCTGATCATTTTCCTCTTAAAATGCCCCCATAAATTTCCACTTAAAAGCCTTTATTAGGCCCGCCCTCTTGAGATCAATTATCGTTCAGTGGGGTGCATTGATCGATCTGCACACGACACAAAGACTAAACGACCCATGCAATGTTTGCGTTTGTTATGGAACTAACATCTTTCTAAGAATCTTTAGTTTTACGAGTGTATTTGTTTAAAAACCTAAAATATGTAACTTTTATTTATATTTGTGTTGTAAAATAACAACAAAAATAACTTCTAATATATAAGCCGAATGATCGTAATCCTGCCAAGCATTCACTAAACCGGCATTAAAAGCGGCAATTGTCATTGTATACCTTGCTGTAGAAACTGAAGACGAAACATAAAGTACAGTAAAGTCCTTAGACTCGAAAAACTAAGCAGTTGCCGGTAAACATAATGGATGACTGTTGCCTTTATCATCCATAATGCGAATAATACAACTTCTTTTTATCTAATTAAGATAAACGAAATAGTAAACTTTTTCTTGCTAAATTGATGTAACCATGTCTAATTTATGATTTGAGTTGATTGCTTTTTACGTTTGAAAAATGTATGTACATCTTTAAATAAATATATTTCATCTAGCTAAAAACTGTAACTCTTCCATCGGTGGAGCAAAGCTAAATTAGTGTTCAAAAGCAAGAAAAAAGTTTTAAGCGTTAAAGATCAATTAAATTTCAAAATCCTTCAGCTTTTAGTATTGGACACTTCCTTTAAATTATGATCGAAAGCATAAAAATAATAGTCTGTAAAAAGATACTAGATCAACTTTAGAAGAAATATGCCAAAATTATTGAATATTGATTTATTTAATTTTTATTGCAATAAATCTTTCTTAAAAACATATCTTACAGAGAAATGGCTATATTGTCTTACAATTAAAATGTTAATAAATTAATATATCTAAGGAGCATATGTGATTAAGTATTAAAAAAAATTAAAAGTGACTGAAGTTTTATGAAACAAAGTGTCTAGAAAATGTGTTAAATATCTAGTCTTAAAAAGCGAAAGAAACACAATTCTTTATTTACTCCTATTTTGTGCCTTTACGGTTTTCCTTTTATAAATAGCATATAACTAAATAAGATAATAAAGGGCAGAAACAGGACACCCAGCCAAAAAGATTTATTGTATACCCTACCAGATGGTACAGCTTCCTCTCCAAAACTTTTGTTCTCGCGAATCTCAGGATTACAGTCGATTATTTTGTTGACAGTCAAAATCCTTGTCAAATTGGTTACATCTTTTATGACACAACTTTTACAATTCTTCATAATATGCTGTGAATTACCTTCATCGTAGTCACAGAATATTTGATTTCAATAACGGTAACTTGTCATACAGCTGGTAAAACAATTCAATTGCTACATTAGAAATTTCCTATTCCTATTCCCTTACGAATCAGCGACCACATTGGAATTCAATTCGAAAAATTACTTCTGAGAAAAAAGCAAGAAAATATATAAATTCATCAAAACTTTATACAAGAACACGAAAACTAATTGTAAGTAAGTACGACCTTTAAAAATTTAATAATTTGATATTCAATATAATTTTACGTTTAATTAAATTTCTAAGTATCAAAGCTTAAAGTTCTTGTCTATATTTAATAACTTTATATATATAATTACATTTTAAATTGAAGTGACAATAAGACATCAAGAAAGTCCTAAGACATAATGATTTATTAGAAGAGTATTATTATCTCCTGTAAACATTAAGTCAGTTTTCACAAAATACAAGTTAATGCCACTCAATTTTAAATTAAATAAAGCACACACATACAAAAAAACCAAAAAACAAGTACTTTGTACAAGTAAATTCCACAAAATTATGGTCTTGTTAATTTGTCTAATGAAATTTAAAAATTTCTTTGTCAAATTTTAAAAGATTTAAGAAAACCAAGAGAGAACAAATTGCCATCAATTGAATAAGAAAATATGTCTAATATAAAATATCTTAACTGCAAAACTTAGCAACAGAAGCCGTTAAAAAGAAAAGACTTTCGTGAGACACTTGTGTTAGGGTTGTAATTATACCGAGTATGAAAAAACACATGTATACATATATATGTACATATATAAACACATTTCGATTCAGAAAAAAACCGAATCGCATAAGCTTAATATTAGAATTATAAGTTTGTAAGAGTATTTTGGAGACGTACACTTTTTGCACATTTGTTTTATTTTTGTTAAACAAAAGATTGATGATGACATTAGCATTGTTGTCAAAAAAAAAAAAATATTACATAAATTAACACACAAAAAATTTACAAAAACAAAATTAACAATAAAGCAGTAAAACTGTAGAACTGTAGAACCGATTACAAATGAAAAATAAAGTTATAGGTATCAGAGAAAAATACAAGTTATGTATTTGATAAGCCATTAAGTGGCTGCCTTTCTTATTTCTGCACTAAACGTTTTAAATTTGTAATATTGACATTTTAATTTTTTGTGAAAAATAAAAGGAAGACTTTATACAGACACGCAAACACATCCATACGCACATTCTAAGGAGATTAAGAAGTATAAAAAAACAATAAAAATAAAACTCTTAAATGCAAAGACATCTTTCATATGGCTGCCATATTTAAAAAAATTATTATGAAATAACAGTAACTGAATTGATGGGAGTGTATTTATTAATTTAATAAAAATTTAACCGTTACAATATACTGGATTTTGAGAAACACCATTTTATTTATTCTGCTTTGTTAACTACACGGTTCATTTATTCGCACACACTCATCATGTGAAAAGAGATGAAAGGATGTTGATTGTTGTTCCTGGGAGATTTTTTACATCAACACATTTATACCAAAGCATGCAGATCATAAATGCACCCTTAAATATTTTAAAGTATCATTCTTTTTGTAAAGTAAATAGTGGTACATATATTAAGTTGCACATAAATAAAGGAGATTCGTTAAGTTTACCGTTTATGTAAACAGTGTATTTTTACTTTTATAAAGTTTTATCTCACACTATTCTCTCTCTGAATTCAATTATAAATAATTTCAAGCGCTTTTTAAGTAGGCTTAAGTTTTGTTTATATGTAAATATAGATCATGCTGACTTTTCTAAATCTCTATATCCATTTCGATTGTTATCAACAATTATTAAATGCAAACATAACAAAATAATAAAAATTATTTATTTATACAAACTTTAATATACTTGAAAATAATAAGCCGATTTATTAAATAGAAGCAATTAAATCTCAATTAAGTCAAAGATTTAAAAAAATGAAAAATTAAATAAAATTTAAAATATAATTATTGTTATTATTTTTAAGATTGATAGCATAGTTTTTATCAGAGCTGTAAACGAATGATTCATTTTTGGTTTTTAACTCACCGTGAATTAAAATGTTTGAATGCATTCATCTGTTCCAAAAAATGAATTGAATTAAAATTTGAATGCATTCACAATGAATTTGAATTCTTGAATGCCATTCACTTGGCCACACAAAGTTAATGAATTTGAATTTGAATGAATTTATTATGAACAAAATTTGTGTGAATGCATTCCTTTCATCAGCCAAAAAATGAATTAGAATCTGAATGGATGTATTATGAATTTAAACGTCGTGAATGCATTTTCTCGCCATCGAATTAAATGAATTAGAATTTGAATGCAATTATTGTAAGGAAAAATATATTGAAGGAATTCATTTTTTTTACAATAATTCTTTTAAGTTGAAAATTATACAGTGTGTGTTTTACTACGTCGGCCATGTCATAAGCTGCAGAAAAGTTAAAGGGTGTTACAAAATTGACATGTTTTTTACGATTAGAGTGTTATCTTTTGAACTACAAAAGATAAAAACTTTAAATTTACGTAGTGTATGTTACTACATCGGCCATGACAAACGCTATAGAAAAGTTAAAGGGTGTTGCAGAATTGACGTGATTTTTACGATTATAGTGTTATCTTTTGAACTATAACAGATAAAAACTTGAAATTTACGCAGTGTGTGTAACTACATCGGCCATGATAAACGCTATAGAAAAGTTAACGGGTGTTGCAAAATTTACGTTATTTTTACGATTATAGTGTTATCTTTTGAACTATAACAGATAAAAACTTGAAATTTACGCAGTGTGTGTAACTACATCGGCCATGATAAACGCTATAGAAAAGTTAACGGGTGTTGCAAAATTGACGTGATTTTTACGATTATAGTGTTATCTTTTGAACTATAACAGATAAAAACTTGAAATTTACGCAGTGTGTGTAACTACATCTACAGCTCTGGTTTTTATGTTGTACTGTTTTGTTGTTCACATATAATAAATTGCTGCTTTTTTAATACTTGTTGTCTACTGTTTTGGTACTGAGGATACAGATATAAAAGATGTTCTGTTGCGCTGATGTAAACTATGTTCTAGTTTCAAGCTCAGCAATGTTCCATGAGCTAGTTTGGTGTTGGCTCAAAGACGGTTTCTCAAAAAATTTTTGATGTCTATTTATTCATTAAGAATGTATCACTACGTTTTTTTTTTTTTTTGCGAAACACTACTAATTTTAAAATTGAAAATTTAACTCAAGGATTGTAAAAAAAAAATAATTTTTAGATATTAATTCAAATGTTTTTAAGAATATTAAGAGATATTAGTACTTTTAACTTTTTAATTTTCGTTATAAAAATGTTTAAATAAAAAATGTTTAAATAAAAAATTTTAGAAAATAATTTTTAACAAAACCTGTTACATTTGAATCCCCTTATATTAATTAATGAAAATAAACAAAATACAACTTACAGCGTTATATTTTATATGTATTTAAAATCAATATTAATAGGATTTTCATTCAGTTGTGTATTTGTGTTTTATTCTTGTGTCTAATATTTTTGACTCTGGAAAAATAAATCTGATATACAAAATAAATGTTTGGTTTTTTTAAGTCACTCTATTTAATGCATTTAAAATGAATTTCATATTAAAAAAAGTGACAAGTTTTCTATTCCATAGGTAAGTTATCTCTTACCAATTTTTTTTGTTTCCCAATAACATGGTCGCAGCTCATATTGACTTTATCTATAAATTTTTGAACTTTCCACATTGATGCTTACACTTAAAACTTAAAGTATATGGCAATGGCTATATATATGCATGCAAATTTTTTACCTCCATTTTATTTACAGAAAGCAACACACGTTATTTTCATTAATAATTCAACTTCTTGGGTCACTTTTATTTATGCAAACAGTACCTTACTAAAAAGCTTCGAAACTTCCAAATAATTAAGAATATTTTTTAAAAGTTTAATATTTCCATTTTGAATTAGAAAAATAAATCAAATTGAATTGATTGCTCATCAGAAAAGTTTGGCCCATTTTTGTTTTACGTGTGCGCTGGGCCATTTTTAAAATAAAAAATTTATTGGTATTGTAGTATTTATGTAAAACAAATATAAATAAAAAAATAATTCTTTTATACATAAAAAAATTTAAATCTCGAAAAGCTGTACATTTGAAAACTAAAGCATTGATGCGCCATCGTTTAAAGTTTGGGTATGGAATACATTAGGACGTCACATGTATCTTTCGACTTCTTCCTTTGTAGAATGAAAGAAGCTTAAGCGCTTCATAATCCAGTATTCGTCGGCATCTCAAAATTCAAATTTTACGTACATGTTACGAAGGCAGAGCTACATTGAATTTAGTTAACTCAATAAGACGCTGTTTTGCTATAAAGTTAGTTTACTGTAGTTAAAGAATTCTTTTTTATTATTTTCTAACACCTAAAATCTTATAAAAAGTGTTAATACTAAGTTAACCGCTAATTTTGCAAATTTTGATATATTCTCCCTTTCTTTCGATGGGTTTATCATGTTTTCTAATAATTTGCTAAGACTAAGCTAGCGGAAGGGTGTCTGAAAACGTGGCACTTTGGCAAAACTACGATTATCTTACATTTCTTTTAAAATGTTACTGCTTCTTGTGGAAAGACGAAAATGTACAATAAAACATCTTGTTTTGGAAATCACTTTCTTATATATATTTTTTTATTAGTTAATTAATAGATCTGCTCAATTTTATTAACAAAAATAGATTTAAATATCAAAACATGATCTATAACTGGCATAACTTAAAGCGCACTAAAATGATGAAATATATTAGGAAGAATAGAAAACAACATACAAACGTCAATAAAGTGAAATATATTTTAGCCGAAAATAACTACTACTCGTAAATGTACGTAG
The DNA here is from genome assembly GCA_937654795.1 of Cistogaster globosa. Classification (NCBI taxonomy): domain Eukaryota; kingdom Metazoa; phylum Arthropoda; class Insecta; order Diptera; family Tachinidae; genus Cistogaster; species Cistogaster globosa. Next base: position 80,077,072 of record OW569403.1, read on the forward strand.
GGATAGTAAACTTCAACATTACAATGCCAACTTAAATAAATTGAATATCATTAGATGCAGCAAAGAATGGTGGAAATTATCAAATGACTTGAAAAACTGTTCTCCCTCTGTATATGGGGATTTATATGCGGATGACTTTCTCCAACATTTAAGCACGTTCTACTGGTAATTACCATACACCGTAGATGCTTTTCTTGATTTGCCGTTGAAGATGTGTTAACTCGTTGCTGTTATAAAAAATCTAAAAGACAAAAAATCACCTTGTCAAGATGGCATCAGCTATGAATTTTTTAAATATGCTCCTATTAACTTCATTAAGGAAATTTTATATGTATTAAATGTAATATTACTCAAAGAAAATGTTCCAAATAGTTTTAAAACTGCATTACTCATCCCACTACTAAAAAAAATGAGATCCAAATTGTCCATCAAATTACCATGGCTTTTTTCTTATAGATGCTCTGTGTACGATATTTAATGACGTGATTTTGAATCGCATTACTACTTTGATTAACAAACATAATATTCTGAATAAATACCAAGCTGGATTTAGGAAACAATACTCAGCCGTTGATATAGTGTTTAACCTAACCAATATTATTTACTTAAACACACTAAATGGTAAAAATACGTACACTCTTTTTGTTGATTTCTCCCATTCATTTGACTCGATTCCCAGAAACTCCTTGTTTTATAAACTGGCTAAAATTGGCTTATCATCCAAATAATATGCATACTTCAACACTCGTATAACGGTTCCTCTAGCTAAATATTGTTCGGCAACACTTTATCTAACTCCTTTGATGTAAGCCTTGGCGTCACACAAGACTGTACATTTAGCCCAATTCTGTTTGCCTTGTACCTGAATGATTTGGCTGATGTTCTACTAGATGGAGTATCGATTGGGGACATTGCTATAAAACTTCCTCTTTATGTTGACGATATTGTTCTTGTATCCGATTCTTCAAAGTATGATTAATTCCCTCAAGGTATATTGCAACTTATGGAATTTAAAAGTCAACCTTGGAAAAACCAAAGTTTTACTTTTCCGTAATGGTGCCAGAATTGCTAATAATTTAAAGCGGGCATATGGAAATAATGTAATTGAAATTGTTAACTTCTACAAATACCTCGGAATGGACCTGTGTTACAACTTATCGTTTAAAAAATATTTAGAGATGAAACTAACGTTATCAAAAATGGCAATAACTTCCTTTTGGGCAAATTATATAAACCATCCCAACATATCGAATATAAATAAACTAAAAATCTTCAGCGCTGCATATCGCTCCATTATGTTGTACGGTGCCCAAATATGGGGTTCCAGAAAATACGATATATTTGAAAAATTATTACGTTTTTTTTTATCAAAAAATGCTGATGTTGCTCAGCAACCCTCCAAACTACATGTTATATTTAGAAACGGATTTAACGTCAGTATATCTTGAAACGCTAAATTGCATTTTGATTATGTAAATAAAGTACTTAAGATGCCTCAGTACAGATTGCCTCACAAACTTGCCGAAATGATAATTGCTAAACAAACCTTTTGGGCTGAAGATTGGAGGAAACTGTGTGTTACAATTGGCTTTGTTCCAAATGACAACTCAACGCCACTTGACAGACAATGCAAGACAATTTTAAAGCAGGTCAAAATATATGAACGTCAAAACTTCATCTCTGCTGCAAGAAACTCGCAATTTCATGACTTTCAATATTCAAAACTAGATTATTCCTGTCTGCAAATCAAAACTTCCTCACTTTTATCTTGCGCTATGAGCTTAGTCATAAGACCTAGAGGTAGCCTTTTGGATATAAACGCTAGAGCCTTCAGAGGCTTGTCAGTGGGGCTTTGCACACTCTGTAACTTAAATGTTCCGGAGAATACTGTACATTTTATTGGTATCTGTCCTATTTTCAACATATTCAGAATTAAATTTTTCAAACAAAGGCAATTAAACCTCACAGAAAGTTTAAAAATACTCAATGCCGATTCCCGAAATTTCTGCTATCTTGTCAATTGCTTAAAATATAAAAAACTTATAGTAAATGAATTTGCTTAGCTCCATAACTTGTTTTAGTGGAACAATATAAATATTTCTTGCTGTTTATACCTACTACTAAATCATTTAATACAGTTTTATTTTGCCAATCTGGCTTACACTTTCTTATATGTAAAATGATTTTTAAAACTGAATTTCTTAATTTTATTTATATAAAAAAACAATGTTTGTACATTATCTCGAAATTGGTAAAGTTCCGTTGTGTCGACAGTAAAAATATCGCCGATAATAAAAAAAGTGCAAACAAAAAGGATTGCTAATATATCGGTACCGGTATCGGAAACGGATTTATTAAACTCTAGGTTCTAGAAAACATTAATTTTGTTGCTGCCAGGAATCATGTTTTTGGAAAAGCTTCGTCATAACACAAAAAATTGTAAATGCTTTTTCGTTCTTAATAAATTTAGAAATTTCAATATATACGTGAACTTAAGCCGAATTAAATTCATTAATTTTTTTATAATCCTAAAATAGTTTAATCAATAATTTAAAAGATTAGTGTTTCCTACACAATATAAAAATATAAAAATAAGGTTGAAATTGTAACTTATTGCTAAGTCGACGGTTAGCAGAAGGCTAGAATAAATAAATGTGACAATTAATAAACAGAACAATGCTAAAAGCTTTGAATTGTGTGTAAACTTCATCTAACCAAAATAATGTAAATCATTTACAAACTATTCTTCGCATTTCAATTTATTAAATTAGTTATTTAAATAGATTACGCTTACAACGTATTCAAACTAAAGAAAATAGAAGCGAAACGTCTTAGAAATTAATATAAGCGTGAGCTTAAACAGATATAAATAAATTTCGGCTCATGCACACATAAGAGAAAATCTACAAAGTTTAGTTAATGAATTTATTAAATTAAATATTTTTTGTTTTATCATGGGAGTGATCTTCCTATTTTCAGTTACGACCTGAAGAAAACAAATAAGATTACGAGGATATCACAAAAAAAAAACAAAAACATGGAAAATTTGTGTGTTAAATATCAATGATTTTTTTTCCTTCATGTTTACTTGTTTCTCTGCCGGATGGAAAAAAGTTCTTATTTTATTTGAAAAAAGCTAACACTTACGCCGTCACGTTAATTAAAAAGAATTTTATTCTGCAATATTTGGTTAAAGTTTTTAGACTAATTTTTTTAAACTTTAAAATACAGTTGCTTAAAGTCTAGAGGTTTTTAAAAAATAAACCCTATCAAACGATTTAATTTTGTTAAACTGAATAGACATAATTAATATCTGAACTTCAATGTACAATTTGTACAGGACAAAGAAAATTGTAAATCAAAGCACACCTCTGCTTTTCCAACTTATGAATGCCGTAGAAAGATCAATAAATAAAGGTACGTTTTAAAATTCTTTCCTTTTTTCCGCAAAATTAGGCAACTTTAATGAAAAAATTTTCCCAACAATATATTTGGTTAAAAAGAACATTAAATATTTGATATGCAATAAAATGCGTTTCTTTGAACGTATTCAAATGAAATTTTGCGAGTGTGTGAAAAAAGTTTAAAATTCCGAAATTTTTTTAACCTTTTACAGCGAGCATTATAATACGTTCTTTAGTTAAATTAAAATAAAGAATTGTGAAAACAACATTACCATTGGGGCAATTTTTATTTTTATTCTTTGTTTTAGCATTCTTTATTTTATAGGAAACTATCTTTTTCCAATTAGGTTTTTTAACAATTGTTGTAAGATTCATAAAATACCATAATCTGGTGAGAGACGCATTAATTTATTAGCAGCCTTAACTGGAGAGTAGTGATATCTTAAATTGCTTTGATGGCAAAATTGCCTTTCATTACTGCTAACATATTTTCAGTAAAGACTTTCGCTTTGTGCGGTTTGGCTTTTAAAAAATACAAAACAACAAATTTATAAAAATAAAATATTAACTTACTTGCAACTGTAAGCAGCTTACCGCTCGTCGTTTAAAGACGCAGTTGACCCTTTTTTGGTGGTCTCTGACTTTTGTGAGCCCTTTTTTTAAACTCAGCTTATTTTGCGGCTTTTTTTATTAGCTTGCGATTTTTCTCCTTTTGTAAGTTTTTCCACAAAAATAATTTTTGTTATCAACACATTGCAAATTTCTTTATTTTTATTTTTTTACGCAAATTCGTCGAGAGATTGGCATCGTTGTCATTACATAAAAATTAGTCATGATTTTTTATGTAGCTATTTCTCTATTTTCTACAACATTTTTTCGAAAATAAAGTGTAAAGTCTTTGGCCAGCACAATGAGAAGCTGAGAATAAAAATAAAACTATCGTTAAGGGGTCACAGTCAGATTAAGCCACAGAGTTTGAGTCAAAATATGCAACAACGCAACACCTTCTTCCAAGAAACGTAATTCATCAAGCAAGCCGAAGAGAGAAAGTAGCTTTTTTACATTACCTACTTTTATTTTCTAAAACGACGTTTTTGTGCGACTTAGCAACTATTTGCTCCACCTCTTGAAAATTCCTAATGGTTACCCGGATTGTAAGTATATAAACGCATGTTAACAAGTTAGATATTTTTAAATTTGAAGGCATTTTTAAAGGAATGTTGTAGGCCTAAATTTTTTTTAACTTCTATTTCGCATATGCATTTCAGTTTTACAAATTCCTTAAACTCAAGTGAAATTTTTTATTATTAAAATTAACACTTTTCTTTTTTATAAAACAGATTTTCGTTACTTCAAAAGTTACAAATGTAATACTTTAAAAATAAACACTTTTACACTTCTTACGCAGAAATATTCGACAATATGCTCGAATTAGTTGTAAATAGTTTCGAATAAGTTGTACAGCTCTAGTTTCTTTCTTTCGTTTCTTACCGACTGGTAATACAAATAAGATCAGAATAAAATATCAATATTGCCTCTTTCGATAGAAAGTGATTGGAGGATGTAAATAAATAAGTGAATATGTTCTGTTTCACACACACAAATATACACATTGGAAACTATTTTCTCTGTTAAAAACATAAACTCACATACATGTGCATGTATATATTACCTTTATATGTATATATGTACTATACTGTAAATATTGTAAATTCCATTTATTTTGGCAGTTTTCTATGCTGCGTTCTCTTTTGCATTTTTATTTTTATCTTGTATATTTTTTGGTTGGTGATCCGTCATGTTGTCAAAATGTATTACCCAAATTAAGATTTTCATTTTTTCTCCTTTTTTTGACATTGAATTAACACGTACATATGAGTACATTTTCCTACACATCCACTACAAAACAAAAAAAAAAAACAAAAAAAGAAACGCAACAACAACAAATAAGGCAAAATGCTAAAACGCAGATGTACATCAAAACAACTATTGTTAGGCAAACAATGACCAGCCCATCAAGTGAAGAAATTTGTTTTAAAGCTTATTTTCCTTTTTGTATAAGAAACACTACATATGTACATACATACATATATGTTTATTTACATTTGTGTATAATCTCTTATAGGGGGATTTTAGTCAGTAAATGTATCTACAATACAGATTTTTAGTTCAGTAGCCACAGAAAATATTTTGTTTAACGTTTGATGCCAAAGTTAAGAAAAAAACCACGTAAAATATAAAAAAATAACACTTGAAAACTAATAAAAATTAACACAATTCAAAGCAAGCAATCATGCTGTACGAAATACATTGGTATCAAATGTGTTGCCATGAAAAAAGTTAGTTATACCGTAACTTTAGTGATATCTCCTATACGGAAAAGAACATAAGAACTGTGGTCTTCAAACTTTGCATTAATTTTTTGGCAATGAATAAGAAAATCAAGATTTAAAAAATACAGAACAGTGCTAACAGGTGATCTTTCCAACTTAACGAAATAAGTATTAATTTTGGTGTATCTAAAGAACACATATTGCTGAGGGTAAAGGGTTATTTAGGGTTTGCTATTGTAGGCCTTTCATAATTTGTATTTTTGGTAAATCTTGAAAAATTTAAAGCACAACAACAAGAAAATGTATACATTTTCAATTTTCTTTGTTTTACCATCTATAAAGCTGTCGCCATAATGATAGACACATTGTCATTTGAACGTTATCGGGTTAAGACTCGCTGTGAAGTGGGAAAAGTTACCATCGTGTATTTCTACGTAATAAGCAACTGCGAATATTTAAAAAACGTCTAAATCTAAAATATAAAATACTTGTCTGGCGGTGTTTGTGATCAAACTCCTCTGAAATGTTTCAAACGATTTTCATTAAACTTTGTGTGCATATCGGGTACGTCTGAGTATCGGTCAACACATATTTTTCATACCTAGTAATCTGGTATGATTCTTCAAATTAACCACAATTTATAGACTAGTCAATGCAGAAATATACATTTAAGAATCGGTCAACGTCTATATTTCATACTTCTAAATATTACGAGGACTCACCTCAAGAGACAGTTAACGCCTCACCTAAATAACGTAACGACTTCGATGAAATTTTAAACTAAGATAAATCCGAGTACTGTAGAACACATATGGCTTGCAACGTTTGCCGGGTCAGCAAGTAAATTGTAAAATTTAATTTAAGCCCTAAAAGTTGTGTGTTACTATTTTGCAATAAAAGAACTCAATAAGCTAAGAAATTATTATTAATCGAATAAACGTAACAATATATTCTAGACTCAAAATCGAGAAAACGTTGGTTTAATTATAATCAAAAAATTAATTAAAACAACTAATCAAAAATATAAATTGATTTTAGTTTGTGCTGAGAAGGATTCTGGGACGTATTGTTGATTCCAAGAGATGCTTAATCTGAAAAACAGATACTATAAATATGGACGGAAATATTTAAGTCAATATTTAGGCTGATTGCTTCTGTGAAGTACACAGGGTATGCGATAATTTACGAACAGCTTCTTTTTAAAATATTTTCTCTGAAGAAGTGTCCACATTGACAAATTATTAGCTATTCCTAACCTTAAAACAAATAGGGTATAACTAAGTTACATCTTACAATGAAGGTAATGTTTTTGAAACAAGATCAAGTAAAAAATCTAGTAGTGGTATTGAAATTCCTGATCTTTCTCTTGGAAAAGGAAGTCTTGCGACATGGCGTCACTTGGCAATAATTGTCAACCATTGTCTTAATATTCGATATTTTCCTGCAAAGTGTAAAGAGGCAAAAATAGTTTCCATTTCAAAGTCTGGTTGAAACCATGGACAGACCTATCTCCCCACTATCCTCGTTTGGAAAATGAATGAATTGATTCTTGTTAACTAGAATACGAATTGAAATTTCAAGCAACGGTTTACTTAAACACTATCAATTTGGGTTTTAGGGAGGCCATTCAACATCTCACGCCCTATTAGTTTTTATAGAGTTTTTGGCCAGTGGCTTTAGAAAGAGGTACTTAACTCTGGTGTAATATTAAAAACACTTTGTTTAATTTAATTAGAGATCAACAAGGGAGCTGTTTATTATTCAGAGCTCAATGAAGAGCTCCTTAGAAGGTTGTATTATTAATTAGTTTATTTTACAGAAATTTGTGTCTTATATACTACTTATGAGAATCTAGAGAAGTAATTTTAATATAAATTTTCAACAATTTTGTGGGAGAATATTTTAGGTTGAAATTACATCTTTTGCTTTAAACTAAAAGGTGCTTAAAATTAGTACAAGAATATTGCGGGAAATTTATGTGCAATATGATTACACTTAAAATAAAGAACAAACATAAACGTACTTGGTCTTGAATATTTCTCAAGTACTGCTGGCAGCTAAACAAAAAGGTGTCAAGTAATCGCCGTTAATATGAGCTCAAGGTTGGTACGTTATTTGACTCTTTAAATTGTAGTTACAGACGTTTAAGACAATGTGTTTAAAACAATTGTGTTCTTTAAAAGAATAAAATCATGCTACACTGGTGGTAATTTTGGATTTATCAAAGGTTTTTTGGACTGCTTGGCAGCAGGGTATTAATAATAAAATAATAGGCCTAGGCTTTCAGCGCCCTACACATTTTCTAAAGGCTCTTTGTTTTAGGGTGAATGTAGGAACAAGGTTATCAAATTTTAGAGCAGTGAATACAGGTATTCCATAAGGCTCCTTATATTAGAGTCAGTCTTGTTAATCATTTTTGACAACGATATATCGTAGCTCCCTGCTGGGCATACTCTGTTCTTGTATGCTGATGATATATTTAAATTGCTGCTAGTGGTCCTAGAGATAAGAATTTAAATAAAGCAGACAAAAATTGCCCTAGCATCCTTTATAAATGCTTTATTAAGTGGGATCTAAGATTAAGTACAAGATTAAAGAGTAGATAAGGTGATTTATTCAAATGCAAGAACTTTTGCGCCAAACAAGATAATAAGATAATTTTTTTAGTGAAAATTCCTTATCTGGAATCCTGTTTCTTGATAGTTAATAACAGCTGGAGCGATGATGGCAAAAGTGTCAGACATCTAATAGGATGGCGTTTATAGGAGAAAGAATCCATGAGACTTTTTTATTCTACAGACACCTTGATTTCATAATAGAATGTGCTAAGAAGGATTTTATGCTACGCTGGTCTATTTACTGGCAGGTTATTAAATAACATATCTTGCGCTTTTCCAGTTTTTTTTTTGTTGATACCTTACCACCACATGGTGTTGCGAAGGATAAGCTTTGTCGGAATTTTGCGGAGACCGTCTTCTAGAAAGATCCGTAGCAATATAAACTTAATGCTAATGCAAATATTTTGCTCAAAATTATTTGTGAATAAGGAATTCGACCTACATTATGAGTTTGTGGGTTTCACTTCAAAATGACGATCTTAACATCTAGATTTTAGTGTTTTCTGAGAATCTCAATGCGTCATGTCTTAAAACGTAACGTTATATAATTGCTTAGTCCTTAAAACAAGGGTTCGTAGTATCATCTTGAAAACCAAACATTTTGAAATCCACAAAGTATTTTTGGTTGGTTAATTGTCTTTGAAATGCGAAAAAAATTGGAATAATATGTTGCTTTATTTAAAATAAATTTCTTAGAAATATTATTTAAAATATGAATATGAGCTTTAATTTGCCACAACCAAGCTTCTTGGTATGGATCAAAACAAACATTCTTTAAAGATTTAATGCTGCAATTTTTCGGAGGACTTTCTTTACTTAAATACTAAATTTTCACCAAAAATTAAAATATATAAATAAATTTTACCTTAAATTAAAATTTTAATTAACTAAAAATTAAATTTCAATAAACCCAAAAATTATCAAAAAAAAAAAAAAAAAAATAGATTAAAAACTGATGGGGGCATGTCATAGTGTCCATGGACATAGTGTCGCTTTTAGTATAGAAATCGTGTCACTTATGAAAGTGTTGTAATGTCCGCTTTTAAAGCAATAACGGCTTTGCTTACCAAAAATTTCCCGCATAGCAAGCATTTTCTCAAAAACTTTTTTTGAATCTAAAAAATGTTTTTGTTTTACTTCTGTTGATGGCTAAAAATGTTGCCGCAGAAGAACAGTAAAATACAGAAATGAACTCAATTTGAGTTTTAAAATATTCTCTTATGATAGGCACGGAACATAATTCTTTATAAAATTTAATGTAGAAAATAAAATTATCACAAAAATTAGTAAGTTTTAATATAGTTCGATACACAAAAGAAAAAATACTATGCCTTTTAACTTAGATCGGTTTAAAATATCACACAGACAGAGTTAGTGCACTCGCTGATAATTGGACATTAACACGGCAGCACGGTATGTCACACTTTAAAAAGAAAAATTTTATAAATTTTTTTTAAGAATTTGAAACAAAATTTTTAAAAGAAAACCAATACTACGATTGAAATACTCGTAATTTAAAGAACATAAACTATAAAATAATACATGAATATGCATGTATAAACTTTAACTGTAAGAATTTTATTATTACATATATTTTAATATACGAGTATTCAAGCTGGGTTTTTTTTTTACAAAATCCAACAATTGCATTGGTTCAATTGCCCTTCCTAATGCCAATTTTACAGGTGGTGTGTCGTATTTACACACAAAAATATAAAAATATAAAAGTTTATTAATTAATGGCCAAAAAGTGACGAAAGTTAAAAAAAATATTTTGTATAAGCAAAACATATGGAATTTAGAATTAAAAATTAATCTTTTTTTAAGTTGGTTAAATTTTGCCTACAAATTTTCTAAATTGATTACAAATTTTTACCCTAAAATACAAATCTCAAAGAATCTATTTATATTTCAGCTTAATATTTTCTTGACTAATATTTGTTGGTCCAAAAAAGTCTTTTATTCGATTTAAATAAATTAGTTGTTTGCCTTTCTTTGTAAATTTAAGCTAAGTTTTGTGTTTGATTTAGCAACATCGTTTTATGAAAGTTTTTTTGCAGTTGCAAATAAATACCATTTTTTTTACCAAATATAATAATTATTTGTTTGATAAATTTCTGAAATTTAAAAAAAAAAACTTGTATCAAAACGACATTATTCAAAATACATTCTAACATTTTTAACAAAAAACGATAAAACCGGAAAAGTAATTTTTTCTATGTACAAGCAATTACTTATTATAAGCGTTGTTTTTTTTTAAAGGACTAGCACTCAAAGGACGACCCCTACTTATGTAATGCACTGTGTCAGAATTTGCGAATTATGTTATTGGAAGGAGAATAGAGGGAGTAGTACTGGTAACCGTTTGATTAACTGCCGCAGTGAATTAATTCTACAAACTACCTGTTCGGCTAACCTTTGTCATGCGAAGTATGATTTACTGGTCATTTGACCGCAAAGAATGTGCTCTAGATGACAACAATGTCGCGCGTACGAAATTAAGATATTTAGCAAAGATTTCCCATATATAATTAAAGCATATGTTGTGACGATAAAACATCGCTCATTGCATCGATGCTTCATTGTATAATACAGCTGGATACTAACTGTTTCTCCGCTCTCCAAAAATGTCTTTGAAGCGTCTAAAAGCTCTAAACTTTAAATAAAGAAAGACTGCCACAACTTAAATAAAAATAATTTATTTCATTAATAGTTGTAATAGTTTCGTTTAAATGAGAATATTTAATAAACATATTAAAGGTGTTGATTTATGTTCGATAATTGCCTTGTGTAAATTTTGTAAACTATCTTTGCTTATAAGCAATTATTTTATTTCATTTTTATATATTTGTTTATTACGATGAAATACTAAAGAAAAACAACACGCAAATCGAAACACTTCAGTCATATTAAAGTTGTAGAAAAAATGTCACTGCAAATACAACACACAATGAAAGGAGTTCTTTAGTAAAAATTAATAAAACACACGAAATAGGTCAAATTGATGGTGAAATATATTTCACAACATAAAATAGAAGACGTTAAAAAACGGTAGACGCCCATTTAGAAATTAAGACTCAACAAAAAGTGTAACGTTTAAAACTAAAACATCTTTGTTGTGAATATAAAGACTTTTTTACCTACAGCAATGATTATTCCTTACTGTAAACGAAAGGTCACTAACAGCGCTCGACACCAGACAACAAGTTTAAATGGCCAGTTGTTCATTTCAGATAAAATTTTATAATTAAATTCCTTTACCTAAATTTTTTTTAAAGTAAAAATAAAACTAAGTTTAATTTATAACACAAGTTAGTGTCTTTGGATAGACTATCCCTCACGAACTTTCCATTATAATTATTATTAATAATTTTGTATGCTTCGAATCATAATCTACATTCATACTTTCAATGATATTCATTAATATTTTTACTTTGATACTTTTACTACTTTTTTAGGTTTTATGAATATTTTGTTTTTAAATAGTTTTTTATTTTATTTATTTGATGTGATGTTGTGATATTTTTTGACACTTGCACGCAATGTCATTCTTGACACTTTGAATACTAACAACACATGAAGTCTTTAGCATTTTTGGTGTCTTGTGCTTAAAAGATTGTGTCGAGCATGTTTAAAAGTGCCAAAGACTGAAATAAAAATTGAAATTAATTATTACATTTCGATAAAAGTGGTTAAAACAGAAACACAAAACGAAATTAAAAAAACCCCTAAACTCAACTATCAGAAAAAAATAACTTAAATTATTAAAGATAAATATCTCTACCCGCAATATTCCTACACTTCAAACATTTGACATCTTTTGGGAAAAGTTTATAAAACTTGCTGTCGTTGATAGTTGTAAATTAAATTTATTAAATATAACTGAAGTCTCTAACAATAAAACTAATTTATACTTTTTATAAAACAATAACAAAACATAGTAAATAGCAATCTCTGAAAAAGAAAGTCTGAAAGTAATTTGTTAAGTCTTAACCAGAAATCCAGTTTATTATTTAATATAAATCTTTAAAGATTGTGCGGACTATATATAAAGTAATAATATTTAACGGGAATTTAATTTAAAATAAAACATTGAAAGTATATAACCAAATAAGAAATTTTTAGGCGGCCTTTAATTCACATGTACAGATTTCTAATTTTATTAAGAAAGAAAACTTTTTTTCAAACGATGTATTAAATTTAAAGAAAAAAGGATGGAACGATTCAGGAATATTTTTTTTTTGATTGGAACCAAACTTTCTGCTACGAACTTAAAAATCAACACAACACAGCTGATCCATTGAAATTTCCTAAACGTCATAAGATTTCGTGACAAATAATTTTCTTAAAAAAGAACACACAAGAATAATTATCAATTTTAAACGATTAAAACCCCAAATTTACTAAGACGACAAATGGTAAAAATACAAACAAAAAAACATGATGAAACCTAGTGGTAAATGTATCTTTACATTTATTAATGACTAGTATTTATGTGGGTAAAGAGCATAAAAGTAGTAACACAAACATGTTTCAAATTAATTGCAACGATCAAATGATCTAATGTTTTTAATTTATCGTTTTTCATAGAGTTTTTGTTTTAAATCATTTTCATTTTAAGCTGATTTGTAACGGCAGATACGAGTAAAGAAATTTGGTTACATTAACAAACACTTAAATGTCAACAGAGATAAATTAGAAAATAATTATTATGCAGTCTCTAAATCAAAATTGTTTATACAATACTCGTTTTAATACATTTTTAAGGTTCACAATTTATACACACATTAGATTACATTTACCTTTTGAAGATAAGTTTCTACATACTTATGATATGATACTAGAAGCCACCGGGATAGCAATTTCGATTTAAGAAATTATTCACTGTGTGGTTTTTGTGATAATAACCATCAAACTCTTACTTTTTTACTTTTCAGCTTATTCGTCGTTTTAATTTTCTAAGTTAGAAAGTAAAAGCCAAATTACACCACGAAATTTTTCATGAAACTTGTTTTGTGCTGTTTTTGTTTGTTTTCAAGAGGTATAGTGAAGTACGCGGGTTAAGCAAAATGGTATTGATTGAATTTTTAAGGAATGATTTTACACCTGCTTTGTGTAGGTTTATTGCATACGTTTTGCTATTAAGGTGTTATTTTAAATAACACAAATAACTACAATAACGAATCTTAACTTAAAAGCAAAATGTTCAAATATTATCGTTAAGCGATAAAACTAGCTGAAACTTTAAATAAGAGTTAAAACAAGCCAGAGTACTATATTCTGCTATGCCGAAGCATGTACATATTTTTCGGCATAACAATTTCTTTCCTCTAAATTAGCTTTTCTGTAAAAAAAAGCATCGAAAATCTTAAGTTTTGCTTGGGGTTGTTGGCCCAGATAAGTAAATGAAAAGGTTGCTGTATCAAATCCTAGTATATTTGTGGAAAATTAGTACTAAACACAACCAATTGCAGGAACACAAACGAAAGTTGAAAAAAAGATATGAAAAAATTAAAGGCAGACGTGGTGTTTTGTCCGTTACCTCGGAGAGCATAGACGGATCTGGCTAATTTTTAATAGCAAAATTTTCGAAACTTTGACCGATTGGCGTATTTAAATTTTCTCTAGCTCATCTAGTGCCTTGTCAAAGTTGATTTCAACACAAACACGTAGGACAGACAGACATCGCTCAATCAACTTTGCTATGCATAAGAACTCACAAGTGGAAGGAAGGGGCAAAAAATGGCATATAAAAATGGCTTGTTTTATTTGATGATGGCGTTTATTTCATTTGATAAAACTTAAGAAATTAATTCGATTGTGACTTAAAGGAGACAAGTCATCGAATTTAATATTACCTACAATTGTAGATGTTATAGACTTTGAATTATAAGGGCCTTTACAGACTAAATATTAAAAATGCTGATTTACTAGAATTCATTTACATTGAATACGTTTTGAAAACCCTAAGAAATTTATTTACGATTTGCTCGTAAAACATAAAACAATCTGTTAATGATTGTGATAAAAATCAGAGACTAAGTGCCCGACATGTCACCCTTAGTGTGCTGCATAATATAAAATATATTATTTATCTCTTTGTTAATGAAATTTCGAATATATTTTAAAAAAGCGGATCAGGAAAGAAGAAAAGGGGAATGCGGGCATTTTATGCATCTGAATCGATTTTAATAGTCTCGGGTAATCGATTTTATTCAAAACAGATAGGTTCTCATCTGTATTTGCCAATACTTACCTGTTTCTAGAGCTAGGACCTAGATGAAAGAAAAAGGGAAAAACGGACATTCACGGCTGTATCGATTTTAATAAAACTTCAAAAATGGTTAAATGTTCTTTGTTTGTTTAGAAAAAAAGGAATTAAATGGGAAATGTGAGAGCCGGGAGAGGATAAGCGCGCAAAAAAAGGAAACTTGCTTTTAGAGATATTTTAAATAGATATATATGTATTTTTTAATAAGGTCCAATGAGCAGAATTAAATCTGTTTAAAAACATTCAAAACTGTGCTCAATGCTATGAACATGAAAAATTTTATTTAATTTTATTGTAGATGTTGAGAAAGAAACGGCAATTTGAAAAATAAATCTTTAGTTATTTCACTAAATAAAAGAGAACTAAACCAGAGTAAAGGAGTATCAAAAAATTTTCTGCTTGCGATCACACATGAATGTGTTTGTCTGTTTCGTTTTTAAGCATTTATACGAGGGCTGCTCTATATATTTCTAGCCTAATAGTGAAAATGCGAATATTTATAATCAAAAATGGTTTTATTGTTTTTCAAAGTATTCTCCAGCATGATTTATACACTTTTGCATGCGCTCAAACCAGTTGTCGAAGCACTTCTGGCGACGAAAATCGTTGACCACGCATTTTTTCTTGATGTGAGGAAACAAGAAGAAGTCATTAGGTGCCAAGTCAGGGCTGTACGACGGATGACCCATTAATTCGGCGTTTTGGCCGGTCAAAAACGCTCTGGTTTTAGCCGATGTGTGAGAGCTCGCATTGTCATGGTGAACAATGATTCGTCTTCTCTTGTTGGTTTTTCGAATTTCTCCGATGACTTCAGCCAAACAAATTGTAGTGTACCACTCAGAAGTGACCGTCCTACATTGCCCAAGCGGAACAGTCGCCACATGACCAGTTTTGCCGAAGAAACAGGCGACCATTTGCTTCGAAGTGCTTCTTTCACGAAAAACTTTCGTTGGATTTTGATCGTCTTTTAAGACCCACAAGGTCGATTGTTGTTTCGTTTCGGGCTCATAGGCATAGATCTATGATTCGTCACCTGTGACGATCTTATAAACGTCTTTTAAGCACCGCAATCGTATTTTTGCAACATTTCTTTGCACCAATCGACACGAGCCTTTTTTTGAGCGACTTTCAAATTGTGCGGGATCCAACGAGAACAAACCTTTTCCGGCCAGGTGTTCATGCAGTATCGAATGTATGCTGGTGGAAGAAATGTCCAAGGATGTTTCTATCTGTCGGTATGTCGCATGTCGATCTTGCATTATGAGTTCACGCACGGCATCAATGTTCTCTAGCACAACAGCCGTTTTTGGACGACCTTCACGGAATTCGTCTTTGAGCGAGCTTCGGCCACGATTAAATTCATTATACCAATTTTCCACAGTGCTATAGGATGGTGCTTCATCGCTATATAAAGATTTAAGTTCATCAATGCACTCTTGTCGTGATAATCCACGTCGAAAGTTGTGAAAAATGATGGCACGAAAATGTTCACGACTTGATTCCATTTTTTTCTATATTAATTTTTTCAAGTCACTGTAAACAACACAAATAATGGTCGTACGTCAAAACGGTTTGAGTCCGATTATGCTTAAAAATGACAAACTTTCCAATGGAAATGTCAAATTGCACTTGGCAGCACTCAGTGTTGCCAGGCCAGAAATATATACAGCAGCCCTCGTATATGAAAGAATAATATCATTCTCATTAATGCTGCTTTTCATAAGCGAATGGTTTTTTTCAGCGTTGAAAACTTTTCATTTATGAGAATTCAAGGATAAGATTTATGAAATTTTTCACAAATGGAAAAAATATTATTTATTTTTGACGGTCATTAACGACCAACAAATAATTGTCTGCCTACACTCCCACATGAATGTGTGTATTAGCGTTGATACACGTATGGGTGAAAAACAAAGAAAATCCGTATTATGAAAAACAAATTTTTAATAAAATTAAAAATAAAAATTAATAACAAAAAGACATTACATAAAGCTTATTAATGTATATGTGCCCTTTTCCTTTTAGACCAACAAATAAATAAATGTTAATAAACCAATAAAGGAGTTGTTTTTTCTTTTAAAATAACTTATACTGAAAACTTTTTAAAGTCTTAAATGGATCCGAAATAGTAAACTATGATAACTAAAAAGTAAAATTTGTTCACCAACATACATTTCCCACTAACAAATAAGGACAAACACTTTGTTATTGCATACGCTCGCAGTTTCGTGAAAAACAAATCAATTTTAAATCATGAGTATGTACA
Organism: Cistogaster globosa; assembly: GCA_937654795.1. Classification (NCBI taxonomy): domain Eukaryota; kingdom Metazoa; phylum Arthropoda; class Insecta; order Diptera; family Tachinidae; genus Cistogaster; species Cistogaster globosa. The sequence goes on from OW569403.1 coordinate 80,093,964, forward strand.
AATCAAACATGATTGAGAAGTGAACGCTTAATTAAAAATTTTTTTCTACGATCTTTTCTTTTATGAAAAATTATCAAAATTTTAAATTCTCATAAATGAGCACTTGCGAAAAAAAAAATATTTTCTAATTTTTTCACTTTTGAATGGAAAGAAAAAAATAATAATAAATCATCCTTCTCATGAATGAAAAAACCAAAATATTTGCTAGCCTCTCACACATTTATAAAAAGAAGCAACAAAAACTAAAATGTCTCACTGCTCTCTCATGTGTGAGAAGTGAGAGAACATTTCGGTACTCTGAACTAAACCTATAAAAGACTAGCAGCCTAAGTTTAAGTTGATAAGTTTGGGCGTGATAGAATTTAACAGTCTTCAATTTTATATACGTAAGATTTTTATCAATATTCTTCGTATCTTTGTAGCATTAGCTCACTCTTCCTTTTTGACGAAATTACAAAAAGTCGAAGAAACTGCATAATGGAACCTTTTATAAATTTTGAAAATTACAGATTTTCTATTTCAAGCAAAATGAAGGGAATTTTTAATAGTTTCAATTTTTTGTTTAAATGCTCTATAGTTTATTTAAAAAAAAAACATTTAAAATTTATCAAATTTTCACTAATCTATTGTTGTCAAAAAATTAATGCGCATGACTTATTCGCAAATAAAAATAGTGTAAATAGAAAATTTTGCCGAATAAACGATGAACTAGTTTTTTACAAATAGCTTATTCCCGATAAAAAGTCTTGAATAACGGCACTATTTGCAAAAAAGGTGAAAAATGCTGCCACTTTTTAAACTTTTAAGGTGCTTTTGCCTATCAGACCTTAAAGCCAGGGTACATAGAATCCGTCATACGTTAAAGTTTGACGTACACAACTGACAACTCAGTCAAAATACATGTTTTCTTAAGAGCGATATCACAATCAGTACGTGTCCGCCAACGCAAAAAACGAAAATTGGATAACTTTTAGCTTTTGTCATACGTTTAATACTTTGGCTTTGTTTTCTTGCTGTGTTTCAATTGTATCCTGTAATTTTAATAAACTAATTTTGGTGTCAAAAAATAAAATACATATTAAATTAAATTTACAAGTGATTCAAACACAAATTAAATTTAAAATTGAGTAAAAATAGAGAGCAAACTTTGAATCAATATCCGTCAGCAAAGTACTCATTGTGCCAACCTCATTCGTCGTTACTTTGACTTCAGTTGAATACGTCAAAGTACAACATATGACGAAATCTGTGTACCTCGGCCTTTATAAGCATATGTATTTTATAAAAATTTTCAAAAGTAAAATTGAATGGAAAAAAATGGTGTAAAAACGAAAAATTGTGCATACGAAATTTATAACAATCAAAATTAAGCGAAAAATAATTTGGCGTTAAACATAAAATTGCTATTCGGTACCACAGAATGTCGTTAATTTTTTAGTATGCAATTTCCCCCACAAACAGGGATTTACATAGAAAGAAAAAAATTTTATTTGCAAGTAGTGTGCGCATAAATGCGGTTTTTTATAACTGACACAAAATTTTTATTATATTTTTTAAATTATATACAGTTTTAACTTTTATTTTCTACTTAATTTTTGGGTTTTTTTTTTTGCAAAATACTAAAATACTTTTCTTATCCTTTGTATTTTATGTTGAAAATAAAAATTTTTTTTCTATATCCTTAATCTGCACAAAATATGTATGTTTGTTGGTTTGTTGGAAAGCATTAAAGTATAAACTTTTTTACATGTGAACAAAATTTACTTTTGTCTAAAAATTATTGCTGTTCTATTAAAATTATTATTATTTTTTAGCGTAGTGAAAAAAATTTGATAGTAGGGAAAAAATTTTGAATGTAGGGAAAACAACTAAGAGTGCTAATTTGGCTACGACAAATCTAACATACTTCACCGTTTATCTAAAACAAAATTAGTTAAGTAAGTCTAATTAAAAAAAGCACAAGTATAGAAGTGACAGAGGATTAAAAAATTAAAAAAAAAAATATAAAAAAATTGCATCGGCTCTTAATGGGTTAAGTTTTTAAAATAAAATTTATTATTTCCTTAAATATCTCTTTCAAAGCTTTAAAATGATACCCATATTGATATTTTAAAAATTTCAGAGGGCCGTAATTCGGAAAAAATGGGGATCAGAAATGGATATTGTAAGTAGCAACAGTGGGCCCAACATAATTATTTAGTTTTCGTCTTCCTTACGAAGGTTTTATTGAACTGAAGACGTTAAAACACGGTGGACAGTTTTTAATTTTGTAGTAAAGCAAATCATCAGGATCTTTTAAAAAATCTTGGACATTAGCCTGAGAATTGTTGGATCCTATCATTGAACAGTATTGTTAGTTTTATCACTGCAATGCTTTCAAAGAGTTTAGAGAAGTTTTATAAATACGAGTAACAAATCGCTATTATAAAATATAAAATCATTTTGTTTTGAAATTATACAACTTAAATATGAAAACAGTAAATCTAAGAGCTACACGGTGAGTTTTAATAGCATTTTTTCCTGATGACATTTATTTCACCAGTGTTTGTGAAGTAAAATTATAGTGCATTCTTTATATTCATGACCGTTTGTACCAATGGATTTGGATGTGTTTAAAATTTTCTTGTATGCGTTAAGGCATATTTAGCGATTTCTGATTCAACCATGTTTTCTTTCAAAAGTGCAGTGGTTCGTGTTGTTTACACACCAGGGATCGACTGTAATAATTGTCAAATTCTTAGTTTTGCGCCTGTGATTTTCTCCTGAGTTTGAAGGTTAAGGCAGTGCCCCATTGAAATGAATTTCATAACAAATAATTGGTTTGATTATGGAATTGTGCAACAGAAGCTCACATTTCAAGCTTAGGGCAGAATTTCTTTAGATTTTATTTATTATTATTTTATTATGGTATCATTAAGTTGTTTATTGAAGAATTGGAAGTCAGAACTGATTTTTTCATTTCTCCAACCATTTTTTCTTTTGAATGTATGCTCTTTTAAATATTGTAATGATTTCTTAGAAACTTTCATTAATTCTTAGAAAAGCTGTATCGTCAGCAAATGTCGAAGCGTGGTCTTGGTTGCTCTTTAGCATATTCACAGAACACACAAAGTATATAACTATATAAGTATAACTTCTGACTAGTTAATAAGTTTCTAGAAGCTTATTGAACTTCTTGGGCAAGTTAAGTTTTAACTTGTGAATAGTGCAGAACAATATTTTCTTTTTTCAGAGAGCTTTTTAAATACATTTACTTATCTATATGTTTGCAGAAAGTTCTCAATTCGAGCCTTTACTGGTGTTGCTAATTTGCAGCCAAATATACTTGTTGTTTACTTTTTAACTGTTTTTTGTGAGGCCAGAGTTTCTAAATAATGTTGAAACGTGGAGTTGTGTCACAAAACTTACGGAAATTTATAAGGATTTCGAATTATTATTGAAAACTTTAAGACGGAAGCTTAATAAATAAAACATTCTTTTCAAATATTCACTTTTAGTTAAGAATCATGTACTGTAAAAGAAAAAGAAAACAAATAAAGCAGTGGCCAAATTACGGCATTCGATATCGATCGAAATTTTAATAGAATTTAAATTGAAATTTCGTTCGATATCGAATGCCGTAATTTGACCCATGGTCGTTAGTAAAAACGTTAAATGACAGTCCCACGATATCACAAGAATGCAATAGTTTGCACAATTAAATTTGAGACATAAAAATATATATTTAAATTTTTTTGTTTGTTTTATGTGTAACTAGCAGTGTCCACGACTTTGCCAGCGTGTCATTTTTAGTTTTTTAAAAACTTATAAAAATGTTTTATTACCATTTTATAGGTAAAATTTAGAGCTTTCATATTTGTATCTTTGTTTTCTCAACGAAGTGGCTTATTTTTACGAGAAAAAATGTATTCTCTATTTGAATACAGGTTTTAGGGGCCCTTTTAACAAAATTTTCTTTAAATCCATCCAGTTGTTTTTATGTGTTCCATAACGATTACTATCTACACCAGCAACAAAATTTTCAAAAAATATTTCATGTACAGAAATATTCCTGTCTTACGCAATAATTTTTACATTTTTCTGAGCCATTTAGTATGCTAGAACTAACTTATTTCTGACATATAGAAATAAAGAATATTTACTTAGGATGAAAAAAGAAACACACACTGAAAAAAGTAACCAAAAATATATGCTTTTCTTGTTTTAAGAGAGTGACACAAGGCCAACAAATATTTTCCATGGGATTCTCTTGCCAAATATTGACAGTATAATATTATGTAATGTTTGACGTCTAAATTTCAAATTATTTGATATTTTAGCGACTTTTTGTTTGGATTGTCTGCCACTGCGTGTCTGTGCCTGTGTATGTTTGATTGTTTGTTGCATAAAACATGGTTAAATTGGCATTGATATCTTATCTTTTATTTACACATATAAAAATTCTTGTATAATTTCTTAATGGGATTTTACTTTTTTTTATTATAACGCGACACTTGGAATTTAGAGGGTGAATTTGGCTCAGATCAGATTTCATGGTTTTTTTTTCATTGAAAGTTAACTTCTGCAACGTTTTTGCAATGTCATCCCTCGTTTTTTTTAAGGGAAAATAACATTTATGCCCTTTGATATTAATTCGAACCAGAAATATGTCATTTGATTAAAATATTACAAACATATTTTAGAAAAATTCATTCGAGTCTCAAACCGCATCTTATTTTGTATTAATCTATTTTAAATGTTCTTGATTCCTGTAAAACTAATTTTTTTTAATATTCTCTTGAAATATTCGTTATTAAAAACTAAAATTTAATATGTATTTTTGCAAGGAGGCCAATTCGCTACTGCTCATAAAATTCATTAGTAAATTCTAATTTTTATATCTCAAACTAAATCAATTTTTGTTAATATTAAACTTTTTAATTAGAAGATGTAGTGGACCAGCAAATAAATTTCGCTCGTGGTATCTGACTTTTATGAAATTGCAAATTGATGTTTATTTTAACTTAAAAAATACTTAAAAAATAGGTTCTCCCCTGAACAAAGATAAATATATTTAACTATCAATAAACATGCAGTTCTGGTTTTATACCTTTCAACACAGGTGAAAAAGTTTTAAAAAGCGTTCGTTATTTTATACAATATCCATTTCCGACTTCAGAAACTATATATATTCTGAGTTCTTAAGCGTAGCAAAGTTGATTGAGTGATGTCCGTCTGTCCGTCCGTGTTCCAATTAACTTTTTTTAAGCACTAGAAGAACTAGATGCACTAGGAAAAATTTAAATATGTCAATCGATCAGACGTAGTTTCGAAAATTTTGCTATTGGAAATCAGCGAGTTCGGTCCATGTTCTTCTAGGGTATGCCTGCCTCCCATTTTTCCATATCACTTGGAACAAATCTAGTTTTGTAAGGAACTCTAATAAAAAGCAATTATATGGAACGAAAGAGAATTAAAAAATAAAAAAAATCAAGTAAAAAAATTGGAGCTCGCTAATGTTTTCCGATTTATGGGCATTTGAACTTTTATAGAAAAGTACGGTTGTCCAAATTTTTTTTTAAGATATTAATATGGGTATCATTTAAAAGCTATTGAAGAGATCTTTCAATATACTTAACCCATTAAGAAACGGTGACATTTGTAAGTAAAATTTTATATAGTAATTTTCTTTTCTTATTTTTTAATTCTCTGCCACCCCAATATTTATATTTTTGATTCGAGTAACTACACTAAACTAGATTTATATATATGGTGGAAGGTATATAAGATTTGGCATAGCCGAATATAGCACTCTTAGTTGTTTTTTGCTGTTTTTAATTGTAGTATTTCAAAATAATGATTAACTTTTAACGTTCAGGTACATTTTGAAAATAAGCGATTTGGTAAAAAACTTAAGCAATTAATTATTCAGCCTGAAGTAATACGATTTAAAATTTTTAATACACCCCTTGAGAAAGAAGAGGTTTTCAGAAAAAAATTATGGTCATTGTCAATATCTTATTTATTTCTTAGTGCAAAAGCGATTCTTTGCGTTCTTCTGTTATGAATTGAAAAATTGGAATTATATTTTTTAGAAAAGTTAAAGCAGTTAAACAAAATTATTTAGTCGTTCAGTTTCTTTACCAGGGCGTAACTGAGTAATTATTTTTTTACTCTGTTAACAGAATGACAGGATACCTGAGTACCTCAAAAGATTTTAAGCGATTTTTTCACTACATTAAACATATGACTAGTAATTTATATTGAAGTTTTCGCATCTCATATTATTTGTTATTTGATCAGCATTGTCAGAGGGAAATTTTTAAAAGATGCCATGAAATTTTTTTCTAAAATCATTTTATAAAACCCGTATTTACATTTTTTAAAATCTAACTAAAAAAAAACTTTCAGATTCAGTTTAAAATCCAATGACTAGGGTAAAAAAAATCATTTTTTTAAACATGAGTAATAAGGTACCCCGCTCAATTAATCAAAGGTGTTCTTTTGTATCAGTCACATAAGAGGTAACTAGTTTTGAGACTAATAAAAAATAAAGTCAATGGCAGATAAGATTATTTAAGAGAAATTGTTAAATTCAGAACATTATTGAAAATCAATTAATAAATTTTCAGTTCATATTAAGTAAGTAATATTACTAATTTTAATACCTTAATAGCTTTAATATTTCAGGTAATTTTTTTAATGCAACTTAAACAGCTATAAATATCTTTTTTATTTATTTTCTGTTATGCTTTATAACTAAAATAATTAAAGTAACAAATTTTAATTATTATACAAAAGTTATTAAAGACAAACAAAAAACAACAGTAAATACTAAAGCAGTCCCCTTTCCCCAATTAATACTCACCAAAATATGTAACACCTAATCCTCTTGTTACGAAGAAAATTACCCACCGAATCGTTTCTTTTTTAATAAGGTATTATAGAAAACATCACTACTGTATTAATTACAGTTTATACGCAACATAATTGTTCGTCAGCAATACGGCAATGTTTAGCATTGCATACAGTATTCGTATAAATTCAACAACTATTTATAATTTTTAATGGTATAGTATGACAATTTTATTTGATTCATTTCACCAAATTATATTTAATAGTATAAAAATTTTTAATAAAAGCGCAATTTGTTTAAAGCAAGCTTATGGCCAATTTTGAACTCCAATTTCAGAAAAGATAAGAATATTTATATTTAAAATTTTGTAGAACAAAATAGGAAAAGCTTTTGCATTGCATATTAACTCCTACCTTTATAAATAATAATAAAATACATTTAGTTTTAATATGTGTATAAAAAACGTATTTTTCATACAAAAATAGAAATGTGAAATTTACAGCGTATATGAGATCTTTACTAATAACCGGCAGTCTTTATTTTTACTACCTAAAAATACTGGTAAAAGAGCATCGAATGTACTAGGGTGATTAATTTAATAATTAAAGAAACGTGTTCGATTTGTTATACAACTTACACAAAAAAATAAAACTAAACAAAAATCCGGACACAGCCTATATGAACATAAAAAAACACTGCAATGACCATCCGTTATTTTTTTTTTTAACTTTTATTAATGATAACTTTTAACAGTCTCTCAAGTAATTTGACCTCACCATATTCATACAAAACTAAATTATATACGGTTTTATCTGAATTCACAATTAACAAGAAAGGCATTTTCTGATTTAAATAAATTCTACACAAAACTTTACACCAGTCAATTCCAATGACACTAATATTAGGTATGGTTATCTGTAATCCAAAACAAACTTTTTAACAATAGCAAACAAAATTTCAAAATAAGAGAAAATAATATACAACATTTAACGAACAAAGTGTGTTCATGTAAAAGTGTAAATTATATTCATTAATTTTCAAGCAGCTTGTCTGTTAGATCCAACTTTGTTTCTTTGTTCAATTGATAACAGAAGTTGAATAGAAGAAATCTAAAATTCAAATTATAAAGAAATAAGTAGATGTCATGCCGGCAGCCAATCGAAAACTAACGCTACAAATTTAGGCGACAGAGGCAAAGAGTAATTGAACTTTATTAAATTCAAACATAATACTCATATACTGGCATTCCAATTACAAAATATGACCATTAGCATGTAAATTACTAGCTTCTGGTGACACTTTTTCCAAATTATAAACTCCTGGAGTTTGTTCTTCAGTTGAAGCGGTAACTTTGATGATCAGATCACAATTAATTTATAATGTCAAGTTTAATGCTTTTTTATACGTTCTTGTTTATATACAAGAAAATAAACGAAGGACTAACAACATTTAGCATGGTAGACAATAGTTTTAAATTTTTTATTGTAGACATTCTTAAGGCAAGTCAAGTTGAAATAAATATTAAAAAGGTTATTTTGTAACAATTTAATTTTTAAATATTTTAGACAGTAAATTTATGTAATTTTTCATTAAATAAAAAAAAAAACAAAATTTAAAACAAAAACAAACGGTTTTATATAAAATATTGATTACTTGGTAAAAATTAATGTTTAGTTATAAAATGCTTGAGGCAAGTAAATGTGTACTTTAATCTAGCGTTGTAATGTTACTTAGAACCTAACAGAGATGGGTTAAACGACACATAGGCACAGCTGGGAATGAAGCAGGAAATCAACTGAAAGAGGAAAGCTGGATAACTGCGTTAGTACGAGGTTATAGAAATTTCAAGTATCGAAGAAGTTGGTACTTGAACTCTGTGCCTAGAAGTGGCTGAGACGGTAACGCACATTTTTTGAGAAAGAAGGCCGACAGTTACCAGTCAACAATCCGAAAACACTTAGTACGTGACTTAAGGATAGTAAGGCTATCATTACAAAGCGTTTGCCTATAACCATTGACGGTGGAAGGGCGTTGCAAAATACCCATGAAGGAAGCAGCCTACGTCAATAAAAAATAAGATAACTAGTAGCTAGTCGTTTTTATTTTATAACAACTTTATATGTATATAAAACAATACGAAGAATAAGCACTTATAAGCACTTAAGACTCTATGCAGCTTAAAAATAAATGGTACATTGTGCGGAGTTGCAGAACTGTAAAATGGCAGCACGAAATCGCGGCTCTTGAGCTCCAGATTTACGTCGAAAAGCCTTTGTAAGTTTCTGAAATTTCTTTTAAAAAATTTTTGTTTAAATCAAGAAGCTCCCCAAAATCATCAAGGAGCATTATAAAATAAGCACTTATAACTGTTTTTCATTCAGAGTGGTGTGAAAGATTATTTTTGTAATTGAAAAACAACGAAAACCTAGTGTTTTAATTCTTCACATCTGCTTTTTTCGAAATTTAAAATTTTTAAACACAAGTCATTTTTGTCTAAATTATGTTTTATGTTTACATTATTAAGTAGACGTATTTATAAGTAACAAATATTTTAATGAATTGGTACCATATTCAATTTAAATAAAGAAAAATTAGTTTGGCTTGCGGTAATTATGTTGAATCGTGCTAAATTCCTGGTTAAAAAATCTAAATCCACCGTTATTGATAACTGAAGCTGAAAAAAGTTCTTAATAGCGATTTCGCTAACGCTAACTTACACCTCTTTAGGAAATTTCAACAACTAATAACCATTATTGAAAGTAAACCAATAGTTAGAATTTTTGGGTCAATGTAATGAGTTTTCGATTATATTTTAAGCTTAAATTAAGTGCCAAGTCGCGGCTTAAATCTAATTTAATATAGTCAAAAGCAAAGAAAACGACAACATATGATTTTTTTCTTGTTCTATTGCAAATTTATATTTAAATTGAAACTACGGGAATGCTTAACTTTAATTATAACTTGGTTTTAAACACAAAAATGGCAATCTTTCGTAATTTTTATATAGGTTTGAAAAATAATTCTCATGTTGTAAATGAAGTTCTCTACTAAAAGCAAAATGTTTTTGTATAAAGATCTCCTGATTCGCTGGATTAAGCAACTAACGAGTTACATTTAGATACCAGCTTTCCAAATTAACACATAAATTGTTTATTTGTCATAAAATCTTATTAGCTAAATATTTATAAACAATATTATTAAATCAAGAAATAACTTTATTAATAAATTTTTTTCCATTCCGCAACTTCAATCTAAATCGTAAAACAAAAAACTATGCAGAACAAGTAAAGCGCACACATTCAGAGATAACAACATGCAATGCATAATATTACATAAACGACAAATTAAAATAAATCATCACTTGCTAAACTATAAAATGTATATCGCAATATTTGGTGCAGTGCGAAGGATTGATAAATTGAAGCGCAGACTGGGGCGGAGTCCAAATATTTTGGCTCGAGGGTGATGAGATACATTTGATAATAATTTAGGGCATACATGAATTATTTTATGCAGGTTTGAGCCTGCATTGCACAATAGGGCCAATTAAGCCAAAATTTAATATGAGAATAGCAGAAGAAAATTAATCTTAAGTTCTGAAGCTGTGTTCTATCCACTTTCCAAGAGTGAGACTATGTGATTTCACATTTGGATACCTGGAACCTAACAATTTTTTAAATTCTTGGCATGTTTTCAATTTTTCGTCTGGTTTTTAAATGATGTTTAAAAATGACCTAGTCATTAGCAATTTAAAAGTAACATTTTTAACTTTTCGATAACCTGATCAGATTTTTTTTTTTTTTTTAATGTAGGGTAGAATTTATATCTATATATTTTTGAATTCCTTATCGTAGTTAGAAAACAAAATCTAAAATATTTAGAAAAAATTTAAAGATTAAAAACTAGGCATTTTTAGTTGAATCAATCCAAAGGCGAATACATTTTAGTGTGTTTTTGCCAAAAAAATTCCATAATTGTTTTTTATTCTTAATGAATACATTAAAGTTTTATATATTTGTGTTAGCTAACAATGTTTACGAAATTTCATATAAAATTGATCATCCTTGTAGTAACTATAGTTTTTTCAATTTCACCTATTTTACATTGAAATTTTAATCTTAGCCTATATGTTTACAATTCCAAATCTGATATCGGGGAAAGAAAACTGCTATGATAAAGAAAAATATATATTTCTATTTGTTATTAAGGTATTTCTTGAGCCCTAGCTTATGTGTCGACTTTATTGGCAAAAGAGTAAAATTTGGGATTTTCGAGAATCTTGGGATTTCTTTTAAATTAACAGTTTATTATCAGTTCTGTGTATCTTTCAGAGGTTTTTTAAATGTGCAAAATTTCCTAAATTTTATAAAAATAAAATACTAGCAAGCCCTATTATTATACGGTTTTTTAGAGATCCTGCAAGTTTTGGAATGCTCAAGCTATAAACTTAAGCTTTTAAGTATGTGAAATTTCTATAGAAACAACCGACATATTTTTAAGATATTTCGCTTCTACCCCCTGCGCAGCGTAATGTTGTTGGTGAGAATCAGGTCATCATGCTTGCTATGAGATACAAATTAATCGTGTGGTGAATAAGCTGAATTAAATATTTCTATTAATCCGAAAAGCCAAAAATGATGAAACAAACAATTTCCTAAATTTAGATATGCGATACCATGCATTATTTATATAAATATATATATTATTAGAGTTTCTTTATTCTTTCAAATGATATTAAAAAAAGGGTAGGCTTAGTGTTTTGCCCGCTGCCTTAAATTTTCGACTTTTTTATGCATAAGGGCTCAGAATATTGTTACTTTGTGGGGTCGGAAATGGATATTATAAAAATTACAAATGGAATAACACACTTAGATATACCCTTTTCCACTTTTGTGGTGAACGGTATAATAATAAATGACAACGCATCCGCATGTCCCACCGCAATTGTACTTGTCTTTCATTGCAAAACCTTCAGTATACTTTTTGGAAGATAGCAAACTAAAGCAAAAACAAATTAAGGTAAACAGTGATTTGAAATAGTACCTTCTGCTAAATAAATAATAAGAAGTATTGTATTAGGTCTGTAACTTCTTAAGCAACGAGATAGTAAAATAGAAATTTTCAAAATTATTCTCCCAAATGTAAAAAAATTAAATGAACAAAGGATTTAAAAATTAGCAAAAACAAAAAGCTGTACGATATGACCATTAAGTAGTACCATTCTTAAAGTAAATGTATTAGAGTGTAAAAATGTATCAAACAAAGTCCACTTAAAGCCATCAAAAGTTGAAAATAATAATGGAAGTAACCAAATTGCAAAAATTTGAAAATAAAATGTTTTGGCATTTTCTTTTAATTATTAGATAATTTTCAAAAGCGTTTATGAAGTTCAAGCCCATCATTAACAAAAATTGTTTTCTTCATTTAGTTCTTTTAAACATTCCTTTTGTAATTTAGATGTAAGAATGTTTATATTAAAAATATTTGTTTATTTATTTATTTATTGAATAACTTAGAAGTAATAAATTATTACAAGTTGCTGCAGAACTACGAGCACTAGCTGCTAGGGCCATCAGCTCTAGATTAAAAATAATTTAAAATTCATACATGTATAACTTATTTATAATTGTTTAATGCTTCATCACTGGCTTGTTTACTTTTAATTCTAAAAACAATTCAAGCACCTGCAAAGCTCGAAAATTCTAAACTAAATTTCTATTGTTTTACACTTCTTCGCTGTGTACTTCTATATCTAACAAAAAATAATATTCTTATGTTCTTTTAATTGCCTAATACTTGCAATTTTTTACAAAGTTACTTTTATCAGTCATTTTAAAAACAAATTATTTTGTAAAAAAAAGTGAGAAACAGCCAAAACTTGCAAATTTTTTTTCTTTCACATTTTTACGCTCCTTTTTCAGTATTTACTTGCAAGGTTTTTGAGTACGTGAACACGTTTACTAACAATTAGCAACAATTATACCGAGTTCACACACGTTAATTCCAGCAATTCAAAATTTTGTGGCAGAGAAAGGAGTGCAGAAAAATTTTATTTCTCGTTTTCTCACCCAAAAATTTCAGAATTGCTGCAAGAAAAATTAACGTGTGTGAACTCAGTATTAGTAACAATTTTTAGTTACAGAACAGACCTATTATTTTACCAAAGAAAAGATAAATAATTTAAGATAGCATTTTTGCATGCTTCTAAAAAAACGTAGTTTTAACTTTCGCTTTTGATTGAAAAACATTTATATTTTAAGTACCTACAAGAAAGTTTTACCTCTTATTTGATGCATTTGGATAATTGTTAATACGTAAATAAAAACTCTTCCTAAACATTGGTTTTGCTGTTCTAATTGTAATTTTTTAACTCAAAAGTGTCATTACTACATTACCCATATCAGAAGATGTCATCCTACTGATATATCAATATTATACACCAACAACACATGCATTCAACCAGCCAACCAAACAGACGCCATTCCAAAAAAAAAAAAAAAAATGATAATAATAACGGAGATTCAGTAGAGATAGGAACGTACACCATATCCTCTATGTACCAGCATAAAAATTGGTTTGCGCATTACTGCAAAGTTAATTAATACTAGTATTTTGTATTTTTGTTCGTTTTTGTTAATAGGCAACAAAAAAGTTAACTGAGTAAGTTAAGAAGTTTGATATTCTAAAAAGTTTTAGGCAATAAATGATTTCAAAAAACGATTTAAAAAACAGTTTTTTGTACTACGTTTAATCGCTTAAATTTAAATTAGGAAGCGGAACAGTTGAATGTCTGTATATGAAGAAAACATGGTGTAATGATTTATAAAGGTTGTATTTGGTTTCAGATTAAAATTTTTATATGTTTTTAATTGACTTAATGATTTATTTAATAAAAAAGAAAAAACAAACATGTAATATAATTCATTCTTGAAACAATTGCAAATTTGACGTAAAAAAGAAAATTTTCTAGGTAAATAAATCAATTAAAAACTTCGTTTAATTTCAATATGAAACTTTTTAATTTTCTGTGTATTATAGATCTAAATGGTAATAATAATTCTTAAATATAAAGCTACCAGCTGTAACACTGATGAGCTTAAGAAAACTTAATATAAATAATTTGTCTTAGGTTTGGATAAAATGACACATTACGGTTTTACGGTATCTTTGAATTTCGAAAGTGAAAATTATATTATATTAAAAGCAGCAGTGTGTAATAGTTACAATGATGAACATTATGAAGCGTAATTTTTATAACTTATCTAAGTTTTGCAATTTAGTTTATCTTTATATTGGAAATTAATATCAAATAAAAATTTAATGGTGTAACTAAGGGTATGGGTGCAAATATACTTTATTTCTTGCATGTGTTTATTTTTAAGTTGCATTAGCATTAATACGTGTTTGTTCAAATCCATGTCAAACTTATGTAAGTAAGCATGTATGTATGTATGTATGTATGTATGAATGTAAATTATGTATAGTCATAAGTCAAACAAAACAAATAAACAATTTAAAATTGTTACTGATCTGGAAGTCAAGTTACTTGTCATAAAAAATTATTATTGAAATGCCAGTACAAAAGAATGTTACAAGTTAAAACTTATTTTTATTTTGTGCCTCTTTAGATGGGATCGTTAGTTGTTGTTGGTTTATATGAAAATTGAATGGTTGGCGGATCGCTGTTGGTTGAATGGATGACTGGATGGATGGTTGAATGGTTTATTGGACGCAAGCAGCAAGTACGCTCATGTACAGATTACGCGTAAAATGTATGTTCTGCATATAGAGCTGCTCATATTTAGTATGTAAAGGAGCATGATATTGATGAAGTTAGTGTCTGGCTGTGAGCATGATTGTTTGCTTCATCTGTCATGTCATCCATTGGAAAGTTTAAAATGTTCGTATCCAGTCGTTCAAATAAATGTACCAGTATTGTTGTAGTCTTAAAAAAACAGAATTAACTAAAAAAGTAGTGTTCTTTTTTTTAAATAATCAGCAATCATGATCATAAATGGTAGTAGTAGCATTGAGTATTTTAACTTTTTTAATTTTTATTGGCATGTATGATATGTAAGCGTACTGCTGCGTATGAGCCGGTGTTGGAAAGACAAAGAAAAAAAAACTCATTTCACTTGACTAATTTTTTAGTTACTTAATCATTACATGTCTGCTTGACTTATCCATCGAACGCTGAATGCATGTAGAGATCATAGCATTTACATATGTATAAGATTTTATATATATATGTATGTATGTATATGATACTCATAGTACGTGGTGGCTGTTGCTGCAGCAGTTAGTAAAGCGTATCTTGTAATTAATTAAACTTGCTGTTGGGTAGGAAGTCTTGTTAGCCAAAGAACTGAAAAGAAGTCAATAATTTGTTGATATGGTAAATGGAATTTCGTAATTTTGCTCTAAATTTTTTTTCATTTGGGTGTGAAATTTTTTATAGATAATCGGAGTGAACAGCAAAATCGTAAGGGTGTTCGCTGAAAAAATGTAAAATATAAAAATGTCAGCTAAAATTTGGTTAAATTTCTTGCAAAAAAGGTTGGTTCGATCTAAGGAGGCTAAAATATTCAACATTATTATCAAAAGTGAAAAAATTATGTTTTTTAAAAGTTCATATGACTTTCGCGAATACTGGTAATAATAATTTAAATAAACTAATAATTTAAATGTCACATTGAATTGATTCTAAAATGTTCACAAATAAAAATATTTCCTTTTAAGATATTTATCAAATTTGCAAAAAATATGTATTTGTTTTTATTCCTGATTGTCTTTTATTTAGATTTCAGCTATAGTTTTTTTTTTTTTTGGTGAGTCAAGCTAATTCATTGTATTTTATGCGAACACTTGACAAGTGACAACTTGACTGCACAAAATTGACAAAATTATCTAAAAAAATTTTTAAACGCAAAAACAAAAACTCATGCTCGCTCCCTATAATAAAAACAGCAACAACGAGTTCAAAATGCTAAAAAGATGCTTCTACGAGAAGAAGAAAATATTAAATGTCATAATCACACAGTCATGACTACACACAAACACTCAAACTAATACTTAAATATTAAGAATGAAATCTAGATACTGCGTACTTAGGATGTAAATGTGAATTTTTATTAGGGCAGCAGCGATTTTTGTAAACCTATTGTTTGTCCTAACAAATTCTTAAATTTTTTTTTATGATTTCTTAAAAAGGAAGGAAAAATAAAACAACAGAAAGAGGAAAAAGGAAATAGTTACTTAATTATTTATCACTAGCAGTGCTCACGACTTCGTCCGCGTATTATTCTAATTTTCTTAAAATTCATATTTAGAATTAATTTTAAACAGTTTTTGTATAATTCTCTAAACAATGCTTAAAACTATCCATCTATAAAAATTAACGTGCTGACAGCTGTTCTAGTACCATAATACCGGTAAAATTGAGTGCTTCTAAGTTTGAACCTCTACGTTCTCTATAAAATTACTTATTTTTAACAAAAAAAAAAAAGTATTCTACATTTGAACCAAGGTTCTAAGAGAGCTCCTTACCAAATTTTATTCAAATCCACCTAGCAGTTTTTACGTGATGCGAACACAGACAGACAGACGGACAGACAGACAAAAAATTTAAAAATAGGTTTCTTGTATTTTACATCGACTACAATCTACACCAACAAAAAAATTAAAAAAAAATATTTCGTGTACAGAAATAAATAAACCTCGTTACTATTTTATTATATTGAATTTATTTTTGAAAATGTCCCTCCATTTAAAGTATTGAAACAATTAAGAAAGCATTTGAATAAGAGCAGACATTTTTGACCTACTGGCTGCTATATGGCCACGAAACAAAATTTAAAGCGAAGGATTATTAACTACATATGATTTCAACTTTGATAAGTTCCCCTTTAAATACATTTATTGAAAAATATTGAGTATGCAATTTCATTTTAAAGTTAAAAATTTAAAGATTCCAAAAACTTATACTATAAATTAATAGAGTAATTTTTACTCAAATAACTAATGGCTTTCCCCAATTGCAGTAGGGTTAATAATTTATTTGTAGTATGGATAGTATGGAGTAATTTAGCTTTCGGTTAAAATTCCGGTTATTTCGTTTTAACGAATTTGTAAAAAAATAATAGAATGCATATGTAATAATAGTAGACTCGTTAGAAAATAGTTTTACAAATGGCTTGTCTTTTCGTATGTAAGATAATTTAATAGCAATTGTGCTTTGAAAAATGTCTGAAAAATGTAATAAGTATAAATAATACTACTACGTGTATCAACACCGTTAATCAGAAGAAAAAAATTTTAAAACTTTAAGAACTTTACGAACGGCCGAAAGCGCAAGCTACTTTATTCCAAGGGTCAACCAAAAGCGGAATTGCTGTGATCACAGGCCTGAAGATATCGGGAGACAAGCCCAATGCAGATCCTGGACTATAAATAAAATGAGCATATTGGATATGGATATCACAAGCGTTGTTGATCTTAAGGAAATGCCAATAATTCGCAGAAATTCAGTTTAATTCTGAAACTGTTCAACAGATAAAAATATTGTCTTCAACCAATTTGAAAGTTAGTTAAATACATAAATATGAAAGCTAAAAGCAATATTTTAAAGTATATTCAACTCTCCGTAATATTTCTTTTTTTATGTTTAAAAATGCAGATCATTGTTATAGGCTAAAAAAAAAAATCAAAAGAAAATAAATTTCTTTTGTAAGAGATCCATTCAAGCATTGATGGTGCGACTAAAACAATGGTATGTACGTGCAAATAATTTTTTCTTAGTATTTGTTTATTTTGTCAAACCATTTAAATATCATATTTCATCAGTTTTATTTGTAACAATGTTACTTCTAGAACAAATAGGGTTAATTCACTAAACTAATTTTCCGTGCCGCTACACATATTTCAACATTATTTGTTCTTCATCTATACAGAATTTTTTTTGGTCGTATTTTGTAAGCTTAAAACATAATTTCAACGGTCATAGGCTTAAGCAATATTTGTAAGTGCAGCATTCTGTACGATTGTTTCAGTTTTAAACTACGTATACACTTTTTAAAATATACTAGTCATTAATTGCATCGTCCCAATTTGCGTCGTTTTGATTTGCGCCTTTTTTTAAAACTGGAAATTATCGATTTGTGTCGTTGCAATTTTAAGTTGCGTCATTTTTACCCCGATTTACATCCTTTTGATTTCGATTTGCGTCAATAAAAGCAGTTAAATTTTTCGCATTTGTAGTGCCTGATTTAGCATATTTTCTGTCTTATAGAATTTTTACAACATCTATCCATACTGATCGTCACCTGTGCGTTAAACACGTTTTCAAATTGCGTGAATTAAGGAGAATTCTCCATGCTTCTTTTTTATGTTTTTTCTTACTGTATAGTTTTGTTATTTCTTTATATAAAATATAAATATTTTTTAAAGTAAATTGAATAAAAATAAGTTTATATTTGTTTTTTTTTTATCAAAAATAAAAATTTTTTTGCTTTGTTTTCAATATTTTCCCAAATAAATTAAATTTCAGTGCATTTATATGAAAAGGTGATTCGATTTGCGTCGTTTCAATTTGCGTCGTGTTTCTTCGATCCCCATTAAAGACGCAAATCGGGACTCTAGTGTATAAAATGTTGCACCCAAAAATGATGCACTGTATGCTGCTAGTGCCAAATTTTTTCTATTTTCTTTTAGAGTTAGCACAATTAAGCACAATTAGAAGTTATATAGTTTCTATATTTTAAAAGATACAAGTAGTTCCAATAACATAACTTACTTTACCTTACATCTTAATACCCTTAATTTAATCATCCCAAAAAAATGTGCTCCCTAATTTTATACACTTAAGTAAGACAGACATTGAGGTTTAAAACTACAAGCATTTATATTTTTAGGTGACATACCCTCTGTTGGACGTCTGATGGTTAGTTGAAATATCTTGCCTTGTCAATCAAATTTTTTTTACTTTAGATTTTAAAGTCTTCATCTTCACCTCTTCTCTTCTACATATATTTTCTTTGTTTCATGGTTTTGATTGAAGGTAAAAAAATAAATTTCTTTAAAATCAACTGGTTATTAAAAGTTTATATGACGATTTCTTAAATTGATTAAAAACATAAACTGGAATTAAAGAATTTATTTACAGCAAAAATTATATTTCTTTCTGTTCAAAGATTAGGCTTAAAATTAACTTGAACAAAAATTTTGAAAACCCATCATTACAATTAATCTTCCTACCTTCTTCTTATATTCGTTCTATTATCGGATTCACTGTATTTCAGCTTTTATATGCTTTTTTTATTCTTTTTGTAATAAATTAAGCTGATTTAAGCTCTTGTTATCTAGATTATTTAGTTAATTATTTCTTTATTATGATTACGAGATTGTTGCCAGTTGTATAAGTTGACACGAGTCAAGTATTTCAAAGAAGAAGGTGTAGGAAATAAGGTGAATTGCATGTTCTTAAATGCAAATTTTAAAGAAATGCGTTATATTTAAGAAATAAATACTTACACATATACTCAAAATCAAATTATACAGTAATAAAGGTCTAATTAACCAAACCCTAGCAAAAAATTTGACACTTGCCGTATAATGACTTAATGATTGCCAAATTTTGTTACTCGCTTACAAAACACATTACATTAGTTCGCCAATAAAGAAACAAGTAATTGAACTAGTTCTTTAAGTTAAAAAAGAATACCTTAAAATACGTACTTATGATTATTATTATTTCCTGCAATAATCAATGAAATCAGTTCTCAGCAATTAAGTCTTATGCCATGTTGAAATCATTAGGTCAGTAATCTAGTTGGGAAGTCCTTCTGCCAAAAATGCTTAATTCCACACTCGATTACCTTTTCTGAAAGTTTTTGCTCGGACGTTGCTGTGTCGTACCCATAGCGCCCCTACAGCGGCCTCAGTAGCCCTTGACATAGTGATGTTAAGTGCTGCCTTACGCTGCACAGTGGGACAGAATCAAACTATTTTGAAAATAGTTCGCCATTTGGCTAATTTATATGAGCATAGATGAGGGTATTTAACTTAAGTTTTTAAGGTGGCTACAATCCACTTCCAGGGATGGTACCTTGCACCTGCAAAGTTTTTTAATGCTTTGCAATTCTTCAAATTTTGTCTAATCTTCTCAAAGGCCTAGGCATTACCTACGAAATGGCTCTTAATCTGCATTTTTCCATTTTAAAATGTTTGATTTTTCGATATCTTGGTCCAGTTTTTCTTTTTCAAAGTATTGGGTTCAATTTAGAATGACTTTTTTACGAGTCAAATTTAAAATATTTTGAAAAAATTGGAAGAAAACATACTTTCTGACTAAAAAATTTTACGATTTCTACTTAATAATTTCTAAATAAAAAATATTTTATGTAAAAAAAATAGAAGTTAATTTGAAATATTTTAGATTCGCCTGTTGCATACAATAGATGATATTTGCCAAAGGTTTTTTTTTGTAAAATGTTTATTAAAAATTATATTTCATTTAATAAACCCTATACGTTTCATTTAATTGATGGGATCATTTCGAACAGTTATAACAATGTTCAAGCATAGATATGCGGCTGATAGTGCACAAAAATTTTAATTTTTTAACAACGTACAAATTTGTTTATATAAAAAACCGCATTCTTGTAGAACTGCTTGTACCTGAGCGACCTGCCGTGCCTTGGTAATAATATTGCTTACAGAATTAAATGGAAGGCAGGTGTCAAAATGACACTTTTACACGTTCACAAGAGTTGTAATCAATAAAAATCATTTTAGAATAAATGTTCAAACCTTAAGAATTTTTATATAAAAAATACCTTTTTTCAGTTGCGGACTTATCTATATATTTCGAATACCCTTCCAAAGTTTTATTTTAAGGTAATTATAGGCAAATAATTTGATTTCTAATTTTATTTAGAATCAAAAGATAAGTCATATTCGAATCACATAATCATAATTTCATGCCAAAAAAAAAGTTAATTTTTCTTATTTTTATTTTCTTATTACCAATATAGTTGTAATACTTGTGAGTACTAAACTCCTATTCGAGAACGATCGTTTTTAGACAATCTTTAATTATTATCTTTAATTATTAAGATATATACTAGTAATATCTAGTATAAGTGCTAGATATAAAAAGAAAATAAGAGCATTTTCATAACATTATCTCAAAAATGGCATTCTTTACATGAAAGAAAGAAAACGGATTCGCATTTTACGCAATTTCTTTAAGAACATAAATCACTACATATGCAATTTAAATATTCAATAAATAACTGAAATTTAAAAGAACATTTTTAAAATGTATACTTTTTATTTAACCATCAAATACCTGCAAAATATAAAAAAGGGTCCACTCTTGTTAAAGCAAAGTAATTTTAAATAATAAGAGCACGAAATTCCGCTACTAAAAAGGATGGCAGGCATTAGACATTTTCTATATGCAATGTGATATCATACAAAAAACAAAAATTGTAGTGACTATTATTTTTAACTACTTCATAGTATGAAAAATGAAGCTAACCTTGTGGTTTTGGTACATTTCTCTTCAACTGCATCCACTTGTACGTGGGTAAATTATTTCCATGACTCGGTGATTTGGCTTGGGATGAATTATTGTTGCCACCAGATGTATTGGATCCTGATGTACTTGTCACGGAAGATGAAGAAGGCGTATATGTAGTAGTGCCACCAGGTGACACGACATTCTGCGATCGTGAACTTAAATTAGCACAGGCTGCTGCGGGTGGTGAATGATGTTGAAGCAAAGAATGCTGTTGGCTACCAAACTGTGGGCTGGCTTGATTGTGGGAAGATAAATGTTGTGGCACACTATGAGGATGTAAATGGGAATTCATGTTGTAGGTGTCAAAAGGTAAACCGTTAGAATCCAGCGTGGTGCCATAAGTCGAAGTCATATGATGTTGATGAGACCATAACTGCGGCGAGTGCTGTTGATTTTGAGAATTGCTTGCACTAGCAGTCACATGCACCAGGGTTTCATCCATATTGTATTGGGAGTGCAAAACTGAAGCGTATTTTTCTTCAGCAGGCAAGTAGGTGCTTGTGTTGGATTGTTGATGGGGAGATCTTTGATTGTACAAACAATCCAGGTTTGTGTAGCTTAAACCATTTTCTGAACTAATTATTGGTGGATCCATAGGAACATTTTGAGCAGCATTAGTACCAGCAGCGGGAGAATTTGTGGTAGCTGGTGGAACAGTAGCAACAGCTGTAGTCGCATAATAGGCATGAACCGAATCGCTTTCATAGTAACTCGCTTCGCTTGGTGAGTTATTGGCATTGGAAGGATGTGTGGGTGTTGCTGCTGACAAAGTGTTTGACGTTGTTATGCCATACTCAGCAGCGGTAGGACTAAAAAGATGCGAATGAGAATGAGAATATAAAGGTTGTCCCTGTACCGATGGTTGACTAGGTGGTGGTGTCAATTGCTGTGAATGTTGTTGCTGTTGATAGTAATTTGGCGATGATCCATCATAAGCAGCGTAGCCACTATTTAAATGATGGTTTTGCTGATGATGGAAACCGCCATGTGTTATTGCCGATGTGTTGGGAAAATATGCATTAGGATACGCATTGGCGGCAGCTACTGTGGTCATGTCCGGCAGACCAGCTGCACCACTGTGATAATTATTAGAATGATGAGGATGATGATTGCCGTACATGCTGCTAATGTCCATCATTTTTTTCTGGGTATTTTTTAATAACCAAATTTAGGTTAAGAACTCTTTGATTTATAACTTAATTATTGCTTATTTAATTACGTTTTCACAAAACACTTTAATTGAGTTTTTTATTATCCTTCAAGATATTTTCGTTAAATAATTTGCTTTCGCTAAGTATTTTTTTTATTAATTGTTAAAAATAATACACATGGGTGGGGTTTTCTTTTTTTGTGTGTTAAACTATCCGCATAGGTATAAAAATAGGTTGTTTAAGTTTTGTAACGAAAATATCCACGGGTTTTCAGTTACAAAATACTTTCCTACACAATTCTTATAATCACCGGCGGATCAATTTTTTTTATTTCGTATCGGTTTTCTAATGTTTATTGTTATTTTTTTATCTGTTAAGTCTAAACATTTTAAATGAAAAATTTTAACGAGTGCGCACAAAAAGAAGTCATTCTCGCGTGAAGCCTATTCACAACTAATTCACTAGCACAAGTACCCATATGAGACACAACCAGAAGTCAATGCCTGACTGCCGCCTGTAAAAAACAACCCCACCAACAATAATCTATTTCTGTTCATAGCAATTTTGAATATATGTTTTTAAACTCCGCCTTCCGATTTTATTTTACTGGTTGTCTCTTTTAGTTACATGTATCAGGTTCAAATATTTATAATAAATTTATCTCCTTCTAGCTTTTTTTCCTTCATTTTATCTTGTCCAAATGGTGTGCCACAGGTATTAGTCATTAGTTTACTCACCAAATCTGGTTTGTCCATTAGCGTAGCATAAATCATATAGATAAATTATTGGGGTACATAAGAGAAGTAAAAACATTGGGAATTTCATTGAAGTTTAAATCTTATAAATATCTACAAAATAAATTTTTGATTAGTAAGCACCTATTTAATTTATATTTTAAAACTATCAGCAAAAAATTCTTAATAATTTCAGTATAATGAAGAAGTGAAGAGTGGGACGCATTAGAAAATAATAAAGAACACAATTTTTTCGAAAGTTTTCAGGAAGAAATATAACAAAATATAATAATTTTACTTAAATGTATATTATCAAATTAAATTTATGGAAAGAAAGGATGTATCAACAAGCAAGAGTGATTATTGAGAAGCATTTGCATGCTAAACATGTCACTTTATGGTGCGCTATGTAATCTGGTGGCGTGACTTGAGCGTTTTTTTTCGAATTTGGCCAAAAAGTGGTCAGCGTGGTCCTATTGGATATATGCCATTCATAATTTTTTATTAATAACTGTCAATTTTTTCCCTTAGTAATGCAAAAAAAAATTTAATAATTCTCATCTAAATGTTCTCTTTTAGTTTGTTTAAGAAAACCAGGTTTTTACTAAAACAAATGTTACAAATTTTGTTAATACAGAAACGTAAATATAAATAATGTAAATAATATTACAATGAGTAAATTTTAGGATTGGAATAGGCAACCATAATATATAATATTGTTTTTATTGACATTTTTTATATTTAATTTCTATATTTATATTTTGCAACTATTATTGGCCTTTAAATTCAATTTTTCTGAGAGAACCATACGACATCACTGCGTGGTCCAGATAACTTAAATGCGACAAAAGCTGATGTGTTTTGCTTTTCGGCGTTTCGTAATTTTCAGAGGTTGTTCGATGGGGCAGGATTTAAGTCGCTTATAGAAAAAAAACCTATTATAAGCTACTTTTTGAAATCATACTTAGCGAAGTGCTATTAAAGAATTGCTTAATTAAAAGTATTAAGATAAAAGTAGACTATTAAAAAATGAGAATGAGCTTCGCTTTTGTAATGAACTCTACTTGTATAAGGTTGTTTTATAACAATGTTAATTATTTTTTCTTTCCTGATTTTTTAAATCAGTAACATCAATTTCATTTGTCTTGCATTTCGTTTAAACCTATATCCCTTGCTTCCTACGCCACTGCCTTTCAGTCAAATACCATGGATTTCGGTTCTTTAAACATATTAATTATATACTTTTTTTTAATAAAGAACACGCCCTCTTAGTTTATTTTCTTCTAAGTATTTGTTTTGTATGCTATGTTTGTAAAATTAATGCAACGTCAATAATAAAGATAATAATAAAAAAATGCACCCGCTAGTATTAGCTAGTTAAGCTGTTAGTAGTTTGTATTTTATGTTGAATATATGTGTTTATGTATGAATACGAATGTTTTGTAGTCACAAATTTGAAATTCATTCGAAGTTTAATTCCCTATAGAGAGAGCTTATCAGCAACTAAGCAAGCAAACATTTGAGAAAGAATTTAGTCACACCTTTTTTTTAACTGCTGCCTGTCTGTCCCAACGACCGTGTATGTACCTAGGTGTCTGTTTTTTAAATTTATTTATTTGAATAGCACCATAAACTGGAAGTAGTCTTGTAGTTTACGCTGTCATATTCAGTTTACTCGTGTGACAGCTTTACTTACAATTTGCAAATGTATTTACATTTAAAGAGTGCCAGTTAGAGAATGGATGAATGCATTCGTCAGTCGGCTATACCTATATATAAATGGTACACAGTGGGTTGCATTGTAGTATAGGTACATTCATTATTTGTTTTGTATCAGGCTAAATACATTCTGTGTCACTTTAATCGAATGAAATGAAAAGGAATGTTGTACGTAGGAGCAGTCGAAGAGCATAGAGATGTCATAAAGTTGACAGTTGGTATAAAGCTGCTATTAACGAAGGCAGTTTAAGAAATCAACTTAAATAATTTGACTAATTCATTGAACAGAAGATAATTTTCAAGCAGATACCTATTTGGACTTTGAAAATTAAGCCTATTGTAACCCTTGTTCTTGCTTTTCTTATGTAATACAAATGTGTTCGTATAAGCCAGTGTTATTGTTCTTCGTCAAAAATGTGTTATTTTCTTGAAATTAAGCAATAATAAGTAAAGCTTATATTTTGCTACTATGCCTTGGTATATAATTTGTCCGATTTTTATAAATGCGGTATTAATTACATTCTCTTTATGGTTGGCAAAGGTATGAATTGTACTCAAATTTTTAATACATTTTGGCCAATTAGCAGTAGACCAAAACCTTAGAAAAAATATGAAATATGATAAATAAAAAATTGGCCATTAATAATTTTTAAATTTTAAAAATATACTTAATAATTCATTCGATATACTGGGAAAGGTTCTTTTGATGTTAATTTTATCCAAAAACAAATTAAATAGTCTGATATACCACTATTAACCTTTGGATCTTCTTTTTATTAATGTTTTAATTTTTACTCCTTAGACCTGATTCATAATGTACAACAAACATTTGCTAAGAAAAAAATTTAAGTACTTTTTCAAGACAGCCTCGTACATACATATGTATTAACATTATCACAAGCATTCACGTCTACATAAGTATGTATACCTTTTTTTTTCTGTGGAGATAAAAATTATGATTGACGCATTAACAATGGTTTCTATAACTGACCCATTCCTTATAATAACTGCCATTGTGCTTATTTCCTCCTTTATTCTCTTACGTACAGATGTAAGTGTATTCATCCTTTTCATTTGTTGCACTCATATGGTGTTCTATTTTTTATATTTCTATATCCTTTTTATCCGTAGTAAGAGTTTGTTTTTTTTTTTGAAAAATATTTCGTTTTCATTTAAAACTATATTTAATATCAGCATTTTTTGTTTTGAATATCAAATTTTTGGATTATTATTTGTCTTTGGTTGGTGATCTATTACTTCTCTTGGACAGCACCAATTATAGTAACATGATGTTGTTTGTTTAATCATATCTGGATACTTATTTATGAAATGTGTTTGGCTAGTTCGTATTGTTGTTGGTACCTATTTCGTTTTATTTTATGTCTTAATTATTTGGCACATGTAAACGAATAAAAAATTGTAGTTGAGTTTGTACATATGGGTATCTACACATCTAATAACACAATAACTGAAAAAGGAATTTTGGAATGCATTCCTTGCTTTCAATATATTGTTAAACTAAAATTTTACAATATAATATAAAGCTAAGAGTGTCTATTTAAAAAAATAAGGTTCTTAAATTTACACCTGTTTTTAATGTTTATTTTATTTTTAGAAGTGGAAAATTTTGAAAGTCGTTGGGTTCATGAATTTTCTTTAACTTAACCAAAATAAATAAACGGTAATTTAAACGTGTTAGTTTTTGGTTAAATGTAACTAAAACCAATTTGGTTCGTTTTAATGTTAAAGTAATAAACAAGTTATTGCTCGCTTGGCCTTTTCCAAAACAAAATCTTTAACAGTTTCTGTCAGACAATTATTGAATAAAACGCGATGTTTGGATGTCAGCTCTAGGACAACAAATTTTTTCTTTTACGAAGAATACAACATTTTTATATTTTTTATGAAATTAAAATTATTTGATTCTGTTTAAATAATTCAACTTTTAGTAAAATTTCTTTTTTAACACATCGGTATTTCCATTGCAAGTTGTTTTAATGTAATATTTAACATTTAAACTTTATTTTATGATTTTGTTAAATATCTTAACGTATAGTAACTTGTAAATTGTATATTCAGAAAAAAAGCTATTTTGGGTTCATATATTGAAGCCTAATTTAGAGAAATTTTAAAATTGCAATTCGATTTTTTACACAATTTGTTATATAAAAGTGAATTAGAAATAATGCAACGAGTAGAGTTGTGCCAAATCGAGCGGATGTTTTCCTTAAATATTAAAAGTGAATTCGGTCATTCATTCATTCGTTATAATTGTGCACTTCTCTTTAAACGAGTGGACACTCGTACCTTGTTTTGCATTTTTTATTTTACTTTAAAGGAGTTGTGATACCTAACTCCAATTTATTTACATTACTGTGTTAATAACAACATAAAGTATAATTTGTTAAAAAATTATTATGACTTTTAATAATTAAATCCGTTCATTTTTGATTGGTTTTTTTTTATTAACAGCACTTGTTTGATTTTTTGGCATTGATTTTTATATTTTGATATTTTTACCTGTACTAAATAGTAACAAATATTTTTGTACGGCAAATTTAAATAACAAATTCCAATATAAAATCAATTGTACATCTTTATTTTCAAAAAGTGTTTAAATTAGTAACTTTAATAGAGTTTTTGGCATTTTATTTGTAGCAGATATAATAGCAGAGACTTTATCAGGTTTTAAAAAAACTTTGCTTTATGTCTTAAAATATAAATTGCCATTAGAACAGAAAGTGCAAGCAATATGTGTGAGGCAAACATTTTTTTTATGTTTTGTTTTAAAAAGAAAAACAGTTCAATTAAATAAGTTAAATGCCTTGGCGATAAACTAAATTTATGCAGTTCGGAAGCGGTTAAAACAATCTTTAACTCTGACGAATTTCTTGTTAAGGAATTGCATAACGCACTCTGCACTAAAATTTAATTTCGATAAAGCAAACAATTATATGGAATCACCGACATAGATGTTGTCATAGAATGTTGTAAAGAATTGCAATTGTTACTACTTTCAAACCAAATCTATTAAAAAAATTGTTTAGAAAACTTACTGCGCAAAAAAAAACTTAAGATTCCTCGAAAATAGGATAAACTACAAACTCTTTAAAAATTTACGATTTAAGAATATTGAATACCGGGATTACCCGGTATTCCCGGGAAAAAAGCAATTCTTTAAGAAAACAAGTTTATTTAATGAAATGGTATTAAAACTTCATAGTTTTAGTAAAATAAAAGCAAACAATAAAAATAATTGGTTAATAATATTAACAGTTTATAAAACTTAAAAACAATTCAGGTGACTAGACATACATATGTTCATTTGTACTATATAACGAGAGATAGCAAAGATAAAAATATTGAAAAAGTATTTTATTAATTATTTTTTAATATATATGATTTTAAAACTGCATTTAACAATTCACAAGACATACTGTCACTTTCTACTGAGTTAGGTTTTGTTGTCAACAATGAGTTATAAAGATTATGCATGTTTGTTGTTTGAATGTTCGAATAACTCAATTTCCTTTTTAAACAAATTTGTAACCTTTTGTTCTGTTTTATATCTTACTAGCAGCGCTTAAGACTTCGTCCGAGTATCATTTCTTATTATCTTAATTTTATATTTAGAAAAATGTGTTTTTAAATATTTTTTTGTAGAGTTCTTTAAACAGTGTTAAAAACTTCCATCTACAAAAATAAAATTAACTGACAAATGTTCTGGTACCATTATATCGGTAAAATTGGGTGACTTCACATAGTTATCTATAGTTTCTCTACTAAATGACATATTTTTATGAAGTAAAAACCAAGGTTCTAAGGGACCTCCTCACAAAAACTTACTCAAATGCATCCAGCAGTTTTTATGTGATGGGAACACAGACAGACAGACAGGCAGACAGATAAAAATTCTATACGTGTTTTATACTCAATATGGATTACTATCTACACCAACATCAAAATTAAAAAAAAAATTCATGTACAGAGGTATTGACGTAGTAGAATTTACACAAAACGAGAGCCACAACCAAAATATTTGAAAAACAATCAGTGTATTTTTTTAAAGTGCTAATAACTTTAAGCTTCCCGTTTCCCGGGAATTTAGCCAAAATTTTCCCAGGAAATGGTGGATAGATTTTCCCGGGAATTCCCTCCCCAATCCCTAAGCCACATGCAAGAGCCAATGGAACAAAATTGCATAATTATATACAAAAATTCATTTTTGTCTTTTTGACCATAGTTTGCCTCTGTGTTGTTGTAGAAAGAATATTTTTGTACATGAACACTACGAAAAACTAACTGAAGAAAAGCTGCGGTATGAATTGTTGGAATCACTTATAAGAATAAAATCTGCTATTATAATTCCGGAAATATGTACAAACGAATTGAAGAAGCTCACGACGAACTTGACGCCTTTAAAATCTTAAATTTTTACGTGTATATTAAATTCTATCAATCATATATATTTTTATAACACAAAACATATATTTTTAACCAGAAAAAAACATTATGATAAGCGAATTGAAAAAAAAATTCTTAAAGTATTGAATTCTGATTTAATTTTACTTTATTTACTTAATTAATTGTATGTAAATCGAAAAGATGTATATCGTCGCAAGAATTAAAGAACGCTGTAATTGACAAAACATGAAATGTTCACCAGAACCAAAAAAGCCTGTATGAACGTAAAAAAAAATTTATACCACAAAAACTATACAACTTAGGAACATGATTTAAAAAAAGTATTATTATTTTTTTCGATTTTTACTTGGCTGTAGACATTTTCTCTCAGGTCTATTATTCCCGGTGATTCTTCAGCTTACAGCAAACGATTTTTCTTCCAGACCTAAAAATGCTGTAACTACAATGTTTTTTTATGGAAACAAAATTTTAGAATTCTGAAACGCTTCAAGTGACATATTTGTTTTTTTTAAGTTTTGTTAGGCTTACGACAAAGAAGCAACTGGTATTTTTTAAAACGCAGACGGCATAAGTGATTTTTTTTCATCATAAAAATATGGGGCAGACGCAGTATTTCCGTCTGATAAAAAATGATGCAAAAAACGTGTTTTCGATTTTTTGTCAGTAACAGCGTTCTTTTATTCTTGCGACGATATGTACTTATGTGTATAGATTTGTAGTATACAAAATTGTCGTCAGCTAAAATTAAAACTAATGTAACTAACAAAATATTCAAAATTTGTTATTTTATTGAACAAAAACTTATACCCCTGCAATAAAAAAACACAAAAAAAAACAATTTTAATTTTTCGTTAGTTATATACTTTCGGATTTTTGATGCACGATTTTTAAGTTATAAAAAAAATATATGCTTTATTTCTGTTTAACATAGACTGTTGTATAACACAGTTCAAAATATTACAATGCATGACATTTTGTATATGTGTGTATACGTAAACAATTAATTAAAAAGTTTTTTATTTTTATAAAATTGCGTATTTTAAGTTGTTTCTTTTCAGAGACAATATTGTGACTTTTTTGCCGATTAACAAAAATCCAAACGATCAAGGGTTACAAAGCTGTGGATGGGATCTATACTTTTGTGTTTGACTGCAATTAATAATGTCTCTACTTTGCACAAAAGTTTTTTAGTAATGAATTTGAGATAAAAATGCCTGTAAAACTCCAGTTTTTGTTAATTTTTTAATTGCTAAAGGTGCGGTCAGATTAGTCCATTAAATTATGAGAAAAAAATTTTGTCCTTCTCAAATAATTTTCAAAAAATACAAGGTCCTACAAAATTTATTGTATTATAGGCCGTAATACCTAATTAGGTAATTACTTTATCGACGGTTTTTGCATATTATTTTGCTACAACTTTGTTTTGTTGTTTGTAAAAAAGTGGTTTCGATGTTATAAACACAAATAAAACCTAAACGGATAACTGATATTCATACTGAGAAGTACTTTACCAACATAACCAGCTACTGCTGCTAGTTCTGTCAGCAAACAAACCATCAACCCATATATTAACCACCAAAACTAAGTACAACACAAATATCTAAACTTACCACCGTCGCGTCTAATGGCACAGTAAATGTTGGAAAATATATATTTATGACGCCTAAATACTTGAATTCTGATACAAATGGTGATTTAAATGTCTAACAAGGTAAAAGAGTTCTTGCTGACGTTTTTGTATGTGGAGTAAGAGTAATGCATTAATAATGTTAAAAACAAAAAGCTTTAAAAATCTCAAAAATTCACTTTATTATGGTACTAGCAGTGCCCACAACTTCGTCTGCCGGTAGTCCCTAATTTTCTTAGAGTTCAAATTAAAAAAATATGTTTTTAAATATTTATTGTAGAGTTTTGTATACAGTGCTAATTTTTCATTTCAAAAAAAAAAAAAATGTGTGCTGGCAACGGGTTAAGTACCATTACACCGGTAAAATTGGGTGCTTTCAAAGGTCTAAGGGATCTCGTCACAAAATTTTATTAAAATCCATCTAGCAGTTTTTACGTAATGCCCACACAAAATACATGTTTTATTTTCCATATCTATTACCATCTACACCAACAACAAAATTTTCAAAAATATTTAATGATTAGTTTTGGCATTTAAAGAATAACAATGGACATTGTTACGTACGATCGTACTCATTCTCGCATAAAACAGAAAATAATTTATATATCATAAAAAATATTCATCATCATGAAAATGAATTTTAAGTCATTCCTACATTCCGAATTTTAAAAATGGCAAAGATTTGACAAAAAAATTTCATTCTAATATTATTTGTAACAAATTCGATTCTATAAAAATAGAAAAGAATTTTATTCTATAAGAATTATACATTTCAATTTTATTATGTTTTACATTCTTCAGACTCCAATCGATTTTATTTGTTCCAGTTTTGAATTTTAATCTAATTTTGTTCTTACCCAAATGATAAACAAAGCCGATCTAAATAAGGATACAAAACAAAAGTTAATTTGGAAACAAGAAAAAACTTAATTTGAAAGAAAATAAATTTTACTTTAAAATTTAAAAGTTAATTCATTCCGAAGATACTTTTTGTTTTTCGTTTTCTGAAAAACCAGTTTACGCAATTGAAACCGCTTTCCATTGGAACTGAGTTGTGTGATACGCCTGTATATTTTTCCCTTGTTATATTTATACATTATTTTTGTTAAAACTAAATTCTGTAAGGATGGTTTTGTTTAGAATTTTTAAAATGTGTTTATAATTCTCTGATTTGGTTTTCCAAAATCTTATAGTACCTTTCGAATCTTCTTTTCTGTTTTGTGTTGAACACGGAGCACTTTTCTTAGTGCTTTTAAGGCAAAAAGATTCCATTCATTTGGAATCTAATCTTTGTCTAAAACGAAGCGTGGTTTGTGGTAATACGTTTTCTAGTTTAAACAAAGTCCAAATCATTATTGACGAATGCCTATTTAACTTTCAGAAAGGTACTTTGGCCAGAAATTAACATTATTTTAAATTTAACATATTCCTTCGTAAGATAACAATATGGTAAATTAGTTTAAGAAACTTATCATAAATCCCTCATTAAAGTACAATATAATATGTCGTCAAGTTTTTGAGTGCATTTTTATAAAATGTTTTTTTTTCTAACACTTGGGGAGTCTCTAACGTCCAATGATATTTTTTTAGCTTTAATAATGATTGACAGGAGCGTTAAATAGTCATTTGAAATAAGTTTGTCGTTTTGTCTAAAAAGAAAAAATGTAATAAACAAATTTACAACAAACCAGACCATCCATGTCATGTTTTTATGTGCCCGTCTGTCTATCCGTAAGCTAGCCAATATCAATATTACTCGTTCTACATCGTTATTTACGTTACGCTTTTAATGACTTAAAATGTTTTTTTTTGTTTTCAAGTGAAGTACGAGTAATAGAGTAATTGATGGATTTGAGTATGTGGCGCCCTGGCGTTATATCTGCGGCTAATGTTTGCCTTAAAACATAATTCCTTACAACTTTTCAGTGCTTTCAAGTACAAAAGCAAATTTAATACTTATTTGAATTTACTTACATAAGTATATTTTTTAAACATTTTTTTTATTATTATTAGGTTTTGTTAATTCAGTTTTGACATTGTTTTTCACTACACATTAAAAAAATATTTCATAAAAAGTTGCCGTACCAGACTTGTTATAATTTGTAGCCTTTAAGTTTTATTTAATAGCAAAATCAGTACAATTGGATTTAGTATGTTGCAGTGTCGCAGCAGGCTTAACTCGAGCCAAGTGTACTCTTTCAGTAGACTTGTGCCATATAGTTAAATTTAGTGATCGCTCTTTTTAGTTCAAAGTTTGAAAATGAACTAGTTCAAAATTTAGTTCAAAGATTCTCTTTAGTTCAAATCTCTCTTAGTTCAACTTTCAACTTCTAGTTCAAACGCTTTCTCTAGTTCAAAGCTCTTTTAGTTCAAATGTTCTTTTTAAACTATGATGGCAACAATACTGTAGCATTGCCATAACGAATGTTAAATTAAATGCGTTGCAGCACTAATTTCATATCGGAAACAGTCAACAAGAAAAAAAGACATGGATTCTAGTTTATATTGTCTGGTAGTTAAAATACAAAGTATAGTTCAAAAATGAACTAGGTTTACTTAAAAGTATGAACTAGTTTACTTAGTTCAATCGATGGAATCGTTTAAATAAACTAGTTCGTTTATGAACTACACAAGTCTATCTTTCAGTGTCACCCTCATAAACAAAAAGTATAGTTGAGAAAAGCAGAGATGATTTTGATGATCATATGTTTAATAATTTTATGAATTTAATACATTAACAGAACTAATTACTATTTATGCAAATTTTAAAATAATGTCCTTAAAGTCATCATTTCAGTTTTTTTCTCTTTCCACACTTTTAAATACTAGGTCACCTAGACGATCTCGTCACATCGTTGATCGTAGCTATTTCATATTACATTTATTTTGCTGAACGAACGTTTGCAGCTGGCAATGGTACTGAGATAGATAGAACAGAGTACTTGAAGTACCATTCTCAGATTTACAAAAAACATATTTTTCACATTAATAAGAAATTCTACTGGACTAACATTTGCTGTCAATTATGTCGAAATCTGTATTATAAAATTAACCTAAATTTTTAACATTTTTTCATAGCCACTATTGCCCGATTTTGTTGATTTTGGCATTAGACCATTAATTGCTGTTGTTGCATTTAAACTAGCTCTGCTTTAAAATGTGTAAGATTCACGAATAATAATTTTTTTTTTAAATTGGTTTAATATTATTGAAATTTAGTTGCTAAATTTAAAAAAGCAACATCCTACATGACGTCTGGAATAAAAACCAGTTACAGTATTTCTGTTATATTTTCTGTGCTTTTTATTAGATGTGAACATGGATTTATTATATCTGATGTCCTTGAGCCGATTTCCTTACAGACTTGTATTTATTAAGTTGTCGTACATAAAATTATGGGAGCAGTAGAAGTACAACCTGAATCTGGTTCTGACGCTTAATTTTATTTTACACCTTTGTGCTTTTCATCTTCTGGGTTCCAGTAATCTTTTCCGGTTTTAGGAATCACTTAGTTCTTTTCTGGCATTGAAATGGTCTAAATTAAAATAATTTTAAATTAATAAAGATATTATTGTTACAATAATAGCATCGAAAAAATATAAGAAGAGAACAGATTGCAGCATATTTGAGAAGACAGCAGGATGGTGAAAATTTACTTGTGCTTTTAAATCTATAGGTTTAAAATCTACAAACCAAATTTGAAACCAGCTAAAGCCTAAAATGAAGGTTTTTATTTATTCTAATCTACTGTAAAGCTAACTAAACTATAATTAACAAGACGGGACACTGCAAAAAGGTACTTTAATTTCAAGTTTGTATAGAGTTGGTAAAATATCTTTTGTTAAATTAAATTTAAAATTAAACTATGGTGGGTTGTTAAAATTAGCTTTAAGAGTCGAAATCGAATATTTATAAATGTGTGGGTTTTTACAAGCGTAAATAAATTTGGTGGATTTCGGTTATCCCCCAGATAAGCCATATCTTTGGTATATTAACAGTTCTTAATTTTTACCACCATAATTAGTAATAAAAATTGCATATTGTCTATTTCTTCCATTTTTTATTAAACACTGTTAACGAATTTTTAATACCCTTATACACTGAATAATAGAATAATCGGTTAGATGTAGTAGGTAATCTTATTAGTTGTATTATTTATCAATAATGCCTTGAACTTCAAAGGTAGTAACACAGTGAAGAAATAAACTGTTTTGTAATTGATAAGAAAGGACACAAACTCAGTCGTTGCTGTATGTCTGAGAAGTATCTCTATTAAATATGGATGAACCTTTAGTTGATATGTTCTGGATACTTCTTTCCGTGACTGTACATATAAAACCGTGATTGTGTTATTGTTTTAAAATAAGAAAACAACAGGCGTGAGCTCAGTTGCATTTATAGAAATAAAAATACAAAACCTTGTTTGAACTTTGCACACTGCAAATAATTACAACATATTATTTTCTCAGATAAAACAAAAAAGAGATCAATTTTGTTTGTGTCGAGTCAGGCTTGCCGGTGGAAAAGACGTGTCTTTAGTATTATGAAAATATTATTTCAGTTTAATTTAGACGAGAAGTGTTACTTTTTCTTTTTTATTTACATTAACAGTTATTGCTCTGGAACTAAATTTAAAACATACCTATTTTCCAGAAATTAATTTCCTATAATACAAATAATATTTATTTAGCAATTTTTTGTTTTTCGGATCATTTGGTACCTTGGGCATGATACCTCCTTTGACACCTCTTGTTACGCCACTTTTGTGTTGAGGCTCCCTTAAGTGTCAACTGACCCTAAAACATTTCTCATTTACGTAGTTATTTTCTACGAATATAAAACGTATATTCGTATAAATAAATTTTTATTTAGTTAAAAATATTGATATAATACGAGTATAAGTATGTATGTATGTATATATAAATCTCCTTGTAAGTTTATTTATGCGTTAATCACGATTTTATTTAAACTTGAAGTATTTAGTAAGGACTCTGAATCTGATAAAGGATCGGTGATCGGTAAATTTTATAAATTGAATATAGATATTACGTTACTGCTGTCTTAAAAACTCGGACACGAGGAATACAGACATCATTTTACAGTTTTATTAATTTTGGTAGAATTTGAAACGTATATTAATTTATATCTAGAAGGAGCTTGGTTTTTAAATTTCGACATAAATATAACGAAGAAAAGTTGAAAAATTTTCGTGTTGCTGTATTTTTACCTTTGGTTACAAACTTTTCAGATTAGGCCCACTACGTCGTGTTGTTTTTGAGATACTGAATTTGTTGCTCTAAGAATATCTTTTCAATTACAAAACCTGTTTCTGCCTTATTTAAAGTGGAGCCATGCAGTAGAAAAAAGCTGTAAAAGGTTTTTTATTTCCCGAGTGCGTTTAAAAAGCTCGAACTGGTCAAGGCAGCAGCTAAGTAAGCAAACGATCTTTTTGTTTCGCAGCACTTAAATACTTTAATTTTCGGTTTTAAATATTATTATGGTTTAATCAAATGAACGACAGGGAATTATTAACAAAAAATTACACGTTTTAAACGTTGACCATCAAAATTTTAGAGGTATCCATTTATTATATTTTTTACAATCGATTGTTGACGACAACGTTGGAAAATTCGAATTAAGAAAATTTTTCATACATTAAATAAAATTATTTTTTCAAGCTAAAATCGTCTCCACTGCTGGATGCGATTTTTTAAACTAACAGTAAATTATAACAAGTAAGAGTGCTTTATTCACTGTGCCGAATCTTATATACCTTTCATCGTCTATGTAAATCTAGTTCAGTAAAATTATTCTAATCGAAAAAGCAAATATTGTTTGACAGAGAATTAAAAATAAGAAAAAAAGCCATCGGCTCTTGGTGGGTTAAGCATTTTTAAAATGTTTTAGTATTTCCTTAAAGATCTCTTGAAAACTTAAAAATGATATCCATATTGATATTTTAAAAAATATTAAAATTTCAAAGGTCCGTAACTCGGACTCAATGTTTTTTTTTTATTCTTTAATTCTCTATCCTGCTCCATATATTTGTGTTTTTTATTGGAGTTACTTCATTGTTCCAAATGATGTAAACAAATAAGAGGTAGGTATGGAGTTTTGCTCGCTGCCTCAAAGGACATGGACAGCTCATGCTGATTTTCAAAAGCACCTCTTTTGACACTATGTTTGATCGACTGGATTATTCAAATTTTCTTTCGCAGATCTTGTGCCTCGGCAAACTTGATTTCAACACTAACACGGACGGACAGACGAATATCGCTTAATCGACTTCGATATTCATTAGAAGTCAGAACATGTATACTTTATGGGGTCGGAAATGGATATTCTAGAAATTACAAACGGAATGACAAACTTAGTTATACCAATTTTCCACTTTTTGTGGTGAAGGGTATAAAAAGAGTAATTTGAAAATACTTTTCTTACATAAACAATGAATTGTTTAGAAATCGAGTCTTTTAAAACGTGGATTTTACTTGAATCAAAACTGGTAGGTAACTTTTTCAAACATTAGATCGCCACCCCGAATTCCTAACGGTAACTTGATTGGAAATTTTTAAACGCTTGTAAGGCGAAAAAGATGGCTATAGACGAAACTGTCTAGATATCTTCGTGTTTAGTAGGCTTACCAAAGATACATATTTTTGTGGCAAACATCCCATAATTGGATATATAATCAATTCAATATAATCAATTTAGGGAAAAAATTAAACTCATATTCAGTTGCTGAATTCATAAAAGCAATTAAAATAGCAATAAAACTTATAGTGAAGGTCAAAGAAATACCTATATGAAAAAACAAAAAATAAACTAACTACCGCTTTCTCTACTTGCGAACGAACATTTCTTTCGTACATTTATATTGAACACAAAAACAATTTTTTATATTTTGTTTTCAATCTAAATATACAAAAGAAACGTTCGTTCGCATGTAGGGGAACCGGCAGTAAAATTACCTAATAATATTTTAAGATTCTCTCATTTGAATTACTTCTCAGACATACCTGTACAAAATACGAAATACCACCTATGTACCTAGGTATATAGGTATCAGGAAAAGGTGTTAAACGTTTCACTCTACAGAAAGATATTGCAAATCTTTTTGTATGCTCGTACCTATTTAAAAAAAGTGGGTTGGTATTGTACCCATAGGTTCATGTATAAATGTCTACCACTGTAGTTGCGAAAATATAGGTATTCTTTTTTTTTTTTTTTTGATTCTTGTAGTACAACCATTGCTAGATAGTAACGAAATTAATTCGTAACTATTTATTTATTTAATTTGTAGCAAATCTCTAAACATCTATTACATCTCCTAAAAATCAGTTTTATTTCTGTTTCTTCTATCATAAACACATTTTACAGAGATAATAACTCAGAAAACAGGTAAAATTCAGCAAAAAACCAACTAAAATAAATAGAAAGAATGAATAAAATATAGGTATACGAAATGAATTTATTTATTTCAGCCAATCACAATTGAGCAAACAATGCGCCATGCAATTAGTTTTACAGCACTCACTCTTTCTTTCCTTTGTGTTGCCCCGTACCTTTATTGACATTTCAAGCTTTCAATTTCAAATTCTTGAAAATTATTTATCTACCCTTCCTTTGAACAAATTATAAAGATTTATTTATTTTTAGACAATTGTACATTTCAGTTTTAGATTGTATTTATTTTATCTTGCAATCATACACACGTGGGTATCATAAGTATTTTGGTATTAAGATGTCCTTTTTAAATCAGTTTGCTGCGTTTGTTTGAGAAGTAGTTTAAAGCAAATAGAAGATTTAGAGATTCATACCTATGTATAGAGAAGTAGATATGAGTATCCTTCTCAGTACTGGCGTGCAGCTGGACATTTTTAAATCACGGTTTTCTCAACTTAAGGCAGTTTTAGGAAATCTATGTTCGAATGTGCAGCAAGCTGAACACGCAAATTTTAAAAAATCCCAATTGGGATTTTTATTCTGGCAGCATTGAAAAAGTTTATTTAAAGTTTGTGATCACTGTTTGCAAATTTACTGATCGCGTCAGATCTTTTGGAAAAGTTTATATTTTTTATTATATTCTGCATAGGTAGGTATAATCTATTGTAAATTATTTCTATGGCCCTAAACAGGTTG
Organism: Cistogaster globosa; assembly: GCA_937654795.1. Taxonomy (NCBI): domain Eukaryota; kingdom Metazoa; phylum Arthropoda; class Insecta; order Diptera; family Tachinidae; genus Cistogaster; species Cistogaster globosa. The sequence goes on from OW569403.1 coordinate 80,133,178, forward strand.
TTTTTAACAGTTTTAATTTAAATGTGAACGATTTTATAGAAATTATTAGAAATAAATAATAAAATTTTGTCTTGTCCAGCCGTCTGGATTTGCTGGAATTTAAATTATATATTGGGGAATGTTTTTCTGCCTGTGCTAGTACAACAAAAATCACCAGATCTCAAATGAATTACACCAGTGAGCAGGAGGATGTACAACCAAAAAAAGGGCAAATTACCAAACCCTTTTCCATCGAAAGATGTGCGAAGTACCGAAAGCCGTAATTTACCCATTTGCGGAGTCAAAGACAAAAATAAATGTATTCGATGTCGTAAGGAGGGTTGTCAGCAGAGAACGCACTTTAAATGTATGGATTGTAATGTGTTTCTCTGCACATCAAAAGACAGACAATGTTTTTTAAATTTCATTCGTAAACAATAATATGTAATGCTTTATTTAATTTTTAACTATTTTTTCTTTATTTATTTTTAATAAATAAAAAGAATATATATTCCCTTGATACACTTTCTTTAATTGTATTTAAAACATGCACAGATTCCAAATGTCCAGCCGGCTGCAACTGACATATCTCCGTTATCCTGCGTTTGAGAAGGATAAAAAAAAATTAATTTTTCTAATTAAAGCCTGGTGAATCAGAAAAATTATGTTTTATGTGGGTTTTTTAGCGCGGACGCTCTCAGGACTGAGGAGAGTATGTATGTATGTATTTGATATAAAAAGGAAGTTTTAATAAAAAAAATTAGGTTTACATTCATAAAAATTAATATTTTATACCTTGGGACGTTTTAAAGATATTGGCAAGTCCGAGGGAATTTTTGCAATCCTTGCCAAATGACCGCTGCAAGACCTGGAAATTATGTCACACAAATTTTGTCACCTTCCAAGTCCTTCACTAGAAGCCTTGAGCGCTAGTAGTGGTTCGTACTTCTGTTATTTATAGGTACCTACCAAAATTAATACGGCCCGTGATTATAAGTTCTAAATAGTTAGGATTATGTGACGCAAAAAATTCATTTTCGGCTACACTTTAAAATAAAATTAAGCAACATTTCTTAGTGTAATATCTAGTCTAAAGCTTTTAATGTGGTCTACAATATTTAGTTTTCGCTATTTCTAACTTTTAAGATTTAAAAGTTACACTAAAATCCAGACCAACAAATCAGTTTATCATTTTATTTTTTTTTTTACACTTACTGAATGTAATCTCGTCAAATTTGTTGTCGCAGACAATAGACAGGGAAATTTACTTTGCAGTCTTGAGGATAAAAAAGAATGACGTAAGTGAATGGAGGGGAATAAGAACTTTTCTTTACTCTTAAATTCGCTTGTTCCGAATAAAAAATGTATGTGCCTAAAAATGAGTAAAAGTTTAAAAATAGTTTAAAAGCTACAGCAACTACAACAAACACTCTAAACGGCACTAAAAACTACCAGAATTTAGATTAAATTCACTGTTTAGTACAAGCAGATATATTAAAAAACGTAGACCACATTTGCGTTCATCGTGTAAAGGGTGGGTAAGAAACGTTTTGAAAAAAGTATTTTGTTGAATATTAAAAAAGGATTTTGAACACAAATAGGTAGGTATATAAACTGATATAAACGCGGTCCTGAATTTTTTTAAGTGTTATAGGCAGGTACCCCTATTTCTATAAATGCGAATAAAGATTTTCTTAAGTCCATCTTCCTGGTTTCTTAATTCCCCAGAAATCAATTTCGTAGCAAAATTATAAAAATTACAATACTTCGTGATAATTTTTTTAATAAAGTACCTATCAGCCTTAAAATAATAAAAATAAAACGTTTTCTATTTTTTCCTTTTTTTTTTAATAAACCTTGTAGAATAAAATTCGTTAATCGTTAGCTAACGAATTTGGTAAAACCATTATTCCAAAAAAGGCAGTAAAAATGTGTTATTATTTAAAACAACAGATAGATTTATTATAAATAGATTTATAACAACGAAATTTTGAAATTCATATATTTTTTACTTGACAGAATAAACTCACTTTAAGCTCTAGGATTAATGTAGAAAGTTTTTTTTTACAGACTTTAAACTTGACAAATGGAAGAGAAGAACTAAATATCACATTAAAAAAATTTTTTTAGCTAAAAAATATTTTGATGTTTTAGATACATTAAAAAACTTTATAAATTAAATAAATCTTCACATACACTGTTCTTCCTAATAAAATATTTATTCCCATGTTATACCTACATAGGATGCTTTATACAGTATGAGTGATGCCAAAAAATCGTCAAGGTGTTAAAAACAAGATGTTTTTAAAAAATCCTCAATTGTCAATACCTATGTTAAGTGTATAAAAATAAAATGGTCAAAATGATGTTGTTACTTAAAAAGTGTTATACATTATTTCATTTAACAGTAATATATTTAACATAGGACAACAAAAAACTGCCTTTTATGTTATCAATATACATTTCTGCAACACAATACACAGAGTGTAACACAACTGTAAACATATTTTTATAAAAACAAATAAATGTATAGCATAATTTTAGGCATAGTAAAACAACCGTCAACAATGTGTGTTAAAAAAAAACAAACTTTAAAAAAATTTTATAATAAAAAAATGCAGTATTCAAACAAGTTTCGTTTATTTAACCATCAATTCTAATTGCAACGGTTGAAGAACTTAAGCTCATTGACAGTGAAAGGAACAGGTTCCTTTACAATATTTATTGGATGCTTTAACAAAGAAACGGTTTTAAGGTCAAATAAAATGAAGTGGTTATTGCAGTGTTGCGTAGCAAGCGTATTTTAAGGTGGAATGAATGAAAAGTGACCTTGCCTTAAGTACCTGTTCCTATTGGCACTTTAGTGTTTAGGGCAGTTGGTCATTAATGAAACTCTCTTAAAAAGACAACAACAAAATGAGTGCGAAATTATGAGAGCTTGTCTTTATACAAGTGCATATTGCAGTCACACTTTATTGATATAAAAATGCTGTGTTACAGGATATAAGATCACAGTTCACTAGCAAAGTTTATTCCTTAAACACTCCTACGAAATAATAAGTTCCCTAAAAATTGTCAACATGCAAATTAAAGTAAAAAAAATTAATAAAAAAAAAAAAAAAAAAATAAATAAATAAAAAAGCTTACGTTTTCTTTTCTTTAAGGTTTTCTTGTTTCTTGCTTGTGTCGCTGCTGTTAGTGCCCAACCTTTACCTGGTGCTTCTTCAGAGAACTACGATGCTCATCCTAATTATAACTTTCAGTATAGTGTAGATGACTCTGTTACTGGAGATGTTAAAGCTCAAACTGAAACTCGAGATGGAGATAACGTACAAGGTCAATACAGCCTAAATGATGCTGATGGCTACAAACGAATTGTTGACTACACTTCAGATGCTGTAAATGGTTTAAGAGTTGTAGTTCGAAGGGAACGCTTGCAAAATTCAGTCACCAAGACAATAGCTCCCAAAGAAATTGTTTCTAAACCTAAAATTGTTATTCCTGTAAAGTCTAAATTGATTGTTCCCAAATCTGCGACCACAACTGTGGTACATCACCATCAACCCGCTTTGTTCCATCACGCACCACAAACTGTACATTTCCTTCATACTTCACCTTCAGCTGCTATTGTTAAATCGGTTCCAGCTTTAATTGCCACAACTCATCATCATACACCAGCCGTAGTACATCATAGCCCAACAGTACTTCATCACGCTCCTGCAGCTCTAGCCCACCACTCACCCGCTCTTGTAAAGACACCTCATCATGTTTCTTACGTTCATTATAATTAATCATTTGTTTATTGTTTTTTGTTTTTTGTTTTCTGTTTTAATTCTGTTCAATAAAGAAATTTGCAAAAGAATTTTAAATGGTTTTCTTTTTTTATTTTTCCGTTAAGGTAAAATATACACATTGTTTTGTTGCAAGATAAATTGGTTATTTTGTCTTTAAAGTTGATTCAGTTTTTTTTTGAGCATTCTGCGGCTGGAAAATAATTGTAAACATCATTTGTTTATAATTTTTATTATTTGGATTGTTACATAAAAAAGCTTTTTGTTTATAATGCAAGAGGTAAAATAATTATGTATTTTCATGTTGAGAACGCTGAAACTGAAATAAAAACCATACAATCCTGAAAACGAAAGAACAATTTATAGACCGATAATAAGAGTTTGGAGAAATAAAAAACTAAAGTAATTGCAAAAAAATCGGTATAAAACTTTATATTTTTCCAGCGATTTGATTAGCTATAATAAATAAATTTGAAATAGTATGAAACAGTTCTTTAAATTTTTTGTATTCAAATTTGTAGTTTTTGAAGTCACCTGTCTGTCATGCTAAATATTTTTTTAAATATGAATACATATGTATACATATGTATAAAAAATTAGAATTTATTTTAAATTGACTTTAGAAGTTTCTTGTTAACTGTGAAACGCATTGATCATGTTAAAAAAAAACACGAATAATAATTTTAAAATTATAACATTATTTTCTTTAAAAAAAAGTTATTGGACATGTTCTGAATTTCACACAAATTTTTTGCTTTGAATTTTTCACATCGTTGTTGCTATAATTGTACTTTTTTACAAAAACAATGTCTTAAGAAATTTAAAGTGAAAATTTCATGTGGAATTCAGAACATGCCTTTATATTAAAGAAGAAAAAAATGGGATTTCTTTATTTCTTTTTTTAAATAAACTATTTATTACTGAAACCATGTTTCTTTGAATTTTTAACTTAAAATTCAAAAATTTTTTTCTTTTAATCAGATCATAAAATTTACATAATCATAAAAAGTAAGAGACAAAATTTGATTTTATTTTAATTTTAACTAAGTTTTTCTTAACTAATTTTTGTATGACAACTGTAAAATCGAAGCTTGTCTGAATTCGTTTCCTCTTCGCTGCCGATTTCAATGGAATAAGACTACTGGGAATTTATTATAATGCGTGCTAAGTTGGCAACATGGTACGAAGAGGTAACAAGTCTTCATTCAAGTTTTACAAGTCATAAATATAACTAAAATTAAAATACCTTAACATAGAAGATGTTGTTGTTTTTATTGTGGACAATGTTCCACCGAGAAAGAGTTTTTAAAACAAAGTTAAAAGCCGGTAAATGTATACGTAGTATTAATGGAACACGTTCAGACAATGTAAGTAGTATACGTAATCTGTAGTTTAGATTATACGTGCCTAAGATGTAGTTGCCAACTAAAAAATATCTAAATCCGATGATCCACCGCTAAAAACGTTATAATTATTCAGCACTTTTTTCTTGCCAAGTCCTTTGTTAAGGTTTTATATGTAATCACACAGTTCCAAACTCTATTCTACAAGGTTAAAGAATTTGCTGCGCAAATAAATTGCTGTATCAAAGCAGGTTTTTCTGGTGGTCACTAGTATTGAAACCTCATTAAAAAACTTGCCAATTACTCAACTGCCATATTATTTGCAGCTTGCTCCCATATTTTTTTCCTTCCTGGTGTGATTTTTGTTTGTTTTTGAAATCTAAAAGTGTTATTATTGTTGTTTTCCTATTATGAAGTAAATCTCAACTTTAAATGTATGAGTTATTTTATGCAGAAAATATCTGTAGGTCGAAGATGTATCGTGTGATGTTATTTAATAACAAGCTTGCGTTTAGAAAGTTCAGAAAGTTACAGGAGAGCTGAAATTTATTATGATTTACCTAGTAACATACACAAAGTGTAGATTACACCATAGTGTTTGAAGTATACAATATGTTCTGAATCAAACCTTGTTAATATTGTGCAACCAAATTAGGTCTTACTTGTTTAACACGAGTGCCTCAAGAGTTAAAGTTAAACCACCAATACTTCACGGGGAAGGAAGTGCAAAATACCAATAAGAAAACTTAAACCCATTTTTAAAACCTCAATTGTTACAAACATACTCTACAACGGATCTTAAAGGCCCGTGATTAATAAAGGCAGGATAGACAATAAAATTTTTTTTTTTTTGGGAAATTTTTTCGCCCTCCGGGAAACTATATATTTAAACAAAAAGAGAAAAATTACAAAATTCTGTCAGAATATCTCGATACGTTTTGATTTTTTCGCAATTTAAATTCTGAATTTTATTTCTCAAAAAACTACCTTCACGTAATTTCTTTAGTTTTAGTTTAGTTTTTGTCATTTAAAAAAATATTAATCTAAGTCTAAAGCTTTTTTCTGATACCACTTAATTGTATGTAGAGCATACAATTAAGCTGTAGGAGCTTTCTTAACCTCGCCTGCTCATGATATTCTTTTTTTTACTTAATAAGTTAAAATTAAAAATGTGTACTCGTATAAGCAGAAACACGAATAGCAGAGTTGAAAAAATTAAATGAAAGCAATTCAAAATAGTAAAAACGAGTCTCGTTTATGGGTATAAACTTGTTCTACAGAGAGAAAGTTATAAAAGTAAAACTAGAGAAGTGCAGATTGTGTTATAATCGTATCGTTGCTCGTTATTTTATGTTTTACCATATCCAACAACTATCCGATTGTTTTTTCATCTATCTTCATATAATTTCGGTATTCCATCGGCTGACTTTTTGATCATATATATATTTTTTTGTTAAGTTGTATCTCTTATATAATCTTTCGTATATCGCTAATTTTATTTTTTTCCGGGTATGTGTTAAACATTGATTTTCTTTAAATGTTTATTGTGTAGTACCTGTACCTAAAATAATGTTTTTTAAGCCGTGTTCTAGTTGATGTTTCATCTTTTGTTCGCTGTCACGATTATTTAATATGATGTTCAAATATTTTCTATACACAGGATGTAAGTCAATCCAATACAGGTGAAAATTTGTAATTGTGCTATCGAAATTATAGTTTTTGATTACTGAACGCATTGGTATTGAATGAAGTTATCAGCATTTCGCAGTTATATAAAAATTCGATATTGATTAGTAGTTTTAACGCCATACCGGTTTCTGAAATAACAACCGTTGAAATATTTAAAAAAATTTTAAAAAAGTTACTTTATATTCATGATATTTTAATGACATGAGTATCTATTCCAGAGGTAAATATAGCTCTGATGAAATCTGAGGCTTGTCAACTGTGTTGTATGTGGTAGACCGTTGTTTGTTTTAAAAATATTTTAGGTTTCCTATTTTCTACGAAGAAAGCAATTTAGTACAGGTTTGTGTTTTGAGAATAACTTTTTTAATTTGAATGTGATTACTAATATAGTAGGACAGCGTTCATGAATCCGTCAGTCAGGTTTCGGCTTAAATTTTAGATAAATAACTCCAAAAAATATTCAGAAGGGAATTATAATGTAAGAAATAAAAAAAGCAATTTACATGTCTTAAAAATTTTTATGTATTGCCTTCAATTCTCTTAATACATTAAAAGTCTACTAATAAAAACGTTCCTAAATTGTAAATCTTTGGAAAGTTCCTATCTCATATATTTAATGTGTTATAATTAATTGTTTCTTGTAAAATCTAACTTTCCAATTGGAAAACGTAGGAAAGTTTTGTAACAGAAGTGCAATTACTATTGGCAATTTAATTTAGTTTTTCCCGATAATTTTTTGTGGCTCTCGTCAGAAAATAGTTGGTTTCTCACAGAAAAAAAAAACAATGTCTTTCGAAGTGTTACAAAATACTCACTGCCGATGGATTTAAAACCCTATAGAACAAACGTTATGTCAACGAAAAAGGCTATGTATTGTTTGTATTTGTTGCAATTATTTCAATATGCAAATTAATTTATTATAATTTGTTGCAAACTTTGCTTGAAATTGTCACAACACACGTACGTTGAGGTATTGATTGAATATTAAGAGAAACAAAACCAAAAGTAAAACGGAAAATCACACATGTTGACCGATAATTGCAATTGGCATACAACAAAATTAGTTCAATGATTTTGGGTCTTGGCAAGGTATTCTAGTCGGTCACATTGGCATTCATTTGTGCATGAAAATGGGTACCTGTTTGTATTTCAGTAATTCTGTGTCATGTTAATAATAAAAAACAAAAAAAAAAAAAAAAAACAATGACTTGCAAAATAACAAGCGAAGAGAGGATATATTTTAAACTTAACCACAATAATGTCTAATTGTAAAAGGAATATACTTTGAACACATACGTGCCTTCAAATAAAACAACGAGTGGAAATATGATTTACAAGAATATTTAAAAAGAAAAATAAACACTACAGACATCTTTTGTTCACATTTAATTTTATATTGCATTCAAGTTTGCCTTGTTTTATACACATATTTCAAATAAAAATATAATAAAAACAAAACCAAATAAAACCCGTTTACAGTTAAGTATAAAGACTTACTGATGCCTCGGAATAAAGGCTTTGATCCAGGTTTAGGAAATTCCAATTTAATCAAAATTATCACCAAAAGTTATATGTGATGACCGGAGATAGTCGCTTTATTTAGCGGTCTCTGTATTTCAAGACTCAGAGGACCTGCGATCAGTTGTCATCGAAATTAAGGTTCACAATGAAGCATTATACACCTAAGGGTCTTGGTATGTCAGAGGATTTTTGACTGCCAACCTAATCTTACCTTGTTAAAAATTCTTTTTCTGTATTGCAGCCCATCAGCTTAAGAAACATTGCGTTTTACTAAAAAACCCTTCTGGTCTTGAACATTTTTCTTGGACATTAAAACAATTCCTCCAGTAATAATAAATTTAATGTTTGATAGTGTAGTATCATACGCGCATTCTATTCTATTTATAATTATGATTTTAATTATGAAAAATTTATAAACAAAATAGTTAAAATAAAATTTTATAAAAAATTACTCAAAGTTTTTTTTTTACCGCCAGTAGCTTAGTATTTTTTGCATGAAGTGTAAGTCAATGAATTCCGATTTTTTTCTTTTAGACAGATTATTTACGTTTCAATCAAATAATAAAATTGCGTTGGCGTTGTTAGTATTGCGCCTAAAATTATTTAAACAAAACGAAAAATGTTTAAATTAACACTATTTGCGTGCTTTGACTTTGATAATTTAATTTGGCTGCATTTCGTAGGCAATTTGACAATATTAATAAGACATTTTGTCACTTAGGTCAGCAATTCCGTCAGACAGTAAGCGTTAAGTAACAGTTAAGTAACAAAAATAAAAAAGCTAAAAACATTGTTGAATGAATTAAAAAAAAAATTAAATTAATTCCACGGATAATTTTATTTAAGTCAATATGAATATGAAAAACATTAAAAGGTTTCTTTAATTTGGTATTTAATTCAGCAGCGGCTTTTCTCAGCTACATTTGCGATACATATGTATGTATGTACGAGTGCTAGCGGGGAGCGCATGTGTGCAAACTTTTACAGTTGAACGAAAGTATAATTGTCAGTGAGTAATGCACTCGCTTTCAAAATATGCACACATTAACAAACACTTCTTGTATCTCTATTAATGAACTGTTAATTCTCTTATTGATTAAATTTAAATAAAGAAGTAAAGTTTAAAAGTTTTGCTTCGATACTAAATAGTATTTGTTGTTGGAATTTAACATATATTGTAAATGTTTTTAAAACAATTCAAAAAACTATTAAATGAATTAAAATTCAAGGAAAGTTTAGTAATTTCAGTTCGTTGTAATAGTTAGCATGTGTTAGTTTGACATATTTTTTCTTCATTTATTCGCCTGCATTTGAGTAAGTTTTTGTAAAAAAATTTAATTGGGTTTTGTCATTTTTATATAAAAAGACACAGTGGACAATTAAGTGATACAGTTTAAATCCACTTTAGGTATTTAGAGCATCTATAAAAAACAACAATCAACTAAAAAATGGCTTTTAAAGTAAGGAATATTTAAATGCTGTTTAACTTAAAAATTACTGTTACCCAATGGATTGTTAATAAATGTGTTTCCTTTCTTTAGTTCATCATTCCTTTAGTTGCTTTCCTTGCTGTTGCCAATGCCGGTGTTATTCCAGCTGCCGCTCCTTTAGCTGCCGTTGCCCGAGTTGAAGAATACGATCCCCATCCTCAATACTCGTATGGTTATGATGTCAAGGATGCCATCTCTGGTGATTCCAAGACTGCTGTAGAAACCCGTGATGGTGGTTTTGTTCAAGGACAGTATTCTTTAAATGATGCTGATGGTTACAGACGCATTGTTGATTACACCTCCGACCCTGTCAATGGCTTCAACGCTGTTGTTCGCCGTGAACCATTGGTTGCTGCTATCGCCGCTCCAGTTGTGAAAGCTGCTCCTGTTGTCGCTGCCCCAGCTTCTGTGCCCTTTACTTATGCCGCTGCTCCATTTGTCAAAGCCGCAGCTCCATTGGTTTTAAGCCCAGATTTAGTTAAAACTACTTTTGCATCTCCTCTTATCTCTTATGCTTACTAGATAATTGCCCACGGACAGACTGCGAAAGTTAGGATAAATAAATATGTGTGATTATTGTTAAATATTTTTTTAAAATATTTTTTATAAGTAACTTAATAATAAATGAATAAATAAAGTAAATACTTAAGCTATTTGCCAAATAAGTTTTTAACACATACTTTTAATTAGATAATTGCAACTAGGGAAGCATATATATGCCTCCTGGCCGATATTCAAGAATAAATAAAATTGACCATGCCGATCCTGATAGGAATTATAAATTTAAATCAGAAAATCCAAAAAATTTTTAATTTAAAATAAAAAGATAGTAAAAGCATTAAGGGCCATTATTACAACTTGCCGTTAGTTAATTGTAATTGTTTTTTGTTGTTTGGTAATAAAATTTTAATAAAATCGTTAAAATAACTAATTACAATTAATTTAAAAAAAATTGTTTTTATAAAACAAAAATCTTTATCTCAGATGCTTAAAAAACTATGCATAAAATATGTAAATCTTAGCACTCTTGTAGATAGATCTATATTTGAAAATTTTAATAGTTTATCAATTTAAAGTTAGATAGATGTGAAGCTTGATGTTTGAGATCTTAAGTCACCTATTACTCCACTTACTTACACGAATACAAAAATTTTTTCCCATAGTTTCAAATTCGCCCTGCGAAAATAAAAACATATATACTACCCAAGTTTTTGTGATGAAAATGCCATTTATACCATAATTATATACTATTAGGCATGTCACAAATTCCGTTCGGAATTGAAATGATTCCGAAGTTACAATTCCGATCGAAATGGTTTTAGCTTCTATAGATTCCGTTCGGTTTTAGTAAACCGAAGAAAATACAAAACCACTTATTTTTGTTCAATATATGGCAAAATAACAACGAATGTAGCAAAACAAAAAACAGCTATTACTGGCTAAATAAAGAAGTTTTTTTTATGGTATTGGAAAAAATATCTAATGAGCTCGACAATGCCATCAGTGCCTGTTCAATCTCGCTTAGATGTTAAAAAGTATGTGCAGAAAATTTTAATTTTTAATTGATTATTCGTTGTGCCTTTTCGTGTTTGTGTGCTGCGGAATTTAAAAAAAAATTAAAGTACAAAATATCTTTTAAGCAAATTCCGTTTATTTTTTTTTTTAATTTTTTTTAAGGATTAAGAAAAAGTTAATTTTTTCTAATAACACCATATTAAAATAAATTTATTTTGGATCAATAAGCAAGTTAAAGAATAGTCTTACCTATAAAAATATGTTTTTAATTGTTTTTATGTTAACAAAATGCTCAAAATATCAATTCCACATAGCAAACTGAAAGTGGTTTCATTCCGAAAATTTTTTTCGTTTTACGTTTTCTATAGAAGCAAAATACGGAATCAATTCCACTTCCGAGCGGAATTTTGTTCTGTGACATGGCTGTATACTATAGTATACTATAATTTTATAGTATACTTTAAGACGATTTAATGATAATGTTTGAAAACCATTTAATCATTAGTCAACTGAAATGATTTTGTTTCTTAACGAATTATCAATGAAACATTTTTTTAAAAAGCATTACCATTAGTGAAAATAATAAAAATGTTAAAAAAGTAATCAGTATTATTTATCATTCAATGCTAATGAAATCGTCAATTAATCAGTCTAACTAATTAATTAATCCCATGTATGAAACTTATAGTGTTTCTTTTCTATAAAATGCTACTCTTTCCAAATGTATATATTTTAAATTTTTAGCCTCATTGCCATAACGCTACACTGTTCGATGACAATAAAACAAAAAGTATCAAAAGTGGGATACCAAGGTGAACCAATTACCAGGTGTAGCGATGGCGAATTCATTAATTTTCGCATATATTATACAGATTTTTTATAAATGGTGTATAATAGTTAGGTAACGGCGAAAATAAGTTAATACGCCATACGTTAATATTAGTAACTGTGAGGCAAAAAGTTTTGAAATATGTACTTATTCAGCTAGATATGCTTGTGGAAAGAAGAGGACACCAAGAAACTGTTAGATCTATGTATTTCCACTGAATGTCTCTTTTATAAATATAAATAACCATCACAAGTTTTATCCATAGCTAAACAAACTTTTTTATGATCCCAAGTTTTTTAAGCTATTAGAAATATATTATTCAGCTGCACTAAAGGGAGATTTTTTATATTTTTGTCCTGGAGTAAGGAATTCCCGTTTAGGCCAGTATTCTTTAACATAATGAATTTTGGTCTCTGCTGTCTCACTCTCAAATAAAACAACAGTATTTTGTGTTTCCTAGTTGTATGAGTAATCCGAAATCTCCACAAACTTTTTAGTTGTGTTCGTTATATTGAATCTTTTCCAAGATAAATTCAATAGCTTCATAAGACTCTTTCATATTAGAAGCCTCCCTTAGTGGTATAGACGAAAGTTCATTTCTGATGTGTAAAAGAAAAGCTTTTAAACTTACTTTTGATCCATCTATAAATAAACTTCATTCTTCTGCTTTATATTCTATATCCAAAGAAATCATTAGGCCACAGAAATTATTGCAATGAACCAAATGATCATCTTGTGAAAAATAAACTTTTAGCGTTTGATCTTGATTGCAAAAGTAACATTCTTTTGTTTTTGGTTGTAATAGATTCCATCCTTTTATTCGAGAGCACAAAAGCTCTGCCCATTTTTGAAGAAATTTAAGTCACGTACTAAATCATTAAGGTCTCCTTGAGTAAGTAGATGTGCTCGTTCGATGAAGAGCTTCTTGGAAATCAGGATCTAAAATTTCATTTTCGATTGTTGTCAGTGTAGCGGCAGATCAAAATTTTAAGGTGGTTCTGGTATGGGTAGTTACTCACTGTGAGGTACTGGTCTCTTTGCAGATGACAGGTTAGAAAAATTAATTATAATTTTTGTTTTAATTGTAATACTTTTTATATCTGTTAAACAGAAATAACAATCAGATGAGTGGTTCGTTGGTTGCGCCCAAATCATCAGAATTGCAAAAGGCATAGATCGAGATCGTTTTTTCTATCCAGTAAGATGACCCACACATTAACAGATATGCGGAACCCACGCTTTGTCTTGTTGTCCGATAGCAAAGCCAAAATACTGTTCATATAACTTGGTTACTAAAGGGGTCACATTTCTTTCCTAAGTTTTAAAAGTAATGTCTCCACATATGTATATAACAAAACTTGTCAGGAACATTTATATACTTTCTTGACATTATATAAGAAAAACAGTAAACAAAAATACGCTCTTGAAATAGTAAATACTCCGTGTGAAAATAAACCTAACGCATGCTTGATCTTAAATTTTGTGACAAGTAGCTGTTACACAAAAATAAGACTTGATGGAATCAAAATAAACATTGTTTTTATATGAGGGTAAGTAGGTAATTCATAATTAGTAAGCACTTTTCTTGTTACACAATTTTGTTGAGCAGTGTTAGTTGTATTTAAAATTAAAAGAGAGTTTTAATTAAGTAAAAGTACTGCTGCGTCGAAATAGTGAAACGGTTTTTAAAACTCTACTGTTAAAGTTTATTTATAAAAGAAAAATTTACAATGTTTGCATGTTATTATCTTGAAATTTGTAATTAAAGCATTTAAAGCTCTGTTTTTACTAGGCCAGATTTCTTTAAATTTTCACCTATAGCTAAAGTTTTACTAAGATTGGAAAGGACTTATTTTAGGATTAATAATGACAAAGAAAAAAACATTAAACTCTAATGCAACAGTTTTTTAAGATCCACTTACATAAAAGTACAAGAACTATCTTCATATGATTAGAAAAACTTTGTATTTTTATCTTATTTTTTTTAATCTGAAACCGTTTTGAACCTTTAACAAACTACGCTGCTACATAATGTCTATCAACGTAGAGTCATAACGTCCATGAATATTATAGGTATATTTTATGGTATTCTTTATAGGAAAGATGTAACGCTTTTATAAACTGACTTGAAGAAAATCTTTAGTAACCAAAGCCGGTGTTGGTTATTCCATAAAAGAGAAAATCCTTGTGCTCGGACGAAGACCGGTTAGGCAGGAAATCTGTGATAAGCGAAGCCGTTGTTGTTTTAAGAGCGCATACTAAAACCGACGCAATTTCAATGAACATTATGACGCATTTCAAAGCGACATAAGTTCATGGACACTACGTTACTTTCTATTACGACATAGAGTTTTTTTATTTTGTTTGCAATATCAGTTGGCTTTTGGTTTTATTTAAGTGATAATTCTTTTATTACAATATTCGTTAGTAATACTGAAATAATTTTTCATACGTTTCCAAATTTCTTAAATTAATTTCTTATTTATGTAATAAAATTTAAGGTTTCCGTGATTCAAGTTTTAGGTTTTTAGCCTAAATCCTAAGAGTAAACCATTGATTACATTTATTTACACCTGTGAATGTATGTGTAGGTATATACGATGTGTTCATTTGAAAACATTTATGCATGCATGCAAACCTTACATTCTTGTAACGCGAAAATGTCCCTGAAATATTAAATATTTTTTACTTTAAAATTTATTTAACATTTTTGTTGGTGCTTTTTTGTTGACTGTGCAGTTAAATATATTCCACACAACTATTTGATGAGTTAAAATTCGATTAACGTTTAGGTGTATTTTTTGTAGCGTTGTTTGATTTGTATTTTATATTATTTCTTCAGGTAATTCATATTTGTATTTATTTGGGTCAATTTACTAGAAAAATTTTTTTGTTATAAAAGACAATAGTGAGTAAGTTTATAATACATTTCAGTTCCAGTTTTGATTTTTGAAGCATTTAAATTTTATAACGTAAAAACGTCTTAAAAAGTAAGGATTCTAACTGTTATTAAAAATCAAATTCTTCCTAAATGCATTAGTAAATCAATATGTGTTTCTTTTGTATAATTCTAAATCCCTACAGTTTTTGTTGCGTGTCTTGCTGTTGCAAGCGCCACAATAATTCCAGCTGTAGCTCCCTTAGCCGGCGTTGCCCAAGTTAAAGAATACGATCCTTATCCTCAATACTCCTATGGTTACGATGTCCAGGATGCCCTTTCTCGTGATTTCAAAAATGCAGTCGAGATCCGTGATGGTGGTTTTGTTCAGGGACAGTACTCGTTGAATGATGCGGACGGCTACAGACGCATTGTTGACTACACCTCTGACTTAATCAATGGATTTAATGCCGTTGTTAGCCGCTCACCTTTAATAGCTGCTGTTGCTGCTCCCGCTCCCTTAGTTGCTAGACCAGCTGTAGCTACTAAGACTGCATTAGCATCTCTTCTTGTTTCTTATGGATTTTAGACAATGCTGTCGGGTTGATTGCGAATGTTATTTGTTTAAAGTAAAAAAAAAAATAAAAATGTGATTATTTAATTTTATGTAAGCGGCAAAATTCTTTATAAGAATTATTACTTTTATCAAGGTGATAAATTCAGACTAATCAATTCATTCAAGTTCATCTTTTAAATAAATAAATATAGGTTTTCGCACTCATAGCAGAAAAATTGTTTATTTTTATTTTGTTAAATTCTATAAGGAATAAATATGCCAATCGATTAAAAGTTTGTCATTCCGTTTGTAATTTCTACAATATCTATTTCCGACTCCATAAAGTAAATTTATTTTGAATTCTTATGCATAGCGAAGTCAATTGAGCTATGTCCGTCTGTTTGCTGTAGGTTCTTCCGTCCGTGCTAGTGGTGAGATCAATTCTGCCAGACGAAGTAGTAGAATTTTTTTTCTAATTTTAAAGTAATTGTATATAACAGCTTAGAAGATAGGCCCATATAGCTCAAATTACATCAATTATGGGAACATTATACAGTACGTTCATAAATAATAGCACATTTGCTAATCTGTAAATTAATAATTCATAAAATTTTAACAGGGCATGCTATAATTTTCATCTCTTTGTGTAAACTTTATTAATATGTTCTCTTTTCAAAATTGAGCTCATTTTACACAAAACTCTCAGGAATTACAAATACCGTTATCAAAATTGCTTACATTTATATATTTAGCATATTTAAGCGTTCAAATTTTATAGCACAAATGCAAAAAATTCTTTGTATAACAAAGACTAAACAACAACTTCATTTATTTATTTAACAAAAACAATAAAAGAAAACCTTTTAATAATTTATTAGACCATCTTTCGATTTAATGCAATTAAATATTCTATTTTTTATAGAACTTGTTAATTTTTTCAGAAGAGCCTGATCCAGAGCCTCCCATTCCTTGAAAATTGAATTTTTGAGCTCATTAACACTCATGAATTGACGATTGCCAGCATAAATTCTCCTGACGAGAATTCCCCATATGTTTTCTATAGGGTTCATATCTGGAGAGCAAGAAGGCCATTCCAAAACATCGATATTATTTGAGCTTAACCATTTTTTTGTAAATTTGCTGGCATGGCAGGCTGCATTGTCTTGCTGGAAAATATATTTCTTATTTATATTATTATGTAAAAATGGCAATAAACTGCACTTAAGCAATTCACAATATTTTTCACTATTCATTTTGGTTGGTACGATTTGCAACTCCAAACAGCATTCTTCAGTAAATGCACTCCAAATCATAACAGAACCACTACCAAAGTTTCTTCGTGAGAAACATTGGGGTTCTTTTCGTAAGTCACGCCAGTAACTATTATTGCCGTCAGGGCCATCTAAATTAAATTTTTTTTTCATCTGAAAAAATTATCTTTAAAAAGAAATAAACAAGTTAACCATTTTATAACTCAAATTTGTATTAATATTATTTTTGCAAAACTCCAAACGTGCATTGATATGACGTTTCAAAAGGCGAGGAGCTTTTTTCATTCTCTGTCTTTGAATATGTTTGGAAGAGTTAAGAACATTCCACATGGTCGTTTTGCACACTTTGTTGGAAACGCACGCAGCAAGTTGGTTACAGCTTTTGGTACTGTTGCTTGCTGTCCTTAGAATAAGACTGCGCTCGCGTTCATTCAACTTTTTTTTTCTACCACTGCTTTCATTTTTGCCATAATTTTCAGTATTTGCCAAATAATTATAAACAACCTTTCGACTTCTGCAGATTTGAATTGCAATTTCAGCTTTCGACGCACTAATTTCTGTCAATGTTAAAATTTGACCTTTTTCAAATTCGCTAAGTACTTTTCCGCGTGGCATTTTGCTTATAACTAATATTTTTAATAAAACTGAATGCAATATGTTGTTTTAAAACGGTAGTTTTTTTATACAAAGAATTTTTTGCATTTGTGCTATACAATTTGAACGCTTAAATATGCTAAATATATAAATGTAAGCAATTTTGATAACGGTATTTGTAATTCCTGAGAGTTTTGTGAAAAATGAGCTCAATTTTGAAAAGAGAACATATTAATAAGGTTTACACAAAGAGATGAAAATTATAGCATGCCCTGTTAAAATTTCATGAATTATTAATTTACAGATTAGCAAATGTGCTATTATTTATGAACGTACTGTAGATAATTAAGTAATAAAATTTTGGTCACATACATCAACTATTGGGACGTCATTTAATTTCCAAATACAAATATTATATTTGTTGATATAGCAGAGTTAGCAACACAGGTTCTTTGTAAATTTTAGCTGTCTGTCTACAACGGTTCAGAATTCTGTCCACATACATGAAATAACATTACCTGTTGGGACACCCTCTAATATTCCCTCTTATTTTCAAATTAAAATTTTATAGTTCTTACATACATAGCAGTACAGTTTCTTAGTCAATTTCAACCGTCTGTCTCCAACTGTTCATATGGCCATATACATCAAATTAAATGAACTATTGGTACACTTTTTAATTTATGATTTTGAAAATTTATACTTGTTGTTATAACCGTCACAGTTATTGGCATTTTGTCCTTTTTTCAAGCGTTTTTCTAAAATGGTGTAAAAGAAAGGCTGATATAGGTCGATTCACGTTAACTATGGGGATACCCTTTAATTTTGAGATTTATTTTTCTACTACTTTTCTTTGAACCTTAGAGTGGTGCCCTTTACTGTTCATAATACACTAAAAAACATGTATGTTGTATGGGGAAACACTTTAATTTTTGAACTGTTTTTAAGACGGGACCAATCTGTAAGCGTAACCAGTAAAGAACAATTTTTCAAAATTGGTTCAAAATTGACTGAGTTATGCAGCAGGCACAAACATAAAAAACATTCAGTCGAATTGATAAGCTCTCTCTTTTTTTGAAGACGGTGAAAAAAATGGGTAACTCTTCTCAAATCAATCAAAACATCAGTCTTTTTCTAGGAGAAGAGAAAAGCTGATGAAAAGGATTTATACGCTGGTTTCATAAGCTCTTAGAAGTTTAGTTTTAGCCTAATAAAAAACAATGAATAACTTTTTCGAAAATATAAAATTGAAATACAACGTGGACGTTTTTACAGCAATAAAGAAATACTGCAGAGACATAAAAAGACTAGCGAAACCAATGGAAAGACTGAAGTACCTGCTAACTTGCAGAAAGCACGGTTTAACATAAACTCACCTTATTAATACCACAACTAACTCAAGGCAACTGTTTAATACGACGAGAATATCACAGGAATTTGCTAAGACCGAACAGAAATTTCATAAAAAACTTTTAAACCTAAAAATTAAGGAAACAAATTTTAATATCGGATTTAAACGCAAGAAACTAGACCACATAAAAAATTGGCTAAAATTAGTACTAACCCAAGATGAATACGAAAGTTGCATTAAAAGTATCTTAGATATAAACATTTTATATCATCATATAAATTGACGCACTCGACCAAGATACAGAAGTTGAAACAAAAAGAGTTTGAAAAATACTTTTACGGATGAAAGTAAGTGTTTACTATCACTAGGATTAAAGTTTTTATAATTTTTCCGCCTTAAACCTAATACGTACAAATAGAATTTTAACATATAAGAGGACATCAAGAAACAACCGAAAGGAAAAATTTATTCTAAACATATACGACAATACAAATCAATTACTTCGAAAATACAAAGATAAAATACTTATTACCAATTCTGATAAAGGAAACAAAACTGTGGTTATGTACAAAGAATAATAATAATTGAATGAAAGAATTGTTAGAAAACAAAACAACATACAAAACAGTACGCTCAGATCCTACACAAACTTGAATGAGAAAAAACAATTAATTAGTAATAGATTTATACAAACAAAAATATATTACACAATGTGAAAAATCAAAACTATTATCCGACTATACTGTAGCACTAAGACTATACGGTCTACCAAAAATTCACAATTCAAATATGCCTTTACTACCAACATCTTCATCTCTAGGAGTACTATGTTATAAGTTATTTAAATATGTATGTACAATTTTAAAGAATATTATTTTAAAACGTTACAACATTTAAAACTCACTAGAACTAAAAGACAAATTGGACAATGTTTTTTTGGACGACGACGAAATTTTAATATCAGTGGACGTGGTAACGTTATTTCCTAAGATATCTATACACTTAGCTGTAAGCAATATAATGGAAAAATGGAATATAATAAAAAATTATACAAAATTTCCTAGGACACAATTTTTAAATTCTGCCTCGATGAAAACAATTATTTAATATATGAAGGGACTGTATATAATCTAACATATAGAATGCGAAAAATAGAGCTTTTCTAAAAAAATGCTTTTGTACTAAAAAATTGTGGATTTTAATTTAAATTTTTTATTGTTTGAACTATTTAGTATTAACCCAAATGAATTCGGCTTAAATTCATTAATTCAATTTATATTTTTATTAAGAAACAAAAAATATTTACAAATTTATGGGAACATTTTCCCTTGAAAACTGGTCAAATTAGAAACCAGCAGTATGTAATGCAGCATTTTCGGGATTGTTACATCTGTCATCAGAATTACTTGCATTTATCTATTTTAGGTTGTGTTTGTTGTAAACATTATTCATTTGACCATTTTATATTGTAAATAATATTATAAGTTATATGAATTAATACTAATTTGATGTCGCGGATTTTATCTTGTATTTTGTAATTATTCTTATGTTAATGAAAAACCCTAATTTAACGTAATTTTGCTTATCTATCTCACTATTGTTTATCATACTTTGTTTTATATTAAGTTTGTAGTTCTGTTTCTTGAATACATACTAAACTTTAAGCTTTTATAAAAAAATAAGTACAGTTAGAACAGCGCAAGCTGTCTGCTATACTTGTAACCACTGAATTTAATAAAGTTTCTAAGTAGATTTCAAATCGTTTCATTACTGAAATTCCCGTACAATGGTGCCGAAGCCCGGGACAATATCGACTCTAGATAGTAAAATATTAAAAAAGTTTTTACTCGCTCTACAAAGTAATATTCAAAGCCAAAGGAAGAACTTACAAGAGGCTAGTTACAAACTTTACTTGAAGAAACTGAGATAACCTATAAAAATTTTAGGGAATTTCATGAATAAATATGAAAAGTTATTCATGAAACCACAATCTTGAAAGTGATGTGCCATATTTGACAGAAGACTTTTTTTATTTGTTACTTAAATCAAAAGTTTAGATTTTTACACCAGAATATGTCAAGCACCTTTGTATCCACATCGATGCCAAATGCCACATTTACTTCCAGTGCAAGATTACCAAAAATTGAACTTCCATCCTATCGCGACATGTTTATTACGTTGGTGCACAATAACACGTCTCTTTCTGGTATACAAAAATACTTCTACCTCAAGGGTTCTTGCAAGGGGTCTCCGCTAGAGATTATTACCCAGTATCCAGCTTCTGAAAACAATTACTCCGCTGCTTGGAACGCCCTGGAAGATAGGTATCACAACACCCGAAAAATAGTAGAGCAAATTTTAAAGTGATTGTTCAATATACCAACCTCAAATGCTTCATTTAAAACCATTAAAGAGCTGCTCGATACAACACGTTTATCAATATCACTGTTAAATGCGATTGATATTGACGACGACAAATGGGATGCTATTCTAATTCTCCTTACGGGTCAAAAACTAGATAAGCAAACGAGAAAGGAGTGGGAACAGTTCATAAACGCCTTAAATAGCATTCCTTTAATAGCAAGTATGCCTAAATTTCTTGAAATGTCTTTTTGCACTCTAGAATCAGTAGAAAAAGCACATAACACAACAAAATCTGAAAAACAATATGTTCATAAAATTCCTCTGCAACAAAAGTTTTTAATGTTAATAATACCACAGTCAAAATAATTTCTGCACTTGCTGTCAGCGACGACATCCTCTTTAAAAATGTTTTAAATTGTCACCACTGCCTCCAATAGAAAAACTGTCTGTAGTACAACAGAATAATATTTGCCCTAACTGTTTACATGATACAGTCCACCCTAAATACGGGCGTTAGGCACGACGTAATTTAGCGTCTAGTTTTTACGCTGTAATGAGTAACTTAAATACGAGCGCCAACGTTGTGAAACGAACAGTATTGTTTACTTATCTTATTTGCTAAAAACCACAAAATTAAAATAATTAAGAGAGATAAAATCGCGAAATTGACCTTAAAGTAGCTGTAATGTCATTACTGTTGGAAATACTTTTGTATATACCACAAAAAAAAACAATAACAACACTTCTTTTGCAGCCAACTTCACTTTTTACGCGCGTCAAAATTGGATTTTTCAATTGTTCAACGTTAGCGTCGCGCTATTTGGGTTGGTCTCATACATTTTGTATGGGCATGAGAATTTTTGACAGTTAAATAACGTCTTACGCTCGTTTTTAGGGTGGACTGATAGCCACACCGTAAATCACTGTATATCAACAGCCCGCTCCCAACAATGTTCACAAAAGCATCACACTATTTGACATAGTTCCTTCTTTACTGAGAATAAATAAAAACAACAACATGCTAACGCGCAGTCAACGTCAAAACAAGAGACTAATCAAAATGTATTGCACAACTTTCAAACCGATGATCAGGTTTGTTCTCATGTTACTTAACATTCTGTTAATAACTAGAATCAAGTTCTGTTAGCTACAGCTAATGTACAAATAAAATATAAAAAAGGAAAGGAAAAAGGAAAGCTTTTACAGTAAGCCTTAGCTGATCCAAGCTGTCAAGCATCATTTATAACAAATGAAATTACACAACTGTTAATTTTACAGAAGCAAAGAATAGAAGAAACTTATGTTAGTGGAATCGGAGTAAATAACAAAACGTCTGTTAATTCTTTCGTACATCTACAGCTGTTTTCAAACTATAATAAAAACTTTTGTTTAGAAGCAGATGCATTGGATATGAATAAACTTAATTCTTACAAACCACACAATATAAAAAATCTGAATTTTCAACTTTAAATAAATTATTTATTTATTTATTTATTTACAATATATTCTGTAAATAAATTTACAAAATATACTCAAGGCGCCGGGTGACTAGACCATGTGCGCTCATTTTGTAATACAGTAGGCTTTATACAATTACGTTAAATCTATGATGTAAGGAACATTAAAATTATAAATTTAATCAAATACCAAGGTTAATGTAAAGTTATTATAAAAGGAAAGAGAACATATGTCAATCACACAACTTGAATATTGTGCTTCTGTAGGCTAGTCTTGATAGATGGTAAGAAACTGGTGGTAGTGCAATCAATGATTTTGTCTAAGGACTCGTCTATCTTAGAAATTTCGCATTCGGTCAGTATATGTGGAATGGAGAGGGTGACATTACAGAATGTACACTTCGCCTGGTCAGTGCCATCATAGTAATGCTGAGTATTGAATCTGGTTTTATTTACTCGAAGTCTGCTTAGTAGTATGCCATCGCTTCTTGTCATGTTGATGTTAAATCTCGGTCTAAATGAAACGGGATGAAGTCTTCTCTGTGACGATCGATATTGATTATAAATAATTCTTGCTGTACAAGGAACTTCAGTGATGTTAGGTAAATTTTGGGCTTCTTTGGCTGCTGCATCTGCATGTTCGTTACCCTCTATGCCTATGTGGGAGGGTACCCACAAAATTAACACCTGCTGACGTTCATTTGGCAACGCGATTATATGGTCGTATAATCTATTGCCATTTTTACTTAATGCTCTTATGGCGCTAAGGCTGTCTGTACAAATCAAGGTTTTCAAATTACTGGAGGATACATCTGCGATTGCCGCCCCAACCGCGGCCAGTTCTGCCGCAAAAATACCAACGTCATTTGGCAGACGTGCTTTTTTTACTGTCTCAAAATGAGAGGGACCAATTTGTCGGACAATCCCATACGTTGTTACTCCTGCTTGAAAAGATCCATCTGAGAATAATATGGCTTCGGGAGCGAATGATATTATTTTTTGTTGGAGGGCGTTTTTAAAGATAACCGGATTGGTCGTATCTTTATTATGTGAGCTTAAGCTTGCATCTGTCATGGCGTAATTGCTGCAACTAGGTGTAAGTCGAGGCCTTTCCGGCAATATAATGTCATACTGACGCAATAGTTTAATAGTAAGTCCAATGCCAGACGTTGAGCTACGAAACCGTTGATCATAATGCTTCCAAAATAGGTTGTGGAGACCCTCATTCAAATTTGTAAGCGATCTTGCTGCTAAACTAATTGCGGATTTTTCCAATAATGATTCAAATTTTTGGTAACGTGCTTCAAACCTTAATAGTTCCAAAGGCGTTGCCCTTAATAAGCCCGAAGCTGTTCTGAAGCAGTTGTTCATGGCGGTATTTAGTTTCCTAATATTTCTCTTTGAAGTCCAACCAAAGATCGTGATGCCGTGCAGTAGGGTACCAGTTACCAACGATTTGCATATATTGAGTGCAGTATCAATATGAGGACCCTTTGACCGAGAGCAAATTAATTTCAAAAGATTGTTTATCTTGCTCAACTTAGAAGATAAATATTTAGTGTGTGTATTCCATAACATATTATTTGTAAAGAAAATACCCAGTATTTTCATTTGGCTAGCAATTCTAATTACAACATTTCGGATCGTTATAGTAACAGCACCGCAGCCTCTTTTCCGACACACATGAAGTATTTCAGTTTTGTTCGCTGGTATAATTGCACCTCTGCTTTTTGCCCAATTATACACCGTTTGATCCAAATTGTTAAAGTTATCGTAAATTTCATCATGAGTACCCGAAGCAATCGCAAAGATGTTGTCCGCGTAAATGCCTACATAGTCAATGCCAGGTAGATCTTCAAGAGATTTTGCCAGGGAGTTTGCATATATCGTGAATAACACCACTGAAAGTGGTGAACCTTGTAGGACGCCATTATCAAGAATAAAACTTGACGAGAAATACCCATCCATCTTGACGATTACCCTACGATTCAGAAGAAATGATCTGACCAGTTCTAAAATACAAACCGGGACTCCCCACTCATTCATTTCCTTTATAATATACGTTAGCACAACTCTGTCGAATGCTTTTTCGATATCCTCTGAAATTACCAGGCTATGTGACTGCTTTTTAAGGTTCAGTCTCAATTGCTCTTCTAATCTATGACACAGGCTGTGAACACCATGCCTCGGCACGAAAGCGTGTTGAAATTTGGATATTTTGTCGATCGTGGATTCCCAGAATCTCCGTGGAGAGAACTGGCAGTAAAGATATAGGTCGATATCCATCTAGCCGGCCAGGATCCTTTCCCGATTTAGGAATTGGTGCCAAAATTGCAATTTTCCAGTCATGGGGAAATATTCCATTTGTTATTATGGTGTTGTATAGCACACAAAGTCGAAGTTTAAGTTTGATTGGTGACATTTTGATCATTGCATACGTAATTTTGTCGCGAGATGGTGATGAACCTTTAAAGGTTTTCAATACCTTATTGAGTTCATTTATAGATATTTTACCTGCTAACCCATTTAGTTGCCTCTTGCACTGTGGTAAATTTTTGATGTTTAGGTTCATTTTTTCAGATAAAATATTACCCTCTAGAACAGAGTCGGAACTTATTGACGTCCAAAATTTGGCAAATTCTTCGGCGATTAGCTTTGGGTGTGAAAAATTGCTGTTATGTGTACTTATCGTAGGGAACGATTTTATCCTACCCGTTCTCAAGTTGCCTACTTTATTCCATAAGTGTCTAACATCCATTGTTGGGTTAAGAGAGTTTAAAAAGTTTTCCCATGTTCGGCTTTTGGCTTTCTTGCATTCTTTTTTCACTCTGGCGCTTGATCGTCTGTACTCCAATATATTTTCCTGATTACGAACTCTTCTTAAGTTTTTCCATGCCAGCTGTCTTAGACTAATAAGTTTAGAAATTGTTGAGTTAAACCAAACTGGATTCTTCTTGTTGTTATTCACTCGGCTTAGAGGAATGCTTTCATTTGCTGCCTTCCTTATGAGACGTTTAATCTGAGCCGCCTCTCTGTTTACGTTATGTGATATTGGAAATAGTTCATTAGTTTGATTAACTTTTTTGTTATATAGAATCCAATCAGCCTTTTTGTCATTAAAGCGTGGTGTGTATTTTTTCTTGATGACATCTAAGTTATTTGAAATTAATATGGGAAAGTGGTCACTCGCCTCAGGCAAAGCTAAACAATTCCATTTAAGTGTGGGAGCAAGGTCAGTACTGGCCATTGAAACGTCAACAGACGTGAGTGTGTTCCGCGTGTTAAATAGAGTTGGTGAGCCATCGTTTAATATTATTAAATTTCTATCGTTAGCGAAATCCTCCCAAATGTTTCCGCCTGTAGAGTTGGTGCTAGATCCCCATAAGGTATTCTGGGAATTCAGGTCACCCAGTACAAGATGATGAACGCCATTAGGAAGCAATATGTTTTCAACTATGGCTCTGGTAAGCATTATATCACATTCTTTATAAATATTTGTGATATGAATTTCCGTGTTGTGTTTAAATAAATTATATTTATCAAATCCAACGTTTTATTTACCTGCAAAAATTAATATTTTATTGGGTAGTGATGTTTATGGTGAGACCCTGCTTTCTAAGTCTATTAAATTTCCAAAAAGTATTTTCTTACAGGAAACTTCTTTTGGCTGGCTGTTATCAGGGCCTGTTGCCGATCACTTTTCCGAAAGCCTGGTATATACTAATACTTACGTGTAATCTGGAAAATCAATTACGTCTTTTTTGGCAACAAGAAGAGCTAAATGAAGAAAGAAAACTTTCGTTAGAAGAGGAATTATGTGAAAATTATTTCAAGGCAACTTTTACAAACGACGGAAGTGGCCGATACACTGTGCACCTACCATTTAAAAATCTACTTTTTGGAAAGCCAATTCCTATTTTTAATAACACTGACTACAGCGCACTAAGAATATTAAAACAAATGGAATCATCGTTTGAGAACAAACCACAACTTGCAGCAGCCTACAGAGAATTTATGACAGAATACATTAAATTGAACCATATGCAAAAAATTGGTAAATATCCACATGATATGCCAAATCAATACTATTTTTTGCCCCATCACGGAGTGCTTAGAGAAAGTAGTGCTACTACTAAACTTCGCGTATTGTTTGATGGTAGCAGTAAACCGCCATCACATAACCCACTGAATGAAGAACTAAGTTCTGGACCCCCTCTGCAAATAATTTTGCCCCACATAATAACACGTTGGCGCCGATATAATGTTGCGTTTACTGCTGACTAAGAAAAAATGTTTCGGCAGATCAATATTTGTGAAGAGCACCAAAAATATCAATGCACTTTGTGGCGCGATGAAAATTCTAATGACATCAAAATATATAAATTAAAAACTGCGACTTATGGCACAACCGGTGCACTATTTCTTGCAATAAGAGTGATCAAACAAATTGCTAGTGAAGGAGCAGCTGATTTCCCGCTTGCGAGCAAGGTACTAACTACTGACACCCATGTGGACGATGTAATATCTGGGGCGGATACTCTTCAAGAGTCAATAGTTTTACAACAACAACTGCGTGTCCTACTAAAAAGTTCTGGATTTAATCTGCGCAAGTGGAATTCTAATTCTTCTGAATTTTTAAAGTATATTCCCATAGATAGTTTAGCAAAAAATAACTTTGAGCTAAAAAACACCGAAATGGTTAAAGCCCTGGGTTTATCATGGGATCCTTTGACTGATTGCTTTTGTTTTAAGATCAAGTATGAATTTTCTGATATAACTACCAAAAGCAGTGTTCTATCTGATTCAGCAAGACTTTTCGACCCTTTAGGGTGGTTGGCTACAACTACCGTTATCGGTAAAATTATATTTCAAAAACTCTGGCGTAAAGGAATTGATTGGTCGGATACCTTACCTAAGCCCTTAAATGACGAGTGGTCAAATTGTCGCATAGCTTTAAAAAACTGTAGAGGATATTAAAATACAGCGGTGGCTTAGATGTAATTCCATGCAGCTGTTGAGCTACATTTATTTTGTGATGCATCGAAATTATCATTTGCAGCTTTTATATATTTAAGAGTTGTTTCTAAAGACGGTACAGTTCATGTCAATCTTGTACAAGCTAAAACTAAGGTGGCACCTCTAAAGGTACTTACTATACCAAAGCTTGAATTATGTGCCGCTGTGCTAGCTGCTAAGCTGACAAATAAAGTCAGACGCACTATCGGACTTAATATTAATAAAATAACCAATTGGTCAGAGAGTGGTACAGTTTTAAATTGGATTAAATGCCAATCATCATTACTACCAGTTTATTAAGCAAATCGAGTTTCACAAATACAACGACTCTCCAACACTATTGACTGGAAATATATTTCTACCAAAGACAATCCTGCCGACTGCGCAACTAGAAGATTGCTTCCTCAAGACCTGCGACATCATACTCTTTGGTGGACAGGCCCCAACTGGCTCGTCGATAAACAAGAGAATTGGCCAGCCAAAAAGCTTAGAACATCCATACAACCAGCTGAAATCAATACAGCAACGACAAACGAGAATCAATATTATCCTGAATTTATGTCAAAATTTTCTACATTCAACAAACTACAAAGAGCGACTGCCTTTATTTTACGATGGTACGATAATTTAAAACTAATTATACAAAGGAAGAAGAATAGCAACCAGTACATTCAAATACAAATGTATGTATCTAACTTAGTAACAATTCTGTCAACCGTTAAACTAAAAGGAGCTCAATTGGTTTTAGTGAAACCGTGTCAACAAATCTTATTTCGTGATGAAATTAAAAGTATTTTAAGCCACAAGTCCTAACCTCTGAATAGTAAAATTTTACAACTTTAGCCATTTATAGACGATGATGGCGTGTTACGTGTAGGTGGAAAAATTAAAAAGGGCGATCGATACATATTGCAAAAAACACTCAATTTTACTAACCAAAAACGATCCTATTTCAGCTGTTATTTTTACCGATGTTCACTTAAAAATATTACATGGCGGTATTGAACTTATGCAGGCATACTCGTATGTTATGTCTAAATTTTAGATCATAATTTCACGAAATATCGCGAAATGAATAAAACAAAAATGCGTTATTTGCCTGAAATATGCTGCGAAAGCCTCCGAACCAATTATGGGCAACTTGCCATCTGTTCGTGTTAGGCCAGCTAGACCCTTTAAGCACAGTGGTTAGATTATGCCGGCCCTATTACCATAAAGCAATCAACTTTACGAAGAAGTGCTACCAGCAAAGCATACATGTGCCTTTTTGTGCGCATGTGTACAAAGGCCGTACACCTTGAAGCGGTTTCTGACCTTACGACTGCTGCCTTTCTCGCTGCATTTAGACGATTTATTTCAAGAAGAGGCCCATGTACAGACCTGTATTCTGACTGTGGAACCAATTTCATAGGAGCAAGTAAGGAGCTACGTGCTTTACACAACCAATCCAAAAGTTAACTTTGTAATGACTTAGAAGGAACACTCAATAACGGTGGCACAACCTGGCACTTTATTCCTCCCGCTTCACCCTACTTCGGTGGTTTATGGGAAGCTGGTGGGAAGTCTACTAAACACCATCTACGCCGTATACTGAAAGATCGAATACTTACTTTCGAAGAATTATCTACTCTTTTGTGACAAATTGAGAGCTGTTTAAACTCAAGGCCACTCTGCCCCCTTTCATCTGATCCCATAGATTTTAACGTACTCACACCAGCTCTTTTTCTCGTAGGAGAACAAACTACCACTATTTCTGATGAAGACCTTTTAGATACTAAATTAGATTGTTTAATAAATGGAAACAAATCGAAAAATTAAAGCAACACTTTTGGCAACGTTGGTCAAAAGAATATCTCAGCCGATTACAATCTAGGCCTAAATGGAACACCATGAAGCGAGAAGCAAAAGTTGGTGATATTGTCTTAATATTAGATGAGCGTTTTTCCCCAGGTTATTGGCGTCTTGCTAGAATAGAACAAGTACATCAGGGTTCCGATAATCATATAAGAGTTGTCACACTATATTCTAATGGCAGATACTTGAAGCGTCCTGTGGCAAAATTATGTTTTCTTCCTGAATCTCCTGCCTAACTAAACCAATTTAAGAACAGTTGTTCCTAGTGGGGAAGGAATGTTGCGGATTTTATCTTGTATTTTGTAATTATTCTTATGTTAATGAAGAACCCTAATTTAACGTAACTTGAATAAAAAAACAATAAGAACAGTTAGAACAGCCCAAGCTGTCTGCTATACTTGTAACCACTGAATTTAATAAAGTTTATAAATAGATTTCAAACCGTTTCATTACTGAAATTCTCGTACATTTGATTAGACGAAGTCTACACACAACCTAACGGCAGATGTTTTAGACTTTTTTCTAGAAAAAGCGTCAGAAATTCGAAAATAAGTAGTCGAAATCACCATAAGAAACAGAAACTATCGTTAAAAAATGATCAAAAAAATTCACATGTATGGAAGAAAAAATGCTCTATTTATTTTAAGGGTGTGTGTGTATGAAGTATTTGATTTAAGTTTCTAATTATTTATTATAAGCGGAAAACAAAACAATTTTCGTCTTTTTTAATTAAACTTTTAGTAACGTTTACATTAAAAACATTCAGCGTAAAAAAATTCTATTTTTTTTTGTTTCTAAAAATTCTTGAATGTAAATGAATTTGTTCAGCTTTAAATAAAGAATTTAGTTAAGTCCTTATGTCATGTATAAAGTTACATAATATATTGAAATCAAAAACGTATTCATCAGAGTTTAGAATAATCAGTTCTTAAGATATAAGAAGTTTTCAATCGTCAAATATTATTATGTAATATTTATGGAAACAATAGTCACATCTAAAACCCCTGCCCAACGCATTTCTTCGTTGTTCCCTCTATAAATCGTTGTATACTTTACTTTTTGCTATATGAAAAGTATCAGTGAGCCAATTTTTATTGTATATGCTTTTAGTTTCTTATATCCAACAGTCCAACTAATAATTTCATAAATAATTACTAATTAATTTTTGAAATTAAAATTATTTAATTTTACATGTACAATTTCTTTCAAATAATTTTTAAATAATTCAGAAGCTTTTAGAATTGCTTTAAAGTTACTTTTATGTTACTTAAAATCTTTTTTCTTTTTCGAACGAAGTTTATTATTGTGTGTCCGTTCAAAGGAGAATTTTTCTGCAGGACTGTATAATTTTCACTTTTTCATTAATAATTCATTTCAAATTAGAAGATTGAAAATTTAAAATTTTTTGTTTATAAAAGTTAATTTATTAATGAATTGTATTCAATTGAAAAAATGTTTTTTATTGAAATTTTAATTAAAAAAAACTTATTCAGACAGGTTGCTTCATTGTTTGTATGTTGGGCGTGTAAACGTCTCTCCGGATTTACATCAGCTTAGGTTTGTACCTAAACAGTAGACTACAATTTAATATTTGGTCATGGCCTGTTACAAAGTTCTGTACAGTGTTTGTGAGTGGATGTTGTATTTGTATTTGTTGTAATTCTCGAACATTTTTGAATTATTTCCAGTTTTTTTTTGCTTTAAATTTGTTGTCAGTTTTTTATAACACTACTTTTATACAGTTTATTGTAGCAAAATTCAATCTTTTGCAAACAAAAATTAAAAATCAGAATTAAACATCTAAAGGTTTGTAAGCAAGAATATTAATAAAAATTTCAAAAGCTTATATTATATTATAAGTGTCAGCTAAAAATATAGATTTTTTAAATATCAAACCTAAAACCTATGTCGTTTACATTTAGATATTGAAGCAAATATATTTTCTAAATAGAGAGATTCGAAGAAGATTCGTTGTGACAACCGAATATGTTGCTAATCGATGTTTTTTTTTGTAAAATTCAGCTAAATGTCCAAATAAATACGGAACTCGTAACTATTTAAAAACTGATTTGAAAAAGAAGACAGCCATTGATTGTAAATTAAAAACAACTTGGTATTTTCATATAAAACTACTTCTTTTTATTTCATCTCGATTTCTTTCTTTTTTTTAATTTCCTTTGTGTATCTTTATTTAAATAAATAAAATTGGAAAGTTTTAGGAAACATAAAACTTGACAACTGATTGCTTTAGATAACATTAAATAACATAATATTAAATAACAATAAATGCCAATAGTTTGAAGCGTAGCGTGTAAAAAATAGTGTTGTTGCTAATTGAGAGTGTGGAATGTATTCTTTGGGATGAAATTCGTTGTTGTTCCATCAAACATTCAGCGGGTATTATCAGAAATAAGAAAAAAACAATCAGCAGCAACACGTTATTATAATTGTAATCGAAAGCAACATTAAAATGAAGGTTGACTTTGACCTTAACACTCAGTTGCCAAAACCAACGAACAAAACACATTAAAAACAGCAATAACAACAGAAGATTAAGTGCTTTAATGTTTTTTGAATTATACAGAGCTTTAAAACTTTGTATTTTGTGTAAAAATATGAGATTTGAATTGAAAAGATCTTTGGGACTATAAATACCTTGACTCTTGTACACTTGCCATTATTAGAAATACTTGAAGTTGAGTTTTGACAGTAAAACTCTGATATGAATAGGAATTATTTTTTTCATATTAAATATCTCTTAAGCAAAGTTACACCACGTAGTTCACCTTTATTAGTAATGGTATTTATAAGCGCATTTTATTAATTAAACATCATAACCTGCAGATAAGGATATTTCGAACTCGCAAAAAAAGCACACGGGCAATAATATCACCATGTAAAATTACTTATTTAAGGACTTCAAAGCTTTAAAATTCTGTTCTGCATTCTTTCTGTTTTTTTTTTTGGACACGTCCTTGCTAAATATAGGCCATCTATCGGATTAACCAAATTCATGGCCAAATAAGTTTTCCCTTTGTCTTTTATGGGTTGTCATGTCAAGGGAAAAGCTTATAGAAATTGAAGGCAATGAGGCAAATTGAAAGCCTCACATTCACAATATTCCAAATGAAAATAATGTTTATTATTACTGTAGCGCCTTTCGTACTTAGTAGGCAATATAACAGTTGTCAATACATCTACTTCATTTATTTTTTACTTTGTCGGCGGTTTAACGCCATAGAACGCTGTGACATATGCTAGTATGTTTTTATTGTGGCCGGGATACGACGCGGGCTACCAAATCAATTACATGTTGAGTAGCTCCACGAAAAAAATTATGACGTTAATAATTGTTCGATTAGATTTCAGATTGAAATTTAACTAAATCTAATAACTAATTAATTTAATTATAAATTTAATTAAAAAAAAAGAAGACAACTTCCTTATTAAATAAGTATTTGAATCAATTAAAAATTTAATAAAATCTCAGTGCGAGCCAAAATAATACTTAAAATAGATACAAATATTTTTTGATGTGTAAACCAAAGCCCGATTCTAAGTGTTATATTTGAAATTTTTAAGTAGTTTATATAGTACTGATGCCATAAAAGTATCAGTTTTACTTGAGACTGGATATACTATTTACATATTATATTATTTTCTATTTACGTAGATCAATAAAAAATGTAAATCAACTTTCTGTGTTTAATCGTATCAAGTTATTATTTGTTAATTTAGATGTCTTCGTTTTTTAAGACCTCAAATTGTTTATATCTGTAACCCAATGATACTTTCAGGCATATTGGTTTGATTGTAAAACTAAGAAGGACAATTTTTAAGTTATTAAATAAACACGCTGTTTTGTTAACTTTGTTTTTTAAGAAATAAAGAGAAGGGGGCAAAGTAATTCCAGTTACATGAAGATTTGTACGATTCTTTGTGTTAATGCTCGTACCAGCACAACACTGAAAATCATTGTTAAGCCCTTTACTTTGCCTGAATTTATTAAAGAAGGCAAATTTATCTTGTTGTCTTTTGTGCCATCCTTCAGTTATACAACATGTTGATTTTATCAATATCATGATCGTAGTGGCAAAATCAATGTTTACGAGATGTGTGAGTGCAGCCGTTAAAAATTCAAGCTGAAGTGACCTTAAATGCTGTTGATTACTTGTGGCGTTTGTGGTTTTTGTTGTTGAAGAAATTTTATTCATAATTTAAGTTTTCAAAATAAATCTTCATGAACATTAATTTTAATATTTTACGTTTTGTATGTCAATCTGTTTATTTTGTTCACTCTTATTTAATTCAATTTGCAAAAACATAATTGAATTGTTTTCGCTTAAATGATTGCAGGTTAAGAAAATTACTACTCCTCATATGTTATTAATTATTGCGCTCAATTTGTGTTATTTTCAGATATGTTATGGCATTTAATTTAGTGTTAATGCAACTTAATACAAATTAATAAAAATGTAATGAAATATTTTATGTATAACTTTTTTTTAAAAAAGCTGTTTCGTTCGTATATGCGTAAAATTTCCTTTTTAATCATTTGGGTTTTTCAACTTAATCTTTTTATTTTTAAATATTGTTATTAGGTATAAAAGTGTTATTTTTCTGCTATTTGTTGGCGGAGTACTAAAGTATCCTTAAAACATACTTCTTACTAGCATATTTTTCTTGGTTTCTAAATGTTTCTTAGGGAAACCGAAATATTACTTTTCCCGATCTTCAGCATCTTTTGTTCAATATTAATTCGTTATAATAACAATAATAAACCCTCCTCTATTTCATGCTCTTTTTTCAAGTTCCGGGACTTAAAAAAATCTAGGTTCGATTTTGGGATTTAAATTTTTAAGCTTAAAGAAATATAAGTCTACCAATTAGACATACTTTTACTTAAAACATCGCTGTATTTTATAAATAAAAGAAAATTTGCTAACTTTTGTGTTGAAGTTATCAACACGAAAGATTAGAGTATATTATCAGTTCAATTTAAGTAATTTACCTGTTAAAAATTTAAGTTACTCTTTATTTTTTAAAATATACCCATATTCTTGCAATTGTTGAGGCTCTTCGCCATTTTCTCTTGCGGCTAATTTGCATACTTAAAATTGACCAAAAAATAAATTATGTTTGAAAAACAAATGTGACCAATTTCGTTAAAATTGTCAGAATAACTCATAATTATAAAAAAATCTGGTAAATGTAACCTTAAGGGATCACTAAATATATCAAATATAATGATATTAAAGTTCCTAGCGTTTTTAAATTAAATAAGTTTTTAACAAATTAAGTCGTGTAATTTGCAGAATAGCAAATATTCCATTACTTTTAAAGTTATTTTGTTCGAAATGATAAATATCGTATACTAAAAACGCCAAGATTTAGAAATCTTGAAAAGCTTGGATATATCAGTAATTTCAGAAATTTCGGTATCCCGCAAAATCCTCAGCTTTTTAAAATCAATTTTAATTGATACCCTTGGCTGTATGAGAACACATTAATAACTAAAGTATTTGACTTTTTTTTAAATATAGTAATATATATTTTCAAGGTTTAAGATTCTTATTTTATGTATTTTTAAAATAACTCAGCATTTAAAGTATTGAACATAATTGCCAAAATAACATTTTTTTGTTTTCTTTACAAGTTAAGGCAGAATTTCTTAACAATTTTGAAACAAATTTATGTCAAGAATCCAAATCTGGCATGGAAAAGCAATATGGTAGCAAATCGCAATTTTTCAAGCCAGTCACGCTTTTCTTTAATTACTCATATTAAATAGAAGTAACTTGTATGAAATTTTAAGACCCTTCCCCTTACAGTTACCTAGGTATACGACAAGATTATTTTCCTTTGTATGGGTACCTCCATATAAAAAATGAGGTTTATGGTATATAAACTTAAGGCTCTTAATGGTCTAATTCTCTAAATACACAATGATAATATTTCATCTTTCATGGGAGGTACCACGCCTACTGTTTAAATTCCAAAAAAAAATTTCTCTACTTATGCACTACTTTACTTATTGCAGTTCCCTAGGTGTACGATAATTATTATTCACTTTGTATGGAAGATCGAACCAAGGCAGCTATAGCTTACCGAGAAACAAACAAATTTTGTACTTTGTGCATGTAGATAGTAATTTTAATAATCCTTTTCTTGCAAATTATTGATTTCACAAAATAATTAACTTGTGGAGATGGGGCCATATCTTCGGAACTATTTACAAAAAAATAGGTTTCGATGTAAAAGAAATAATATTTGAAAAAGTAAATACATGCAGATAAACCTTTAATTCTATAAAAGACTTTCTATTAAAAATGAAGTTCATACGAGTATCAGCAATTTTTTTAATAAAATATATTAACATTTCAACAAAATAAAATTAAACTACGTGTAAAATTTAAAAAAAAAACATGTAACAATATCAAAAACATTCAGTGATGGTGATTATAAGCAATTGAAGGAGGATATTGCTTTGCTACTTTGTTGGCTGGAACAGAAGCAACATTACGAAAGGGTGCAGAAACTTGAATAACATCCTTGATATGTCCATGTAAAGGAATGCGTTTAACTACAGCATTAAAACCACTATGAGAATCAACCGTGTATTGAACCATACGTTTGAAACCGTCAGCATCAACTAAAGAGTATTCGCCATGTACAACATCACCGTTACGTTCTTCTTGCTGACTGTGGTAATCACCAGTTTGTTCGTCGCTTATTTCGTAGGCGAATTTGTATTGAATATGAGGATCATTATGATCGCCATTATAACGGTCAGAAACTGATTGTGGATCAAGACCAAATGATTTCATTACAACTGAGGGTGCAGAAGTGGGATGATAAGCTTGATCAATGGCTATAATGCCCGCCCTGGTGATAACAATAAAAGAAAATAGTGCTATAATCTGAAATAAGGCAAATAAATATAATCGTTTGGTAACACATTGGCACTTTGCACTCCTACCTTGTATGCCATTTTTTTTTTATGTACTTGTATGGGAATTATAAATTGTTTATATTAATTGCTTGAGATTTCAAGTTTGTATGCGAAATATTTGATTTATATTTGTTATTTATAGCAACTATACCTATTTCTAATTACATCTTTTTTTACAAAACTCGTGCAAAAATCGACTTTTACTTTTTTCTTAAAAAACAATTACAATTGTTTGTAGGTCAAATTTTACCTTTTCTTTTATCTGTATGACTTTCAAAAGTTTTTTTTTATTACTTTCGTATTTTTTTTAAATTATGTTTTTTCTGCTTTATGTGCAAAAAGTAAACAATATGAACGCAAAAATATAAAATCCAACATTGCGCAACTTGTTTTCTGGTTACAGATTAATGCCATTTACCAGATGTTAATTTAAATGTAAATAAAGGTCTTTTTCAATTTAACAAATCTTTTCTAAATCTGCGTAAAGTCTTAAGTTTTATGCCTTAATTACGCATGTATTTTTTTTTGCTGATGGAACATGATTGGTGCGGTTTAAAGTGCATGTGGTGTAGGTTTTAAATAATAATTATATTAACAATCATTTCCAATCGTGACATTCATCTGAAGTACGATTTTTGTTCTTGTGTGTGTGTTTTTTTCTTTTTGAATTACGAAGGAATTTATATAATAATTTGCAATTTAATGATTAAGTTTTATTAGCCTTGGATTTGTGTATTTCAATTAGTTAAAAAGAAGAATTATATTGCAAATCAAAGGGAGATAAGATAGCAACTTCAAAGAGTCTAATCCAGTAAAGTCATTATTTAATAAAAAATGAAAAAAATTAACCTTCTAAAATATTATTATGCTATTTTTTCTTAAATTTTCTGGCCGTCACTCTGTTTATAGCTCTTATCAATCTCCATTTTTTATTATTAACATTAAGTTCTTCCAACGGCATTGTGTAATTATATCGGTACTTTAATTATATCGAGATAGTTTTTTAGCACATAATATTTCGCTCTTGAGCCAAAAATAAGGCGTTCCGACTTCAACTGTTGCAATGCCTTTGGTGCTACTGCATCGAGTTTTAGGTCTTTCAACCCCCGATTTCTAAGAGTTCCACCATAATTAAGTTATTCAGCCGATTAAGCAAAAGTTATTTTTTAATTACTTCGTAACACATCAAAACGTCAAAATTCGACGAAGCATCTGATAAAGGCATCCATACTATGACCACTGATCAGATATTTTACAGCTATTGATAGCTGATATAGCTATTGATAGCTTAATAGTGTCAGTAAAAAAAATCATTGACCTAAAGGGCCGTTATGCCCCCGTCGCCCCATTATAATATTTTTTCATGTATAAAAGTATAATTTTCATGTTAGTAAAAGCCGCTAGAATTGTAAAAATTAAAACAAACTCAGAGTTCTATATTAATCTATTTAGAATTTTATAACCCATTCACCAAATTTGTATTATATATATATATATATATATATATATATATATATATAATATATATATATATATTTATATATATATATATATATATATATATATATATATATATATATATATATATATGTATATACAGTGATGTGAAAAATAATAAGGACACAAATGTCCAGCAAAAATATTTGATCATAAAATAAGTAAAATGAGAGAAATTCTAAAAAATAACTGTATTAATTTTCAGCTAATATATTACAAAAACAAGTCCCGTTACAAAAATTCAGAGAATTTGTATACATTTAATAAAATTAGGTTGGTTAGGCAGAGATCAGTTGGTTTTGGGTTGTGCGAATTAATAAGGACAAGGTTGCAAGGTTGCTTGGAATTTCAAAAACAATGGTAAGAAAATGCAGTCAAATGGATTCCTATTAGAGAAACACGTGGCAGAAAACCAAAAATTACACCTGCAGTAAAACGTGGAATCATTCGATGTGTAAAAAAGAATCCATTTATTTCATCGAAACAGATAAAAATTGATTTAAACATTAACATTGACTCATCAACAATTCGAAAAACCCTAATTAAAGAGAACCTTAAAGCTCATAGTGCTAGAAAAGTACCAATGTTGTCGAAGAAGAACATACAACAAAGGCTAAAATTTGCTGAAGAGCACGCATGCTGGCCTCAAGAAAAATGGAGAAATATTCTATGGTCGGATGAGACAAAAATTAATTTATTTAATTCGGATAGGGGTCTTCATACTGTAAGAAGACCAATTAATACGGAATACAACCCAAAACACACCATTAAGAGGGTAAAGCACGGCGGTGGTAACATTATTGTTTGGGGGTCATTTTCCTACTATGGTGTTGGGCCACTGTATCGTATACAGGGCATTATGAAAGCAACAGATTATGTTGATATTCTACATAATTGTATGCTTCCTTATGCCGAAGAAAATATGCCACTGCAATGGGTGTTCCAACAGGACAATGACCCCAAACATACGGCAAAGTGCACCAAGACGTGGTTTGTGAATAATAAAATCAATTTATTAGAATGGCCTGCTCAGTCTCCCGATCTAATTCCGATCGAGAATTTGTGGAGCATAGTTAAAACTTCAATTAGAGGAAAGTTTCCCACGAATTGCGATCAGCTATGGGAATTAATTCAGACTGCGTGGAATGATGTACCGCTTTCAGTCTGTCAAAACCTTGTTGACTCTATGCCACGACGATGCCAAGCAGTTTTAAAAAACAACGGCGCCTCAACAAAATATTAACCACTGGAAAGCAGTATTATTTGTGGATCTCTTTTTTTTTAAGTAATATAATTTTTTAGGCAATAACACGAAGTGTCCTTATTTTTTTTCACAGGGTGAATTTGTATTTTAAGTTAAATCTATTTAAAAAAATTTAAAATAAAAACAACAATTTTAAAAAACATAATGGATCTCGTTTTATAATATATTACCTAAAAATATGTACAGTTATTTTTAGCAATTCTCTCATTTTAATTATATTATGATCAAATGTTATTACTGGACATTTGTGTCCTTATTATTTTTCACATCACTGTATATATATATATATATTGGGTGACAGAGAATATACTATATATAATTTTACATCGAAAAATATCATCGGCTCTTAATCTGCTCATTTTTGTAGAGTTTTAGTACTTCCTGAAAAAGCTTTTAAATGGTACCCAAATTGATATCTTCAAAAATATGGTGTACAATCGTACTTTTTTGTGAAAAGTTAAAAGACCAAAAACTGGGAAAATATACATGAGCACCATTTTTTTTACTTGATGTTTTTTTTTACTTTTTTAATTCTCTATCGCTCTATATATTTTTTTTAGTAACACCCCATTTACACAGGCAAAGTTTTCTTTGCAAAGTTTTGATTTTATGTGGGAGAGAGGGAGAAAGAATGATAAGCAAAGTTGCTTTGTTTTTCGTTCGTTGCTTGTACGAAGTTGTATATGTAAGTTAGTAACAATAAAGTTAATAACATATTTTTTAAATACTTTTGTAAGCAATAAATATCGTCAAAACATTAAGTGCATTGACACTTAAACTACAACAAATTTCGCTCCACTTAAAACCAAGTGCATTGGCACCAAAATAGCTGACTTCACATTTAAACTTTTGTTCCAATTTAAACTAAGTGCATTGCCACCAAAAATAGCTGACTTCACACTAAAACTTTTGTTACAATTTAAACAAAGTGCATTGCCACCAAAATAACCGACGAATTGCGCAAGCATCGATTACTGATAATATTGCAAAATTAATTAATAAAGTAAGTTGCTGCAATTATGCTAAGTAAACAAATTTGTAGTATAAATAGTTAAGTAAATTTATTTTTAAGTGATTAACATTTTATCTTTAAAAGAATAAAGTTAACAAAAAACTAAAAGTTGTGTTTTTTATTCATTCGGATAATTAACCAACTTAACTGGCGCCCGAGCAAAATTCTACACTGGTTGGAAGGAAGTGACAGTAGGGGACATACGAGGACATTCCCTTCAACAAACAGTGATACACTCAGCTAATTAATACGTGTTCATACCAGTTGGAAGGAAGTAGGACACACACAAGGACATTCCCCCAAGAGGTAGTGATACACCTGCTAATTCATTAAAGAGTTCGAAGTGGCCCCTTAGTAGTGGCATCAGCAGCAAAAAGGACGCGTAGAACGCAAGCCAGCGAACAAGGATGAATTTTGTAGTATTAGTGTAAGATATAGGAATTTGTTTTTTTTAAGAAATTAACATAAGAAGTTTTTTCTCCGGCAACTTAACGGTCGCCTAGAACAATTTGCGTAGCAACGCAGTTTAAAAATAATAAGATATTTTTTTTCTTTTTCTCCGGCAACCTAACGGTCGCCTAGAGCAATTTGCGTAACAACGCAGTTTAAAATATTATAAAATTTTTTTTTAGTTTTGTTAAATTGTAAAAACAAATTCAATTTAAACATTTGTAAATTAAAATTAATTAGATATTAATGGAAAATTGTTTAAAAGATACAATCGATAAAATATTTGAAAAATATGAGACAATTGTAAAAAAGAACACACCGTCGAAGCAAATACCCGAACACCTCCTCTTAGATAAAACTAGTGGGCCAAAGCCAATTACATTAGAAACTTATAAGAAAAGGCAAGAAAAATATAAAACTAAATCAAATACTGAAATTAAAGTAACGGAAAAGAAGAAAAAAAGAGGGGAGGTAAAAAGGTACAAATCCGTAAGAAAATTGCTAAGTTGTACCAAGAGCTACATTTTGAAGGCAATAGGGAAAAGAAATTAGAAATTAAGAAAGAAATTATTGAAACTAGGAAACTAGCATTAGTAAATAAAAGAAAATAATAATAAAATTAGAAAAATGTCAAACCCCGATAATCTTATTCGTCCACTATTATTAAATAATGTAGCAAATATGCAACAACTAAATAGGGACGAGCTTGTAGCCCTAGTGAGCAGGCTAGCATTAGATGTTGTAAATAGACATACGCCAGCTGTAGTAAGAGCAACTCTTAACCCAAATGCTGATTTAGCAAACATTGAGGACCAAACTATTAATGCAGAGCATGCAAACAATTTGTCTGGTCTCGATAAGATACCAGATGTGGTCAAATGTTTGAGAGAATTTTCTGGTCAACCGGGAGAATTCAATTCCTGGAAAAAAAGTGTTGACCGCATCCTAAAAATTTACGAAAATACGAAAGGTACCCCCCAGTATTATGGCATAATAAATGTTATCAGAAACAAAATTACTGGCAATGCAGACATTGCACTCGAGTCCTACAACACGCCTTTAGACTGGGGCGCGATTTATAAATGTTTGTCCTTACATTATGCAGACAAACGGGACGTTTCCACTTTAGAATATCAGATGACCTCATTGGTCCAAGGTAATATGTCAGTAGAAGAGTTCTACCAAGCAGTCTATTCAAATCTGTCGTTAATTCTTAATAAAGTGGGATCTATGAACGTAGGTATTGAGGCTCAAAACCTTTTCACGCAGTCATACAGAAATAAAGCACTCGATACTTTTGTGCGCGGCCTTAACGGTGACATGTCTAGACTTTTGGGTATGAGGGAACCAACAGATCTTCCGCAAGCACTCCACTTATGCTTGAAATTGGAAAATCAAAAATACCGCAAACAATACGCACATAGTACTATGAGTCCCAGCCAAAGAATCAGGCAGCAAAACGATCTACCACCGTTGCCACAAAAAAATTTTCGAAGGCACGGAGGGCAACAACAATTTTACCCAGAAATAGCTTTTATACCACGCTCGCAACAGCAAGTTTTTTCGCGACAAAATGTTTCAGACCAACAATTAATTAGTAATTTAAATGAACAAATGCATAGGCAGCAAGCTCCAATACGCCCTCTGGCACCAAAACCAACATTGCAACCTCCGCCACGTCCAATGGACGTAGATGAATCTATAAATTCAAGGCGTATAAATTACAGTAATAGACCACAGTTCAATAGGTTTGCCAGCAAAAGGCCGTCCCAAGCGCCATCCGAGCAAAACATTAGACCACGGAAAGAGCAGCGTAATTTTCACATTACGAACGGACCAAGCACTTACGCTAAGCAAATAACTGACAATCATCTTAACGAATACTTGGACGTAGTATCAGAGAACACTGAGGAAACGGAAGAATACTGTGATGTAAGTTTTTTTAGACTAAAACGCTCTTTGCTACCTTACATAGAATG
The DNA here is from genome assembly GCA_937654795.1 of Cistogaster globosa. NCBI lineage: Eukaryota > Metazoa > Arthropoda > Insecta > Diptera > Tachinidae > Cistogaster > Cistogaster globosa. Next base: position 80,175,830 of record OW569403.1, read on the forward strand.
TCGTACGAAGAGCGGAGATATACTGAAATTTTTGATAGACTCTGGCTCAAGCCAAAACTATATCCAATCAAATTTAGCAAAAAAAATCATACCAAATAAAGATATTTTTTCAATAAAGACTATTGCAGGCAACATGCAAATTAGAGAACATACTTATCTGAATTTGTTCAATCGGACAAAACCTTTTAAATTTTTTCTGTTACCTTCCCTTACAACATTTCATGGCATTCTTGGCTACGACAGCCTAAAACAGCTTGATGCTGTAATAAATACAAGCAAAAATATATTGCAAACAAAAAATTTTACCATAAAAATAAAACAGCTGGAAACTGCAGCAGTAAATACTATTAGGATTCACGACGAAAATATAACGCCACATCAAAAGCAAATCTTACTACAGTTATTTGTCAAACATCCTAAATTGTTTTTAGAACCAGATGTTAAATTAACATACACTACCAGGGTGGTAGGTGAAATTAGAACCTCTACGGAGTCACCAGTCTATAGCAAATTTTATCCTTACCCTGCTTCACTTAGGAATGAAGTAGACGGTCAAGTCAAACAGTTATTAAAAGATGGTATAATTCGACCATCCAGGTCACCTTATAATTCGCCAGTATGGATAGTACCAAAAAAACCTGATTCCAACGGCAACAAACAGTTCAGAATGGTGATCGACTATAGGAAGTTAAACTCTGTAACAATAGCCGACACATACCCAATACCCGAAATAGAAGGTATGCTAGCTCAGCTTGGCAACAACTCGTTTTTCACTACATTAGATCTTAAAAGTGGATTCCACCAAATCCCATTAAAAAAGTCCGACATAGAGAAAACTGCTTTTTCTGTGAAAAGTGGCAAATTTGAATTTGTTCGATTGCCATTTGGGCTCAAGAATGCGCCTGCCATATTCCAGCGTGCTCTTGACGATATCCTCCATGAACACATTGGCAAGATTTGCTACGTGTACATTGACGATATTATAATTTTCAGTAAAACTGAAGAAGAACATATTAAGAATCTTGGGAAAATTTTTGAAACACTAGAACAAGCTAATTTAAAGGTCCAATTGGACAAATGTCACTTCTTTCAGAAGGACGTCGAATTTCTAGGTTTTATTGTATCAGGAGAGGGTATAAAAACAAATCCAAAAAAAGTTGAGGCAATAGCAAATTTTCCGGAACCAGTAAATATAAAACAATTACGTTCATTTTTAGGCCTGTCCGGTTACTACCGCAGGTTCTTTCGCGATTATGCGAAATTAGCAAAACCACTAACTATTCTACTAAGAGGGAAAGAAGGTAAAATTTCAAAAAATAAATCTGCTAAAATACCAATAGTGCTTGACGAGCAGGCAAAAGAAGCATTTTCTAAGATAAAAAATGCGTTAGTTTCAGAAGAAACAATATTATCCTTTCCCGACTATGCCTTAGATTTTGAACTTACAACAGATGCCTCTAGTTTTGCCCTTGGTGCCGTCCTTTCACAAAAAGGAAAACCCATTTCATTTATTTCAAGGACATTTACAAAGGCAGAAGAGCATTATGCCACCAACGAAAAAGAAATGCTCGCTATAATTTGGGCATTATCCTCATTGTGAAACTTTCTGTACGGGCATGCAAAAGTCAAAATTTACACAGATCATCAACCTCTAACTGCGGCTTTAAGCAACAAAAATACAAACAGTAAATTAAAACGCTGGAAAGCGAAACTAGAGGAATACAATTATGAAATGTTTTATAAGGTTGGCCATACAAATGTAGTGGCTGATGCATTGTCAAGAATGCAAGCACCAACACAAATAAATTCGTTATCGATTGCCACGCACAGCGATGATAGTTCATCGCAAAATTTAATTCAATCAGTGGATGTGCCAATAAATGTTTTCAAGAATCAAATATTCTTAGACTGGTCAGCAGAACCCAGATATAACTTTCAGATAATTTTCCTACTTTCCATCGCCACATTATTAAGGAACAGGAATTTAACCAAGACAAGCTCATTGCATTGTTGAAAAAGTACCTTAATCCATCAGTTATTAATGGGATTAAGGCCCCCGAACCCATAATGGGGATCATTCAAGAAATATTTCCAATTCACTTTAGTAAGTATCGTATTAGATTTACATGGAGGGAAGTAGAGGATATAACAAACCATCAAAAGCAAGAGGAAATCATCATTGAAACACATAAGCGAGCACATCGCAATGCTAAAGAAAACAAGATGCACATTCTGGAAAAATACTTTTTTCCCAGCATGAATGGTAAAATAAATAAAATAATTAAACTTTGCACAATTTGCAAAGCAAACAAGTACGACAGGCACCCAAATAAACCTGCAATACATGAAACTCCTATACCCACACAGCCTGGTCAGATAGTACATGAGAAATCATTTAATTCTGCGTCTATTACTTTTATGGTTGAAGACATTTTAAAAATACAAATATACAAATCTCCACCTTACAAAAGTTCTGTTAATGGACAAGTCGAGAGATTCCACTCGACATTATCGGAGGTTATGCGCTGTTTAAAGGCAGAAAACAAAGATCAGACATTCACTCAACTCTTGGACAGAGCAGTTTACGAATATAATTACTCTTTTCATAGTTCCATAAAAGGCAGACCAATAGAAATTTTTTTCGGTAGGACAGTTAGCACGGATCCCAAGCAATTTGAAAAAGCTATACTCAATAATATTCAAAGACTACAAGACAAACAACAACAGGACTTAAATATCCATAACAAAAAACTTCATCCAATTATTCACTATAAACAAGGCGAAATTATATACGTTAGGATACATAATAGATTAGGTACGAAAATGACACCGAGGTTCAAGAAGGAAATTGTTAAGGAAAACAGAACAACTACAGTTCTAACCGAATCTAATAGAATAGTACATAAAAGTAATATTAAAAGCTAAAGACAACTTTATTATTTTTTTTTTCAGACTAATGTTAACGATGACGACAATGGCCTTAACTGACTTTTCAATAACGGACTATTCAGCAACCTACATAATTCCGATAAATAAAGGACTAGCCAAAATCCAGGAAGGAACGTTTAAGCTAATTCACCTCGTTAATTTCGAACTGTATGAACAATTTTTAGCAGACGTAGAAGAAATCCTGAAAGAGAACATACCACCACACAATATTTTTTACTCAGCTTTGAAACAAGAACTGGAACAGACAGAAAAATTAGTAGAATCAATAAAGCCAACAAGCCACAGAGTAAAGAAATCACTTAATTTTCTAGGAACAGCAGGCACTCCAGACCATGACGACTTTGCGGCACTACAAGACAACGCTAACGAACTTAATAAAAATAACAATAGACAGTTTTTAATAAATCAAGCTCTAACTGAACGAATGAATAATTTGACGCTACTTACCAACCAACTGACGAACTCCATTAGAAGTAGTAATAGTTTCAATAACGAATTAGTATTAAGTATACAAAATAAATTACGATTAGTCAAAGAGGAAATTAATAATGTACCGTGCAAAAAAAAAAAGAATTAGATATAGCTCTTAGGACATTGCAAAGTGAAAAAATGCCATTTGCATCTGCAGAGGAAGCTTTGGGTTTTGCCGAAACAAGTGTTTTATATAATGCAACAATGTTAGCCTATATTATAAAAATACCAAAAACAGAAATCGAATCTTATACCCATATATTAGTCAAACCTGTAAAAAGAAATAATTCAATTATTAATATTCCCTTTGAAAATGTACTAAAAAATAAAAATAGCATATTTGCAGTAATAAATGAATGTAAGACAGTAAATTCTATATCCATTTGTAAAAAAAAATCAAATTATTAACATAAGTAACGAAACTTGCGTAACAAAACTACTATACAGTGAAAAGAACCCAACCTGCAAATTTAGCAATGCACATCACGTCAAATCATTAGAAATACTACAAGATGGAATGATACTTTTGAATGATTTTAATGGCACTATTAACAACACTGTAGAAGAAATAACAGTTGGTGGCACATACATTGTAAAATTCACAAATATGACGATAAAAATAAACAACGAGTCTTTCTTTAACAACAAAAGAAGAACCAGCCAGAATTCAGTTCACTCCAGTAGAAAAGGAAAGAATTCATCTTCTCTCACTGGAATCTATTAACGAACTTTATATTAACAACATAGAACGTTTGGGTCGATTACGAACAAACTACAAATTAAACCAAATCCTTATAACCATTTTCGCATTATTAACACTAACAGCGTTTTCAATCCTACTCTGTTACAAAAAAAAGCAACAGATAGTGCTACGATCAGTTCTCCCACCAGCTACACCGACAAATATGCGAGTCATAACGGAGGGCACGGAAAAAATAGAGTTACCCCTTCAACTACACCTTAATAATCTACCATATTTTTGATCAATTGGGGACAATTGATTCTAAGGAGGGAGGAGTTAGTAACAATAAAGTTAATAACATATTTTTTAAATACTTTTGTAAGCAATAAATATCGTCAAAACATTAAGTGCATTGACACTTAAACTACAACAAATTTCGCTCCACTTAAAACCAAGTGCATTGGCACCAAAATAGCTGACTTCACATTTAAACTTTTGTTCCAATTTAAACTAAGTGCATTGCCACCAAAAATAGCTGACTTCACACTAAAACTTTTGTTACAATTTAAACAAAGTGCATTGCCACCAAAATAACCGACGAATTGCGCAAGCATCGATTACTGATAATATTGCAAAATTAATTAATAAAGTAAGTTGCTGCAATTATGCTAAGTAAACAAATTTGTAGTATAAATAGTTAAGTAAATTTATTTTTAAGTGATTAACATTTTATCTTTAAAAGAATAAAGTTAACAAAAAACTAAAAGTTGTGTTTTTTATTCATTCGGATAATTAACCAACTTAACTTGTATACATGCATATATTTTTGTGTTTAAGCACCAAATGCAAAACGTCCAAAAATTAAGAACGATCACACAGAAGGAAACAAAATTTGTAAAAGAAAGCTTTGTGTGTCTGAACACCAAACAAAGTTTTAAAGAAAATTAACAAAACTTTGTCAAAGTAAAATCCCTACATGAATGCAGTAACTTCACTAAAGTAGATTTTTTCCAAATGTTGATTTCAACAACTGTTCAAAATAGAATTTGCTATCAGTTCGTGCTAAATAACAAAAATAAATTTTTTTTATTGTAAACTCAGAATAATAAAAAATTATTTTCTAATGCATCAATACTTTTTCATTTTGAAAGTGTTTTCATTTTCCACACCGAATTCTTCGTTTAAAGCAGATTTCTACAATAGCAGTGTTAATTGCTTCGAAGTTAAGAGCGCTGCAGTACTCAATATTGTCTGTTTCGACGTTTCATTTTCCTTTTAAACATTAAAAAACATTTTAAAAAACCATAATTTTGAGAGTTGTCTAACCTTCTAAAAAATCTTTCATTCCCACTAGTATAGCTCGATATTAAAATTGACACTATAATATTTTGCTTTTTAGTGACACTTTCCATAGCCATTTTAAATTTTTTTTCAACGGAATTTTAAAATTCTGCAACCACGTATTTAGGAACTGATACAAGCTCACAGGCAATGAAACGATTAATTTTCATCCACTTGACATGAAAATTAATATTTTAATGAAAAGAAAAACAAAACAATATTCTTACTCGTACATAATGATTTAACATGTTTCAACTGTTTACTAGCAAAAGTTAAAAATAAAAAAATTCAAGTGAAATATACGCAATTAGAGGAAATTTTAAAATGAAAAACTGTTCACGTGAGTATATCACGACTGATTTTTATGAAAGGTAGCAATATCATATCCCAGAGTATGGAGACTAGAAATGTATTTTGTATTTATATAGTAAGCAAACGGTAATTACTAAAAAAAATAAAATCAAATAAAAACAAATAACGTAAACGAAAAGAAAGAACAAAACACATAACTTACAAAGTAAAAAAATAACAGATGAACTTAATACACTAAAAGAAAACAATGGTTACTATATATGGACTTAAGTATAACAAAAATTTTTTTTAAAAATAAAACGGACATTGACAAAACTTTGAAATGTAGGTGGATACTGTCTGTAGGGCAAAAATTTGCAATTCCTAGAGATAAAAGGAATTTTTCTCCCATACATGTAATAGCGGGTCTTGAACAAAAACAAGTTGCAAGAAATATCCTTGCGTATAATATCAATAGTTTCATAAGAAAAATAAAAAATACACCGAAAGAAAAGTTTATATTAAAAATTTACAATCACACTAGAAACTTTTTAAAGAAATACCCAAATATAGTTATTACGAAATAAAGGGCTGCACAAGCATAAGAAAAATGTCTTATATGCAATCATGTAAAGTTCAAGTAGTGTGTGCATAGAACACTCTCATTTTCAAACATATACTTCCAAACATAAATGTTTTGCTGTGCCCCCAAAATAGAGAATTAGGGAACAAAATTGTTTTAAATCATTGATAGAAAGCAGAACTAGAACAAAAATGATATCAAAACTGAAATAGAAAATTTAAAACATGCTTGAAGTGTTTGATAGTAGAATTCGGCTAAAGAGAAGTGTCGTCTAGTGTCGTCAACTTTAAAATATGAAAATACACAAAAATGGAGAAAAATCCATTATAAATTCTGTTTTATTTAAAATGTTAATTGAATTATTTTTTCAAAATTATTGTTGGTTTGGGTATGAAAGTTGACGTATCATTATTTGTCCCAAATTTAGCTTCAATAGTAATAAAAAACTCTGCGGTTTCGTTTAATTCAGAGTCACTTACAAATTTATATGGTCTATAATTTATTACCACCGATTTTGTAAATATATCCACAGATTTCTTTTTTGAATCATTATCTGCAACAATTTTAGGTGTCACAGAAACATCTCCTAAGTTGGCCTTAGCACTTATACTTTACCAAACTTGGCGTGGTCAGTTATTATATTTATAAATGTTTTTACATTTGCTACATATTAAAAGGACGGAAATTTCCTCCCCGCGAGCATTCTCAATAATTTGAAAAACTTTCCATACCATGCTGCGTCCGCGTTTTGAAACTATTTTGTATTCACCAGAAACAAGTTTTAACTTTATTTCATTTATGCTAGAAACACAAATGGGACGAACGACAAATTTCGTCCAACACGACGAATTCGTCATTGTGTAACGTCGTATGGAGCACAACAACAACGACAAAATTTTCTTACTTTTTTACTTTTGTTTACTTTTTGTGAGTTGACCATATAAAAAATAAAATATTAAAACAAAAACACAACTAAAAACTTATTTTATATTTAACTACTTATTTGTGCACTTATATTTAATGCTATAAGATACAAATAAATTAATTTTTCGAGTATAATAACTTTACTTACTAAATTACTTCGAAACTAAAAAGAAACATGGTCACATTTTACTGAGTTGTTCGTCATTCGCCGGCGTAAGAAATAGAAATAAACCTATTCCAAAGTTCACCGCTTATGACGAATTTCGTCCGACGTCATGATTGTGTGCAGTTTCATATAAACAAATGTGTATTATTTTTGACATTAATATTCGCGACCAAAAATTCGTCGCTCGTCTCAGTTGTGTTCCTAGCATTATGTTAATAGCGGTGGTTTTGTTTGTGGGGCTCTATGAACAATTATTTTAAATTAACCAGAAAAATAATAATATAAAATATCGCTTACATTAAATGTATTCATTTCTTCACACACATCTTTTCTATAATAGCTATATAAAAGTTTATTATTTCAACAGCCGTAAATCCCATAATTTAACAACACTGCTTTATTTTCGTGAGCATTTTTTGTAAATGTTCTAGTGCACTTGATGTTTCTACTATGATTTTCTGTTTCTTTTGTTTCATTATCGCCTTTTGTTTTGATGTTCAACTTTGGTTTAAAACACAAGCACTAACAAAGCTATAAAAAGAAACTTTTCGGATGGTGAATAATTTGTTTTAGTGACAGCCATGTTTTGTTGTGCTTGTTTTGATATTTATATTTAAACTGAAATTCTGTGTTTAGAAGTAGTGTGTACTAGAACATAGAACTTTCAAAACATTTTGTGCAGCTCTTTATTACGACATCAGACAAAGGAAACAAAACGGTTGCTATGTAGAGACATGAGTAAACACACAAAATGGAGGAACTACTAGGAGACAAAAATACATATAGGACATTGAGATCTGATCCTACCACGACGCTTTAAGGAGAGAATAATAACATTGTCTGTGCACTTTTTAAAAATTGTGACATTGATGTGAATTAATGGCCTGCCCAAAATACATAAACCTGATATACCTCTTAGACCAATTGTATCATCAGTTCAAGTACTTGCTACAAATTGCAGTTTCAAAAAATTGAATATTAAAAATTCTTTCCCGCTGATTGACAATTAAAAAAAGATAAATATAGATAATGACGAAATATTAATATCTTTTGAAGCAGTTTCCCTATTTACAAACATTCCAGTCAATATGGCAATTAAAAATATCTTGACCAAATGGAACACAACAAAGCAGCACATAAAGATAAGGAAATCTAAGTTCCAAAAAATTTTACAATTTTGTTTAATTGATAACAAGTATTTCAATTATAATGGACAAATCTATAACCAAATATTTAGAATGCCAATGGGCAATCCCTTGTCTGATATCATATTAGACCAATTACTTGGCTATAGTAAAGAGTACACAAAAGGATGAAATTCTAAAAACCCTAAATAGATATCATAACAAATTACAGTTTACGATTGAAATAGAATAAAAAGGAATAATTATATATTTGGATAACAAAAATAAAAAGAACGAATAACAACATAATATATGACTTTTACGAAAAAGAAACGGCCTCTGGAAGAATAATGAATTTCAACTCAACATTACCAAAATACCATATTAAAAACACCTCTAAAAACCTAATAATTAGAGCTTTGAGCATTATTAAAAAAATTCCATGATAAGAATATTAAACGAATTATACAAATACTACAGGACAACAGCTTTCCTACAATATTAATAAAAACACTTTTAGATCTACATATACTAAAATTACAAACAGCAAAAATCAACATTCAGATAACACAACTGTTAAAGATATGAAAAAAATTTTCAGTGTGCAATACATTCCGGTAGTGCGATCCACTAACTTTTAACAGTTTAAAAGGTGTTCACTTTAACCACACATTTTATTTATAACCATGGTAAACAGTTTTATATTTCTCTCTATTCTAATTGATATTACACGGCAACTCTGCCAAGCGAAACGTCAAAATAGGAGAAAATAACAAAGAAGAATACAAAAAAAAAAAAAAACAAAACAAAAACCTTGTGATTAATAAATTTTGAATAATTTTGTGCAAAGTAAGTAAAAAGTTATAAATTATTACTATTTTATTAACTTAGTAAATGCTTTTAAATTTTCAAGTAGAATGGGTAGTACTTCTGCTAAAAGAAGCCGTGCGTCTGCCGAGCAGCTTAGACATATGGTTGACTTTATAGTGACCAACCCGGGACTTGCTGGCGGTAAATTAAAAAAGCTCCATGGAAAATTGGAGTGCAACAAGAAGTGGAGCGAATTGTTCGAAACTCTAAATAGTCTTGGTTGGGCGGTTAAAGCGGTTAAACACTGGCAGGCGGTAAGTAAATATACTTAAATAAATATAAAACGATTAGTAGATATACGGTAAACAAACACTTTCTTAAACGGATTAAACCACACAAAAAAAGCTCCTGTTAATAAAACACAATTTGTTTTGCTAAAAATAACAGCTGGTTGAAGCAGCTTGCGTTAAACACCAGTAGATATCGTTTAAAGTGTTAGTGAATATCAAAATGGTTAATTTTGTGGTTACCATTTTTAAGCGAAACAACTGTGGTTTAAAAAGCATAGTCAATCGCACTACGGGACTCACTGACAAAGAATTATAAAAACAATAAAAACAGAAAAAGTTAGTCTAGCGCATAAACTAAACAAAACAATATTTACAAACGTGAAAGCGCCAGCTAATAAGTAAAGACAACAACATTATATTTGAAATAAGCTGTAAAGAAACAGAAGAATAAAGCTGTGATCTCATATATATAGGCACAACAAAAAGAACATTATATACGAGAATATACGAACACAAGATGGACATTGAAAAAAGAAAAAGAATTACTGCATTAGCTCAACCCATCATAGAAACAGGGCACACAGCTGACTTTGATACAGTTAAACAAAGAGAAAGTGGAGAAAGAAAGTTTCATTGTTGAGAGCTTACATATACAACAAAAAATTAAACAAACAATTAATCACAAGGAAGATACTGACAACATAAGCGCAAGCTATAGTGTTGCACCAAAATAAGAAATTCAAAATAACAACTGTGATATTAAAATAAGTAGTACAATATTTAAATGTTTGTCAATTGTAAAATTCTTTTTACTGTTTACTTTTAAATGTGATATATCTTAAAATTATTGTAAGTTCTTATTGTTTTTTTTTTTATATAAATCGTATAATAATCTAGTAATTTTATTAAATATAGACGCAAAGTCAACAAAAAATTGACGAAACGTTGTAATAAAAAATTAATAAGTCTTCTTACATTTCTTCTCATTAGGCCCAATTAGCTTAATAAAACACCAAAACATAAAACTTCATTTAATAATTTTGGGGTATAAAAAAAAAAAATATTAAAGATTGCTAAACTTAGCACTTGTTATTTAAAAAAGATCTAGGTTCGCTTGGTAAAAAGGAAATTAGTAACTGTATCAAATGAAAATCATCGGCATATGTGAATTTATTAAAAAATTGGATAATTCTTTTGGAATCAAAGAAATTTTTTCTTCAGTATGATTTCATTTTAAGTTATAAGAAAATATAAGCTGTAAATCCCAGGGATATAATAATATATAAATCAATGAATTTCTCTCTTTCAGGATCTACAAATGAATCGAATTTCTCAGCATGATAACAAATTGCATTTACACAGAAGAGTACATCTCAACAAAGTGCTTTAACACACGGCTGATTGTTTTTAATGATGAGATAAGTTTGCGATTTTTTGATGCGATAGTAAGAAATAAGTTTAGAAACCACCCAATACAGGTATGAAAGTTTTGTTGCCAACTGTAAAGCACGATGTTGGCAGTGAAGTGGGGTTGTACGTTAGCTGCTGGAGTAGGCTTTGTTTATTTAGCATATTATAAAAGAAATCATCCCTTCATTAATGTGGTGACGAAAAGCCGTCAAAATAATCATATCAGCCTGGTTTCCTCTTTACTTCCGACCTTAGGTTTTATCAGAAACGTGACGGACAAGGTCGAATTTTAATTTATCCTCAACATCTAAATCTTTTAATAAAATGATATTCCCATGATTTTACCTTCTCCCACTTTAATAATAATAGTTCGGCATAGTAATATGTCTTTCATATCTTATCTTTGTACAGAAAAACTTTAAGTTATAAGAAACAATATCGTTATTTAATGATTCAAATATTATCACATTTATTAAGTGGGCTTAAAACAAAAACTAGTCAACAACGGAATGAACAAATTTAACAAAAGTCCAAGTTTATAGGTGTCTTACGCTGTAGGCAGGTGCAGCAGCAACAAGGGGAGCAGCTCTAACAGCGGGTGCTGCGACAACTGGAGCAGCTCGTACAATTGGCGCAGCTCCTACAACTGGAGCAGGTGCAGCGACCAAAGGGGCCGCTTTAACAATGGGAGCAGCAACTACATATGGTTCACGGCGGACAACAGCGTTGAAACCATTAATAGGATCGGCAGTGTAAGTAACGGTACGTTTCAGGCCATCAGCGTCAATTAATGTGTATTCACCTCGGACGATATCACCATTGCGTTCCTCAACATGACCTTTGGAGTCACCAGACAGGTTGTCTTCGACATTGTAACCGTATTGGTATTGGGGATTAGGGTCGTATTCTTCAAGTTCAACAGTTTTGGCCAAAACGGGGGTAGCAGGTACCACAACAGCAGCATTGGCGACAGCAAATAAAGCGAGGGCAATCACAAACTACGCAAAGAAACGCACAAGCAAAAAACAACATATTAATTATTTTTTATTTAATAAATAATTGCATATATTTGACTTTTATGCGCTTCACCACAGGTGGAAGAAGGGTACAACTAAGTTTGTCATTTCATTTGTAATTTCTACAACATTTATTTCCAACCCCATATGTAAAAGTATGCTGAGTTCTTATGTAAAGCGAATGGGATTGTGCGACGTCCGTCTTTCCCATTTAATCAGACATAGTTTCAATAATTTTGCTATCAAAAATTAGCAAGATTGGTAATGTCCCTTGAGACATCGGGAAAAACACTACTTTTGCCTCTAACTTGTCCATATTTGAAACAAATCTAGTTTCGTGAAGTAACTCCAAGCAAAAAATATTTATATGGGGCAATAAAGAAAAAACATAGAGTGAAGAAATTGGCGTTCGCACAGATTTTCAGAGTGTTGGGCCTTTGAACTTTTCGTAGAGAAGTACGATTGTGTACCATATTTTTAAGATATTAATATGGGCATCATTAAAAAGCTTTTGAAGAGATCTTTTAGGAAATACTTAATTTTGTAAGAATGCTCAATCAATTAAGAGCCGATAACATTTTTTGACGTTAAATTATATATAGTATTTTTTTTTAATCCTTGTCACCCCAATATTTTTTTTATTGAAGTTACTTCACTTATCTAGATTTACATATATGGTGAAGGGTATTTCAGATTCGGCATAGCCGAATATAGTGCTCTAATTTGTTTTCCTTTATTTTTATAAATCAGTTATATCTTATATAGTTCTTTTTAAGTCTATTTTATTTATATGTATATATTTTTTTAATTTCAAGTTTTTAAGTTAAAATTTTTCAATTTTTTGTGATAAATTTTGTAAACCAATTTTTTTAATCCCACCTTGTAGGCCATTATTTTTATTTAAGTTAGTTTGTTTGTTTAAGTTTAAACACTTAATTTGTTCTTTACACTAGGAGCTTAAAACACTGAATGTCTTTTCTCTGTTTATTGTCCACAATTTATAGTTGAAATATTGTCATTGAGGCTTCTTCATTGACATTCGTTGTTGATGTTTTCAAAAACATATGAAAATTAATATTCAGCTCATACCCATTCAACACTATATAAGTAGGAATTTTTTATATTTTTCACTCCACTACAATTCACTTGATTTCGTCATATCTGTGTTATTCTGGACATTTAAATTTTTTACTTAATTTTTTCCCCAAAATTATACACAATAAATTTAATTTTTAGTTTATAATAAATTTTACAACAAAAACAATTAGGAAACAGTTTTAGTTCGCGGTAATAATGACATTCTAAAAAAGTGACATTAATACTGAATAAGGTAAATTAATTATTCCCTGGATTTGTTTTAAACGTTGGGACGTTGGAAAACTGCTTCTATGAGGGAAAAATTGAATTATGTTATAAATGGGGATAGAAGTGGGCTTATTACAAGAGTCTTAAGCGAAGGTATAGATGTTGATTAATCAAGATATAAATCAGCTATTTACAATTTACCGATGATAAGGTTAAATAAAGTTACTTTAGAAATAAATAAGCCGCATAAAGCCAGGTTATTCTGCAATTCTTCATTGTGGGCACAACAAAACAAATGGTAAGGGCCCAACTTTTGGACCCAATTACATTATTCAAGCGAAGATTAAAAATTTGTTAGATATATATCTACAAAGCTTTTTGTGAATCATGGTTCAGAAAAGAAAACGGGCAACGTTAAATGATTTACAGTGGGTATTTCCAGTTTTCTTATTTATTTCTTCAAATCATTTTTCTACTTTTTTACAACAATTCCTAGGATTATTGAACATTTTTTTTATAAGTCGAGCATATCTAATAAAAAATTCCCGTAATTTTTGCTAAAAGATGCTTGTCAAAAGATGCTTGCTAAAACCCATTTGCTACACGTATTTTCTAAACTAAAGGCAACCTGGTTCTTGAATAGTCATTCAGAAGCCGATATTTTCTGGAAACAATTTTATAATTTTTTGGGGCCTGCGATAGTTGATACTCTGAAAATTGATTAAATAAAACTGAATCACTTCTGTCCTATGAAAAACATGTATAAGATTTATTGATGATTTACTTCAAACAGAAGAACATGGGTTTACTTAATATACTAATTACAAGTGTCACATTAAAAAATTACGGAAAGTCAATGGAAATATTCACCTAAGTCATTTTGAATCGGTATAGTGTCACTTATAAAAGTGTCATAATGCTTGCACCTCAAAATGAGAAAACTAATGCTTACATAACAAACAACAAATCTAGTTTAGTGGCAAAACTTAAGATTTAAGGACCGTCAAAGTTTGCTATATGGCATATGTCAAATATTTTAGGTTTATAAATATTGTAGAAATGAAAATTAAAAGATATAAGTAAAAAATAGAAAACAAAATTAACTGATATCGGCTTTGCTTACCAAAGATTTCCTGCATAGTTGGACATGGACATTATGTCCTTGGCCGTTATAACATGCCACTATTTTTAATTTGCTTTATAGGGAATATTCTATATACAAAACAAAATCAAGGCTTGTGTTATTGCTACAACCATCAATTTTCGGCGGAAATCATTTTAATTGCAATATGAACATTGAACTTACTTTTACTTATAAAATTAGAATACAAACAAAACCCTGTGTAACAATTCTACCATTAGGAATTTAGCTGGGTTTTTTAAAAATTATGCTATTAAAAAAACACTGATATATGTCTATATTCAAGATATTATATAAACAGATATATTCATACGGTTATATATTGTTTCATCATATTTTAATCGTTTATAGAAGAGAAGTTTAAACAGAAATTAAAACATTACAAATAACGGTGCTTACTTTTAGAAAGCTAACCCTGACTTTAGATCAGTTATTAAAAACTTCATTTTAAATTAAAAAAAAAAGAAAATAAAATAAAATAAGTGAAGATCCAGATTAAACTAAAAAAAACGATTTCAACGAGCCCCGTTTCTTCACAAAAGAATTTTACATAAATGATAATATGATATGATTTGAGGCATACTTTCTTCATGAAGAATATATGAAATAGCGAGAAAATAAATTTATTTCTGTATTTCACATTTCTAAAAATATATAATTGCAAATGTCGTTCTATTTTATATACTAGCAGTACTCACGACTTTATCCGCGTGTCATTTATAATTCAAAAAAATTCAAATTTAGAAAAATATTTTTTTAAATATTTATTGTAGAGATCTGTAAACAGTGTTCAAAATTTTCAATTTATAAAAATTAAATATGCTGACAGTTGTTTTGGTACCAACATACCAATAAAATTCGGTGACTTTACATTTGTGTCTATATTTTTTCTAGGAAATAACTTATTTTTACGAAACGAAAAATATTCTGTATTTAAAACAAGGTTCTAAAGGACCTTTACACAAAGTTTTATTCAAATACATCCAGCAGTTTTTAAGTGCAAATAAATTGTTTAAAGAACTGCTTAACTGTTTTGAAAATTGAGCTTCATTAGTGCTTAACAAATATTTTATTATGCTTCGTTTTTTTCGAAGTGGGAGTAAGATTATTTGCAAAGTAATAGGAAGACAGTAAAATGGGTACATATCAAAACTTTAAAGATATAGTAATTTCCTTATCAAACAATATGTTAATTGTTATAAGAATTGATTTTTTAATACCTTAAAGCAACAAACGTGTGACAGTGGTTTGCTTTGTTATTAAGTATTTAATGTAGTTAATAAACGTAATGAAAAAGTGTTTTAAGAAAGCGGTTGTTAGGCATCTGAAACGTATGAAATTCGTCTTAGTTCTACATTGATATTTCCTTTTTCTCATTACTGATTTTTCTTTACTTACTTCATATTGCGGGTTTCAACATTCAATATGTGTCGTAAGAATGTACATATGTCCTCCTCCTTGTTTCTTAATTTTTATGATATGCACGCTTTTTTTGTTTTAACGTAACCAACGTATGTATTAGTATAAATTAATAATTATATTTTAAATAAAAACTTTACGTAAAAAATAATAAGTAAAATATAATGTATCTCTTAACTTAAAAAAAGAAATAATTATCTACATTATCAAATCTAAAAATTTTGAAATTTTACTTTTTGGATCATTATGTATCTAAAATTCTATAATTAAATCACCTTTAGAACATTTCTCAAAGAAAGACAAAAAAAAAAGAGAAATTTATTCCCAATAATATTTGGTTTAGTATATGATGTCTTTTTTCCATTTTTTGTTTTTATTTCATACATATTATCAGTAACTATATCTTAGCAAACGATCCGCGAAATGAACCATTTTACCTTAATCATCGCAATGAAAAATGTTTCCTTAAAGCGTTAAAATAACGACAAGAATAGAGTATTGCTTTCTTGAGCATTAAACAGAGCTTTAAAACAAGAAAACAAAACAAAAAACAAAGAAGCGCTTAAAATTGTAATGAACAGTTATCGTGATTTGTTAGAGATTTCTCGTACACAAAAAGGTCAAGTAATAGGTTCTTCTTCTTCTTAGAAATAAGGTTTCTAATGGCAGAATTGTTACATATTTAAACTGCAATTATAAATTAAATTCAATAAAAAGAAGTATTTTAAACGTTTAGAGATACTTATTCAATCCAAGTTTAAGTCCTTCTTAAGCTTTGTATTTATGGACCTAGTTAGGCCGCAGGATCTGTTAACTTAGTTAAGTTTGTTCAATAAAGGTGGCACATTATATTGTTGTTATAAAGTCATTATCACTAAAAAGTTATATATTCGCATAGGTGCCAATGTTAAGCATTGTTTAAAATTTCAAACTAAAGTTAACAAAAGAAAAGTTAAATTATTTCATGAAGCCGTAGTGGGCTTGTCAACGTTATATGATAATTTAGAAAGAAACATTATTGTGGACTTAATCTCAATTTATTTGTAATTAGCACAAGATACGTTTTTATTATTTCTAGCAAAGTACCTCTAATAATAAAACAACGAGAAATAAATTTGCTGTATATCTGAATGAATAGATTTTTTCTTTTTTTAATTTTAAAACTATTATCTCCGAACTTAAATAAGATTCAATTAAATTTACAAAAAAATAGTTCAATGTCAAAATTTTGTTAAAGAAAACGCAAAACAACTGTAATGATAAAATATATTTCAATTCAAACAAAATTGCCTGACAACGCATTTTTGGATCATGAAATGTTGAACGAATATACTACACACACGACATAAAAGTCAGTTTTTTTATTAACAAAAACACTCAATAACTTTTTTCTTGGATATATTAACAAAAGCATTTTTTACTTACTGATTATGACAAGCCTTTCTTGTGATTCATGCACCATGATCAAATAAAAGCTACAGCTGTCTGCAGCAAAGTTATCAAACTTTGTTTTCAAGTGCGACAAGCAAGACATACTCTCAAGTTTTTGATTAGCTTTGCAGTCAGACTCTTTATTCACTAAAATTTATTAAAATGGCACTAAAGGTAAAGAATATTTTAATAATTTTCACACGTTATTGAGATTGTAATTTAAATTTTATTTATTATGTATAGATTTTTGTTGCTTTGGTTTGTATCGCTGTTGCCAACGCTGGTCATTTTCCACTTACCAAAGCCTACCATGCTGCTCCAGCTGCTCAAGTTTATCATGCTGCTCCAGCTGCTGTTGTAAAGGCTAATGTTTTGGCTAAAGCTGATGATGAATTTGACCCTCATCCTCAGTATAAATATGGCTACAATGTCCAAGATGCCGTGTCTGGTGATTCCAAGAGTCAGGTTGAAGAGCGTGATGGTGATGTAGTTCGTGGGGAATACTCTTTAATTGATGCTGATGGTTTTAAACGTACTGTTCAATATACTGCTGACGATCATAATGGTTTTAATGCTGTTGTTCATCGTGAACCTTTTGTCAAAACCGTTGCTCCCGTAGCTCATTATTCTGCTCCTGGTGCTGTTGTTAAAACTACCGAACCAATTTCTCACTATGCGTCTCCAGCTGTTGTTAAACATGTAGCTCCGGTAGCCCACTATACTGCTGTTTCGCCAGTGGCCCATTACGCTGATTCAGCTTTTGCTAAAAATGTAGCTCCAGCTTACACCACCTACTCGGTTCCTGCCAATCATTAATTGAAAAAATTATATTTAATGTTAATTTTAATTTGAAATAAACTTTAAATATTTTGAAGAAAATTAGGAAAAATAAAATTTTAATGTGTAATTAAATATATTTCGTAAACAGGAGTTAGTATAGTGTAGAAAAATATTATTTAAACATTTCTAAGCAAACGAACTAATATACAGATATTTCCAAAAACATTCGGTAATAGAAAAGTCGTATAGGGCTGAAGCCAAAAAAAGATAGAAAATCTTGTTATTTTACAAAATAAGATAAGTAATAAGATAAAAAAAGGAGAGGCAGCATATGACTGTTAACAAAAAATTATAATGGAGCTGACTTTTTTTCTCTAAGGCTCTTCTTTGACGTACAACAAGCTCCAAAAAACAAAAACAAAAATCGGAAACCGAAACAACTGCAGGTTTAACAAAATGCTTACGAATAATAACAGCCAATGTTGCCAGTTTTTTTTCAAACTTTCTCGCCTTGGTTTGTTGGATATCGCCAAATATCGCAAATATATAAAAATATTTAATATTAGTTATAATAACATTTTGGTTAAGTTAAATATGAGAAATTATCATAATACATAAATTTCATTGCTTATAACAAAAAAGTTTTCATTTGAAAAATACTGAATGTAATTCATTTTTAAAAGGTACAAAACCAATATAACATTTTCAATTTTGTGTTTTAAAATATTTAGGTAAATTATTAGTAAAAAAATTTCATATAAAAACATATATTAATTTTTGTATCAAATCTTTCACACTCATTTTGTTTAATGTCATTATTGTCTCTTATATCACTGCTGCGGTACATTTCATTTACCTAACACTCCTTCCAAAGGAATGAATATAACACTTTTATATCATCTATAAGTTATTAACATTAATAAGATATTATAATCGATATGGATAATGATATTATTAGCGGAAAAAGTTCTTCTAATTCAAGCATTAATTGTGGGAACAATCAATATATTAAAAGCAAATATCGACAACTCCTTAAAATAGTAAATACCATAAATATCCTGGTAATCGTAAATGAGAACTTGTATGGGCTTTTTGGAACTTTTTTATCAGAGTGCAAGTTATGAAAAGAAGTTTTACCCACTATGTTTCATAAACACCAAGTGCATCATTAGGGTCTATAAATCTTTTAACAACTTCTTGAACTGCATAAAGTTTAATTTGAAATATTACAGCATTTTGAAATTGAAAATTAACAATAAACTTAAAAAAAATATTTTCTCGAAGCCGTTCGAGCATTTCTGTTACCGACTTTTTATAAATAGATCTTTCTTGTAAAATCAACGTATAATTTACACGATTTTCTTTAATTCACTTTGAAATACTGTGCCAAAATGAATGTTATCCATAATAAAAAACAAATTTTGAAAATTCATTTCGTCTTGTATTGCAAAAATATTGGGCTTAAACATTTTTCTTGTATATGTGAGATGTGTGGTGTAAGAGTTTTGATGCATAATTCCTGCATCAATATAGTCAGATTGGCAATCCATATTTAATTATGAAATCAATATTTATCATTGCACAATTTTTTGTGAATATTTTTAGCTGGTTTTCAGCCGTTGATATCAAAGAAAAATAGTACTTTAATTTTATGCAATATATCCAACTGCCTTTTTTCTTTATCGCAATTATAACTTGTCATTTAATTCAATAATTTGTATTTATAAATATACAAGGCAGATTAAAAATGTAGAACTCAAAGCAAACTTGGTTAGTTCGCCGATTTACCTACATTTTAAAACGACCTTAAACATAAAAGATAGAGCTGCAATTTAAAAATCATAAAAAAATCAAAATCACCAACATTAAAAAAAAAAATCGAGACAATAATTGTAAACATCGCCAGGTATTTGGCGCAACATTTAGCGAGGAATTGCCATAACTGACAACACAGACAATAGCATTGAAATCCTTGCATGGATCAGAAGTACATCGAACGGTACATGTACAATATCTCGATTACGTTCTTCAACTTAACTCTCTAACTAGCAGAAAGATAATTTTTACATTGTATCCGTATTTCTATTGTGGGTGAGGATCATATTTCTTAACAGTTTTTGAAAAAACATTTTGAGTTGTTTAGTTGGCAGTAGGAGCAACCGTTTTTAAGACAGCTGCTGTTGCATCAAGTACAACAAAGACAGCGGCGTTCTGCATATAAGTACTTAAAAAAGATTTAAATCTGTGATCGTAAACAGTAAGGGCAGACTTAGTAATCTCTATCCTAATGCAAGAAGTTTTGTGGAAAACTTAAGATTTGCTGACGAACGTTTTATGTCTTACGTTTCTTCCATTTTGGTTTGGGATATCTTTCCACCAGATGGAGACGCTTAGAACATGGGAGAGTTCTATTGCTGCTTACGACTACATCACAGAATAGGCCTGGCAGCATTTTTCGAACACCGTCTAGTAGAAAGGTTTATAATAGTATAGTCTTTGAGAAATTATCTTCTTTAAATAATGCTAAGGTAGGACCTTAGATCGAGCCCCTGATCTGAAGGTATTGCATAAAAATAAGTGCCTTTCCACAGTAAGCATTGTGGGTTTGAATGACGGAGGTCTTCTTTTTTGGGATACAGGCCTCTTATTTTATCTCAGGAGGGTGAACATTTTTGACATAACTGATTTGGTGTACAACACCGCACAGCAGTTTTATTAGGTTATTTTGATATATATTATATATCGCTTAAGTTTAAGTTAATAATTTTAAGTAAAATTTATAAAAAATTAGTGTTTTCCATTTTAACCTTTTTTTTAAATGTGAATTAATTTTAAAGTTCCTGTATGTAGCGTATCTGTTATGTAATTAACTAACTGCAGATTAGTCTTGGAAAAGTTGTATAACGTTAAAAATATGTAAAAAGAAATGCAGTTTAAGAGACATATGTATATTGAAAAATAATAATAAATTTTATTGTAATGTTAGATTACCGTATTTAGCAAAATAATGTGTGATTACGAATTAATACAGATGAATTATTCATTCGTAGAGACTCTTAAATGTAGGGATTTAAACAATTCAGCCAAAAGTCCAAATTACTCTGCCTTACATAAAGTGAGTTTAATTTCGTATGCTAACATTTTTGTTTTAATGTTTAAAACTAAAAGTTTGACATTGAAAAGCATGAAGAAAAGAAATGATGATGTATTTGTAATTGGTAAACTTGCCAAAAATTTTTATAAATTCCTTTTCATGTCAGTAAATCGCCTTAAGCTATATAAACTATTTACCGTTCAATTCAATTTTTAGTTGATTATGCCTTTAGGCCGCATTAATTTTTACCTTCTGTTCTATTCCGTGACGTTCTGCTTTCAACCAATTTAACGTTGAATTTTATTTTATACTGATTCGAACGGAACAGAAGAGAACGTCAAAGTAATAACAAACCACAAATACATATTTCCATTTAACAAAAACTGATCAGTTGATTCGGCACGGAACGGAAGTAAAGACTAATTTTGCCTTTAGTTCTTGTTAATAAGCATAATATTTTAAGAGTTTAATATTCCCGTGATTTTATTTATACTTATACTGTTGTTATTTTAAAAATTTTACCAAAAAATCAATAAAAGTAATAAATTATTTGTTTTTGTAATCCTATACTTCTCTTATGTTTTACATTCTTAAATCATGTATATTCTGTAAGCGGCCTTGACACAAATATTTATATTTGTAAGCGAAACATAAAAAAACAGTTCAGAACAGATTTTAGCTGTCTATCTATAACGGGTAAAAGTTTAGCAATCTGCATTACATTATATAAACTATCGGGACACTCTTAATTTTCAATTCCAAATTTTATAATTGCTGTTTTAACACATTTGGTAAAACAGGATCTATATTAGATATTCTGTCTAATTTTTAGTTCAAAAGATAGGGCCATGTAGGTCAAATTACATCAGTTGTGAGAATACCTTTTAATTTCTAAATTCAAATTATATCCTCGCTGTTTAAGTGGACATATTTATAGAGATTCCTTATTAATTGCAACTGTCTCTCTATAAGGGTTCAAAATTTTGGTCACATAAATCAAATTATATCAAATATTAGTACAACCTTTTATTTTCAAATCCAAATTTTATACTTGATGTTATAGCGGACTTGAGTTCTTTGTTCATCCGACTATCTAAATTTTTTTTAAGGTATGGCCATATACATCAAATAGAAAGAACTCTTGGGGCACCCTTTAATTTGAAGTTTTGAAAACTTATACTTGTTATTATAAAGACCTTATCAATCGTGATTTTATCCAGTTTTCTAGCGTTTGTCTTTAATGGCTTAAAAGATAGGCGTATATAGGTGAATTTACGTATACTCTTAGGATATCCTTTAATTTTTAGATTTATTTTTCTATTATTTTTTTATTTGGAGCTATAGAAATGCACAGCTTTTTTTACGTTTTAGAGTGATGCCCTTTACGGATCATAATACACTTACAAAACATGTATGTTGTACGGCGAAACTCTTTAGTTTTTAAAATTATAAACGGTCAAGCTTGAAGTGTTTTAAAGCGGGACCAATCTCTAAGGATAACCTTTCAAATAAAAAAATTTCAAAATCAGCATAAACATAAAAAGTAACATCCACACGAATTGATAACCTCCTTCTTTGTTTGAAGTCGGTTAAAAATGAATAAGGGTTAAAACGCATATCTTTTTATATCTGCATTACACTACAGGTAACATTACATTTTGTTTCTACACTAAACACTTCAAATAAGATGAAAATTATAAGTAGAAAAAACAAACCTAGTAAAATTAAAAAAAACATGTTAATGGAATAGTATTGTTTACTAAATTGGCTTGTGTATCTTTATGATGTTGTTTTAAATTTAAGCGTTACTAGGTTTTATTGCCTTATTTTCTCCATTTTTCTAAATTTCTATAAGTACTTTAATATTGTTCCAAAGCAGTGAAGTAATAAATACACCATTTTTTATTGAAAATTTACAAGAAATAACACCACATGTATGGTAGCGCCACCTAGAGTCAGTTTTAGGTAAAATAAATATAGAAAGTAAACCCTTCAACGTTTTACTATCGATTATGTCAACCTTCATCCAATTCCTATTTGGAAAGTTCGATTTTGTATCACTGTGTTATTTACTATGAACTTCAAGTAGAGCATTATAAAAATGATTTATATTTATTACTTTTTCTTAAAAAATCAAGTAAAATTGATATATTTTGTCATGCTGTTTATTAGTTATTTATTTAATATGCTCATTTTAATATATGCTTTGCTTTTTCGTCTTTTCTTTAATAGTTTTTCCTATTTTAAGTGTACAGATCTAAGGTAAAAAACTGCTCAAAAAACTAACATTAACAATAAGATAGAAGATAATAAGTTTATTTTCTTCTTGCGATTTTCTATTACTGGTAAAATTAGCTTAAAGTTTGTTCTTATTTGTTTTATATATTCAAATTTTTTAATTTTTAGTCGAAACTTTGATGATATAATATAGATTTTTTGTAATAAAATCGACATTTATTGGTGAAGCTACCATGTGCTATATCACTGACTTGTTCTTTGCTACTAAAGAAAAACCTCGACTATTAGCAGAAGAGAGAGAGATCGTTTAATAACTCTTTTCTTCGAACGTTATTGTCCTTGCTGCCCCAAAGAATTTGATTGGTATTAGCATCGGTTAAGTTTGTATTAACGGTACAACTTACACCTGACTTAAGCAAACTTTCAGGAACCCTAGATAAATGTTTAGTAACGTTGGTAGTGAGTTTTTTTAAGCCTTCGACGTCGGCGGCGTAATGAATGAAAAGAATTAATAATGGTATTCATCCTTAATTCGCAAAGAATATACCATAGAAGAGAAAGGATTACAGACCAATAAGTCAATCACCGGTTTTATTGAAAACACAGACGAGACTGGTTGATGCAGGGCACCATATGTAAACCTAAAAGGAAAGTCCATTGCAACGGAGCTGCACGACGTGAACAGAGAGCGCTTTAAATAACGTAATTACGTCCTCGATATTGGACACCATATACGATAACGGGGTGGACTAGAATATGTGGAAATGGTCAGAGGATGAGATTCGAAGTAGAAACGTAATCTCGAAACCTGACTTAAGTACAAGGAGAAAGGTAATGACAAGGGGCTCATCGCAGGGGAAGTCATACTGCATTCTTACCATTACCTAGATAAAATCCTGTTCTTGTTTGATGTTGTCACGATAGGTAAGCTCGTAGTGTTAGCACAGAACCAGTCGCTTGGGCTGGAAATAAGTGTTGAGGGATAAATCCTAAGCAGAAATAATTGATTCTCTTCACCAGAAGGTATGACAGCCGGAGTTTTGGGTAGCAAAGCTGGAATAGTTACTCTGAAATTATTTAATGAAGCAAAATTAAGAAAGGTTTAAAGCCAAGATGTGTTTGGATTTCAACTCAAACATTCATTTACGAACAGTTTTACACCTGCTTCCCTATCTATAAAACTTGTGGTCATTAATTGTTATCAAATGAACTCGTAAACTATCCTTTATTAAAGTTGCATTAAAATATGTGCTAAAGCTTATCTCGAATTTAAAGTAACGTATTTTTTTTTAAGATAACCTGCACGTGTGTTTTTTTAATACTTAATGTTTTTGAGATTCTTAAACTTATTGTCTAACTAATACTAAACAATATTTCTGCATGACTAAAAGGAATTAAAAACAGTTACATAACATTATGAAATGAGCAATAAAAACAAATAAAAAAGAATGATCGATAATTTTAGTGATGTGTTCATTGACACTACTGGTGATATTGAGATGTGTGTGCTTCTTGTTGAGAAGAGTCATGCGAAATATAAGTTTTCGAGCCTTGTTCAGGATGAGTATGGTAATTGACGGCAGCCTCATAGGCGGGTGTGGCAATGGCTACTGAAGCCTTAGTGTTAACTTTATTAATGACGTATGCTGTAGGATCATTTTGATAATGTGTAGTTTTTAAAGGAGCAACATGTACTGGAGCTGCTTGATCACTGGTTAACACTTTATGGCCGCTAATGGGCTCGCGATGAAGAACAGCCGTAAAACCATTTGCATCATCAGCAGTATATTTTACAGTACGACGAAAACCATCAGCTTCAATCAACGAATATTCGCCTCTCACAACGTCACCATCCCTTGATTCAATCTGCCTCTTGGAATCCCAGCAACGGAATCATCAACTTTGTATTCAAAGTTATATTCAAGATGAGAATCATCGAGAAACTGTTCGTTGGAATCATGAACTTTTTGCAAAATTACGTTATATTGTCGAAGCGCAGTGTGTAGGTAAGGACTGGATTGATGTTTTGTAAGAATATGTTGTGGTACCTGAATAATGCCAGCCAGACAGGATAGCGATAAACTAGAAACTTGAAAGAAGAAATAAAATTAAAGGTTATTGCTTTAAGCCCTTGATCTGAAATCTGTTTGAAAAAAGAAACCTAATAATATTCTATATGAATACATATAGAACAAGTTTAGTTCAGATAATACTTGCAATAAAGGACAGTTAATCGCAAGTAACAGGAAGAAAAAATTTACATATTCCTTAAAGGTAAAACCATATTGATTTAGATGAGACAACTATTTTTTGTTTTTGTTAATGATATTTAGTTTTAAAATTGGGCCAAAAATCAATGGCTTAAAAAAGTTTTAATATTTCAAAGAAAACAATAGAAAATATTTTAATTATTTTTGTATTTAAATAAAAGTTCGTAATGTGTACAATGACTTAAATTATCACAAAACCATATTTACCTTGAAGGTCATTTTTGCACAGAAATCGATTTATTTTATCCAAAAAAGAGAAAAATAAAAGAAAAACTCCAGACTGTTTGAAATATGTGAATTGAATAGTAATTAAATCAACAAATGCATGTAGTTTTATACTAAAAAATTTGTTTGAGACTGGCAATGATGACTGGGATGTATGCTTGATAACTGGATAGATACTTGATAACGCACATGAGTGTATTTTTTGATTTTATTTTTTATTATTTGCCATCTAAGTGTTAGAGCGTGGAGCAAGCAAACTAAAATATTTAGGTGCAAATTGCTTAGATCTAATTAAAACAAGAAGTAATGTTATTAAATTAATATCCTATAAGTGAGTACACGACGAAGAAAGATGTTAGCGTATAAGCAAAATATGCAAAGAAAACTAAAGATTTAAGCGAGAAACTTGATTTATTTTTTTTATATTTTTAAAGAGGAATTGCGAATAAAATGCAAAATAGAAAAAAATTCTTCAACATTTTTTCTATGTACAGAAGAGATTAGTTTTTGAGTTTGAAACCCTATAGCTTGTTCTGCGATCGCAATTTTTAAATATAAAGAATATTCGTCGAGAAGAAAGAGCTTGATGGATGTAAGTGCCGTAGATTCTAACATCTTATTTGACTTACAACTCCGCAAAGATTGTGCCATTTTGACTACTTGTTTTTTTTTTCTGAAAACTTTGAATTACCCGGTGCATATAACTTCTATTTTTATTTCTTTTCTCAAAATCTAAAAAGAGTTTATATTAAAGTAATGGGTTAATATTCCGGAACACAGAAACTTAAAATTATAAATACTGCTTGGAACTAAATGAAAAAGCATAACGTTTAAAGGTGAATTACTAAAGTTTAAGTAAGACAGACATTTACATATTGATTTACGAGAAGTAATGTCATCAAGGAAGCAAGCAAATGCTGCGCATTGGTAGTTGTTAAATTGGATCGACTTTCCTTTTTCTGATATGTGATCAAAGACATTAAATAACCATGTGAAAAAATTTTCAGACAGAAAGTACTAACAGCATTTGTAAAAGTATTAGACAATCCGACGACTTATCACTCAGGCAGTTAATTATTAACTTTTAAAAAATGATTTTTTTATTAAATTTTACCTTGCTTAATATGCTTGTTTCATAGTTAATTGGATTGTTAATATATCTTGAGTATTTGTTGGATCATCGTTTCAAATTAACATTTCAGGGCCTTTATGAGTTTAATTGAGTTAATGTACAGAAGAAGTATTGACAGTTATTGCTAGAGTGTTGCAAGAACAAAAATAAAAATGAATAATTTTATTATTATTATTATTATTATTATTGTTTTTATTATTAATATTATTATTATTATTATTATTATTATTTTTAATCTTATTAGCAGAATTTTAAGCCAGATATTAAATTTTTCTTCGCGATATAATAACTGCCTTCTAATACGTATATTCTTACTAGAAGCCATTATTGTAACTTGATAATTTGTCTGAGAGGAACTATAAAGTTTAAACGTAAACAAAAATTATTTTAATAGATAATATAAAAATTCCGTAATTAAAAACAATTCTAAGAAGGGCCTTAATTTTTCCTGGAGATAGTTTAGCGCTTTTTAGACTCGCCTAGCTACGTCAATGCAAAAAGAATGAATTACTTGCGTGATGCACATGGTTCCCAAAAAAAATATAGTAGGTGTTTATTTTTACATTAACATTCTGGAAATATACATTATTCATTTATAAATTATCTTAAGTTGACAGAAAACATCTTAACACACAGCACATAAATTGATTCTTATTGAAATAAATTATTATTAACATTAACGACTACTTGAGAACATATATCAAATTGAAACTTAATACATTCAAATTTATTTTCCTACTCCCAGTTTTTTGCCTACGCTATTAATTCGATTATTTTAATAAAAAAGCATAATTTTATAAACAAAAGTAAATTTTTTATTCATATTAAAAAGTTTTTTCTTTAATGCATAAATATTTTGTGTTTTAGATATATAGAAGTAAGAAATAACAAATATGTATTTTTTTTATTTTCAGCAAAAAATGCATAAAATAACATTAGATAAATATTACAAAAATTAAAAAAACAAAAAAATTTAGATGTTTTTTAGAAGTTTATAAATAAAAATGTTTTGTTAGTTACAAAAACCGCCTTTCAGTGTTCAGGGATATTTCTACACATTCATTTTTTTTTTTTGATGATACCAGATTGGTGAAAATGTGAATGTGGGGGTTCTCTTTTAATAAGTTGTGGTTGCAATTTATTTTGAATTTGAGCTATTTTTTAAATAAATAAAAGGCCGAAATTTCTAAAATGACCTACCTACCAATGCTTCAAAATTAAAAAATACCTACAAAGTGGGAAAATTCCCTACCTCTGACGTCACTGAGAAAAAGTACAGTTGTCGTTTTTATTCGGGTTATGAATCGATTGCGGCTGTAGCAGATGTGCTTGTGAAAAAAACGTAAATAAAAAATAATTGTGAAATGTATTGCCAGATAGTTGGCCGTGCTTGCATGCTGGCGTTTAGCACCAGCTAGGGTCGCCTTCTTGGGCTGGTTTTATCCCACAAAACTGAATACCTGATCAGCTAAAAACTTAATCTTGCCAGCTAAAAAAAAAAATTATGGAAATTTCAATACAATTATGCCCGAAGCAGTCCCTATCTGCCTCTTGCTACACACTTTACTATTCCACTGGCTGGTGTTCTACCAGATTAACGACTCTTCCGCTCGAGGTTAACAACTTCACTGTGACATTTAATTCCTTTTGTAATATCCAATAGAAACTTCCTTGCAACCACTTACCCGCTCTCTAAACGTCTTAGGTCATCATACACACGCTCATATAAAA
Organism: Cistogaster globosa; assembly: GCA_937654795.1. Lineage (NCBI taxonomy): Eukaryota > Metazoa > Arthropoda > Insecta > Diptera > Tachinidae > Cistogaster > Cistogaster globosa. The sequence continues at coordinate 80,204,653 of OW569403.1, forward strand.
TTTATTATAAATTCACTATTTTTGCAAAGCATTAAAAAATAAATTCAGAAAACAAAAAACATCAAAATGGATAAATACTAACAATATTTGAAAAAATTAAGTTATAAAAGAAAATTTTATATTTTATAAATTTTTCTTGATTAATATTATTTTATTATTTCCTTCTCTTTCAGGTCATGCTGCATCTCCAGGTGGAGACCGTCCGTCCGTATAGTCTACGTATAAATTTCTGTTTAGGCAAGTTTTCTTTTAAAAAAGCTTATACACTTTATACCTATTAAACTTTGCTTAATATTTCTTATTTTCTTAGATAAGGAAAACAATATTAGGATAAAATCAACTAACCGCGGTACAAAAACCTAGGCTGAGCTCGGCCTAAAACACCGCGCACTGAGGTCTAAACTGTTCCTGAGGAATGAAGCGAGCGCAACGAAAAGGCAAATGTTTCTCTTTAAACCTAGGCTAAAGATTAATGTAATTATTTTTATTTCGTTAATTCGAAATGACTGTTTTGTTTTGTTAAAAATGTTTGTAATTTTCTACGGTGAAGTTAAAACAAACTCTAAAGTACACTACGCTAGTGTTTCGTATCGAACTTTATTAAGATCAGTACAAAAAATCATATTCTACAAAAAATACAAAATCCATAAAATTTTCTTAGCGTTTGCGTATGCGTACGCAAACAAAATACCGTACACAACGATTGAAGGCTGATGATCACAACACTACGATAACGTACTGATCTCTATTTTAGTGTAGTGATCTTAAAGATCACTACGTAAGTTGTAGTGATTTTTAGTGACCACTAAGCAAAATTTAGTGATTAATTAACTTTTAATTTAAATTAAACTTTAAATTAAAAATGTATCTCTTATTAATTAAAATTCCTAGCTTGTGTGTATGTATGTAAGGCATGTCGGTTTCTTTATTGCATTTGCTATACTTAAATGCTTTAATTTAAATTAATAGAAGCTTTTAATTTTATCAAAATAATTAAATAAAAACAGATATAAAATTAATTTATTATTTTTAAACAGCTTGCGGATCTAATTAAATACATGACGGTGGAAACCTTTGTGAGAAAATAGGGACATAAATTATAATTCATTTATGTAAAATATGCGTTAAATATTCTTTCCTTAATCATGCTTAATTCTTTCAAACAAATTTTTTACAACAAATATTTTGTGATATTCTTACAAAATGTTCATCAGCAAAAAATAAACAGTAAGTTGGAGTTCATGGAAAAAGTTTTACCACGTAAATATTGTTCAGAAATTGTAGATATCTATGTCCATAGCCAATCTAATTGAATGTCAATTGTGTTCACTTTGAACAAACTACAAAGTATCTATTGAAATTCAATTTTATCTTTAAGGCCTTAATTTTGTTTTGTCATTTTGACGCCATTAAATTAACAACAAACAAAAACATAATTACGATCGAAGTAAAAAATGCAATCAATAGTTAAACTTTTAAGCGAAACAGAAAAAAACGACGAAACTTTCAATTTTCGAAATCAAGTATTTACAATGATTTTCGAAAAAAAATTTACTGTTCTAGAAAAAAAATTTTACAAACATTTTGGTTTTTCTAATTAAACGAATAAAGTCTTAACACATATTAAAAAATTCAACAATACAAATTAGTTTAGCTGCTGAAGGTCCAAGTACGCGGGCCTTGAAACAAAAACCAAATACGTAATTAATGCAACGTACGAGTATTGGGACTGACGAAAATTATGCTAATGGTACGGGTCGTTTTTTTACAACTTAAGAGGCCTTAACGCTAAATATCACATTGCTAGAGATCTAAAAATATTTAATAGAATAAAACACCTGGATGTTATATTTCATGAAAATTAAAAAAAACATGGTTTATTGCATACATGGGAGAAATTAATAAGATGGACTGATTAATTAACTAACAGTTTTTCAATAAAAGTAATTCTTTTTAATGAAAAGGTTTAATTGATGATTAGTTTAAAACAAAATCATGAACATGACTAATAAACGTTATTCCTTGCCTTTGTACACCAAATAAGTACCTCAAAGCGCAAAAGAGGAAATGTCAATCTTATAACAAAAAAAAAAAATTAATGTTAAAAAAATTAAATAAAGCAGCGGAAATGTCAATTTGTCCTAGATAAGTTCTCAGTACGTTAAGAAAAATTAGGATTGGGAATGTACTTAAGGAAATGAATTTTTGGATTTATAATTATTAATATCTATCTATACTTGTTGGAGTTTCATATCACAAATATGGTATAACTGTACTTATGTTTTACCTGAATATATTTTGTGCAAAATTTTATTATTCTCCTCTACTTTATTTATTATAGTAAACAGTTATACAGATAATAAATACATACATATGTATGTGCATATAAAAATTATGTTTGTTTATAACGATACACGTTACACATACATAATTTAATAGAGTTAAACCGAAAAAAAAAAACAACAAAACAGGCAATATAAAAGTCAAGGTTGCTAAAAATTCCAATATTTTTTTTAACTGTTGCTAGCCATTTAAGCATTTAAGTTACCACAATTAATTTAATTTACTTAAAAAAATGAATACCACAAAAATATTCGTTAAATAATTTGATAGGAATGTCACACACTTGCCATATAAGTTCAAATATAAATATTGCTCACAATTAATAATAAAAAAAATTTCTTAACCAACAAATTTTATAGTTATTATTTGTTAAATTGTATTAAATATTTTTTTATTTGTAACAATACTTTTTTAAAGTAATGTAAAGAATATCCATTATAATATATTAAGCCGTGTTGATAAAAATTATAACAATAAAAAGGGAAAATTCTAAATTTATGCCCTTAATTACATTCGTAACCTAGCGCAAAACTTTTACGTAGCAATTAGTTTAACCATCTCTGTCTGTTAAAAAACTAGCAACGAGAGAGAAAAACAGTTTTTAAATTTATTCTCCAAAATGTAAAAAAGAACATGAATGCTTTGCTAGCAAAAATTAGCAAAGAAAATTATTATGGCTTTGGAAATGATGTGTAACACTGTAACTGAATCGTGTGCTCGTTAAATATAATAATTTTTGAATGAAATGTAGTAGAGTGAAAAAGTCGTAAAAACATAGGCCACTATTAGCGAGCAATATCAACCACAAGTAAAGAAAAAAGTACCAAATAGCAAAAATATTAATAAAACGTTTTACATTTTTTTTATTTGCTTGGTGATTTTCCAAAGCGTTCTGATGTTCAAGCTCGTTATAAATGTATTTTCTTGATTTTAGTTCTGAAAAACTTTCTTATTGTGATTTAAATGAAAACTATTAATGATGAAAATTCTAAACTTCATACGTATGTATACGAGGGCTGCTCTATATATTTCTAGCCTAATAGTGAAAATGCGAATATTTATGATCAAAAACGGTTTTATTGTTTTTCAAAGTATTCTCCAGCATGATTTATGCGCATGCGCTCAAACCAGTTGTCGAAGCACTTTTTCCACTCCGATTGAGACACCTCTAAAACATGGCTTTTGAACACTTCAACAGCTTCTTCTGGCGACGAAAATCGTTGACCACGCATTTTTTTCTTGACGTGCGGAAACAGGAAGAAGTCATTAGGTGCCAAGTCAGGGCTGTACGGCGGCTGACCCATTAATTTGACGTTTTGGCCGGTCAAAAACGCTTTGGTTTGAGCCGATGTGTGAGAGCTCGCGTTGTCATGGTGAACAATGATTCGTTTTCTCTTGTTGGTTTTTTGAATTTCTCCGATGACTTTAGACAAACAAATTGTAGTGTACCATTCAGAAGTGACCGTCCTACATTGCTCAAGCGGAACAGTCGCGACATGATCAGTTTTGCCGAAAAAACAGGCGACCATTTGCTTGGAAGTGCTTCTTCCACGAACAACTTTCGTTGGATTTTGCTCGTCTTTGAAGACCCACACGATCGATTGGTGTTTCGTTTCGGGCTCATACGTATAGATCCATGATTCGTCACCTGTGACGATCTTATAAACGTCTTTTGAAGCACCGCAATCGTATTTTTGCAACATTTCTTTGCACCAATCGACACGAGCCTTTTTTTGAGCGACTTTCAAATTGTGCGGGATCCAACGAGCAAAAACCTTTTTTACGGCCAGGTGTTCATGCAGTATCGAATGTATGGTGGTGGAAGATGTCCAAGGATGTCTCTATCTCTCGGTATGTCGCATGTTGATCTTGCATTATGAGTTCACGCACGGCATCAATGTTCTCTGGCACAACAGCCGTTTTTGGACGACCTTTACGGAATTCGTCTTTGACAGAGCTCCGGCCACGATTAAATCCATTATACCACACAGTGCTATAGGATGGTGCTTCATCGCCATACAAAGATTTAAGTTCATCAATGCACTCTTGTCGTGATACTCCACGTCGAAAGTTGTGAAAAATGATGGCACGAAATTGTTAACGAGTTAATTCCATTTTTTTTCTATATTAATTTTTTCAAGTCACTGTAAACAACACAAATAATGGTCGTACGTCAAAACGTTTTGAGTACGATTATGCTTAAAAATGACAAACTTTCCAATGGAAATGTCAGACTGCACTTGGCAGCACTCAGTGTTATATATAGCAGCCCTCGTAAATAAAATATAAAATTGTGTATACAAACTGTTCTTATTTAAACTGTTCATTGCATTGAATATTTCATCACTGGCTTTTTTACTTTTAATTCTTAGTAGAAGAAGAAAATCGAAGCTAGAAGATTCTATATACAATTTCTGTTCTTTAAAACTTCTTTTCTTTGTAGTCCTCTAGCTAAATTAAAGAAAATAGCTAAATAATTTAATTTTTATATTCTTTCAATTGCTGAATAGGTACTTGCATTTTCTTTAATGTTACAAAAAAATTCTATTATAGTTATGTTTCTATCTGCAATAATTTTTGCAGGTAATATAAAAATAAAATGAATATTCTTTTTTGCAAATTGTTTTTGCGCTTGATGCGCTTACATCAATCAACTTTATTATATCGAATGACAAAATTAAAATACAAAATTGTAACAAGAACCACCAAAATAAGAATTTAATACGCACAAGCAAACAAACATATGTACATACAATACCAAGGCGAATAAATTTACCAGGTGGCAGCGTAGGCGAATTCAGTATTTTTTGCTGGTATACATGACTGTCAAACTCCATATATAAAAAATTTACAGATATTTTTTTTTATATGGAGTTTGACAGTCGTGTATACCAGCAAAAAATACTGAATTCGCCTACGCTACCACCTGGTAATTTTTTCGCCTTGTACAATACCACATAAAATATTTTTTCTCTTGAAGAGCATTAATATGTACAAATATGTGTATACATGTACATACATATTTATTTTAAATGATAATCTCTTTGTTGAACTACTGCAGTACGTTCATAAATAATAGCACATTTGCTAATCTGTAAATTAATAATTCATAAAATTTTAACAGGGCATGCTATAATTTTCATCTCTTTGTGTAAACTTTATTAATATGTTCTCTTTTCAAAATTGACCTCATTTTACACAAAACTCTCAGGAATTACAAATACCGTTATCAAAATTGCTTACATTTATATATTTAGCATATTTAAGCGTTCAAATTGTATAGCACAAATGCAAAAAATTCTTTGTATAACAAAGACTAAATAACAACTTCATTTATTTATTTAACAAAAACAATAAAAGAAAACCTTTTAATAATTTATTAGACCACCTTTCGATTTAATGCAATTAAATATTCTATTTTTCATAGAACTTGTTAATTTTTTCAGAAGAGCCTGAAGTGCCTCCCAATCCTTGAAAATTGAATTTTTGAGCTCATTAACACTCATGAATTGACGATTGCCAGCATAAATTCTCCTGACGAGAATTCCCCATATGTTTTCTATAGGGTTCATATCTGGAGAGCAAGAAGGCCATTCCAAAACATCGACATTATTTGAGCTTAACCATTCTTTTGTAAATTTGCTGGCATGGCAGGCTGCATTGTCTTGCTGGAAAATATATTTCTTATTTATATTATTATGTAAAAATGGCAATAAACTGCACTTAAGCAATTCACAATATTTTTCACTATTCATTTTGGTTGGTACAGCATTCTTCAGTAAATGCACCCCAAATCATAACAGAACCACCACCAAAGTTTCTTCGTGAGAAACATTGGTGTTCTTTTCGTAAGTCACGCCAGTAACTATTATTGCCGTCAGGGCCATCTAAATTAAATTTTTTTTCATCTGAAAAAATTATCTTTAAAAAGAAAAAAATAAGTTAACCATTTTATAACTCAAAGGTGTTAAATAACTTACATTTGACCAATTTGTATTCATATTATTTTTGCAAAACTCCAAACGTGCATTGATATGACGTTTCAAAAGGCGAGGAGCTTTTTTCATTCTCTGTTTTTGAATATGTTTGGAAGAGTTTAGAACATTCCAAATGGTCGTTTTGCACACTTTGTTGGAAACGCATGCAGCAAGTTGGTTACAGCTTTTGGTACTGTTGCTTGCTGTCCTTAGAATAAGACTGCGCTCGCGTTCATTTAACTTTTTTTTTCTACCACTGCTTTTATTTTTGCCATAATTTTCAATATTTGCCAAATAATTATAAACAACCTTTCGAATTCTTTTGAATTTTTTTTTTTTGAATTGCAATTTCAGCTTTCGACGCACCAATTTCTGTCAATGTTAAAATTTGACCTTTTTCAAATTCGCTAAGTACTTTTCCGCGTGGCATTTTGCTTATAACTAATATTTTTAATAAAACTGAATGCAATATGTTGTTTTAAAACGGTAGTTTTTTTATACAAAGAATTTTTTGCATTTGTGCTATAAAATTTGAACGCTTAAATATGCTTAATATATAAATGTAAGCAATTTTGATAACGGTATTTGTAATTCCTGAGAGTTTTGTGTAAAATGAGGTCAGTTTTGAAAAGAGAACAAATTAATAAAGTTTACACAAAGAGATGAAAATTATAGCATGCCCTGTTAAAATTTTATGAATTATTAATTTACAGATTAGCAAATGTGCTATTATTTATGAACGTACTGTAGTATAAGAGGTTAATAGCCCGTTCAGGCTGCCATGAAATTATGTAATTTCAAACTGAAATTACGAACGAAATCTAGAGTGTTTATAGTGGGTTATTTGACACTTGAGTTAATTTCAGAAACAGCTGTTCGTTTTTATGTTAGAATTATATTATTCTTTTGCCTTCAAGTTTTGTACAAAATGGAAAAAAAGAAGAAGAAAACACTTGATATTAATTAAATTGGAAGCTTTTAATAATAAAATATCAAAAAATAAATAAAATGTTTAAGTTCTTGCAGTTTTCATAATCCATCACTATGGTTATTATGCATACATGTTTGTATATATCAATGTATGTACATACGTTTATTCCTGTAAATAAGTTCATGGTTGCGCACAAAGTAGTATTTTACACAAAAACAGCGTTGTCTATCGTAATTTCAAGTTAATTTCGTTGAAATTAAGTAAAATGAGATAATTTGGGCAATGGTAAAATGTATGCGAAATTACGTAATTTCAAGTTGATTTCGGCAGAAATCACGAAATGACTTAATTTCGTGTCAGCCTGAATGGGTTATAAGAAATGGTTGCGTAGAGACAAAGTGTGTATGTTTTTTGCAAATATTTATGTACGCATGCTTGTTCGATTTACAGTTTGACTATTTTTAAAAGAAATAAATGTAAAGAATTTCAAGGTTAAACAAAATTAATATAAAAAATATTTAATTCAAAATCCAGGGACATATCTGCGGTTAACAAGTTATTTTGTAAGTAAAAGTAAAAACAGCTATTTGACTTATTTTTGTAAGTTAAAATCTTACTTGCTTATGAGATTAATTCTTTAAGCCGCTACTCGACTACCGACTACACGGCTACTTTTGTAGTCCGTAGCCAACTTAGGCTCATTTCTATTTTTCTTGACTACAAAAAACAGATTAATACTGCCAATACAATAAATGCATGAAATGGTGGTTTTAAAAACGCAATACCTTAAATATCGCTATTAAAAATGCGAAAAACTATTATAGTGGCACCATTAAAAAACAATAATCATCTGTTCATTTGTTTACATTTTTCATTTACTTTTTATTTGGTTCATTTTTTTGTTTTTTTGTTGTTGTTTTGCTTAACTTTAATAGGGTAAACGACCCTAAGGTCGGCATACACCAGTAGTCGGCACTTTTTATTTAAAATCTAAATAAATAAAAATAACGGTGCCTATATGCATAAATATTATTTAAGAAATACACTCATTTTCCCCTATGTAATATTTAAAATTGACTGAGGTGAGTATTTTTATCTATTGTTGACCTCATTCAGTGACAACCTTTCAACTCGCGTAGTAGTGCCTGTTTTTTAAATAATTTTTTAGTGGTGAAGCTAACTTTTTTTTTTTTTTATAAAGAGAAGTAGCACTTCAGGCATTAATACCTACTAAGTTATTTTGGTAACCGTGCTACATTCTTTTAGGAAAGGGATAGATAAGAGATAAGACAGGTGGTGAAAGAGAGAGATAGAGAGTTACTGCCATCCCTAAATTACGACGTAAAGCGCAAGATATCTGTCAAAATTTCTCATGTACATACAAAATGTATGAAGCATCCCTAAATAGCACGGCGTCAACGCTTAGCAATTGGAAAATCCAATTTTGACAGCGCGTAAGATAATGCAGTTGCCTGTTGTTTACATATTTTGATGTAGTATTTAGAGAACGTTACAAAACAGTAATGACATTTTTGCTTTTTTCGGGCTTATATAGCGTTTTTATCACTGTTTTGCATTTCATTTTATAGTGTTTTATTAAAAGTGATAGGTTAACATTACTGTTCACAACCAAACGTTGCGCTTTTATTTAGGTATGCACCTTCAGCGTAAAAGCCATGCGTTATTTTGCGTCGTGTCTTACGCGCTAATTTAGGGATGGCAGTTAGTTATTTTACTTTGCCGGTCAGTATGCTATGAAAGAAGTACCGACGAAGGAGGCTGCATGTTTTAATGTAAATTCTGAATATGTATTTATACCATTAAACAGAAAAAAACATTCTTATTTTTGATTGCCGCAGGGGTCGAACCCTGGACAACCAAGTTTGTAGTCAACGTGTTAACCACTTCGACTACAGCAACAAGTAAACATGTTAATTAAATAATTTTTTTACCATGGCGGGTTTTATTGGCAAAAATATATTTAAACTTTGACCGTAAAGTGTTATTTTTCATAAAAAAATTTTTTGTGCTCATTTTAATGGCTGCCGACTTTAGGAGCAAAAACTTCTTTGTTCAATAGTCGGCATGGGGGTGCCGACTTCTGGCAACATAGTGTTTTTTCATATTAAGCTCAAATTCTGCAATATTATTTATTACTCACCTCTCTTTGCATTGGTTATAAAGAAAACGAGTTCAAAATGAGTTTTACCAGTAGTCGGCACTCTTTTAATTGAGTATTTTAAGAACTGCCGACTATAGGAGATAAAATGTTCTGAAGTCGGCAGGAAGTTCTTTTTAAGTAGAAATCCCATAGTAAAGTAATATTTTGAGATGCAGTAGCAAATATTGCAGGCATTTCAAAAAAAATTTAAATATGGAAAATAAAGGTAAAAGACTCATGCACCAATATACTGAAGATGCCTTAAGAAACGCGTTAAGCGAAATACGAGAAGGCACTATTTCCATATTAGGTGCAAGCAAAAACTATGGTGTTCCGCGATCCACCATACAGGGCAGATTACATGGCCGTGTCTCTGAAGGTCCCAGGAGAATGGGTCCACACACAGTGCTAACTGATGCCGAAGAAAACCGTTTAGTAAAATGGTGCGAAGATCTCGCAAAATGTGGATTTCCTCTAAAAACTGAGGATTTGCTGAATACGGTTCAAGCAATCGTTAAAGAAGAACAGCGAACCACACCTTTTTTAAATGGTCGGCCAGGAAAAAAGTGGTATTCAGGGTTTCTAAAACGGCATCCTAGTTTGGCAGTTCGTGAGGCAGAAGGAATTAGTAAGGGACGAGCTGCAGTAACGGAACAAAGTATACGGAAGTGGTTTCAAGACTTAAAAAACTTTCATACCGAGCAAAATGCATTAGACATTTTAAGCGATCCGTCACGAATATTTAATGGAGACAAAACGAGTTTTAGCACCGAAGGGATATCGAAACGTATATACCATCCAAAAAGGTAACGAGAAAGAGACGATCACAGTTCTGTTAGTATTTTCGGCAAATGGCAAGACTGTGGTGCCAATGGTAGTGTTTCCTTATATAAGACCTCCCTGCCCGATAATTGGTTCCTGGGAAAATCAGAAACAGGATGAATGGTAAGCGAAGTTTTTTTTCGAAAACATCGCAAATGGCGTCCACAATTGGCTTAATGAATACAAAGTTCAACGACCGATCCTGTTATTTGTAGATGGCCATAAGTCTCACATGACTTTAGAGTAAAGCCAGTTTTCTGAAGACAACGGCATTATATTATATGCACTTCCTCCTAATACGACACATATATTGCAACCTGCGGATGTGAGCGTATTTAAGCCGCTGAAACTCGAATGGAAGAAAACCGTAAGGGAGTGGCAATTAAACCCAGAAAATTACAACAGAACGATTTCGAAATCATCTTTTTGTCCTCTTCTTCAGATGGTTTTATCCAAAGTAAATATTGAGGATACAGTTAAAAACGGATTTCGAAAGTGCGGTTTATACCCTTTTAACCCTGACAACGTTGACTTTACCAAATGTGTCAGAAACCAACTGGAGTTAGTGGCCGAGAATCAATACGAAAAAGATAATACATATAAAGAAACGGATTTTGTTGTAGCTATTAAAATAATCAACCAAATAGCTCCGAACTTACATAACCGTGGGATTGATTCTGACATAATTGTTGAAGAGATTAACAACTTAAAAAAAATAAAACTGGTCAAACTATTGAAATTTTAGGCAATGTTACCATAGAGTCAGGCACATACTAAATTAATGAACAGGGAATTTTGGAAATGCAGACAAAAGAGATAGCATCACCAAATTTATGTCCCGAAAATAACAATAAAACATTAGAACGTGCTTGCTGCCCATCTCCAACCACATCAATAAATAGTATTGAAATTGAAAAATCCTTTAAGCCTTCAAATTGCTCAAGTCCAATCCCAGCTACCCATGTAGATCTTAACGAAACAACTATTGAATGTACTTCTCCTGGCTCATCAATTAACAGTACGTTTATTAAAAATAACTTTTTTAAGTCCTTAGGTTGTTCTCCAAAAACAGGTAACTATTAATATCTCCTTAATTTTCTAGACAGGTAAGTGCTATTGTTTCATTGTTAAAATCCTGTAGGTGCTACTATAGTTAAAACAAATTCGATGTCACCAACATTTGAAAAACATTTATATTTTCCAAAATCATCACCATCCTCAAAATTAAAACCTAAAGCCCCTAGTGCAATATCTGCTCTTGCATGGAGGATGCATATAAACGCAAAAGAACATGAGAAAGTTGCCAAAGCTGAAGCTGTTAAGAAGAGAAGAATTGAACGCTAAGAACGGAAAATGGGAAAAGAAAATAAAACAAAAAAGTTAAAAAAGGGAAGCAAAAACAAATTTGTGGCACTTGTCAAGAAGACTTAGACACTGACGCTGAAGACGATGGTTTGAAAAATGTACGGTGTGATATTTGTCCAAAGTGGTTTCACCTTAAGTGCACTAGTTTGAAAGAACTGGCATACGAAGACTTAGCTTTAAGAGATTTTGTGTGCAAAGCATACAATGAACAAAAAATTGAAGTTCCTCTAAATTTAAATTTTAATAAGTAATGAAGTACCTACCTAATAGTTTTCAAAATGAATTTAAATATGTATAAACACCAATTAAATTGGTAAGAAATTTTTATTACTTATTTTAATTTAAGCATACCTATACCTTTTTAAAGAAATCCAAAGATCTCCAAGTACCTATACACTTAAGTACATTTTATACCTTTAATTTAAGTATTATTAATTAAAACTATTTATCAAATTTGATTTTTTTTAATGAAAGAATTTAAATAGCTCTTATTTAAAATAAAAAAGGTGAATTCTTATACGAGTTTTGTCTTTTCTTTATAAAAAATACTATGCCGACAACAGGGTAAGCAAATGCCGGATTTAGGTAGAAGTGTGCCGACTATTGGCACAAATGGTACATTTAAGAAAACACGTAAATTACTCAAACTTTATACAAATATATTTAAAAACAGTTAATTGAATATAAAACACAAGTAATTTTTGGACAGTAATAAATAGTTGCTATGCCAATACATTGTTTACACTCATAACGGCACCACTTCAAACATAAAAAAAATTAAACTGCCGACTACTGGTGCATATACCCTACATTGTCAAATTTAGTCTATAAAGTTCCTTGTAGCGAAAGTGATAACGATATTTGTAATAAAGTATAAATAGGAACAATGAAAAATAAACTAAAAACTCGAATTGCTGGTCATAAATCTGAGCAAAGATATAAAAATATTAATTCACAAAAACTGCATTATCATCTCATTGTGCCAGATTAAATCACTATCCTTATTTTGAAAATGTTTCAGTAATAAACACAGAAATCAATTATAAACGGCGTTATATGTTAGAAATGTTACAAACAATTAATACACCAATAATATAGAGAATTAATGTAAAGGCAGACACAGATAATGTAGCTCAGATTCATAGACACTTGATAAATAAGAAATAATTTAGTACTTTAATTTGTTTTCAAAAAAATTTTTATATGACAAGATAATTTTTTGTTTGTTTTTTTATGTTAGTTTGAAAAAAATTTGTATTACTTTTTTGTTGTTGTTTTATTTTATGTTCAAATAAATATTTGTTTTTCCAGACGATGCTACATAAAGGAGCAGCGAAATATTGAAAAAATAAAAACAAAATATGTTTGAGAAATAAGTTAAAAATACAATTAGCAAAAATTAGTAAACATTTTTAGTCACTGAACAGACCCAAAATTTGTGGATAAAATATAAAAACTGTCGATTAAAATCTTAAAGGCGGCATTTGACTCTGTCTGGCACGACGGTCTAATTTACAAATTACATCATTTAAATTTCCCTTTAAGTATTGTAAAAATCATTCAAAGCTATTTAACCAACAGATCTTTTAGAGTTCATATTGGTTTGAAATCATCTAACCCTTTTCTTTTAAGAGCAGGCTGCCGCCAGGGATCCTGTTTATCTCCAATTTTGTATAATATATATACAGCAGACATTCCAATTGTAGATCACTGTGTAATGTCCATATTTGCAGATGATACAGCGTTATTGTGCTCTGGTACCTTATCCTCAGAAATAATTTTAAACCTCCAACTGAATCTTAAAAAAGTATTCAAATATTTTGCTAAATGGAAAATATCACTAAACTGGGATAAAAGTCAAGCGATTTACTTTACGAGGAAGAGAAAAGAATGTTTTATACCTCAAAATAGTATTTCTATTAATAATTTCGAGATCAAATGGGAGAAAAAGGTAAAATATTTAGGAGTAGTCCTAGATTCGAAATTAACATACAAGGAACACACATCTTACATTGTAAATAAATGCAATATACTTATTAGAACACTATACCCCTTTATAAATAGAAGATCGGCGTTAAATATTAAAAACAAAATGTTAATATATAAACAAATATTTGCTGCTGTCATTCAGCTCCTGTTTGGGCAGAAAGTGCAAATTGTCATTTAAAAAGACTTCAAACTCTTCAAAATAAAATATTAAAGCTAATATACAATCTTCCTAGGTATTATTCCACGACCAGACTCCATCAAATCGCGGCTGCTGATTTAGTTTTAGTCAATATAAAAAGATTATTTGAAAATTTTAATGTTAAATGTTCAAATTCAGCATACACGCACATTGTTCGGTTAGCCCCTCCTTAAAAATTAGTAAGTAAGTTTAGTTAAGTTTTATCATAAAAAAAAAAAAATCACAAAGGTTTTTCTTAGACATTTTTGCCTCCACTTTTTATATTACACTAAATTAAAAATAAATTATATTACTAAACAAAATTTTTATTTAAGCTGAAAAAGGAAATATCCTTAAACACTTTCCAAATGTATATATTGTAATTATAAACAAATTTGTAAATATTTTGAAGACAATAAAAATTGAATTGAATTGAATTGTCGATTAAAATCCCACTTAGTCCACTTCCCCCTTTGAAGCGTAATAGTTTTTTTTTTGTTTTGTTAATGTCCAAGAACTAATAATTTTGATAAAATCACTTTCGTCAAAATAAATAGGAATCGTTTTTAGGCAATTAAAAAAATATTTTAAGATTTATTATTTCCATTTTCAGTTCATCAGTAGATGTTGCAAAGTGTTTCGAGCTGTTCAATTCATCAGTAGATGTTGCAAAGTGTTTCGAGCTGTTGCTGTATTTAGCGTGAAAATTTATCCAAATATTTTTGTTGATTTTAATAGGATTTTCATTCTAGGTTTCATTTAAAGCTGCATTTTCTGATATTAGTTTCTGTGATAATGGCTGCATTCGGCTTATCAGAAAAAATAAATAAATAAGAGACAAATTAATTAACTAAAACAACTCCTAAATGAGAGTAACGCCAAGGATATCACAAAATACAAAATTGTACACAAAACAATACAAAAATTAGCTAAGTAGATTTGGTAATTCTTGATTACATATTTTAAAATACAACAACAACAAGATGCAATACTAAAACCTGCAGTAGATGTTGTAAACTCATTTATTCACAAGTATGAAACAGCTGGAATATTTTGCGGCATATAGAAAAGGTCGCCCACACTTACAGTCCACCCTAAATACGAGCGTAAGACGTTATTTAACTGTCAAAAATTCTCATGCCCATACAAAATGTATGAGACCAACCCAAATAGCGCGACGCTAACGTTGGACAATTGAAAAATCCAATTTTGACTGCGCGTAAAAAGTGAAGTTGGCTGCAAAAGAAGTGTTGTTATTGTTTTTTTTTTTTGTGGTATATACAAAAGTATTTCCAACAGTAATGACATTACAGCTACTTTAAGGTCAATTTCGCGATTTTATCTCTCTTAATTATTTTAATTTTGTGGTTTTTAGCAAATAAGATAAGTAAACAATACCGTTCGTTTCACAACGTTGGCGCTCTTATTTAAGTTACTCATTACAGCGTAAAAACTAGACGCTAAATTACGTCGTGCCTAACGCCCGTATTTAGGGTGGACTGTTAGGTATTTGTTTATTTAAAACGGATTTTAAGATAAATAAAAGTAAATTGGAGTAAAAGTTTCAATAATAATTATTAGTTTTACAAATTAAACAAAACAAAAACAATGTGAATTTTATGCGAATTCGCTTGTGAGAGGTTGTAAAGGTAAAGAAAACCCAGGCTTTTCAGTTTAATTTATCTAAAGAATTTAGAAATATCTTAAGGAATTCGAATTCCTTTATTTCAAGTGTATTTCAAATTGTTTTTGAGTTAATATTTCTATATAAATTAAAGAGCAAACTGTGATTATTGAAATATATTTTTTACTCTTCAAATTACATAATATTTTATTAAATCAATAATTCTTGATTTTAATATCTCCTTAACTTAAATATCCAAAAGACTGGGTAAATAAAGCAGTGGATATTTATCCTTTTGGCGTACATTTAATGTTTGAATTTTGTAGCTAATGTTTTGTATTCTGCTTAAAACTTTAAACTCTCAAAAAATATTATCCACCATTTTTTTGTACTTTTTGCGTTTATTTATTTTTTTAATTATTATTGCACCTTAACAACACATTGTATAATTCCCTCATCATCTGCAGAAATATAAATCTTCTTATCTTATCGCGTCAGGTGTAATTATATTACAATATTCACAAAGTTATTGCGTAGGCATTTTAACATTGTTAAATTTTGGTTTTAAAAGAAGTCTTTTGGTTGAGTTAGCAACAATTAAAAAAAACTTGAACTTATTTACATATATCAAAACATAAATATTTATGAATGAAAATATAATAACCCCCAAGTTATTCGTAGAAAGCACCTCTAATTTTTTAATTTAAGCTGTTTTGTACTTTAAAATCCTATTACTTAAAAGATTTCAAAACGGAACTACACCTAATTCTTTTATGTTTTAAATCAAACATTCAATAGTTATAACACTTATGAGTACTACGCCCTCACAATAGATGACATAATATATTTATAAAAGCCGTTTGAATTATTAAAATAATAGTCTACACCCAACGACAGGTAGCTTCAATTTTATATTTTACTTATTTAAAGCATTTTCATTACGCGTTAAAAATAAGGGAGAAATGGACAAAAGTGACACTTATCATATTTTTTAGGTTAAGTTGACAATTTGTTAATCAAATAATTTTTATTATATATCGTCTAAAATAAAATTTGATTTCTTGTGTGGGTGAAAAAAATTTTGATGGCTCTAAAAGAAGTATATAAAATTGCAACTAATCAAAGTTGCTAACTACCATGACTATTTTTTTTTTTTTTTTTGATGAGAATGCGTGATTTTGTGTGATCGAAAAACTTTTTTCTGTGAGACTATGTTGGCATTTGTTACCAAGGTATTTTTTTTTTCGTTAGCGAACGTCAGTTTCTGGCTAAATTTTTTAGAACGATTCACTGGCAGCTTGTTCTTTCTTTTGCCATAACAAATGTAATAAAAACTTTGTTCTTGCCAACAATGACGAAAAGTTATCTTAATTTACATTATTGATTGGAAAGAATATATTAAAGTTTATCATTCCATTTGAACTTTGATCGAGCGCTAGATAAGCTAGTCAATCAGGAATACTTTTGGAAATTTAGATATGGAAAATCAACAAGATTGGTCCATATACTTCGAGGTAGTGAGCAAAACAGCACGACTCCACTGATTTTTCCATATCTTTTTTCAAATTTCTTTCTTATTCTTGTACTCATACTAATTCACCATAATTATACTAATATCTGATACAGCAACCTTTTCATTTACTAAGTTGGGACAACAAACCTAAGCAAAACTTACAATTTTCGAAGCTTTTTTCGAACAGAAGAACTTTATGGTAGGAAAAAAAAAATACTTCTGCTGGCCTCTATGTTCATGTGGTTATACAAATATGGTGACGGGTATACAAAATTTCGCATGGCCAGATTCAGCACTTTTATTTCTTTTAATTGACCTTGTCATGTATGCCGGTATGTTTTAAAAAGTGGCGAACGTAAAAAAGTTTATTAAAAGCATGTTCGCTATAGAACTCATTAGAAAGAAATTGTTGCTAAAAATAATAAAAACTCAAGACGCTTAAAATAATGCGATAAGTATATTTGACAGCATTAGTAACAAAATACTTTTATAAAAAAAACACAAAACAAAATAAAGGCTTAAGAGTATAATTTTTAAATAATTTGATATTGTTTGGAAATACTATGAACTGTAGCAGGAACTTTAATAAAAATAAAATAATAATCTTTTAAAGAATCAATTTCAAATTCAACGAATTTGAATTCAATTACTTGCTCTTTATATTTTACTGTAGGCTATTTCATTTCGATTAGACATACATGAGATTAATTAAGTGGTCAGTATTAAAATACAAGCACAATTTTGGCACGGTTTAACTTCACAATCTTTTGACAAGAGAGAAACGTCCACATATTAAGAAATGTGCATTTTGCTTAGATTACTATCTCAATCATTCTATTAAAATCACTTATATTTTTATATTATTACTTTGTTGTTTTTTATATGCCTACAACTGAAAATATACTACAATCGGAAAGGAAATTTTGTTAAGATTTCTAAAGATTAGGAATAATATTAAAATTTTATGCAACAGTATTTTAAACGTCATTATTAAAAAAAAGAAAAACAAAAACAAAAATAATAACATTAAGATCCAAAACAAACAAATAAAATACAAATTTATTTGTTCCGAAAAGTGACTTTACAACACTATTGAAACGCATCTAACTTTACGTTGTTTATGTTTTTGTGATCTTGAACAAGTAGTCCTTTTAAAAAATATTTTGATCGAGATTGTAAATAAATTAACGTAGATATGTCAAATAAACACTTTTAAACAGATTTTTCTAAAAATTTTAAATTGTTGTTTCTTGACATCTGAGGTGAGTGTGGAATTTCTCAAACAAATATAGAAATATGTACTAGCTTCTATTTTTATTAATGTAACCCTTTTCCTAATTTTCGTGACTGAAGAAAGAAAAGGGATGATTTAAAGCAGTAGGCGTAGCATCTCCCTTTAAAAGAATATAACAATAATTATATTATTCTTTGATTGGTTTGAGTTTCAAAACTTTTCGTATATGCTTTTGTTGCAGAGGTGCCCTACTGACCTAAAAATCGACAGGATAAGAATACAAGCGTTACACTTTTTACTTAAAGTTAATTTTAACATCCCTCTGGATACCGAAACTGTTACCAGCCCAAAGCTTCAGTATTTACTGCGGTGCTGCATTTTTTATCTACCACAGAAATCACTTACCTACCTGTTTATAATGCTTTCGCTTTATTTTCTTATTTGTTTTTAAAGGATGGGAAGCCTATCTGTTAAGGCAAATCAATAACCAGATGGTTGCGATGGCAAATTTAATAATTTTCGCCGAAGCTCTAAATGTCAAATACCAAATATATATATATATATAAGATTGCGCCATGGCGAAATAATTTACCAGGTGGTGGCAGTGGCGAATTTCATTCATTTTCGCCGTTGCAGAAAACTTCAAACTTCATATAAAAAAAATTTTAGCTGATTTTTTATATATGGAGTTTGACATTTTCTGCAACGGCGAAAATGAATAAATTCGCCACTGCCACCACCTGGTAAATTATTTCGCCATGGATTGCGCGTTGCGCAGGTCCGTTAGTTCGTTGCTCTTTTTTGTGTGACGTGGAAATAGAATAGAAGTGCAGCTAAAATTTTTTTACACTTTTTACAACAAACACACCATTTTCATTCTATTGTGACGTAGATGCGCAGTAGAAAAAATTTTTGAACGGCTGAATGCGCAATCTTGTTTTATTGATTCATGGTTGGATATTTGCAAAAGTTAACGAATTCGCCGTCGCAAAGTGGCATGATATACAAAAAATGGAATAAAAGTCTGGAACTCATAAACTATTTACCCCATTTTCACAGGTTTCAGAACAGGGTAGTACCACAGGGCGTCAAAGTAGGTACCCTCGAATTTGAAAAATGTTTTAGAGCTTATAACTTTATCAAAAGTAAACCGATTTTTTTAGTAATCTACATAGATAGATAAAACAGCGTGCTTGGAATTTGCATGGTATCTTTTATACTTTTGGAGAAATTCGACTTTCAAATTTGAAATACAAAATTTTAACCTTGGCATTTTTTAGTTTTTCACCTGTAGTTTTTTTTTTTTTTTTAAAGATTTAGAAAGCTAATACTATAAGAAATAATTTGTAGAAAAACTTTTTCTTTGACTTCATTATGTTGGTTGTAATATTTTTTTAATTTGAAATTTCATAAAAAGTTTAAATAAATGTGAAATTTTGGTTAAAAATCACTTTCAGTTTTTTAAGTAGATTTTACGTTTTTTAGTAAACTTTTAAAATTTTGAACGTTTTATTTAAGATAAAGTCTTGGGTAATCCATCTTATGTGTTTTTATGGATTCTTGTGAAGCACCCTACAGTCAGCATTGTTCGAATATGGGAATATGTTCGAAACCGGGCAAATTTTGTAGACATCCTGCACATAAATGGGGTCTGGGTAGGCGATTGAAGAAAAAATTGCCATTTTCGGGAAGAAGATTTTTTATCTGCACAAAAAATAATATTTTAATCCACTTTTTGCCAAAACTTTTATTGATTTCAGTAACGTACATATATCGGGTTTTCCGTATCGGTTTTTAAAGGGATGAAAACCTTATTTAATATCTTTTATATGTTAGTTAATATATGTTAGTTAATACATAAAATGGCATTTAAAGTATGCTTACATGTTTTACTTTTAAGACAATATAAAATTGGACTGAGCTCTTTTAAATCAGTTACTTATATTGTGAATTAAAACATTTTTTAGAGCATCATAAGTGTAAAACATTTTAAGTGTAATAAAAATGACAATCTCTAAAGTACCTGCAGCAGATTAAAGATTAGTTACCTGTACGAAGTCTACATTCATTAGCAAATAATTTTGTGTAAAAGTTAAAGAAAACTTAAACAGAGATCATTAATTTCTTGTATCAGCTTGCAAAGAAACCGAACAACTAACAAACTAATTGTAACAACATGACTTTCAAGGTTTTTTACGGCTTTGGATTTTGGTAGTTTTGTTGAATGCTAGTATTCCTTTAACGTTACAAGCAAAATTCATTAAAAAATTGAAACCTTAACATTGAAATTAATTTTTTCTCACAGCTTATTTTAGCTTTTACTTTTTTGGCTGCAGCCAGTGGTAGTTATTTACCTCCATGCTGCTCCAGTGAGTTCTTGGCTATTAAGCTTTCTTTGGAATCCAGAAGCTCCAGTTACAAGTATTATGAAATTTATTAAAGAAAAACATATTAAAACTTTTCTAATTTAAACGAAAAAATTAAAAGGATAGATTAGTTATCATATACAAAAAACCAAAAAAAACAAATTGTTTCTTGTATACGGTTTCTTTCTGTTCAGGAGTGTAACTTTTAGCTCTTTCATAACAATTTCATAATTTTCCAATTTAGGGTTGTAATTTTCTTGAATTCCAAAAATTTGTCTAAATATAGTTTTTTTTTTATTTCACTGCGAATAAAATATACGAATATTTTCTAGTTTTACATCAATAATGCTGCAAAATACAAACTAATAGCAAACAGTGATTCGAGTTTCAGTGGACCTCAAAAATTAGTATGAGTTACCGCAAGCATTTCCGAAGTTGAATTTCGATGTTCTGAGAAAGAGGTAAGCGTTTTTATTTACCGCTTCATATTTTAGTTTAGGTGATCCTATAACCGCATTTCTTAAATGCGAAGCAAAGTGTAAAAAAATGTATTTTTATCTTTGACAAGTCTGCAACCATTATCAGTCAATTTGTTGGTTTAAAAAATATTGAGTAGTTAACGTGGAACATTTGCATTCACAATCATTTTGACCTTTTCAAACTTTAAATATTCAATTTGTTATTGTCTAAAGCCCCTAATTTATCTCGAACTTTTATAATTTCAAATAAAGCATTTTGAGCGCACATATGAGATGACGCACCATTTTCAATTGTCGATATTTTATCAAAAACATTGCTATATTCCGGGTCTTTAATTTGATCTACGTATATCCTACAATCTGCAGCCTTATGACGCTTTATTCCACATCGGAAACATTTATAAATAAAATTATATCTGGTCACACCATCTTCTTTTTTAGCCTTCAATGCTGAGCAACTTGCACCAATTTCTGGTTATCTTGTCTTTAAAAAAGCTATTTTAAAAAAATTTATTTGCAGTTATAAAATTTTTATATTTAATAATTACAATAATATTTTATCTTGATTTAATGTATCTTGAAGGTAGCAGCATATTTCTTGTGATAAATTAATAATTTTCACCATTGCTTCAGGTTGAGTAGTATATTTGAAGTGAAAAAAATTGTTATTTAAAATATTAAAATAATTATTCAATAATTAATAAAATTTATTATGTTGGTCAGTTCGACTCGGAGCTTCAATCAAAGTAGACGTTGAAAAAGCAATATTTTGTGACATACATAAACTCTAAAAATTTAATATAAATCAAAAGTTTTCTTAATACATACAAATAAATCCATATAATCTGAAAAATTGGTTAAAAAACAATCCAAACAATAGTTCACTCATCAAGACAATATTTTAAATAAATAATTATAAAAACTCATTACTTTTTTTTATTATTAAAAAACGTGTTTATTTTATGAACAAAAATAAATTTAAAAAGAAGTGCAAAAATGAATAAACCACCAGACAATAGAAAAATATCTCCAACTCTTAAGTGGGATAAAACAAAATCTCTAAACTTCTCACAAGCTGGCCCAATATACTTAATGATGAAGAGAGTAAACAGTGATGATACTCTCACCAACGTTTCTCCCTTTTTATTAAAAAAAGCTATTGATTACACATGTAACGGGGAAGTAGAAGAATGTAAAAAAATGATGAGCGGAAATATTTTGATTAAAACTAAAAACTATGCTCAAGCAAACAAATTAACGACTCTTACTTCCCTCTCAGATTCCATCGCAGTTGAAGTGACTGAATTTAAAACCCTTAACCAAACAAAAGGTGTGATCTATAGTAACGACTTAAGAGGAATAACTGAAAGCGAAATAACAAATGAACTTACTGATCAAAATGTATGTGAAGTTAAAAAAATAATGAAATTTGTAAACAATCAATCTGTAGAAACAGGACTAATTATCTTAACATTTGCATCTTCTACTTTACCATGTGATATTAAAATAGGATATCAAAAAGTCAACATCCGTCCCTACATTCCACTACCCATGAAATGTAACAATTGCCAACTGTTTGGCCATATTGCTAAATACTGTAAAAACCAGAAAATTTGTTTCCATTGTGCTAAAGAGTATCACATTAACGCTGACTTAGAAGAAGAATGTTTAAATGTAGCCAACTGCATAAATTGCATGAACAACAAGAAAGTGGACACAAAACACTCTTCTAAAGATAAGAAGTGCCCAATATTTATTATGCAGAAAGAACTACAAGCCATCAAAACAATTGAAAAAGTTGATAACAAGTCTGCCCGCAAAATATACAACGAACGCCATCAACATGACGGGTCTCTTTACACTTCTGTTGTTAGCACCGGTATTAAAACTCAATCAAACGGACAAAACTTTTTAACACCAATCGAATCCAGACAGACATCTGTTACTCCAGTTTTGATAACGCCTACAGCAACAACCAAAACCACCTCAACAAATTCCATAACATATGATTCATTATCCGACTCCGAATTAGATTTATCGTTACAACCTACAACCTCCGAAGCAGCTAAAGACAAAAAAGTAAAAATTTTACCAAGAAGTACATCGAAAAGACTACAAACAAAGTTAAAGGCCAATGCTAAAAAGTCAAAAACAATGAAAAATAAAACAGACTTCAAAAACAACACTACAAATGATGACGAAATGGAGCTCTAAATATCTCTCTCTCTTCCCTTTCAACCAAACTTTCTATATTAAAACAAAAATACACAATACGACCAGTTGTGCAACCATTGGTACGACGTCACGCTTTAAGAAATTGCTGGCCTTCATTGCTGGCTTTTTTGTGCATGGGGTCGTGCAGGTGGTTGTTCGACACGTCGTTAAATGTATGAGGAGCATAAAAGTTGTATGTAATAATATAAATACTAATAATTATTTTCTCTTAACTAAAAAAAATTTTCTCTTATACGTTATTCTTATTAATTATATTTACAATCTTATTACTATCACAGAAATTAAATACTTTTTACTGAGACAAAAATCATACAGTAACAGTTCGAAAATCTCTCTGTACCTTTATGTTGTTAATATTAAGGTTCATATTACATACAACTACATTGAATACCTAACAACTTGCTTTATTATAATTTTTCTTAATTTTAAATGACACTAACACTGCTACAATGGAATATAAATGGTTATTTAAATAATTACAGTGAACTCCAAATATTGATAAAAAAACACAATCCAAAAATAATTTTATTACAAGAAACCCACATTCATAATAACCCAAACATCCCGATTCCTATTAATTATAAAATTTACCATCTTAACACATCCTTAACGAGATACGGCGGAGTCGCAACCTTAATCCATAACTCCCTTAAACACAGCCAAGTAAACACTTCTAACGACATTGACATACTTTGTTTTTCAATTACATCGAAATTGAGATTCAATATTACAAATATATATATCCCACCCAGCAGAAGTTTAAGTACAAGAAACTTAACGAACATGATCAATTATACAAACATACCGAATATTATAACCGGAGACTTTAACAGCTCCCACGTAAGTTGGGGTGCCACTACAAATAACAAAAAGGGAAGTATGATTTTCAAATACATCACAGACTCAAACTATGTAATTTTAAATGACAAATCGCCTACACACCTAAATACTCATGGGACATACTCCTTCATCGACATTTCTTTTTGCTCTGCAATATTAGCACCACACATTGATTGGAAAACAGAAAACAATCTTTACGGAAGCGACCACTTTCCCATACTCATGTCACTATTTCCTGATTCTGCCAAAAATGATAATTTTATTCCAAAATTCAAAATAAATTATGCCAACTGGCAAAAGTATCAAGAAAACAGCATTAAATTTAATAATGATCGACCTATCAGTTCTAATGTAAACAAAGAGAGTGCAAACATAACCAAGATCATACTACAATCAGCTCATTTATCCATTCCACAAGTAAAGAAAACTCAAGCTTTTAAAGTACCTTGGTGGAACAAAAAACTAGAGGATCTAAAGCAAATTAAAAATAAAACGTGGCACTTATTTAAAAGAAACATGAACCAACAAAACCTTCTCAAATATAAAAAAGCGAACGCGCTTTTCAAGCGCGAAATAAAAATTGCAAAACGTGAATCTTTAAATATTTTCACATCGTCTATTCAACCCTCATCGCCAATTGAAAAAATTTGGAACAACGTAAGATCACTTACTGGTTACAAGATCAAACATAAGTTTCATTGTATAACGTCTTACTACAACCCTAACACCAACCTTACAAACAAGAGTGAAATTGCAAATGAATTTGCAAAATTTTGGTCAAATGACTCTGCCGACAAAAACTTTGGCGCTAATTTCTGCTCCAATAAAGGAAGATATATATCTGGACCCCCAACAACTGTAGCTTGTTCAGAGGCTGTACGATTAGAGGATGAAATTTCATTTATAGAATTTGAATCAGTGCTAATGAAACTTAAGGGAAAAACTCCTGGCATCGACCGGATTTCCTACCCAATGCTAAAAATGCTCCCGATTACAACAAAAAATAGAATTATCATGCATTTTAATAATATTCTTTCTAACTACATTCCTCAGAAATACAAAACCAGTGTAGTTATTCCCATCAACAAACCTTGTTTGGATAATACACTCATAAAATCCTACAGACCTATAAGTCTTAATTCCTGTATATCAAAAATTCTGGACAAAATTGTAGCCAACCGGTTATGGTGGTTTGTACTACACCACAAACTACTTAATAACCACCAAATTGGCTTCAAAAAGGGAAAATCGACAATTGATAATCTACTTTATGTAGATTACCAAATTGCGAATGCCCTGTCTTTACGAAAGCATGTTACAATCATATCACTTGATTTCCAACAGGCGTTCGATAAGATAGGTTTACATTCCGTTTTGGATCAACTCGTCGAATGGAAAATAGGTCCCAAAATAATCAAATACGTATATAATTTTATGAATAATAGGAAAATCACTGTCAGAATTGAAAACCATTACTCTAAACAATTTCCTACCCAAAATGGAATACCCCAGGGATCCCCTATTTCTGTAATATTATTTCTTATAGCCTTTAACAAATTATACTCCAATATTACACTCAACCGTGAAATAAGTTTCACCGCATATGCGGACGACCTTAATATTATTGTAAAGTCTAAAGAGAAAAATCCAGTATTGAATCTTAATACTTTATTCGAAAACATAAATAATTGGTGTCGGTTTTCCGGAGCACAACTCTCAGAAACAAAATGTAAATATCTGCACATATGTAGAAAAAAATCTTGCCGTTGTACAGTTCAGTCTGGAAACTTAAATTTGACCGAAGTAAACGAACTAAGAATTCTTGGTATTTTTCTCAATAAGAGATACAACTGGAAAAGTCATATTTCTTATTTAACTTCCGCCCTATCAAAAAGACTAAATATTATCAAATGCCTTTCAAGTTTTAAATTAAACTGCAATTCAAAAACCCTCGTTGACATTGTTAAAAAAATTTTGTTTTCTAAAATAAATTATGCTTTGCCTATATACGGTTATTCAACAAAAACCGACTTAAAGAAAATTGAAACAATGATGAATTCCGCAATTCGATATGCCTTAGGCGCATTTCGAACTACACCTATAAATAATCTTCGATTTGAATCCAATACGTTGTCATTTGAAGGACAAAAAAATATTCTTACGACCAAACTCTTCAGAAATATCATATACGAAAAATCTTCACCTGTTAATCAAATAGTCAATAAACTTGTCAAAACAAAAAAAGTTCCCAAGATTCCTTCTACCCTCTACCGAACAATCCAGAATTGCAACTTACTAAACATACCACTTAAAGAAATATTTACAAAGAAAACAAAGGAACCTCCTTGGAACTGGAATAAGAATATATGCGACATATCAATGAATAATCTCACACGGGACACTACCAATTCATTTCAGTACAGGTCACTTTTCAACGAAATAAAAAACAAATTCAACTCACATAAGTTTATTTTCACAGACGGATCTAAAACAAATAACACAGTATCTTTCAGTATAACCAATGAAAATCAAGTCATAAAAAATTACCTTCTACCGGTATTTAGTTCCATATACTCCGCTGAGTTAATAGCTATTCATGAAGCTATATTGCATGTTTCCTCACAAACAGGCAAATTTGTAATTTGCACAGACTCGCTTTCTTCAGTTAAATCGATCACAAACATCAACAACAATAATATTTATGCAACCCAAATCAGGAATGTTCTTATCGAAAATTACCCAAAGATCATGCTACTGTGGTTGCCCGGCCATTGTGGCATCAATGGAAACGAATTTGCAGATGAAATAGCCAGAAATTCATTTATGGTTCCTCTCTTTTATCATTCTAACGCCGATTGTAAAGACATTAACAAATTCATTTCAAAATATTTCTCAACTATCGACAGAAGTCTGACCTTCGAAAGATCATCACCCTGGTACCGATTAGTGAATAATAACAAAACGACACTGAACGACTCAACGTCTACAAACTTAAGTAGGTTAGATCTCGTTAAATTCACCCGTATCAGACTTGGCCATACAAAAATTTCTCACGGACATCTTATCAACATAGATTGCTCCTCTCCTTGCGACTGCACCGTACAACACAACAATAAACTTTACTTCCTTGACGAATGCCCTAAATTTAGCGAAGCTCGCTACCAAATTTTTAGAAGTACCGATCCAAAGTCCTTTCTCTCCATTCCATCCAAAGATAATATTGTTCGTTTTTCCCAATTCCTTAAAAAAGCTAATATATATGACAAAATTTAACAAAAGCAAATAAGATTATATATGTAAGTTTAAGTTAAGTTAATTCTATACCCAAAAGTTATTAAAAGAGCTGAAGGCCTATGCTGCTATTGCTCAAAATATATTAACATATAATTTGTAATTATTTGTTAATAAACTATAAATAAATAAATAAATAAAATATTATGTTGGTGACAATTTTCTTTACAGTGAGTAACAACATAAGAGTCATTTTGTATAATTAAAAATTCTCAAAAAGATTTATAATTAAATAAATATCTACGAAGTTGATATTTATATAAGAGACACATAAATTATTGAGCAGCTATTTAACTTATTAAAATACCAAAAAATGTGATTACCAAATGATAAAATAAAGTATTAAGTTATTTAACGGAAATTCGGACATATATAAATGATAAATAATAAAAATTTATCTGAAGCATTTCTCGTCAATAAATTTAAAAATTTAGTTAATGTTTATTAATTGGTTATATTATTTGTTATATTATTTTTTTTTTATTTCTTCCCATGTTTTTAAGTAAATTATAAACATTTTGGACATTTTAAAATCAATTTAAAAGTAAAAAACCAAATAAATATAAAATATTGTTGTGAACTGATTAAAAAATTATAGTATTTTATGCTAAAAAATTCATCTTTTGCTTTACTGAATTAAATGTTATATGTTACGCTTTCATGATAGCAAACTCAATTTTTAACGTTGATGATTTCGGTGATAAAATTAATTAATACAGTTTACTTATTTTATTCCTTAGTTTAATTATATAAAGTATTGTTAGCTTTTGACCGATAAACTGTGGTTTTAGGAAGTGTGGTGTAAGTAGTTTAATAATTAATTATTAAAACAATTTAATAAAATTTTATAATAAACTTTATGTGTTTCACATTCCCTTCTATATGTATCAATTTAAGGGCAATGGGTATAAGTAACTATTTAAACGCATAAACGAAATTTTAAGTGTTATAATAAAAAAAAACATTAGGTACTTTATTTGCTCTCATATAAAGAAACATAATATTACAATTATTCTTATTAAATAACGCTTAGGCTAACCAAAAACTATTATTGATTTTTACAAATTAGTTGCAATTGAATACAATATAAAATTTTGAAATAAACTAAAGGTCAAGTAAAAATTTAAGATATGTTTTTTAATCATAATAAAAATATATGTATGTCTAAATAAAATCAAACTCGATAAATGAAAATTGTTATAATTGCAAACTAAAGGTAATAAAGACAAAATAAGCAAAAACTTTACTCACTGAGAAGCTATTTAGTAATGAGCAATCATGTTGCAACTGCTTACAATTTGACTGAAAGAACTAATTGGTTTTGCTCTCGATGTCGCTAAAAGAATCCTATACAAATTAAATAACCATGACCCAAAAACAAGCCATTCTTTTAGTACTTATAAAAATTATAAAAGTCATGACTTTTTTTAAAGTCATATAGTTTTTATAAAAGAGATACGATATTTTGAGTTACGATTTTCATCAACACTGCATTTAAATGTATTAAAATTTTAAATTATGCTTTACAGTAACATGTTTTTAAAAAAGTTTGTTTACATCTTACACAATAAAAAACACATTATTTACAAGAATTATAACGTTGATCTTGAAAAGTTATTATAGTTGAATATTTAAGATTAAAAAATTAAATTGATAGATTTATTTATAGGATTTTTTGTAGGAAAGTTATTATTGAACTGCTGCTAAGGAATGCATTGAGTGGCGAATAAAGCTGCAAAGTAATGCATTGCAGAAGTTCTTCTCATTGAAGTTGTGAGTAAAAAACTTGGTGGGATGCAGATTAAGTATGCAGTTTATCATTTAAGCCCAATAACAGAATAAAAAAAATTAGCTGCAAAAAACAATTGAAATAAAACATAATAAATAAAATTAAATGATTTTTGTAATATTTTAATAAGTTTTTTTGTTTTACCTTTTGATTAAAATTATTAATTAAATGTTTAAATAAATTAATATTTTTATATAATACGTAAGCACGTAATCAGGTAAACATTTTATATTGTTTTTAATAATTTATCTTTAAAATCGTAAAGTATCGTCTAACTACAAAAATTTAAATAATTATATTATTTTTGGATATTTTTTTTTGTAACAGCGGTGAAAGTAGTTTATTTACTTCTATCATTTAAGCTTTTTAACTAACTTTAATTGTATTTGCTGCCATATTCCCTCCTATTTTTATTAATTAAGGGTCATGTGTACAGTGGCTCAAGCGAGAATTTGAATTAAAAAACCAATTAAAAAAACATATAATTGGTTGGAAAAAAGTTAAAAGATATTTGTATATAAATTCATACATATATATGTATGTATAGGAATATTGACAGCAAAAGCGAACAAAGCAAGTGTTTGTTTTAATCTGGCGACAGAAATTGATCACAATTATCTTTTGAATATTTAGAGCAAAACAGGAGATTGTAAAATTCAAAAGAGCAAATCTACGTCAGATAAACAAATCAATAATTTTGTATAAAAGTAGGTCGAAGATTACAGCAGACATCACTCACTTCTTGTGCCTACTTCTTTAAAGAACCAACCAAGCAAACAGCTAACTCTAAATACAACATGGCTTTCAAGGTATGTTGTCTAGATTTTTTTAGCTAAAAAAGTTGTTTAATTGTAAAAATAATTAAAATTATTTTAATATGTAAACAAATTATTGTGTAATTTATTTTACAGTTTCTATTCGCATTTGCTTTTGTGGTTGCAGCCAGTGCTGGTTATGTGCCAGCTCCTCAAGTCTTCCATGCTGCTCCAGTCGCTGTTGCTCAAAAGGTTATTGTAAATTCAGAAGAATACGATCCTCATCCACAATACAAATATTCTTATGGCGTTGAAGACAAATTTACAGGTGATTCCAAGAGTCAAGTGGAAGAACGTGATGGTGATGTTGTGCGTGGTGAATATTCTTTGATTGATGCTGACGGCTACAAGCGTACAGTAACATATATTGCTGATGACCATAATGGTTTCAATGCTGTAGTAAAACGAGAACCTCTTGTCAAGACTGTTGCTCACTATGCTGCACCCAGTGTTGTTAAGAGTGCTGCTCCAGTAACAGACTTCAGTGCTCCTGCTGTTATTAAGAGGATCGCTCCAATCGCTCACAACACAGCAGCAGTTTCCCACTTTACCGCTCCATCAGTTCTGAAAACTGTTTCTCCAGTTGCTCATTACGCCGCTCCTGTTTCTCATTACGCTACTCCTGTTTCTCATTATGGTACTCCGGTTACTCATTATGCTTCTCCTGTTCAATACTCTTCTTATGAAGTACCTTCATATCGTTACAAACACTAACTTTTTTCAAGTTGTTCTTATTTATTGTATTTAATTGGCTTCGTCACAGAGTTTTTAACGAAAGAAATAAAATTTATTTCAACTGTAAAGTGTTGTACATACCCTAATCTTATATGCTTTTTATTTCTGGTGACTTTAACATGCAAGGATATCTTTTTGTTTTCTATGCCAGCAGACAATACTGCTATATTTATAGGACAACAATTAGTGGCTTTCACAGCACTTGATTGTAATGGCTTAAACTTTGTCTTTCACAATATACATTTCAGGGTTTCGTCTGTAAGAAGAATATGCAAAACGTTTGACTCAACTAGTTATCTTAAAAACAATATATTTATAAGAAAACGTTGCACAACATTCCAACTCAAAATGATTCTCGTTAGGGATTTTTTATTTTTCTAAACGATCTAATAATTTTAATTTTCATTTAAAAAATCGTACGATTTAGAATTAAATGGATAAAATATTTGCAATTTTTTGCGTTGTAGCAATGAACCAAAGAAAAGTAAAGTTAAGGTAAAACATTTTTAGTTTGAAATATTTCAAAACCATTAAGATACAATGGCGTATCCAAAATCTAAAATCTTCGCCTTCTGTAAAATCTGTAAAATTTACAGAGAAATTAAAAAGTTATACATGTTTAAAGTGTCTAAACTTGGTCCACTGCCATGTCGCTTGTGCTTAAATTGCATATATTCGTGGAAGGATGTAAATTGAGAGCTTATTTCCTTTTACATTAATTTGATAATTAAAAAAAAAACTATTGCTCATTAAATTTTCTATTTGTATTCCAATTTATTAAAATGAATGTAATCACATTTTTGTTGCACTTTAAGAAATTTTTTAATTAAACATAAATTTGTATATGTAAAATTCTTATTTGGCTGCAAGAAGAATCAAGACACTATTTTTCTTTTGCACGTCATCAACCGCCAAAAATAAGCGTAGAGAAGGCATTTGTGATTGGTCTATTTAGATTCTATGTAACGCTTTCTTATAACACTTTAAAAGTTTCTTAAATATACATGCATCGCTTGGCGGTGTCAAAAGTAAATTTTTATAGGTTCGAGTTTAAGTGTTACTGGTATCAAACGAAAGTCCACTAGGACTTCTATATATGCACCGCTTATTGGTTAAGCCTTTTAGGAAGAAAATATTAACAGTGATTTAAAAAAAATTCAACCGCTTATGCCGGCCATTATTTTATAAAATTTTTCCGGATATGTTTCCTTTTTAGTCCTTATTTCAGTAATTATGTAGTATATAGCCGGCATTAGTACCCGGATGCCACCAGTTATGCTTTGGAAGATTAGATAGTCTCCGTCTCTTTAGCAAGAAACAGACAAAACATTGTCAATTCCGGAAACGGTGTGTGCCTGCAGGGTGTTATTAGACAAGTCGTACTCACCCACAGCAGTTCAAATACTTCATTCTTAGGTTAATTGACTTTATTCATATATGTTTTAAAGGATAAAAATTTCCAACTATAAGATATAGACTTTTATTTTTATTTTCTTGCTGGTATGAATATGTGGTTCAAGTCTACTTCGTTGGTGGCTTTACTAAACCACACAATTATTTTCTAATAAAAACTATCAACCAGAGCGAGTTGTTTGAAATCTACTTAACTTTTTGTACTTATATCTAATAATTAGTTAATTTTTCTATTCCATCAAAGTATTTTCTTAGCCATAATATGCTGTCAATAATTTACTCTTAGGCTGAGTCTTTGCAGAGCGATCAGAACGGTTAGTTCGCAAAGTGGCTAGCAAATGTAAAAATAATGAAGTTTGCGAAAAGAAAGAGACAAAAGCTTAAAATATGACATTCTACGTTTATACTTTTTAAAAATAATCCCTAATGTATATTTTTTTTTTGTACAAATTATTAATCAGTTTCAAATCTGTCCGGCCGGGATTAAAAATTGTACTAAATGATCTCCTGCTTTTTAAATAAAATATCTTATTAAGTACACAAAACAAAAATTCTGCTTGTAATAATTTTCAAATAAATAAATTACAATATGAGAATTAAATTACGTACGTAGTTACTAAAATTAATGAACTGTAATAAAATTAGCCACGCCGTCCTATGAACACATAAAAATCTTTAAACGCAAAGCACAATTTGCTAAAAATACTAGTTTCTTTTATTCATCAATGTTAAAATTCTAAATTCCTACAACACACTTTTTAAAAGAATATACAATTCAATATTAAAATTCAATTTAATATAACAATTTTCAAATTATATCGTTCGCTTCTTGCACACATGTCTTTAAGAAATAATATATAAAAACATGAATGGTTAATAACACGCGTCCGCGTTTAAACTAGTAATATGTGTCAAAATGTATTACGCATTTAAAGCAAAAAATGTTTAATTGTTTAATCTTTTTTAAAGGTTGTTAATGTTCATATACATATATTGATAAGTAGTAAATTCCTCATCTAGTTAACGATAGTGATAGATATGTATTTTAAAGTGAATGCTCTTTAACTGATGTTTTGTTAAATACTGTTGATAAAACTAATTCTCCAGTAATTTTTGATCTACAAAAATATTAATAAAATATTATTTCTCATACACCTAGAGAAAAAACCACCACCAGAAAATGATCATGTTCGGCGGTAAAAAATGATGTCAATAACGACAGTGTCGCTAAGATGGAAATGCAACGATACCGTTGTTGCATTGAGCACACTAAGGTCCATAAAAAAAGTAATTCAATAAAAGTTTTTTAAGATGACAATATCTTTAAAGTTTCTCGACACCACATAGTATAATTTTGGAAACACCCCTACAATTTTTTGGATAAATAGAACTTAAACCGAAATAAAAAAAAAATCACTCGAATTTTTTTTTGTTGATTTAATTATTATTAACAAACGGCTCTTTTTTTACTGGAGTGACTTTAGACTTTTGTACGTTCTTATCGTTATATTTAGATCATTGTCGGAATTTCTCAGGCTGACCCTTTTCTCCTCTTTTAAGTAAGACTGACCAACAACATTTCTACTCGTATTTATCTTATTTCTTTAGAGACAACAAAATACAAAATGTATTTATTTTGTTAAATGCATAAATGTTGATGAACGGATTTTAATTGTATTCTCGGCAAATGATAAAAGCTCACAAACACTTATTAAATGCAAAATAATACTTTAAGATTTCTTTGTATTTAATTGAATTTTGCACTATGCAACAAGCCAACAAAAACAAAAAAAAAAAAAAGCTGAAACTTTTGTAGAAAACAATAGACGAATAAAAGATCTTTTATTCAGTTATCATTGTCCATTCGTGTTGCACCCTAAGATGCCAGTACCAAAACTCACCATTCACATGAGAACAACTACAACAAACAAATACATTTCATGGGTGAAAAAACTTGTTTTCATTTCGAATTAAAACACAAAAATCCTTTCTGACAGTGAAGAAAGGAACTTAAATGAAATGGAAAAAAAATTCATAGATATTTCTGGATGCAATTTTTGGGTTGTCGGTAGTGATGCTGTTGCATTATTTATCTTATTGTTGTACTCACATATTTGTTTGAATCTTTATTAGATCGCATTATCCGTGTGATGTGTGTAATTTGTCCAAGAGATAAAAGGTACAATACCGAAGCGCTAACTGACTGACTGGTTGGCTGGCTGACAGTTTCATCCATTAAATTATTTTCATTATTCATTATTCAACTGCTTAACAAAAGTTTATTACAAAACGCAAATCAAGAAAGCTTTCATCAATCTAAAACACAAGCTAAATCATCTTTAAGAGCAAAAATTATGTAAATGAACACAAACGTTTGAATACAGTGGTTTTAACTGAAAAATATACACAGGCCTTTTCTGCAAATTACTTTTTGTTAAAGTAATTTCAAATCACGTCAATTACATGACTGCCCATTTGAAATCATTGCTTATTTTTTTTAATTATAGAATTAAATAATAAACGTATCGTTCATTTACTAGAACAACGTCATAACTCAAAAAATACAATTTTTTAGAAAATCATGCAAAATTATTCGCTATACAGTAATTCATATTGTAAAAAAATTCACATTAATATCTCTTATAATCTTCACATACGAACGAAAATACTGCCATGTCGTGCATAGGACCTACATATGAATTGAAAACTTTAAACTCGTTTTTCTCGAAATCATTTTTTTTCGAGTTATGACGTTGTTCTAGTAAATGAGCGATATGTTTTCTTTATATTTAATATTATAGTAGTCAATAACTGAGTCAGTTTTCAGCAAATTTTGGAAAGTGGTAACTTTCCAATTTCATTGTAGTAACATTAATTTTCAACTTCGTAAATCTTAATTCGATGCTGCAATAAGAAAATATAAGTGCGTTAATCTAAAAAATCACTGTTTTCTCGTGTTTTAAAGAAATCAAAACCTCAACGAAAAATTAAAAACTGAGTGGTTTAGTGTTTTATAAATGGTTCGTGATTTACACTCAAGCGATTTGTATAAAAGGCATTCTATATTAAAATCTTTAAATTTAAGCAACAATATTTTTAATACATTTCCTAACAAAATCGTTGCATTTCTTTTACTTATGCATTATAAAAATGACCCATTGATAAATTTTGACATCGATAATCATTTGAAGGGATTTTAAAGTTTGTCGATTATAAATATGTCAACGTGTTAATCCTTGTGCATAATATATATGACTTTATCACTATATAAATATAAAAATATTATCAGTGCTAACTAGAAACAAACTTACACCATTAGTAGATGGAATGCAAGCTATTGTAGAAAGCAAATGAAAAAGTGAGCTACGCGAGAGCAAGATGTCTTCTATAGCCCATTTCTAAGTATACTAAAAGAAAAGAGCATATCAAAGAAGCAAAGAGGTTATTAAAAATATAATAGCATTTCTAAAACTAATAATATATATATATATATATATATATATATATATATATATATATATATATATATATATATATATATATATATATATATATATATATATATATATATATATATATATATATATATATTTATATTTATATTTATATTTATATTTATATTTATATTTATATTTATATTTATATTTATATTTATATTTATATTTATATTGATATTTATAAAAGCAGTTATTTATTTTAAATTACTTTTCAGTTGAAAAAGACAAAGTATAACGTATGATGATTTCTATGTAACACAGCCTTAAATAAGCAATATATGCATTAGTTAAAAATAATTAAGACTTAAATTTTTTTATCCGATAATTCTAATTGAAGTTAAAAAAATCATTGTTTATTCTATATTTTCTTAAACAAGGCAACAATTCTCTGGATTATCACAATGATCGATACAGTTCTCATGCGAAACAAACAGTTGTTAAAGTGTAACTAAGTAATCGTAACTGTATCAGCTAGAGACCTGACATGCAAAAACCAGCATGATTAGATGAGTAGGCGTGCCCGAACCAATAAAAAATTTATAACAATCAGTATATACTTAAAGGTCTTCTATCGTTGTATGCCTGCGCAGCTATATAGTGCACACAAAAATGTTTCCAATAGCATATCTACAGAAATTAATTTTCCCTACACAATCTAAAAAAATAACAAAAGTAACGCTGTTACTGTATAGTTAGACAAATGTTGGCGAGATATGACCAGAGGGAATGTTATTTTCTCTAGATATTAATTAACAATCATCGCATATTTATAGAACTATTTTATCTAGAGTCTTGATACTTTTTGTCTAATGCTTTATTAAAGACTAAAATCTAAAAGGAATGGAACAATAAGCATGAATTTTTAGTTATTATGTAAATATAGTATAGTTATGCGATAAACTTTGTTATTAAAATGCGTAGTAAAAAGCAGGTAATATTGATTTAAAAATCAAATGTCGTATATTTGGAGAGGCTTTCGGGCAGGATCGAACAGAAAAGTTACATGAAACGGACTTCGTTAGGAGACTTAAAACGACATAAAACTATATTTTTCTAGGAAATATAAGAAAGAAGTCTAAACGATGCTTACAATTTTTAAGAGAAGATCATGAGATTAACTAAATGTAATATTTTTGACACAAATCTATGCAGTGATTTCGGAGAGATATTCGCTTTTAGGCTAAAGAGCCACAACAAAATGTACACCAGTTTTCTGTTTTTATAGTAGGTCAAAAATTTGCGGTGTGAAAACAACAATCGTGGCTCAACGAACACTTCTTTGAAAGAAAAATTTGTTGCAAGTTTTGGCTAGTAAAATTTTTACTTGCAAGAATTAGTCAAACATCTGTATTTTACTTTTATTTACAATAAAATTTAGATTAAAAAATGTCTGACAAAAGAAATTTTTGTAACATTGAAGAAAATACAAGTATTTGGCAAATTAATAAATATAAAAGTATTATTATTTTGTTTTTTTTTTTTTTTTATTATTTTTCCTTATGTTAGCAGGGAAGTACAAAGCAAAAAAGTTTAAAACTACAAAAATTCGGCTATGCTTTGCAAGAATTTATGTTTTTTAAAAATTAACAGAAAGCAAGCCAGTGAATAAACATGTAAAGCAACGTACTTTTTTGTCGGTACAAATTTAATAAGTATTTTACAATTTTATTTATAAACACTGAAGTTTAGAATTACGAAGTTTAAATTATATTATATATATATATATATATATATATATATACATATGTGATGTGCTTAAACACCATAAACGCTTATGGAAATTACCGAATAATTAAAAGAATATGTAAAAAATTTTATGTAAAATTTTTTTTGCTATTTTTCCCCTGTTAAGTACATTTACTTTTAAAGTGGTACTAATTAATGGTCATACCGTACAGTTTTTAGATCTTGCTTATCATTTCCAAAGCCCCATCGATTTTCTTTGCTCATTTTTGTTAGGAAAGCGTTACTTTCCTACATTTTACTTTCTGCTTTACTGTCTCATTGCTAGTTTTGCTAGTAAACTTACTGAGCATTCCTCTCTGATTTTAATTTTTCGTATATTTAATGTTTCCCATAATCTGGTTGTTACAACTTGTTTCATTAGCTAAGAAAGTAATTTTTACCGAACTGGTTCTAAAACTTAAGCTTGTGCATCATTTTATTTAAGCGTTCTTTCACTTGCCGT
This sequence comes from Cistogaster globosa, assembly GCA_937654795.1. Classification (NCBI taxonomy): domain Eukaryota; kingdom Metazoa; phylum Arthropoda; class Insecta; order Diptera; family Tachinidae; genus Cistogaster; species Cistogaster globosa. The sequence goes on from OW569403.1 coordinate 80,242,438, forward strand.
TTAATAAAAACACTTATAGTTTCAGTAAAGCTTCATATCTTAAAGTTTATATAATATTAATTTTATAATCGGGTAAAAAAAGAATATTTATATATCTTATCTATTATTTTTTTTCGATCATAAAATCAATTTTTCATAAACTTTAAGATGTGAAGCTTTACTAAAACTATATTTGTTTTTATTGTATATATATATTCCTTTCTTCATTGAACTGCAACCAAAATACTCTATAACGTTGTAAAACAAGTTTCTCTAAGCTACCTGACCTTTTAATATTACAACTATTTAAACTTTTTAACTTGTCTATGAATAGAAATTGCAGATGCGAATGAAAAAAGATGTCAAATAGGAATGTTCTTTGTGCATTGTAATAAGTAGCGTGTTGTTAACAAAATTAATAAAGCAAAAATACACAAACAAAATTTACAAAATATAGAATTTGCCATGACTTCTATTCGGTTTTTTGATGTTATTTAAATCGGCAGCAGACCTATTAGTTTTTAGGTTACATAAACGTTAGTAGTGCTTATTTTATTTATTTAGATAATATTTTTAGTTGTAGTATTTAAAATACATTTTATTTATTTTTGCTTTTATACGAATCCGTTTACTTTTTTAAATACAGTCTATATTATAACCTTTATCTTTAATTTGTCAAGTAGAAGTGTTAGTTGACAACACGAGTTTATTTATTTATTTACTTTTGGTAAGCTAAAGAACAGATTCAATAAAAAGTTTTAAGGACATAATGAATAATCCTTTTCGATATATAAGCACAAGGCTCTTTTGAGTCAAGTTTTATTTTCATTTTCATCACTGTGCGATAAAGAAGACATTATTCTAGTTTTTTTAAAGAGTGCAATGACCAGAAAGTGATATTTTGCTTCCTTAATTGTTGTTGCTTTGTTGTTTTTGATTTTGTCTGGTCTGGTTACTTTCATTGAATAAATAATTTTTTTTCTCGAATAAAAAATATCACTCTGCAAACTAAAAGAGATTCCTAAAATTTCACAACATTATGAAAGGTTATTTGGAAATCAGATTAAAAATCTTAAAAACAAACACAAAAAATTCAAAAACAGCATTAAATTTGCCTATATGAAATGCAATTAAATAGCATTGTAAACAAAATACCAGCTGTTGTCTATAAATTTACAAGTTTTGTTTTTCATTTCAAGTTTAAAAAAAGGTGACACTATATACGTCTTTACGACTGTAGTGTACGTCTGTTGGCAAATGTTACAAGTGTGTTCAAGGGCATTACAAGAAATCACAGCCAGTATCTTTGGCAGTTCATTACTCTTTCGTCTAGTTACCCTAAAAACAAGCAAATAGTTTTAATTGAAAGAAACGCTTGCAAATTGTCTTTCGACACACCTGGTGCTAGTAATATTTAGGTAGTTGAGAGATCTCAAGTAAAACTATAGTGAAAATTTTTATTTTCGTTTCGTTCTTTTGCTTCTTTCTATCTTTTATTTTAAATTTAAACTGAAGCGATTCCCTGCATACAGATCAGAAATCGATGGATAGATGGTTGGTTGGTTCTTCCTTATTGTTGTTGACCAAGTAGTGTAAATACAAGTTGCTGACCTTTCTGAGTGCATCATTCTAGAAACAAGAACAATAAAAGCAAAGACAAACAAAAGTGTTCAACTGCCAACATTCAATGACACTCCCTTAAGTCTTTAATGTTCAAATTTTTTAAAGCATCAAAAAACGCAATCGCAGCGAGACAAACCCTTCTTTTTATCAGCATTCTTTTTTCTTTTTTCTCATGCATGTGTACGTGTTTGCACCTTCTGTCTGTCCACATTTTTGTCTTAAACTTGTACTATCAATAATCAGCCAGCAACCACTTCTATTCTTAAGCTTTTTTTCTTGCGAATTCTGACGATATCATTTGTTTTGCTCCCTTAACTTGTCCAGTTAAATGTATTAAAGTACTCGTATTTAGTTAGCAAAATATACTCCACTTAAAAAACATAAATAGTGATTGAAATTTTTACTCAATTCTAGTATGCCTGTTGTTTTGTTTTTTGCTTCTTCAGTTTTTTACTCCTTTAGGTTTGTGTATAAAAAGAAGTTGTCATCTCCTGATTCATCATTCAGTGTTTTGTGCTGAGACCGTTCAGAGTTTTTTGTTTGAACTTTTGTTATTTCCATTTACCGGATATTTGTTTGCGTTATTTTTTTTTTGTTTGGTTTCACTAACGTTATAATCATTTTAATTTACATTTAAATGATCGGATGAATTCGATGTTTTAAAACGGAAAGGCAACAAGGAACAGACTATGGATTAAATACACAAATACCTAATTTTATTAGTGTCTGGAGCAGTAAAAGGTATGATCTAAGTTGGATTTATGTAAATAGTTATCGATCATAAGCAAATTAAGCTAAGAGTGTGCGGTGCTCATGTTGCATCTTGTAGATAAATAATTGTATGTTTTAAAACTAGTAAAGAAAGTTAAAGTTAAAAACATACATATTGCACCTTAAGAAACGGAACTAGATTAATAATTAAAAAGAAATTTAAGAAAAAGAAAAAAAATTCAAATTGTTTGTCAAAAAAATTTATGTAATTTGGCTTTATATTCAAATTCAAAATTGTAAAGAAGATAATATTAAGAATCTTCTTAGCTGGAAACGAATAAATGGGTTGTATGTTAAAAATTGATTTTCCAGGTTTTTATAGATTTTGTTATTAAATAATTTTTTAACTGCAGTCGTCTTTGGAACATTTGTCTCGCATACTAAGGAAATTGGATATATTTTATATATATATATATATATATATATATATATATATATATATATATATATATATATATATATATATATATATATATATATATATATATTATACAAAAAAAATTGACCGAGAAAATTGTTCTTATTTATAGAAATTTTTATTGTTTATTTCCTTTAACAAAGTGTCCTTAAAATGTATTTTAAGCCTTTTAAGAGAATAGAATCTTATTGTTTATTTTATTTAAAAAAATTGATACTATTGGGATTTAAAATAAATTTCATTTTTCATGTTTGAATTTTATTTTTTGCGAAACAACTTTTAAGATTTGAGTTTCTCTTTGAGTTTACTCATACACAAAGGGTTCGACACCATCGGCCAGTTAGACGGAGGGACAGAAATGGTGATGCTTTTACACTATGTGTACGGAACTGCACACTCATGTTGAGTTTTCTTTAAGCTGCGGCGGAAAGCATATTTAGAAAGTTGAAAAAAGCCTCTTCACAGTTATCTTTCAATAAAAGAGTTCAAGTGGATTGAGGTGTCAAATTTGATAAAAATCCGTAATAATTTACACCACTTTTATATAAAAATTTAAAACAAATTCACAGATCTCAAAATTGTAATTTTGAAATTTCGAATTTAAAATTTTTAAATTTTTAACACGGTATGTTTAATTATCGATCCAATTATATTTTCATTTCTGTTCTTCCAGTTATAATTTCTTTCGTATTGTTAATTCAAGTAAATATACAAATGTTTTATTATGTTATAAATAACGTTATTCATATTTACATCAAAATAACTAAAATATTTTGCTTCCGAATGTAAATACTTCGCGATGTGGACAAAAATTTAAAATCTCTCTCATAAGGAACTCATGAACTCAAAAAAACTAAATGATCATAGAAATCCTTTAATTCAAAATATCTTTCAATGTAAAGGTTTGCGAATGTACTATTTATATTTTATATTTAGCTTTGGTATTTTAGAACGAAAAAGAATAAAATCTGAAGCTTTATGACCGACTTCAAAATAAGAAGGAGATTATAAATTCGTCTGAATGTTGCTTTTTTATACAGAACTCATTCGATTCTGAATCGATTTAAAAAGTTTTTTGTAATTTGATAGATTATGCTTACAGATTGGTCCCGTTTGAAATACACTTCATAACCTTAAAAATAAAAGAGTGTCCCCATACACCATATATGCTTTATATGTGTATTATGAACCGTAAAGGGCACCACTTTAAAATTAAAAAAACCTGCGCATCGCTATAGCTCCTAATAGCAAGACGTAATACAAACATAAAACTAAAAATTTAAGGGTGTCGCAATAGGTGAAGTAAATCAACCTATATGGGCCCAACTTTTGAACCTTAATAGACAAACCCTTGAAAGTTGAATGTCGATTATAATGATCATTATAATAACAAGTATAAATATTGGAAATTATAAATTAAAGAATGCTCCAAAAGAGCATAAAATTTGATGTCTATGACAATACTTTTAAACAGTTGTAGAAAGACGGTTAAAATTTACAAAGAACCTGTATTGCTTAGTCCGCTACAACAACAAGTATGAACTATAGATTTGTAAATTAACGGGTGTTCCAGTAGTTGATGCAATTAAATGTATTTGGCCCAGAGATGAGCGATATTTGAATACCTGTGATCTAATCACTGTGATTAAAAAATCACTGCTCACTACAGTTCCACAGAAGATCGTTCTCTTCAAATGCACACATACAAACTTAAATTTCATTTTACTTTATGGCACTTTTGAGTATTTCATTATTTCATATGTCAAAGCAGCTTAATTGATGTGTAGCTTTTTCAGCTTTTTCTTATTAAAAACAGCTATTCTTTTTTACAAACTTCACACATACAAACCTATGTAACAAAAAACATTCTTTTTTAATTTGAAACTGAATCAGTGCTATCGAATTTTATATTACTGGCAAAAATTAATTACAGCTTCTTTGAATGTAGAAATCAAATTGCCTTTTGCATTATGGCCACATGTGGGTATATAATACATATCATCCATATGGCCATTTCACTACTGCTCATTGATATGCTTTTCCCGCAGTAATACATTTCATTTTGTAGTTTTTAATAATAAATATTTCATGAGAATATTATGAAATATTTATATTTGAAGGAATCAAGCACGATTAAAGTAAATTATTATAAAAAAGATTCCGAATAATAATAATAATAATATTATTATTATTATTATTATTATTATTATTATTATTATTATAATTATAATTATTATTATTATTATTATTATTATTATTATTATTATTATTATTATTATTGTTATTATTATTATAATTATTATTATTAAAATTATTATTATTATTATTATTATTATTATTATTATTATTTTAATATTTTGAACTGAATGAATAGAGTCTTTATTATACCGAAATAAAGTAAATATATTTTAATTTCTTACAAATTAAAAATTGTTCATCAAAACCCAAGAGTATATAGCAAGCTAAAATAAAATAGCATGTAACTAACAAATATTCAAAATTGTTTTTTTTTTTTTGTTAATTCAGGGAGATATATTTTCATTTAAAGCATAAAATAAAATAGAAAAACAAATTTTGAATGTTTTGTTAGTTGCACGATTTTTTTAGCTGACCACATGTGTGTATATAATACATATCATAATTAAGTACATAAACGAACAAAATTGTTTAGCAGAATTAAATACTTAAAAAAATTTTTTTTTCTTCAATTCCTTTTCATAATAATTTTTCTGAATTAAAATGTAAGGCTGAGAGCATATATTTTTTTATGAATGAATTCGTACCTTTTGTTTAACTTATTTTTATATATTTTTAGGTTTAAAACTTGTTATTATTAATTCAGGGACTTACAAGCTTACAATAAAAAATTTTGTTTCCATCAGTAATTTCTTATTGGCGTAATTAATAGAACACAGTGTCAGCGATTTCAAGAAAGAAATAAATTCTAGCATTTGCTTCGTGTGTGTAAACTATTGCCCAAAAGCCATCTTTTGCAATGGAATTTTTTGTGTGCTTTCGCTTTCGTATGTAGTAAACTTTAGAGTCTATGAATATTTTTAAAATTCTATACACGAAATCAAATTTAGTTATTAATAGTTTAAATATTCTTAAGTTATAAGTTTGTTAAGAGTTCGTACTATGTCATATTTTCGGGGAATCTTTTAAGCTTTTCTTTTGCTAGCATGATTAAGTGTTCTAACCAATTAACAATTGCAAATCTTTAGAACATTCTAATATATCGTGATACTTTTACAATGCTAACTCGACTAGACAGTAGTACAGGTAGAAAAATTTTCAAAATATTAAATTGAATGCCTGTAAATCAAACAAGTGTCGATAATGAAAAAAGCTAAAAATGAAAGAACTCTAAATCCCTCTCCACAAATTTCTGTCCCCAAACTTGTTTTAAAATCCCCAATTTGGGGAGTAATTCCCTACACTGCACTGGAGCAGTATTAATGATGTTGTGAGGAAACAAGATTGAATGATTAAAAAAACAAAATTGCATTTCGCGGCCATACCGAAGGTTGGTACTAAGCAAAAACGTATGTTCAAGATGAATTTTGTAGAGAACAACGAAGAAATGATTTGAGCTGTGTGTAGACCAACCAAATTAAAAGCAAAATTAGTCTTTACTTTACGTTTCGTGACGAATCAGCTGATCAATTTCTGTTAAATTGAAAAATATGTATTTGTGGTTTGTTATCAGTAGAAAATATAATTCCACTTTATATCTTGTTTTCACGGCACCTGCTTCGCTGTCTATATTTTCTTCAAACTCAAATCATGAACGAATCTATTTGATTTGCCATACAAAATTTTGAGAGCGTAATGTGATGTAATAAATTCAATGTAATTATAATAATTTATATTAAAACTGAATAGTTGAAGTTTAAATATTTTAATTTATTGCAGAATCAAGTTTTTCTGGAATTAAACCATCCCTATTCCTTAACTGCTGCTTAACTTAACAATGTATTAGTTCAAAATTGTTTATTTTACCTTTTTAAGCAAAATTAACAAGTAACAACAGTGTTTATGTATATTTACCACTGTAAAAATTTGCTAAAGTTTTGCTTACTGATTTTTTTAATTAACCATTTATATTTTCTGATCCATACACCTTTAACAGAAAAAGAAATGAGTTTTATGCTTCCATTGAAAAATTTATAATTTTGATTAAATATTCTCTTTTTCCACACGTGCGATATCGCATTCAAGCTGTTTATAAAATTAAAATTTTACTTTGTAGTGTGACTCTTCACTACAGGTGGAAAAAGGTTATATCTAAATTTTTAATTCCTTTTATAATTTCTACACTATCAATTTTCGACCCCATAAAAAGAATATATATTCTGAGTTCTTATGCATAGCAAAATCGATTGAGCATCGTCCGTCTGTCCGTCCGTGTTCGTAGTGAAAATTTAAGTACGGCAATCGATCAGACATAGTTTTGAAAATTATGCTATTGAAAATCAGCAAGATCGATGCAAATCCTTCGAGGCAGTGAGCAAAATACCACACATGCGTGATAATATCATTTGGAACAAATCTAGTTTAGTCAGGTAACTTCAATTCAAAATAAAAAATGTAAATATGTAAGGAAATAAAGAAGTGAAAAATAAGAAAAAAAAAAACATAAAGTGAAAAAATTGACGCTTACCTGTATTTTCCAAATTATGGACTTCTAAAATTTTCTGGGTATCATTTAAAACTTTTTGAAGAGTTCTTTCAGGAAGTGCTAAAACTTTTTTAAAAAATGCTTAACATTAACGATGACATTTTTATAAAAAATTATTTATAGTAATTAATTTTTTTCTTATTTTTCTGTTACCCTAATATTTGTTTTTTTGAATGGAGTTGCTTCACTAAACTAGGTTTATATATATGATTAAGGATAGCTTAGATTCGGCCAGTATTTTCGTTAAAAATTAGAAGCCTTTGCCCTGCTACTCTATAAAGTAATATTTTATAACTTATTAATAAAATTATTTCTAAATTTCAGGTGCTCCTTGAACTCAATATTCTTCCATGTCCACGTGTGATAAGCAAAGATGAATCATTAAACTCTGAAGGAATGCTCAACTCTGAACACTGAATCGCCCATCGATGCTGGGATACTTCAAACGATGTTTCGGTCAATTAACAAAATTTTTAATGTTATTGCTAGTTTAGGTTAAATGAATAAAAATTGCAATAGGCGTAAAAAATGTTTGCTGGCCCAGCAGCAAAGTGTTGTGTTTTTTTCTAAACGAATGGAAGTTATTTTTTATGGTTTTCGCTACAATGTCTGTCCGACTGACCTTCTGTCAAAGAACTCTATATCTGCTGTATAGCTATTAGCTGGTATTGTAAGATAATACACTAAAAATAAAAAGATTTGCGGTGGCGTAATATTTGTGAAAAATTTTTATTTTTTGAATTCTGATAAGCACACACTTTAATTTTATGCATTTTTATATATGCTGTGAGAACAAATAAAAAATTTCAAAAAGTTAAATATAAAGAGTGTTTCTGCAGTGACGTTACTCTACCGTTTAGTTTTTCAACCGCAGTTGGCAGACAATTAGAATTTACAAAGAGTATGAACAAACAAAAGTAAGCGTGAGCAATAAATTAAAAAATTTAGCTATTTCCATAGAGGCCCTTATTTTAACAAATATGTCTTTATCTTTTAAACATCCTAAATTTTTATTAATAAATAAAAGGAATTGTGCGGAACTGGTGAATTAATTTAAGTTGTTATATATGATCTTCTTAGAATGCAGTTGAAACTAAATTCATGAAGCAGTTTTGAATACGTAAATAGAATAATTTTCATTTTTAACACCTAAAAATTAAAAACATGTCTTCCGCATTATTTTATTAGATTCCGTATTGTGCTCTTAATATAAATTATCGATTCTCATGATCAGTTTACAGCCTTTTTAATTCAACAAAAATAATAATGTTAACATATTTTTGAAACGTTACTATTTGTTTTACTAGTTCACACAACATTATGTGCTCTTTTTTATATAAGTACATAAATGTGTACGTACGTATTTATGTGTGCATGCATGTGCTAAGACAGACAGTTTTAAGTCAATTGAAAATTAAACCAATTAATCAATTTCGGTAATTTATTTCTATTTCAGTTATACTGTCCATTTTGCTAGATTATAGAGCACAAATCCCTGCATGTCTTGAATGACCTTCACCTAAAGTCATTTGCGTATAATCGTGAAAAAAATTGTTTATCATTAAATAACGAAACATACAGTTTAAATAAAAAAACTATTCCATTTATTATGCACTAACGGCCGAAAATATTTTTAATAAACTTAATTTTTACTTTAAAATACAAGTATGAACATATATCAGCACACGTGTATACGAAATGCTTTAAGACAGAAGTTCCCTGAAAAAGCAGTTAGCTTTTCTAAGTTATGCGAATGCAAAGTTAGACAAAGTGACATAAATCCCTGTAAACATCTGTTAACTTAGTAACAAATCTTTTTTCTTGTTTTATGATCACTTAAAAAGGGTATATTTTTTCATAAAAGATTGTAGAAATTAATTAAAAAATTTTTTTAGAAAGTTCAAAATTTTGGAAAAACCTTAAATGGTTATTGTTATTTTTGTAAGTAATAACATCATAACTAAAGTGTCTGGTAAACTTCTACTTGTAGAATCTTTTAATTTGTACTGATGTACATACCTTGCTCTGCATAGTGGCAGTCATGCATTAAATAGAAAAAAAAAGAGCAGAGGTCGAAAAAATTCCCAAAAAAAAAAACAAAAAAAGATATAATACATCTTTAATTTAGTGAACTGTGGAGATTAAGATTTCGAACTTTTCAACTTCTATAAAGTTATGATACGCCCACGACTTTGTTGGCGTATCATATCTAGTTTTCTTAAAATTCAAATTTAGAACAATGCGATTTTAAATATTTGCTGTAGAGTTTTGTAAACAGTGTTAAAAATTTTTCTGCTACAAAAATAAAATGTGCTGAGAACTGTTTTAGTATTATTATACCGGTAAAATTGGATAGTTTCACATTTCTATTTATTTTCTAAATGACTTACAAATTTTACGAAAAAAAAGTATTGTATATTTGAAACAAGGTTCTGTGGAACCTCCTCACAAAATTTTGTTCATCTTTATGCAATAGTTTTTGCGTGACAGAGAGTCAGAGAAAAATGTTTAAAATAGGTGTTTTGTATTCCCTATCGATTACTATCTACACCAACATCAACATTTTTACAAAAATATTTCGTGTACAAATATGATCTCGTTATAGTTTTATTATACGTACAGATGTATTTTGCCACATGTTTCTTTACAAACACTTTTATTGTTTTAATTTATTTATTTTTTAAATTTTTTACTTCATTTTGCTTTAACTATATAAAAGATCTTTTTTGTGATAAAATGTTAACAAATTTCGGTATCTAGCAAAAGTGTATTCGAGCTAGTGAATTATCTATTTGGTAGGCTCTACTGCAAATTTATTTTAAACAGAAACTGTTTAAGAAAAGTTAGTAAATTTTTTTTGTAGGCGGGGATATATAATCTTACGTACTAAGTTACTTAACAAAATTGCTAGAAGTAAATTTTTAAATTTTAATTCTTAAATTAGGTTTTAAACTTTACGTAAAAGGCAAAAGAGACAAGCAAACTAAATGCCTGGCAGTACTTTTTTGCTCAAAGAAGCTTTATTAATTCAAACAATTACAGCTGTAAACGTTATCAACTTAATTTTTTATTGTTTCTTTATTATTACAAAATATGCTCGAAGTTTTGACTTAAATTTTTTAGTTGGGAATCGCTTACGTGAATTTTATTTAACATAATGAGAGTACTTATCGCGCATTCTTAAAAATACTGGCTGTGACATGCAACTACGTTTTTTGTTCCAAATATGTATATTTTAAACACTTTGCTGTTATTTTTCTTTAACTTTTATTGTCTGTGACGAGTATTTTATGACTAATTTTATAATTTAGCTTAAATAAAAGTATATTTTTTTACAATTCAATTTAACGACATCATTTAAAGCTAAACTCGTTGCGATTTATTTTAAAAAGTTTCTTGGCTACTGTATACATAATGTTTGACCGTCTATCAGTTGCTATCACAACAATTGTTGTGTTGTGGACAAAAGTATAAACCGAAATCAAACAATTGCTGTGAAGGGCTCTATGCAGATATTTAACGATTTCTGTTTTACCTTCATTTTAACTTTACAATTAAGTACGTCAATCGCTTTATTTGTACATTTAATTTGTTTAATTAACTAAATTTTATAAAATTAAAAGTAACAAAGAAAGAGCTTTTTGAACTTGGTATCAAGGACTAATTTTAATTATGTAGATCGTCAGACAATGGGTACAATTTACAAGGAACAAAATTTAATAAGTAGCATTTTAAATATTTGAAAGTATATATACGAGTATGGACTATCAAATCGACTTTATTCATCTAATTATTAAAGTCTAGTTAAGTTATTCCAAAAACTTTCAAAATATTTGTTCATTTTCCAGCGTGCTAATAACAAAAACGCTATTTTTAAATTAATGATTTTTTATATAAAAATAGCTTTTGCGTTATTAGCATGCTGAAACGTAAACTAATAAAAATTAATATTTCAAAAAAAACTTTTTAAATATAAATTGCAGGTATATTTAAGTTGTTGAGTTGCTGCTGTTTGTTTGTAATTTTGATTACTTCTTATAACTACGATTACAACTGGAAAAAAATTAACCATTTGTATGGATAAATTTAGCGAATATAAAGTCGCTATAGATCATTGAACACTTATGTTTATTAATTTTTTGTCCATTTTTTTTTAATATAATAAGCAGCTTTAGCTTATCTGACGAGTTGAGTTAAGCAATCAACTAAATGGCCATAGAAACTAGCTTTACCACTAATAATTAATATCAGTCTTTTGTGTTATTAGCGGCTGATTAAATAATTATTCCCAATAAAATTTTTTAAATTCAAAATACTTAATTTTTACATTTATGGCCATTATTAGAACTTACTGGGGGGAACCAGTCCCCCGGTGTGCAGGCACTAAATCTGGATAGACAATTCGGGTACTTGTCGAAGGGCTGACCAGTGCCCTTTAAGAGACTGGCACCACGGGAACCTTTGGCACATACAGAGAGCTGTAGACGGTTATTGGTGAGGTCCCTTCGGGATACACGTGGTGGCTGTCGGTTAAAGTTTAGTGTCCGCGAGGATGGTGCCGTGCTAAATGAATGTGCTGTTGCATATTCAACAGAGGAGTTGGAAAGTCTCCAACCCTCAAGCAAGCGGAAGGACATGGTCCTGCAAGCCATGTTATTGAATGGATAAAAGCAAAACAGGTAAGAGTGATGTATTCGGTTATGCCGAATCTTATATACTCATTAAAATGTATGTAAATCTAGTTTAGTAAAGTAGCTCCTATAAAAAAAAACAGAAAAAAATATTGCTACGACAGAAAAATAAAAAAGAACAAAATTAAGTGCGATACATAATTTAACATAAAAATGTCATCATCAGCTCTTAATGGGTTAAGCATTTCAGAAAAATTATTCTTTGACCAAATTTACAATAAAAATTTTTATCACAATTTCAGATGTCTATAACTCGGTAAACATGGGCAAGCTCCAATTTTTCATTTGACGTTTTTTTTCTTATCTTTTAGTTCTCTATCGCTTTACATATTTGTTGTTTTTTTGATTGGAGTTACTTTATTGTTTCCAGTTATATAGAAAAATTAGAGGCAGGCGTGGTGTTAAGTCCACTGCATCGAGTAACATGTACTAATCTTGCTGATTTTTAATAGCAATTTAGCTATGCCTGATCGATTGGCGTATTAAAATTTTTTCTAGCTCTTCTAGTGCCTCGATTAAGTTTATTTCAACCGGAACACGGACGGACAGATGGAAATCGCTCAATAGACTTTTCTATGCATAAGAATTTAGAACTTACATAATTTATGGGGTCGGAAATGGATATTGTAGAAACTACAAACAAAAGGACAGACTTATAATTACCCTTTTTCCACATTTTTGGGTGAAGGGTATTATAATAAGTGAACATTTAATAGTGCAAAGTCGTTTTTCGGTGCAACAAAATCCTTCCTTTAATTTACGGTAATTTATAATAATGGCCTTTAAAATATTAAAAAGTAACATAATATTTCTTTAAATTAACTGATTAAAAACATTGCTTTACGAGTATTATAGCAAATATTTGTATTTAAATAATAACAACCATTGAACATCGTAGTTGTTAGACTTCTAAGTTTTCGCTTGTTTCAATTAGCATGTCTTAGGTGCCTATTATGAGCAACTTTCGATCTTCGACTGTAGTCGAAAGAGCTGATCGAACGAATTTTCATTTAGTATTATGGTGCACATTCGATGAAAATAGTGCTACTGTGAATTTTACTCAATTGGATTATTCACAATAGTAAATTTTTATAAGCTGACACCATAAATAAATATTATTAGTAAAACAAATTTATAAACGAAAAATTTAAATAATTATTAATAAAGATGACTACGACGGAATTATGGTTCGATGATTCGTCTGATGAAGATGAACGCACGTTGGAACTGGCCAGAAGCAGAAAGAGGTTGAGAGATTATTCCAATATTTTAGAAATGGATTCCACCACGTAAGTACAATAAGCTTTAACAAGGGTATAATTTAAACAGTTGGTTTACAGATTCATAGCAAATTTTAGACTGTGTAAAGAGGCATTTATTGAATTGCTGTCCACCACAGATGAATTGCTGCAGCTATGCACACAGGGCAGAACAATCCCAAGCTTGTTAAAATTGGCAACAGCTTTGCGTTTTTGCGCTCAAGGGTCGTACCAACTGAGCCTTGGCAATGAAAATATGCTTGGTCTTGCACAACCCAATGTATCTGTAGTGCTGTCAGAGGTACTACAAGTTTTGGAAAATTGTATTTGTAAAAAATGGATCACATACAATTATACGCTGGCTGAAATACAAGAGGAAAAATTATTTTTTTTTAATAAAAGCAGAATACCAGGTATTATTGGATGTGTTTATGGAACACACATTAAAATTGTGGCTCCAAAGAAGGAATTGCAACATTTATATTACAATAGAAAAGGATTCTTTAGCATTAATGCTATGATTGTGAGTATACTTACGTGCATAGATATGTACATATGTATGTATGTATATACTCAAGTGCTATGAATTTATAATTTAAATGTTTAAAGGTTTGTGATCATACAATAAAAATCCGATATATAAATGCTAAAAATCCTGGTGCAACGCATGATTCGATGATTTTCAACATGTCGCCATTGAAAGCCCATTTAGAACAGCAATATCAAAATGGTATTCGAAATACTTGGCTGCTTGGTATGTAATTTAATACAAAGTCAATATTCGTGTTTCTTTTATTAATTTATTGATTTCAGGGGATGCCGGATATGCTTTAAAGCCCTATTTAATGACACCCTTCAGAAATCCAGAGGAAGGATCCCAGAAAAGCATTTAGAATACACAACATGCAAAAGCAAGAAATGTTGTAGAGTGAACAATTGGGGTTTTAAAAAATAGGTTCAGATGTTTGCTACAGGCAGGAGCCCTTCATTATACTCCGAAAAAAGCTACACAAATCATAAATGTGTGCGCAGCTTTGCATTATATCTGCGTGTTTTATAAAGTTCAAAACTCTTCAGAAAATTTACTTAATCAGCACCGTGAAACTGAAGACGCTTTTCGTGATGAAGAAGCTGACATTGAGTCTGTTGATAACTCAGAAGCAGAAGGGATTAGGGACGAAATATTAAGAATGTTATAGAACATATTATTAAAAACATAATAAAAAATAATACACCAGAGTTTATAAAATATAAAAAATATCACTTAATTCATTTATTGAACCTTGATTATGCCTTTAAAGCCGTTTAAGTTCAGAATATAACTAACATATCAATATAATATGTTATTATATAGAGTATTATTTCATTTATAACTAAAAATATAACATTAATTCACTTGTAATTGTTTGGTAAAGAGTACTTATTATTAAAATTCATTTTTTTGGAAGCATTTGTTTTTTCATTTCCAGAAGTGCAATCTTTAGTTCAAGTTTTGATTTTCGATCTTTCTGCATTTTCTGAACTTCATCTTTATACACCCTTAATTTTTCTTTTTTCATCTGCAAAATCTCTTTTGTTGCGTCTTTTTTTCAAATAATACATTTTCTTCGTGTAATCTTTAATTTCCTTCATCGTCGAAAGCATTTCTTCGTGAAAAGATTTCTGGGCATTCGTTTGCATTTCTAACAATTTTATTCTTTCCGCCTTCGTGCACTTCCCAACCGTTCTTTTTTTGCGAGGTGTTTTGTAAAATTGTGATGCTCGTCGTCAGTTTCAGTACTTTCTGTTGTTGCCTGGTTAGGTTTTGGTGCGTCTTTTCCTATCAAATCTACGCATTCGTCATTGTCAGTAACATCTAAACCAAATTCTGCTCCTGGTGGATTTACGCAGGCTTCAAGCTGTAGTAAACCAATTACGGTCTCCTCAATGTTGGTGTATACTTGTAAATTATTTGGACCTCCTCCTGTTGATCGGTATTCAGATTTATTTTGGCCAATTTTCTTTTTGGTTTTTGACTTTATGTCAGCCCAGATCTGCAGAAGTCAGTATTTTAAACTTGTTTCTTTGTCATCATATTCATAAACTTTTACTAACCTTTATCCACTTTGCTGTTGTTCTAACGGGTGGCCCTATACAATTTAGCTCCTGTGTAATTTCTTTCCATTTTTTTTTTGCAGCTTGACCTTTTGTGAAAATTTCTTTTGCAAGCTGTGGATTTTGTTCCATTAAAGAAACAAGCTTTTCCAATTGCTGTTTTGTACTTACAACCTTAGACCTGCATGAAATTAAAACAATTTACATAAAAAGTAAAATTAATTTACATACATAAAAAACAAAAAAATAATTTATATAAAAAACAAAAATTCACAAACACTTACATTTTCAATAAGTTTTACAAACTGACGCAAGCCATCGAAAGCAAAATTGTGTTCGATTGAAAATTCGTTGTGCAACGAAATTTTCGACAGTGCTACCAACTCATAATACGAATTTGACATTCGATTTTCGAAGTTCGTTAGCCAGCGAAGATCGAAAATCGAATGCAACTCATAATAGGGGCCTTAATTTCGTTCGAAAAATGAAGATATTAATATTTTGCATCCTACTGATAAGCAAATTATTTTCTTTACATCGAACAGCAAAAAAAAAATAAGCGAAAATAGTTATAAAACGATCTATTGCAGATAGTAGAACTTGTTAAACAATTACCAAATAAAATTTTCTAGTTGTTCAAACATTTTTTAATGTATTTTGTATTTTGTTGTTGTATTATGTGTATTAATTATCGTCAATACCATGAGTATATTCAATAGCTTCTGTCCAGCTGAGCCAGCCAATTTGGAATTTCTTCTTGGGTGAAATATTCACTCTATTTTCTCCTTGGAGACCTAATTATATAATTTTTAAAAATCTGTTTACATTGGCTAGCATTATCTCAGCCCCTGTCCACCCATAATAAAAGTCTTAAGTTGCTAATTATGTAACGCTTTCCGTATTAAATTTAAGAAAAACTGCAATACAAGCAAACATCGCTGTCTGCATTTATACATAATAAAATACAGCTCCTTAAATCGGCTAATTCTACATAACAAAGTTCATTTATTATATCCAGTGAAATTGTTTTGAAAAACTTATCTGGTTCTTTTATAACCAACTACCTACTGAATGCCTACAAAACTTTTACACTTGCTTTTTAGACAAACATTTACTTAAATAAATGTTAAATATTGGTGTTTGATAAGTTTAATATAAATTAGGTATTTGTTTTAATAATTACTCATCAATTCACATATAATAAAACAGTACAGGGGTCACTTCTATACATAACATATTTTTTTAAAAATTTGGTGTTGGTGTAGATAGAAAACAAAATGTAATACGAAATTCCTATTTTTGGAATTTTTGTTTTTCTGTCAGTCTGTCCATCACTCTGTCTGTGTTCGCATCACGTAAAAACTGCTGGGTGGATAAAAATAAAATTTTGTGTCGAGTTCCCTTAGAACTTTGGTTCAAACTTAGAATACTTTTTGTTTCGTAAAAACAACTTATTTCGTATAGAAAATATACAGTGGCTCACAGCTTATTTTATGCAGTGCATTTTTTGAGTTTTAAACCTTTATAAATGTAACAATAGCGGCAAATTAGGAAAAAAAAATGATATCCTTAAAAAGGAAAAATACTACAATTTAACAAACAAAATTCATTTATTACAAAAATATACATTTCAATATATTAAAACTAAAAACACGAAAAATACTTTTTATTTTTTCTCACAGCTTATATTATGCAATTAAAACTGACAAATGCAAAATTTACTATTTAGTGTGATAGCCCTTGTTATCTATGACAGATTTCATGCGGTTTGGCATAGATGCGACCAGTTTTTGTGTCACACTCGGCGAAATATTCGCCCACTCCGTCAGTAGAGCTTCCTTTAGATCGTTTCTACTAGAAATTTTGTGTTTTCTTATATTCTTTTCTAAAATTGATCACGAATTTTCTATTACATTAAAGTCTGGCGACTGTGGTGGCGGTGTCATCAAATGTGGGCAGTTATATATTAACCAAGTTTGCACAATGCCAGATTTGTGCTTCAGATCATTATCTTGATAGAACCGAAAATCTGATCGAATTCCCAGTTTCTCTGCGCTCTCCAACAAGTTGTCCTTAAGAATTTGGAGGTACTTAAATTTGTCCATGATGCTTTTAATAAACGCTAGATTTCCAGTCCCAGCAGCCAACATACAGGCCCAAACCATGACGCTACCACCACCATGCCTTACTGTTGCCTTTAAGTTTTCTTTGTTCAGCTCTGTATTAGGTTTTCGCCATACATACGACATGCCATCTGAACCGAATATATTGAATTTTGATTCATCAGCGAAGATGACCAAATTCCAAAATGCAGACTCCTTGGAAATATGTTCTTTGGCGAAATTAAGTCTGCATTGTTTATTCTTCGGACTTATAAATGGTTTTTTGCGTGCAACTCGGCCATGAAAATCGTGCTGGCGCAGAACACGGCGAACAATTTCGGCGCAACATTGTTTGCCCATAACAGCTACAACTTCAGAGTACAGCTTTGGAGCTGATAGCTTTGGGTTTGCCTCTATTTTCCGCAAAATATATCGCTCGTCCTGCTCATTAAAAATTTTATTTGGTGCCATCCTGCCTTTGTTATGAACCCGATTTTCATGTATGAAATGCTCAATGATTTTTTGGACCGTAGAAGAATTAATGTTAACCATTTCAGCTATTTTTCGCTGCGAGTGGCCATTTTTGAAATGGTTTAAAACCAATTCTCTTTGTTCGAAAGTGGTACGCGGACTCATTTTAATTTTCGTAAGTTGACACTCTATGCAACGAAACTAGACTAACAATTCAACAAAAAATATTGCTAGAAGTAGAAATATAAAAAACGAAACCAAAAACAAAGCTGCATTGAAGTACCGTTACAGTAAAAATTTGCTGCATAAAATAAGCTGTGAGATGAAAAAAGAGTGATTTTTTTTTTCATACTTTTGAGAGTTACAAATAAATGTTTTTACAAAAAATGGTTTTTGTTTCCTAAAAAACAATGTTTTCACTTTTAAATAAAACCAAATTCTTTTTCAAGTGACCGTTAGTTGTGCTTCTATAGACCTCAAAAACCAAAATATTTCACTGCATAAAATAAGCTGTGAGCCACTGAATGTACATATGTGAAGTTACCTAATTTTATCGGTATAATGGTACGAAAACAGTTGTCAGTACGTTAATTTGTATATACTGAAAATTCTTAACACTGTTTAAAGATCTCTAGAGTAAATATTAAAAAACACATTTTCTTAATTTGAATTTTAAGAAAATTATGAATGCCACGCGGATGAAGTCGTGGGCGCTGCTAGTATTCTCTATTAAAATTGAAATAAAAAAGTGTTTGTTTCTAATTATTATTTTTGTGACCCTTTTCAAAATATCTTAAAGGAAGTTAATAAAATATTGTATAAAATAAAAGTTAACAGATTTGTAGGCTTTTCCACGTTGCGAATATTCTCAAAATACAACTTTTTTTTATTCCTTCATTAAAATTAACACCATTAAACGTGGATAGTTAATCAAAATATGAACAAAAATAGAATTTTAGAAATAAATATTTGAATCAAAGTTATCGCCACAAATCTTTATTTTTAGCCGACTTAAAAAAGGCTTTTTTATGTATTTGCCCGCAGAACTTAGTTATTTCAGAAACGATTTTAATTTTTTGTTTTATTTAAAAGGTTATGCTTAAAGATTGGTGCCGTTTTAAAAACCGTGCATAATGTTAAACATTTAGAATTAAAATAGTAATACAAAAATTATTCGTAAAATTAAAGGGTGCCTCCATAGGTGAAGTAAATCGACCTATATGGGATTATCTTTTGAACCGTTATAGACGACCGCTGGATAATTAATTAAATGCTTTCCCAATAGTTAATTTAATTTGTTGCTCATACTTTTGAGAAGTTGCAGACAAACAGCTAAAGTTTACAAGGAACCTAGCAACACAGGTTACAACACGTATAAAATCTGAACGTTCAAATTAAA
This sequence comes from Cistogaster globosa, assembly GCA_937654795.1. Lineage (NCBI taxonomy): Eukaryota > Metazoa > Arthropoda > Insecta > Diptera > Tachinidae > Cistogaster > Cistogaster globosa. Next base: position 80,261,926 of record OW569403.1, read on the forward strand.
AGGGTGTCTCAATAGATGTAACTTTTTGTATGTAGCCAAATTTTTGAACCGCCATAGAAATACAGCTGAAACTTACTAGGAACATTTTATTCATTTTTTTTTATTGCAACGTTCGCTTTAACAACAAATATAAAACTTGAATTTAAAGAACAAAAGGCTTCGCCGTAATTAAAGTAGTTTGCCTTATGTGGACCTGTCTTTGTAACCGTTATAAACCAGCACTATTAGACATATATAAATATTTAAAACTTAAAATTAAATAGTGCCCTAATGTTGATACTGCCAATCGTATAAATAATTATAGACCAAAGTTTAGAATTAAAAAGTTTTTGTTTCACTGTGTCAGCGAAAATAAGTGAAAAAGGTTAAAGGATTTCCTTATAGCTGCTGAATTTTTATGTATACGGTCTTATCTTTTAGATATTTACACAGAAATTATACTACACAAAATGTATAATGGTAAGAATTAAAGGGTGGCCCTACAGTCAATGAAATTTTTTCTATATGACATTATCTTTCAAGCCGTTAAAAATAAAGTCTAAAAATCATATTAAAGCAAATATTATTATTATAACAAGTAAAAAAAAACTCAGAGGGTATATTTATAGGTGAATTAATTTCACCTATGTGGCGTCACCTACAAAACCGTTATAGACAGATATTTGATATGTATACAGAAAGTGTATTACTATGTCCAAAGGGTTTTCCTATGGCTCTAAAGGTTTGTTGTGTGCCTTATCTTTTGAACCGTTATTGGCCAACAATAACTTCTACAAAAATTTAAGAATCTTTATAAACAAAGAAATTTACTCTATCCTCTATAACAATTATAAAAAAATCAAAATTACAAATTCAAGAGTGAATCCAAAAAAAAAAAAAAAAACAGACGTTTTCCCCATAGGTGAAGTAATATGATATTTGAAATTTAAACAGAGTGTGTGTTGCTATGTTTTCTTTAAGGCATTTTTCGCAGTTTAACTGATTTATTAAGATTTTTTTCTTTTAAAATAGTCTCTTTCCAAAACCACGACACAAAAACTCAAAGTACGCTGAAAATGTTATCTCATTTCACAGATGATTAGAAAAAGTCTAACATTGGATCTAGGTAACACTGAGCAAAGTAGCATGTAAAATAATGACAATAGATTTTTAGTTTGTCCGTTTTGAATTCTGTTTTTATGCAAAAACTTTTCCGTTTTCTTTAATTTTTTTAGCTTCTAGTTGTTAGAATATGCAAAGTAATCGGGTCATCTAAGTTCAGACTTACAACATGCCATTTTTTTGCAATTCTCTTCTAAAGTTACACCGAGTTTCATCGCGTTCCTCTACGAAGAAATTTTTCATGGCATCACGAATCGTACATTTCGCTTTTAATTTGATATTGGTTATTGTAGTTGTTTGTGTTATGTAAAATAATACACAAGCAACAAGCGTTCGTACAAAAGCTAGTGTAAAAAATCATCTCTAAGTCCGAACCTTGCAATTCCTCTTACCCCGTCTGCGTCTTTTCGCATCTTGCCTTCAAGTAAATATGCATGTTTCTCAAAAACCCCGTCTCATAATCGATAGAATAACGAAAAACAAATAAGAGAACAAATAACGAAAAACAAGTGAACAATCTGTAAAGTTAATTTTCATGAATCACAAAAAAAACAGGATTAGGCAATCAGCCGTACAAAACTTTTCTACTGCGCATCTACGTCATCATAGAATAGAAATGAGTGCCGTCTCAATGCTAAATAACTGATAGTAAAATAACCCTTTCCATGCATCAATTTTTTTTTTCAAAATAAAATTAAACCCAAAAGACCGTATACTTTTATAAATCTTAATCTTTGGTGTACTATATACAGATAAAAATATATTTTAAACGCAAAATCATACTTTAAATTTAAAAATAAAAACAGATTTTTGCGTAGAAATAAAAAATAATTTTTAAGCCTTAATGTAAATTTTAGTAGAAAGTATAAAAGTATGGGAAAATAAAGTTCTTACTATTTATAACTAAAACTGAAGAAGTAATTTAAGTAATATAAAGGTGTATAAAAATTTTTATTTTAAAAAATATCGACAAGGTTTTTCAAATTCTTGAAGATTTAAGTGAAGAAAGGATGGTAAAAACTTTTAAGGAAAGATTCACACCTTAAGATTTGGTTGATGAGGAATAATTTTTGGATATTTCTGCTATTGAGCCCGAATCACAAGGCTTAAGTTCTTGTGCAGATACTAGTAATTCAATACAGGCTTCTGGAAATTGAAACAGGACTTTTTTATTAACACAAATCTTTAATTTTTTTACAATTTTTTTCAACTTTTATGTTTTCTATTTAATTTTTGTATTGAAGTAATAAATTTATCTTAAAACAAACACAAATGAATCAATTTGAAAATCAATCCTAAATTATTATTTAAAGAATGGCAATATACAAACCGGCAAATTTTACGTATATCTCAAAATTGAGCGTTAGACAAATCTTCATAGGAATCAATAACTTGGAAAATATCGACATTGAAGCATCGTTCACTCACGCAAGAATGCCTTTTCGCTATCATTCAGTTATCCTCACGCTCTCGCGGTTTTTGACTTCCTTAAAAATCATAATTAAATATATGAGTAATATATACATACATACATATGTGTAATATAATTTACAATTTCAAATTCTTGCATTCATTTAAAATTATTTGTTATTTTTATACCCTTTACCACAAAAAGTGGAAAAGGGTCATTCCGTTTGTAATTTGTACAATATCTAACCCGACCCCATAAAGTGTATATATTCTGACTTCTTATGCAAAGCGAATTCGATTGAGCGAAGTCCGTCTGTTCTTCCGAATTAATGTTGAAATCAAGTGTGCCAATGCACTAGATCAGCTAGAAAAACTTAAATACGTCAATCAATCAGACATAGCAAGATCGGTCCATGTCTTTCGACGCAGCGGGCAAAAAACTACGCCTACCTCTTATTTTTCTATATCATTTGACTCAATGAAGTAACTCAAAAAAAAAAAAAAACAAATATATGGGGCAATAGAAACTTAAAAATTAAGAAAAAAAAACTTCAAGTGAAAATATTGGCACTCGCCCACATTTTCCAAGTTAGGCCTCTGAAATTTTCAAAATTTTTAATTTATCAATATGGGTATCATTTTAAAGCTTTTAAGAGATCTTTAAGGAAATACTAAAAATTTAAAAACTGCTTAACCCATTAAGAGCCGATGGTATTTTTTTATTTTTTTTTTTAATTCTCTGTTACCTCTATTTGTTTTATGGTTGGTGTTACTTCACTAAAATAGATTTACACACATCGTGAAGGGTATATCAAATTTAGCATAGCCGAATGTAGAACTCTTACTCGTTTAAAATCAAAACTATTGAATTTTTTATTTGTCAACTAATTAGAGATGAAAGTATAGTATTTTTTATTAAATATATATATACATACATATATATATATATATATATATATATATATATATATATATATATATATATATATATATATATATATATATATATTCTTAACTTGAGGTTGACTATGATTATAGACAACGTTTAAAATTGAATTCAAATTCTAATTTTACAAAATTTTAATTTTTTGGATGTCTGCAGTCTTTAAGCTCTGTATTAAAATTTAGAATTTTTAATATTTTCTTGCTAAAAAAATAGCTTTTTTACTTGTTCATTACATTTAATACGATGAGCCTTTTTAATTGAGTCTTTTGCAAGATTTTGTATAACGAGAAGACCGTTTTGAAAAAGCTTCTTTTGCAAATTTTTTCAATTGTTTTCATTATCACATTTTTAAATGCACACTTTATTTTTATTCTTAATAAATTTTTTACGGTTTTTACTTTAGTTGTCTGCAGTTTCCTTACACAAATATTCTTTGTTCAATTTTACGTTTACAAAAATAAAATTTGCTAATAACTGTACCATTATACCGTTAAAATTAGGTGCTTTCACATTTGTATCTCTAGTTTCTCTACGAAAGGAACAAAGTTCTAAGGGACCACTACATTAAATTTTACCCAAATCCAGAGATCCATTTGCAATAAAATGAGAAAGAAAAATGTACAATAATAAAAACAAATAAATAACGTTTTCAATAAAACACCATAATAGTGGCTCAATTGAGTGCCGAAGTAGCACTAAGAGTATTTTCCTGCTGACATTTGCATTATTAAGACTGGTACAGGCTGCGCTCACTATCCCCATGTTGGTTTTCTGGGAAATCTTGCCATTGTTTGTATTAGTGGTCTTTGTTCTTTGTTCTCTTTGTTCTTGCTGGTGCGTGTTTGCAAGACTTATCATTGCGTTTCGTTGCTTCCGGCTGTCTTAATAAAATTCAGGATGTTGTGATGCATCGTTCCCAACTGCCAAAATTTAAAAAAAAAAGAGAATGGGTCAGACAATTGATACAATATTTGTGTTTCTTCACTGCGCTCATTCGGCGGTACGAGTATATTTTCTAAACACGGAGTATTTCGCAGAAGGTGGAAAAAAGCAAATTAGTCTTGTTTGGAATTAGGAAGCATTATGAGCTTGACAATAGGTATCGTAAGAACGCTAATGACAGTTCGTACATTGGTCTCTCATACTTTTGATTCAGAGCCAAGATCAACTCGATTGATTCGGCCGAGATTCTAGTCGTTTTGGGGTAAAGTGTCATTACAAATTACAACAAAATCGACAACTTTAAAATCTTTACTCCTTTTTCGCTTGTGAGGTTCAACTAAATATTCGTTTTCCCAACGAAAAGCAAATAAGTAATGAAAACTTACAACTTTGGCCAACGCTTAGTGTAAGTCAAAGACTCATTTGATAAGCTTGGTTAAGGTGGTGAAAATATTGCACTACCTGTCAGAAAATGACTAGGGTTTAAGCGCTTTATATCCTTTTTTTGTCCTTTTTCTATAATATTAGCTCTACGAATAGAAGCGATTCGGGGAAGAAAGTATTAATACTGCTAAAAGTTTAATTTGGGTAAAAGAGTAAGAAAGTATTGTTCTCTCTGGTGATAAATCAGTCATCATCTATTGACTGTGTTTTTAGTAACGTGTAGGGTTTTTGGATTTCTCGGTGTTTTATGTTTCCGGGAAACGGGAAAAAGTATCGCATTCTCGGAATTTCCCGGTTTTCCTGGGAAAAAAGCAATTCTTGAACAAAACAAGTTTATTTAATGAAATAAAGTAAAATAATACATAGTTATTTAAAAAATAAACAAACAATAAAAATAATTGTTAAATTATAAAACTTAAAAACCATTCAAATGACAAGACCTACATATACACATGTACTACATAACGAGAGATAACAAAGATAAAAATACTGAAAAAGTATTCTATTAATTATTTTTTGAAATATATGATTTTAGAACTGCATTTAAAAATTCACTAGACATGCTGTTGCTTGTTTTTGTCGCAAAATTTTCAACAATAGAAAAAACGCTTCCACTTTTTACTGAGGTAGGTTTTGTTGTCAACAATGCGTTTTAAAGATTATCCATGTTTGTGTTTCAAATTTTAGTGGCTTGGAATAACTTAAATTACTTTTTAAAAAAATTAGTAATCTTTAGTTCTTTTTTATATTTTACGACTTCGCCCGCGTATCATTTCCAATTATTTTAAAATTAAAATTTAGAAAATTGTGTTTTTAAACATTTGTTGTATAGTTTTGTAAACTTCCATCGAGAAAAATGTATTGTACTGACGACTGTTCTAGTGCCATTATACCGATAAAATTGAGTGACTTCACATTGGGATCTCCAGTTTCCCTAAGAAACGACATATATTATGAAATAGTGTCCTATAATTGAACCGAGGTTTCAATGGACCTCTTCAGTATATTTTGCTCAAATCCATCCAGCAGTTTTTGCGTGATGCGAACACAGACAAACAGACAAATATTCTAAAAATATGTGTATTGTAATGGAATACAATCGATCAAAATTTTTAAAAAATATTTTATGTATAGAAGTATAGATATAGTAGAATTCACACAAAACGAGATATTTAAAAATTTGTAAATGTCACAACCAAAATATTTGAAAAACAATCAGGGTATTTTTTTAAGTGCTAATGATTTTAAACTTCCCGTTTCCCGGGAATTTGGCCAAAATTTCCAAACTCTAGTAATGTGTTAAAACTACTTTCTGTAGACTTTATAGAAAGTAGGCTTACTAATCATAACATAATTAGTGGCTGTGTTAATATAAGTAGTTGCAGAAGAAAACATGGTATAAATTTGACTATGTTCAGTTTAGGTTCTTACATGATCGGAACCTAAATTCAAATTTTAATATTATGAATCCAAATAAACAGTGTACCCAACTAATAAATGTATTGAATAATACGTCTAGGCAATGTACCTTAGCAAGTTCTTTTTCAATAAACGTTTGTACACAGTTGACACCTTGGATAACAAAAAGCACAATTTTATTATTAAAATTTAAAGGAAAGTTGTAAAAGCAAGGTGAGAAAATTTTGATGAATAATTATTATAATCACAATACAAAACGATTTGCTGGTGACACTAGAAAAACTTAGAGATTTCTTAACAGTGAATTAATAGCTTCTGACATGGACATTTAATAAGTACTTTTTTGATTAAATTGAATACCTGGGTAATAATGTACCCAGGTATTCAATTGAGTACTTTACAACATTAAGGTCCCTTGAAACAATTTTTAATCTTGATAAAATAATAGCCACCATGTAGAGGAATGAGTGGATGAAACACCAAAAAAGAATAGCTCCGGGTATGACAAGATAACTCTAAGAATGTTTTTGTCTAAGAATACAAAAACTGCAGAAATTTATCGAACTAGCTGTGCCAACGACTTCGGTCGCGTATCATTAATAATTTACTTAAAATTAAATTTAGAAAAAATGTTTTTTTAAATATTTGTTCTAGAGTTCTGTAAACAGTGTCGAAAATTTTCAATCTACAAAAATAAAATGTTCTTACAACTCTTCTTATAACATTATACCGGTTAAATTGGGTGATTGCACATTTTTATCTCCATTTATTCTACAAAATAACATATTTTTATGAGTACTTTTTTCATACAAATATTTAAACAAAGGTTCTAAGCGAACTCGCTACAAAATTTTTTTCAAATGCATTAAGTAGTTTTTACGTCATGCGAACAAAAACAGAAAGACGGACAGACAGACACTTAGAAAAAAATTCCAAAATAAGGTATTTTCCAATTCATATCGATTATTCTTTATACCAACATCACAATTTTCAAAAAATATTTCATGTACAGAAACGATCCAGTTACTATTTTATTGTATGTATAGATTACTGCTTTATTATATGTATAGATTTGTTTGAGGGATAGTCGAATTTCCTGATGCTTTAAAAATTCACAAAATTGTAGGTACCAATACCTAAAACAGTTTGTTATAATAATGTGACTATGTATCGACCTGTTTCCGTATTATTAATAATAGACAAGTTAGACAATTTGGTTTTTGCAAAGGCTCTAGAATGGAGAGAGCGGCTGTCAATATTGTTGACTGTATTTTTGCCGAATTAGACTTAGGTTGTAATGGGGAGGCTCAAGGCGAATCAATTCTAGGTGGTTGCAATGGCGAATTATTTAATTTTTGCCAAAACCAAAGTCTGAAATGTCAGACTTCATATATAAAAAATAAGTATAATTTGTTTTATATGGTGTTTTGACATTTACGTTTCGGCGAAAATTAATGAACTCGCCATTGCGACCACCAAGTATTGATTTGCCTTGGGGTAGCTGGAATTTTTTTAATTTGTCAAAAGCTTTTGACCTAGTAAGCCACGAAATTTCTATAAAATAGGTGTGGCAATTAATTTAATTAAGTTATTCTTAGATTATTTAACTAACAAAAGGCAATTTGTGCAGATTGGGGAAGTTCAAAGTTTAATGATAGATGTAAACCACAACGTATCTCAAGGAAGCGTACTTAGACCTCTTTTATATACTTAAGATTTTTATATATGATACAGGAAATATACCGCTTTATGGTAAATTGTTCGTGTTTGCTGATGATCTTTGATTGCTTTATCGATACAAGCTTACCACAGTTTTAAAAGGTTTCATATTTTGTATCTCTTTAAATACCATGCGGTTAATATATTGCCTATATGAGGGTTATATAAAATGCAGTTATTGAAATTAATTTTAAGTCCTTCAGATGTCTTGGCAATTCCTTAATTTAATTTCAACAAAATATGCAAGTTACACATAGACTCATCAACTTGATGTCGACTTGAATTGTCAATATAGCGGTTATGTATTTCGGTCAAAACGAATACAATCACTTACCTTCATCAATAAAAAACCATTATGCTTCTGTCAATTTTTTTACGGGAACTTGAAAAATTCTTGTTTTGTAACCTTGAAACACATCTTGATTAATTAGGCTGCTGTCGTGGTTTTATAGAATTTAATTTGAAAATCTAATAAACTTATGAGCTATTTTTATGTTTTTTGCTTTTTTACTTAAAAATAATATATTGAAATGTCACTAGTTGCTTTTAGCCTCTTTAATGCCAAAATTAATGCTGAGGGTAATGTAGTATCTTGTAATGTATATTAAATGTGCAATAATAAACATTTAAAAATTAACATACAAAAATATATAAATACATTCTTTTTTTTTTTTTTTTTGTTTATTGTCATAATGGTTTACGGGGTTCTGCTAAGCCATATCGAAGCTTTTATTTGATATAGGACACGTGCGAATTGTATTGCGGCTTTCACCTTTTCAGTCTTGTGCAAAAAAATAATACATTTTTCAAATATAACTCTCATGTCAATGAAACATATTCCTGAATGTTGTCCGTGACGGATAATCGCAGAAAATGTATTGGCGTCCTTCAATATCTCCACAATAGCATCTATTGCGGAAAACACTGATAAAAGGTAGTTGAGGCAATCGTGTATTTTACCTCAACCTGCTTCAAATAGACTTTTCACTCGTCAGCACTTTGCAACATAACTCAACAATTCTTTTCGGTGGGTATTTAACAAGTGAAGAGTATGCTGATCTTCTAGGGTTGACTAAAAAATAAACGACTGTAATTTGGTTTCAATCTTGCCATTTTTTATTTTTATATATAATATTATTATCACTCTAAAATTGAACTAACGGATCCGAAAAAGGTTTAGTTAATTTTAATTTAGAAATTTTATTAAAAATGAACTTCAGGCGAAATTTCTTAAATTCGTTCGTTATAATATCAACAGTTTAACAAATAATTTCATAACAAATTAAATTGAAACAGTATCTATTGTAAGAAAAAGAGTATGTTGGGTTTTATGTGGACTTTGTTTAATTTACAAAATTAGTTGGTTAAACAAATGTGTTTAAAAAATACACAAGCGATACAGCGATCTCGAAAATGCTGCATTACAATCTGCTGGTGTCTAATTTTTTCTGTTTTCCTTGCAAAGCATTCGTATACATTTGATAATAATTTTCATTTTTTAAAATTTTGAGAAATTAAAATAAAAATGAACTCATCCGGAATTAGTTTTATTCGTTAATTAAAAAAAATCAAAACAAATTCTTTTTTTTTGCTACAGAGAAGTAGCACTTTAGGTAAAAATGTCTATTTAATTAGTGGAGTAGAGGTGAGAAAAGAACAGGTGGTGAAAGTAAAGCGCCCCATATTATTAGTTATTTTACTTTGCGGGCGAATGTGCTATGTAGAAGTACCGACGAAGGAGGCTGCGTGCTGTATTGTTAAATTCTGAGTATGTACCATTGAACAGAAAAAAAAACATTTTAATTTTTTGGTTGCCGCAGGGATTGATTTGTAGACAACGTGCTTGTTTCTGGTAGGTATCAAAACTACAAAAATTTTCAAATTTTTGCAAAATTTTGTTGCTTTTGTAGTGGCCAAACAACTACATTTTATTTTCTGTGATATCCATTACTGCACTAATTGTTGTTTTTGAGAACCACTTCTATATATTTTTAATTAAAAGAAATTGACACATCCTAAATAATATTCTTTTACGCTTCTTTCTAAACTTTTATTAAATCATAAACTAAAGCTGCTTCTTTAAAAAACGCTTAAAAATCAGATCATATTCTTATTATATTCGTTGAAGCCAGCAAAATAATTATATACAAGACGGCAAATATAGGTAGAGGCCTGAAATGGCAACAACAATATTTCTTCGGTGTTTTATGATATACCGATTTATGTCCAAAATAAATCGTTTTCAAACCGCTGTGTAATGTTACACATAGTGAAATATTTAAAATAAACCTAAGAAGAAAACTATTGCTTAATAAATTATAATAAATTAAATAAGTTGAGAAAAACGAAATTTAATCATGATTGCGCGTGATCACGCATGATTCGCGATAATTACGTGAGCTGTGCCCAATTTTTAAAATGTAGTACAAAATAGCTTTAATATGAGAAAAATTTTAGGTTAAATATCAGAGATAAAATGCTATGCTTCTTGAATTTTCTTATTCGTTTTCAAAATGTGCAGGGTTCGCAACAATGGAGACAAATTTAAACAATTTCTTAAGCGTAAAACTCTTCTAGAGGAAATATAACTGAAAGGAAACTGGACGCTTAATATAAAACGACCTGGCTTTTTAATATGAAATAGTTATAAGAGGGAGATCTAAATGAATCCTAAGAGCTACTGTACATAATTTTCAATAAAAATTCTACATTTTTAAATCAGCTTAAATCAGAAATGTTTTCTTTACACTGGTCAATATTTATTAACTTACGTTTCAATTTTTTCGAATGGATCTTGTAAAAACTAATTATATTCAGGGCAACATCTGACGCACAACATGTGTATTTGTTTTTCCGTTCATATAATACAGGAATGTCTGTTGTTATTATTAAAATGTAAAATGATGAAGAAACCGTATTTAGTTAGTTTAATTGTTGTTATGATGAATCATAAGCGTAACTAGTTAGTATATAGTGAGTTTAGCAAGCAAAATACGTTTCTTAAAGATCTGAAAGCATTTTTTTACACTAAACTAATATAGCGGCTTAAAAGCTCAGTGATAATTCTAACCTGTCTTGCTAACTTAACTTTTTGCTAACATTTTCAACCGCTGAAATCAGAAAGCCTTACGAATCAAAACGAATAAGAGAATATTTCCCTAGACTCTAAAACATTTCATAAAATCATAAAATTCTAAAATAAATTTATCTTAATAACACGTAAACGTACTAGAGAGACTTCCAAATAGGGCCAACATGATTATGTTTCGTTTTTTTATTTTTTGATAAAATCTTTAACATTCTCATCCATTGCAGCTATAAGTCTGTTTCCTAACCGGAAAAATTAGTTTGGCGTAATATATTTGAATCAAAACCACTGCAACAAGCTCTTATTTTTGTTGCTTAAAAAATCTTTAATAAGAAGGAATTAAAAAATTATGAAAGTGGCGGTGTAAGTGTATCAAAAAGTGAAACATTCTTATTGAAAAGAGTATCTGAAGAAGAATTTGAGATAAGTATTTTGTAAATAATAGAAACTTTTAAATATTCGTAAATACAAATGAAAAACAAAAGACAGTCAGTGACAAAACTTAAGACAATAAACAAAAGATGACACTGATAAATAGATTTAAATAATTGTAATTTGTTTGTTAATATTTTTATAAAATATTTGTCTTAGATTAAATTTCTCTGAAGATGACTAACAAAGTTTGTCGAAATATATGAAAGTAAATTACTTTAAAAAAATAGATTCTAACAGTTTTTTGTACTTTATTAAATTCGGAGGACCTTAAAAAAACCGAAATTTAATAAAAACAAATAATTCGTAAAGACAAAATATGTTTATGAAATGTTAAATATTGAAATTTTTCGTAGATTCTTTTTTTTTATTGTTTCATGAATTCTTCTTGCTGTGTGAACAAAACAAAATCTCTATTCTATCATTCGCAGTTTGGTTTAAAATTTTTACTTCAATTAAATTATCTCCACAATACAACAATTTTCAACACATTTATACTCCAGGGATTTCTTTTGTATATATAAAAGTGTAAAAAAAATACCACAGTAAAACCAAAAATACTCATTTCATTATTTAGGTTTTAACACGTTTACGTTGTCCAGTTGTAAGTTATTGTATTATTTCGTCATGCTGTTCCCTTCGTATCCTATGTTTGGTGATCAATCTTAAATTTTCACCGGTTCTGTCAAAAATACTTTTTCCTGCAAATGAACGTGTATATAAACGAGTATTTGAATAGTATGAGTGACATCATCTTCTTATATTCTCAGCTGGCACTTGCCTGCCCGTATAATGTAAAGGGATTCATGTTGAGCGTTGCCATTTGTTGACACTTTACATTAGAAATTACAACGGCTTTTAGGATTTCAAGAAAAAACACAAAACATAAACATCTATTCAAAAAGTTTATGAATTTTATATTCTTGCTACCAGAAGGTTGAGTACATTAGATTCCAAGATAAAATAAAAACCATTTAATCCGTTGGGACACGTTTATAATATTTTAACAGCATACTCGTACATAAAGTTTCATAAAAGTGATTGTGTATAATTTTAGGTAAAAAATCTAGTTATTGTTTGCTAATTTCTACACTTAAATTTTCAAGTAATTGCGTTTTTTATGTTGGTAAGTATGCTGGATTACTGCATAACTTTTATGTTGTTGTTTAAATTAACAAAAACTCCTTTGATTTTTATAAATAAGAAAAATAATTTTGAAAAATGTTTATGTTCAATTTAAATACTGCTGCATCTGATATGCCAACTACCATTCGTATTCACAAATATATTTTTGCTGAAGACTGAGTTATTCTTAGTAATCAGGTGTTTGCAGGATAATATACTTGAAGAAAAAAAATTAAAAACGATACAAAAGAACTGCTCGGGGCAGAAATTATGTAATTATTTTAAACTGCACACTGCACTTTGACTTTCAAACGTATAGGTATGGTCGTTTGGAACTCAGTCATGAAGACCTTTCTCTATTTCAAACTTAGAAAAATAATATCTTATGTGTGTTTGATGCAACTCTTCTGCTATACCAAAAATTTAAACCTTTTCCTTACAAAACTTTAACGTGCCATTGGTAAAATACGATATACTCAAAATAATCTGTAAAATGAAATGCGTGCATTGAAAAAGTTTGAAAAATAATTGGTGGATTTAAGATCTAAACTTTTATTAATATTTCAAATATTTTGGTGATAAGGTGTTGTTATCATGGAAATTAATTCGGTGTGTGCAAAGTTTTACGCAAATCGGTGTTATAAAAATTGTTAAGAAGCAGTTTAATAAGTTCAAGTGATCACAACTTTGTTTTTCCACAGCGCTAAATTATTGTGCAAAGTTTAGTTTAGCTCGGCAAAATTAGTTTAAAATAACCTTACTCATGCGATTATATGCGAATATCTGAAATAAGCTTATTTGTACTATATATTTACTTATGTGTCATTTGCATATTAAGTTGGATAAACCCAACGCTTATTGTATAAATTACATGGAAAAAGACAAAAAAGGGAAATAATCTGGCTTCTCGAGAGGAATTTAACTCTTGGCTTAGTCTGCAAGCTCTGGTTGTAAAATTTTATTTTAACATCAATATGATGCTACGGAATCCAAATATGACGTACTGCTTTAGCTTCAGCTGTAGCGAAAATCAAAGTCGCCAAAGTAAAATTGTTAGAGTCATTACCTCCGGTCCTTGATCTGTGAAGAATTCAAATATAAATAATATAAGGACTTAAACGTTCCCTTGTTAACGACTGAAATAAAAAATTTATTATTTCTTACTCTTGTCTGCAACATTTCTCATGATAGACGTATAAATTGGACGCCTCATCTAAACGTGATAAGCCCAACGTCAACTCTTACCACGACTGGTTAGATTTTTAGTATTAACATTTGAATTTTTTAGTGTAATTTCAGTCCAAATTGAATATTTAATAAATAAATTATTTGAAAACAACAAAAGCTTTTGTTTTAAAAGGCTAAAATAAATACATAATTACTTCTATAATTTTTTTTTATTATTTTTGATTTTTAAGTATCTTTGAAAAATCATTTGCAAGGCAGTTTTCCGAATATAATAAACGAACTTACTGCTAAATATTTATTTAATTTTGAAATTCGGACAAAGTAGAAACAAAATAAAAATTTAACAACTTTTAAAGACAAACAAAAAAAATTAAAATGTTCGACTAAATGAGCTAAGATGTTAAGGCTAAATAAGAACTCGATTTGAAGTGCAATTTGCTTTTTACATTGTTTTCCATTAATCAAACACCGTGCACAACTCTAATTTTATCGAATACTATCGTTTAAAATTATTTTTCTTTTTTTTAATTTACTTTAATTGTGCCTAATTTCTTAAAATATAAATTTTATAATTAATAATTATTATAAATTTAATTAACATATATAAAAATTTATAAATATTAAATTTAAGTTTATTTATTTAAATGACGATAAATAACGTTAAAATTTAAATACAGGACGTTCTTCCTGCTAACTTATCCGTAACTTTGTTCGAACTTATTTCTAATTAACAAACAAACTGACATAAATGTTTGGCTTAACTGTGGAGTTAACATTGACACGTAATTAAGAGGTTATTAAAGGCATAAAACTTCTTTTAGAATTGCCAATGTCACCATACAAATTTTGGTTATATTTCTTATGGTTGAAATCTAAATCAGTCAGAGTAAATAAATGTCCGGATACATTAATAAATAATTTCTCTTTCTAAAAATGTTCAAAATTTAATTTAAAAATGAACCTTAAGCCTAAAAAAAGTTAAACTTTAATTCAAATATAATATCTACGGTTCAAATCCTGTTTAGTAAAAAATAAAAAGTAAATAATAATTTTTAATTATTTTCATTTGCTCTTGTTCTCATTTGCTCATTTTACTTTGCTCTTGTAAGAATTTGAAAATAAGTAAATCATTAACCTTAATCCTTACTTTTTGCATTGTTATTTATTGCACATATTCACTGATGAGAATTCATATAAAATGAACTTTAACTTTAAAAAATGAATAAAGAGGAAATAAAATATAAATATTTTAAAACAAAAGATATTTAGCTACATCTTTGAGTGCTGTCATAAAAACATTTATTAATAACAAAATTTCATTTACTGAAGTAAAGTCATATAAAATGTTAATAACTTAATAAACAAATAAATACGTATGTACGTAAAATCCAACATACAATTAAATAACACATTTCATTTTCTAAGGAATTTTCATATTTTTTCAAATACCTACTTGGTTTTATAATGTTTCTGTCAAAACGCACATTTCTTATACTTGAGGATAAGCATAATAAAATATAACATTTCTCACACGTGAGAATGAGCAAAATAAAATTTTCATATTTCTCATCTATGAGAAAAAAAAAATGTGCACATTTCTCACACATGAGGATGAGCAAAATAAAATATTATAATTTCTCATCCATGAGCAAAGTAAAATGATCAAAATAATAAAATTTATCATTTGATGAAAAAGAAAAAAACCACACATACTCTCAATTGTGCGGTGAGGAAAAAAATCAAAGCATATTCTCACTCATGTAAAATGAGTGAAAATGAGCAAAAATGAGCAAATACTTACTCTGATTATTAACACATCGTTGTTCACAGGTTGATTCTTAACTCGCAAAAAATCGAATCGGGTTATTGTTTACTTTAATTTTTTTTAAAGAAAAATAATAGCTTTGTTTTCTTAACATCATCCCACAATAAATATCTCATTCCAATTTTGTTTTTTTATTTACTTCTAACAAGGCTTAGCAACATTTTTGTTTTTGTCTTCTGAAAGTACAAAAAACACGTTAAGAGTTGTCAACCTATTACCAACGCGTCGCGACGATATGTTCTGTTAAAATAATTGCTGGAAAATTATAACTTTTACATAAAAATCTTTCACTGATTTTTAATTTTGCAGTGATTTTCTTACACCTTAAAAGCACTTTCTATTAAACTTAGGAAATAGAAAAAAAAATTAGTTAAATAAACAGCAAGATGTTGAAGTCTTGACGTTAAAACGATCAATCTTCATGCTTTCAGTTCCTTTTTAAAATAAGGGACAAGTCTCAGTTACTTATTTTTTTACTTGTTCTGTTGAAAAAGGAAATGTAGAACAAGAATTTTTTTTCTTTTTACAATATTTTATTTCTGCAATATATTTATTTATTTAATCTAATCAATACAGCTTAAATTAGAAAATATTGTTAAATTAATTTGTTATCATAATGATTTTTATTAATTTGCTTTTCGACTTAGATTGAATTATATTATGGTTTATCGTTAAAAAGAAAGATTGGAAATATTAAAAGACAACAATTTTTTGTGTTCTTTGAAGAAATGTTAAGTTACTTCTAGAAAACTCAAAAACTCTTAATTTACTTAAGAAATGTAAACATATGTATGTACAAAATATGAATAGTATCAAGAAACACAAATTTTTATTTTTATCTTGTAATACAAATTTAGAAAATAAATATATATGTATATATCTGATAATTTCTTCACGCCTTGATTTAATAGCTTTTGCTTTAAGCAATTCTCAATGCCAAATAAAAAAAATTTATTTTGATTTATAATATCAAGCATACAATTTTGACGTTCTGACATTTTGCTGGTCCAAATATATCAATTTTTAATATACTTACCTTTATTATTTAGAGCAATTACTTTAGCTCTACATATTGAGTTTAAAGTTATTTGAGAAAAACATAGTAGTTTAACGAGCTGAATGAAGGCTTTGTTTGTTCCAAAAATAGTTTTGCTTTCCGCAAACCGATACTCGTTTTTCTTTGGCTGTAATGCCAATGTCTTAAATGCTAGTTTTAAGAAAGCACAGGATTTAAATTGTGTTTTTCTGGATTGAAAAATATTATACTTCGGATCTAGTTCACCAAATTTTTCTATGAGAATTATTAAGAAGGTGTTGCGGTAAAATAGTTTTTAAATAACTTCAAACTATACAGAATAGTAAAATTTTAGCACAGAGTTCAGTATTAGAGTCAACTTTGTTCAAAGAAATGGATATTAACCCAGGCTTTTATTTATAAAAAAATTTTTTTCGTTCATATTACCTTTGTCATATTCTCTTCTGAATATTGCAACCAGAGTTGCTCAAAGAAATGAACGATTCCTAGTTATAGTCGTCTTGTAATGTAAATTATTCATTTCGCGTGGATAGGGTAGTTCAGGTTACATCTATAAACTTCATAAGCCATCAAAAAGATTTCTCTATTCGAAATTTCAGTGCATCCAAAAACTGGGTCATTTGTTGATGTCAGAATGTTGATGGACTGTGTTCAGCATAAAGCGTCTCCAGCTGTTTTTAGAACGTCCTCCTCGTCTACCGCCTTGTGGATTATAAACAAGGGCTCTATGTGGAAATTTGATAGGGTCTTTACATAGCATGTGACTAATTCAACCGAATTTTCTTCTACGAATTCCAGGGTTGATGTCTAAGAAATCGATTTTGGTACATAACTCGGTGTTGCTGATAGTAATTTGACAGAATATTTTGAGAAGGCGACGGGCACAACGTTTGACGAATTTCTGCAGGCGGTTTTTTTCGGTTTTTTTTTTATCAGCAGATACAAGCCAGGTCTTGGAGCGACATAACTTTAACGATAATACCCAGGATCGGAAGATACGAATATTTTTTTTCAAACTTTACCAAACATTATTGATCAAGAGACCAACTGTCGCAGATTCGAGAGCTAGATCATCGAGTTTTTGTTGCGTATTCTGTGGTCGTGTGCGCAGTGACTCGAGCCACTGACTATAGGTTATAGGGACCCTTACTGTGCCTTTTAGCTTGATGTTGGTAGCGCACCGCACTACAGCTTGATATTTCTGCCCAAATGTATTCTCGGAAACCTTTTGTTTTGTTTTGTTATTCTATCAAAAACTTAATTGTAATAAATTAGCAACGTTAAAACCACCTAAGTCATGTCTTCTCTAAGAAACTTTTATATCACTTAAACGCTTTAGTAATGTCGCTGACTTTTAATTGATTTTATACTTGCCAAACTTTTGTTATGTTTCGAATATTTTCTAATAATGTTGACTGTGTTTTTGTTGTATTTTTGTTTGATATTTATGTATATCGTCATTATAACTATAACGTTGCGGTGTGCCTCCCGTGTAATAATCAAGGATTTATTAAAAAAATGCGATATATAACAGTCAGGATGAAACTAACGAATCAGAAAAATCAACAAAGCTATACGAATCCATAGTATATGTTCAACAAACAACAAAGCCATCTGACATTTACGCTAAGGAGAAAAATCAAATAGCCTTCAAGACAACAAATACATTAAATAGACTTTTTAGCTAGACAAAATCAAAATTAAATAATGAGGATAAGTCTAATATAGTATATAAAGTAAGCTGTAATGGGGACGAGTCCAATATATGCCAGAAAGTATATGTTGGGACAACAAACACAAAACTTAAGACAAAAATGGCTTCACACAAATCAGATATTAAATCTAAAGAAAAACAAACAACACAAAAAACTGCACTTACAGCTTATTGTGCTGCAACAGGTCATAAACCGAATTTTGAAAACATCAAAGTATTATCAAGTGAGGACAATTATAAAAAGAGCTTTACGCTTGAGATGTTACATATTATTGATGTACCAA